>HG995333.1:3418471-4618471 GCA_905333045.1 Lysandra bellargus
AGAAGAAGAAGAAGAAGAAGAAGAATATACTAATATAAACACCACCAATTAACCTAATAATAATTCAAATATAATTAAACTTCATATTCGGATTTCGGAGTTCGGATTTCGGAGTTCGGAGTTCGGATTTCGGAGTTCGGATTTCAGAGTTCGGAGTTCGGATTTCGGAGTTCGGATTTCGGAGTTCGGATTTCGGAGTTCGGATTTCGGAGTTCGGAGTTCGGATTTCGGATTTCGGATTTCAGAGTTCGGATTTCGGAGTACGGTTAAAAAATTTTTTTTTACTAAATTTACTACCAAATATTTAAACACTAAAAAATATAGTAAAACACTAAAAAATATATAAATAAATATTAAATTTACTACAAAATATTTCAACTCTAAAAAATACGTTTTAGTATTAAAATATTTTGTAGTAAATTTACTATTTATTTATATATTTTTTAGTGTTTTACTCTATTTTTTAGTGTTTAAATATTTGGTAGTAAAATTAGTAAAAAAAAAATTTAACACAAAAAAAATTTTTTTAGTGTTCAAATATTTTGAAGTTAATTTTTGTACAGGAAGCTAGGTAATTACTATTTTAAGCTGAAAAATAACTCAAACATGTTAGATATTTTCGTATGACAAAATGATTTTGGTATTACGTATGTATGAGAATTTCGAGCCCGGGTTCTCTTAAGAATCCCACGTGCCGCGTCACTTATAATTTTTTAAATAGTCTGTATATTTCACAAAGTTTATAACAGGTCAAAAAAAGCCCCACGTATTTTAATAGATTGTGCCAAATTAGGCATAAACTACAATGACCTATCATGTACTACAGTAGGAACAGATAGTGGACTAGCCCCACTAGACAAGCGGCAAGCGATTATCGAAACGCTAATGCCTCTTCTGCATATCGGCGGACGCGTCGGCAGATTGTACCTGCGGATGCGTCCGCCGATGTGTAGACGGCGGTTTTTGCTTGTCTGTGGTAGGTATTTGACGTCAGCCGATGCATCTGCCACACATCTGTTTGGTGTCGGTTTTTCGACACGGATCAAAGGGATCGAGCGCGAACGCAAGGCGCCTGTCCACACGTCTGCCGATGTATCAGTATTCGACGGTTTAGTGGGAGTGGACGTGTGTGTTTGTCGTCGAAATGGCTAACATGACCAATGAGGAATATATTTTCAATTACTTTATTCTGTTGTTGTGTATAGACAGCATCCACCACCTTCTTTTGCTCCATTTTTTTATTACTCTCGGTGCACTCTTAGGTAATAATTATAGACCGCTAATTAAATAATACTTATATAAAAGCAGCCGCTACTGTTTCTATATAGGTATCCATTTTCTGCGGCACGAGTTACGTCTTTCACGATTGAGCACAGACTGATTGACTCACAGATGTGTGGACAAACAGCAATTTATCTGCAGATATGGTTGCGGATGCATCTCCCGACGCATCCGACGATATGTAGAGGAGGCAAAACGCTAACGCCACGAAATGTATGGGATTTGACATTAGTATTCGCTAGCGAAGCGATGACTTATGTCAAATCGCATACATTTTGTGGCGTTTACGACAATCGCTTACCACTTGTCTAGGCCCTATGGTTACCGACGCGATGTGATAACATTATCAGCTACCGAATAATAATTGTGACGCAAATAATACGAAGTTTATTAGATATTGTTGACCTGCAGATATGTTTGAATATGTCGAATAATAATGCCCGTTTTAGGGTTCCGTACTCAAAGGGTAAAACCGGCCAAGTGCGTGTCGTGCCACGCGCAATATAGGGTTCCGTAGTACCGCTAGTTTTTGATAATTTTTGTTTGGTCAATGAATGTACATTTATAACGTGTTTTACACTACTAACAACATCATCTCAGTTAAGTACAATTTACACAGAGCCAGTACTGGCTGCCAATAAGACTGGCAGCCAGTATCGGCTTGGCATATGCTGCGTGTGAACAGTTTGGCCTGGCTTGAAAAACTGTTCACACGCGGCATATTACATATAGGTACCAAGCCAATATTGGCTGCCAGTCTTATTGGCAGCCTGTTAGCGCCATCTATATTTTGCATAATGCATCTTGCTAGTTCAAGGGCAGTCCGTATTGGCGCTATTCTAGTATATTCAAATGGAGCGATATTCCTATTCCCATCCCCCTTCGCACTGACGTCGTATGCACGCTACGGATTGGTCAAGACTGGTGGCCTGATAATCGCGTGACTCAAGCGCAACCAATGGTGCCCCCGGCAAGAAGGGATGATTTGACATTTTTCAAATTCCGCACCTCGCGACGGCTGGAGCTATCTAGCGTCCCGCGATTAATTGCTAATAAACATTAATCCTGTGTATTTGTCGTATGTGAGCGCTCGCAAAAATAACTATTAAACTAAAGGTGACAAAGTGAGTAGTGAAGTTCAGCCAGGAGTCACACCAGAGACACCATAGAAGAGAGGAAGAGGTCCGCGCCACGTGGGGTCCAGCTCTAGTCCAGGTAGCGTGCTTTTCTCCTTTCTCCTATCCAATTATAGTGTCGCTCCATATTTATTACTGGCGAGTACCAGTACCCTTAAGATACAGTCCACAAATAAAAATAATACTTGTAAAAGTAAGTTATCCGCCAATCGTCAGATACCTCACCCGCACCATATTTTTTGGTCCTTCGAGCCGGATATTTCGGCTCAATTCAACACGGAATCATATTCCGTATTCTCATATTACCGCATAATTTTCTCCTAGCATATCTACTTATTTAGTTGTGGTTCAAGACTGCATTCTTAATTTACTCACTTATACTTATAACCCGTTACGCGGTTCTCCTTTCCCGCACCGCAGTAGGTAACTAAAATATTTCAAGCGCTTCATTTAAACCGCCTAAAGTGTTGCCTTTATAATTTAATTATCGCATACCGCATACCGCATACAGCATACCGCATACCGCAAAATTAACGCATTACCGCAATTTATTTTAATTATTTCCCCGCATCTAATTTTTTCCGCATTACACAGGATTAATTATATATCCCGCACCGCACCGCGTGCCTTACTTCGTTATTTACAAGTAGGTACTTAATAATTTACGGCCAAATTGCTTGCTGTAATTTGTACGTACTTATAACCGCATAATATTTGTTTATACTTCCGCAATCTCAAGTATTGTATTTGTTCGCATATTTTAATAAATACCTAGGTACTTAAATAATAATATAAAATGTCGAAAGAAGACAAGCAGTCTCTTTTGAGTGACAAAAGGTTAGCGATACTATTAGCAAAACGTAATGTATTATTTGAACGCGTTCAAAACATTTACGATCGTTCGAAGACCGCTGAGTCATGCGAATCTGATAAGGAATTATTTCTAAGTTCCTGCATGACAGTAGAGGAAATCCGAACTAAATTTCATAAATTGTTAGACCATTATAACGCCAAGTTACTTTTTTTAAATCCTGATTCCCAACTAGACTATCAAGCATACATGTCATTTGAAGAATTGTATTGCGTTATTAAACGCGTACAGTCTCGTTTGGAGTGTAACTTCGCTGAGCCCAGCAGCGCACTACGTACCGATGCGGTGCGTATGCAACCGAAATTGCCTGCCATTGAACTCGTGTCATTCGATGGTGACATAGGGAATTGGCCGCTTTTTTATGCAAGTTTTAAATCTACTGTGCACGATAATGGCTCTCTGACCGACGCTGACAGATTGTACTATCTTTTAGGTAAACTGTCGCCGAAGGCGCGGTCCGTGTTCGCAGGAGTTACACCAAACGCGGAGAATTATCAAATAATATTCCAATCGCTTCTTGATAGGTACCAGGATACCCGAGTACTCGCGTCTGCGTACTTAGATCAAGTTTTAAATCTTAAATTGTCTGGAGTCTGGACCCGCTTCAGTTTTTAATTTCCAATTATTTATGAATAACTTTGTCACGGCCGCAAACTCTTTAAAAAACTTAAAATTGGACGACCTGTCAGATTTTATAACAATGGAAAAATTACAACTTTCTACTTAATTACGTACTTATAGCACTTTAGAAATGAATAAGTAGTAATTTATGTAAAACACATCCTTTGCATTAATTGGGCGTATTTAAAAAATGTACATAATCAACTTATGTACTTATTTACTTGCAACTAATTAAAAATGAAAACCACCCACCTTTAAGTCTTACATAATTTCTTATTTACTTTTAACAACACTTTCAAGCTCCGTGTAAACTTTCGCCACTCAAAATGTAGCACCTTCAGTTGCACCTCACCATCACCATCACTCGCGGTCACAGAATACATGTTAGTTTAACGCGGATAGATTTGTCCACAATACACACTAATTACGCGCGCGGTGGGCGGTGACAAATAAAAAATTACTAGATCTTATTTCTGCGGACTGCGACAGCAACCGAGTACCGAGTACCGACCGGTCACCGGGCGGCGGCCGGCCCCCCCGCGCCACCCCCGCGTCACCCCTTCTCTACCCCAACGTCGCGTTGCCTAGGTGCGCCGGAGTGGCGACTTGGCGACAGACCGGCCGGCGCCAAATCGTATTTCGTATGAAGTGACCATGATGCAAGGAATTTGATTGGGATAAAATATGTTGTTGTAAAAAAAATAACACCCAATTTTTTTGGTTTATTGGACTCTCCTAATGATACCTAAGCCCTGGAAAAAATTTGGCAGGAAGGTTTAATTAGATAATATTTATAGAATTTAATTAATTAAGTTTAAATTAACAGTATTATGGATCATGCTGTTGATGGAGATGAATAATCATCATAAGATCGGTGAAGTGCATCTGAACTTGGCATTGGATTAGATTTCAACTCTTTTTTTAGACCATAAATCAGTCTGTAGGAACTAGGCCCTATTTTAACAGGTATGTTTTGGTGGGATAAATAATAACAGTACGATAAACTATGGATGATTTTATTAATTTGAGGTCACGTAATAAACTAAATACAAACAATTACGCTAACAAGCCCGCTAAGCGCTCTCCCGGTCGCCGTAATAGAATCCTATTAACAAATATTGCCCTGACCAGAAATGATGAAGCGGGTAAGTAACAATTTGGAATTTGCATAAATGAAGGCTTTATAGGACTGGTAAAATGATTTGAAATAAAAAAAATGTGGATTCAATATATAGTTAGACTAAATGATGCCCGCAACTCTGTTGCGCAAAAATTCGTTTATCGCGCGGGAACCGTACATTTTCCGAGATAAAAAGTATCCTATGTCCACTCCCGGGACTCAAAATATCTCCATACTAAAATTCAGCAAAATCGGTTCAGTGGTTTGAGTGTGAAGACGTAACAGACAGACAGACATAGACACTTTCGCATTTATAATATTACTAGATGACGCCCGCAACTTCGTTGCGCCAATAATCGTTTATCGCGCAGGAACCGTACATTTTTCCGGGATAAAAAGTATCCTATGTCCTTTCCCGGGACTCAAAGTATCTCCATGCCAAATTTCAGCAAAATCGGTTTAGCGGTTTGGGCGTGAAGAGGTAACAGATAGACGACGGACACACTTTCGCATTTATAATGTGATATTAGTATGGAGATGGAAGTATGGATATTATTTAAGCCAAATAAAGAAGTAGGTAAGTTGCAGGGTTTGTTCAAATTATAAGCGAAATAATTCGACTAAATGCGAATCGGACTCGCTCACGAAGGGTTCCGTACCGTTATAGAGCAAAAATGGGCCAAAATTATTGTGTTTTTTGAATGGGAGCCCCCCTTAATTTTCTATTTTATTTTATTGTTTTTATTAATTAATAAAGAACACAAAATATTATATTCAAGGACTTTGTGAAGATTTCAAGAGCCTACCTGTTACCATTACTGAAATCAAGCAAAAAAAGCCCAAAAAATGACGTTTGTTGTATGGGAGCCCCTCTTAAATATTAATTATATTTTGTTTTTAGTATTTGTTGTTATACTGGCACCATAAATACACAATCTGTGAAGTTTTCTAGGGTCCCGTTTTTACCCTTTGGTACGAAACCCTAAAAATAAGTACCTAATTGCTCTTATCTTGTAAATTGTTACTTACCCACTTGAACCACTCATGTCTTCAAATATAATAATTAATAATTTTCATTTGAAAATTGCAATTATCATTATATAAGTTACAAGTTTGATTAGACGCCCGCCTATTAACGTCAAAAGATAATATTTTAATAACGACCTCTGAAAGTCTACCTGGGCTTTTTACAGGAGAACGGCAGATATACAACTGCAGCCGTCGACTAACGTCGGCCATCGACAAGTGTCGACGGCTGCAGTTGTTTCTGCCGTTGGCAAGTATCTACCATTAGTCGACACTTGTCGACGGCAGTCGACGCCCGACGGCAGCCGTTAAACGTCGATGGCTGCAGTTGTATCTGCCGTTGGCAAGTGCCGTCCGTCTGTTAGTAGCCTTAGATAAAAGGCTGGATTTATATTATGCGCCCCCCTAACCTGCGGTATCGCGGCTACACCGCGCACTGTAAAACTCTGGAACAAACTGTCACCAGCTCCAGTATTTCCGGACCTATACGACTTGCAAACCTTCAAGAAAAGAGCGTAGTCCCTCTTAAAAGGCCGTCAACGCACAGCTGCAGCTCTGATGTTGCGAGTGTCCATGGGCGACGGTAGTTGCTTTCCATCAGGCGACCTGTTTGCTCGTTTGCCCCCTTTATTTCATTAAAGAAACTGCGGTCTGCGAGATTACAAGTAAATGTATATTATTATGTGACGATTGATTTAAATAGCGGTGCGGTCGGGCTGTCATTTACATACATAATATTTTGCTTGTCTTCTCGCGGTGTAGCCGCTAAACCGCGCGTTCACGACGACGCATATAAATCCTGCCTAAATACGCAATGACACGCAAAAATGTGTTTAGAACGTAGGTGAATCTTTAAAAAACTTTTTTTTCCGAATAAAAAAATATTATGTCCTTAAAATATACCTAACCTTAACGATTCAAGTCAACTGTCCACGTACAACTCGACTCGGCTCGACGGAAGTTCGGCTCGCGACGGAATTTCGGTATAGTGTGGCGTCCGTCGCGCTCCGCGAAATTTACGCCGGCGTAATTCGGCCTAGTGTGTTTAGACACTAAAACTGGAGACACCGGCCTCTATTACTATACGTGTTCTATGCGTTTTTAAAGATACTACGTTCTACAAACATTTTTGGACATAATTGCGTCCTGAGGTTTAGAGGTTTATAAGCTAAATCAATCCTGTAAACAGGATGTAAAAAAACAAAGTGATAACTGATAAAGTACACTGTGAAAGTAGCAGGGCTAAAAGAGCTTATTTTTTATTTGTATGAGCAAACGTTCCAGCGTCATGAGTTTTCCCATACAAGAGTTTAAAAATAATTATCTCTTTTATCATAGTTATCACTTAGTTTTGTTACACCCTGTATAATTAGATCCAAGCCAACAGTAAATAACTCTTATGTATCTAGGTTGACTATTAGATATAATATAATAATGTATAATATAATAATACATAGCTACACTATGTTGTCGCGTCCAATATCAATATACATAAATTAATCCCACTGTTTGTCATACAGCTTACTAATCAGCTTAATGCATTTAAGCTGTTGTAAATCCATACTAGAATATTGTTATTGCGTCTATACCTACTAATATCATTAATTTATATAAGTACAGATTATAGGTATAGGTCTACCAGAATCTGATGGCAAAAAGTGAGAAAATAAATTGACTCTAACAAGTAGCAACACCGGGATGTTTGAAATAAAACATTTTGATACTATTTTTTCATTATAGCGGCTTATTCTGTGTGTTAAACATGCAAATATAAATATTTATCCAATGATCAAGGATATTTTTTGAAAATCTGTCAAAAATTGCCATCATTCTGGTAGACCTATAACACCTAAACATGAAAATATGTAAAAGGAGCCACGCAAAATATTGCATAGCTATTTTTTTTATTTATTTTTTTATTTAAAACTTACAGCTATCATTATAAATTAACTTAACTAAATAGTAACTATAAGCCATTTAAAAGTTTTCGCAAATAGTTGAAAATAAAAGTGTACAAAACGTGTAAAGTTTTCAGATCACATTCAAGCCAAGCCTTCAGCTTATTTTTTTTAACCGACTTCCAAAAAACGAGGAGGTTATATGTTCGGCTGTGGATATTTTTTTTTTTTTTTTTTTTTTGTATGTTCAACGATTACTCCGCCGTTTGTGAACCGATTTTCGAAATTTTTGTTTTGTTGTATTAGGTTTCACTCCAATTTGGTACCATGTTTACAAAAGTGGTGACCTGATGATGGGATCCATGAGTAATCGAGGGAACTCCTCGAAATTTATATGGAAACATATGGTGATTTTGGTTTTATGTGAAGTGTACTAAGAATATGCTACCAAAAAGTCAAATATTGGGTCAAGATATACCATGGTTTCGAAGATGCTGAGAGAACTCCTGACTCCTTATAGATACACGTTTGGGAGTTTCGGCGTTGTCTTAAGAACAGAAGGCATATGCTACTATGCAATTTATATTCATCATCATAATTATCATCATCATCATCGTCATCATCATCATCATTACCACGTCGTGTTAAGGTCACCAATGTCTCATGGCACAGACTAGATAATAGTACAAGGCATAGGTATGGATATACTAATAATAATAATTATGTACTGTATAACAACACCTGTTTATTTAATACATGACGGCGGTCGGCGCCGTAGAGGCGACGGCGTCGCCGCCGCGCGGCGCATGGCGGCAGACGACAGATCGAATCCTTTACTAACTACTTTATATACAGATCGAATACTTTATTAACTACTTTATAAAATTTAAATAGACAAATAGAATTGAAATAAAGTTATTTTAAAAAGAGCATTTAAACAAAACAAAGTCATTAAGTCTTTTTAATTAGTTATACTTATTAATCGATAGATGGCGCACTAAGTATCGATTTGAATTCTTTATTACAAGAACAGCTGTCAATAATTATGATAATATTAAATATTATGAGTAGCTACGCTACATCCTATGCAAGTTTATACAATTTTTTTATCTGATAGATCCTTCGATCGTGGAAAAACGAGACACAATAGCCTTTCTATTGTTATCGCAATCGCCGGTGACCGCTTGGGGCTTGAAGCATTAAAATTGTTAAATTACTTAGCACAATATGTTCACTTCACTGATAATTTTGTGATTGTGTGAGTGTGAGTTGTGACTCTTAACAAATTGTAATAAGATACTTAGGTAAAATATACGCGAAGGTTTATCTACTAGTGTAACTAAAAAGAGTGAAATTATTATTATTTTTAACAAAAAATTAAAACCGACTTCCAAGGTAAAAACAATAATAACATTAATATGAACTAAAAAGTATTAAATAATTTCTACTATCTAATAGTGCCTTTTTCCGAATTCGGCTAAACCTCAACTATTTCTGTACTCAATCTTCATAATTTTGAAGTCGGTGCCAGTTCCAAAAGTTTCAAATATTCTGTCAGAGGACTGAAGTTTCAGCTATCTGGTACCGACTTCAAAATTATGAAGATTGAGTACAGAAATAGTTGAGGTTTAGCCGAATTCGGAAAAAGGCACTATTAGATAGTAGAAATTATTTAATACTTTTTAGTTCATATTAATGTTATTATTGTTTTTATGTAACAACATTCAGTAAATGTATCAATAGATTTCTTTATTTTATAATAATTATTATAGTGGCTTAGCAATGAGCACTAGAGAAATAATTAGCTACTAATTGGATTTATTGGGTACCATCAGCCACATGCGTCGTTACATATTAAAACACTTTACGCTTGCCGTCTGTGTAAGTATGAACTCCTCCCAATATGCAGTTTTATATATTTTGTTTCTATTGTGCTCATTGCCAAGCCACTATAATAATTATAAAATAAAGGAAGCTATTGATACATTTACTGAATGTTGATTTAAATTACAAAATAAGTTGAAGGCTTGGCTTGAATATGATCTGAAAACTTTTTAGTTTTTACGACAGAAGTATTGAATAGCTATGCAATATTTTGCTTGGCTCCTTTTACATACTTTCATGTCTTGGTGGGATTTCATTTCTTTTTTGAAGGTTTTTTTCTTTTCTTTTCAGGTCGCGTTATAACTTTTCTGTACTAAGCTATCTATTTTAATATTTTTTTTCTTTGAGGCTTCGTTCTATAGGTGGACACTGGACAACGTAACGTAAATACTTCTGAGTTCTGAGTCGATTATTATGTTCATAATATATAATTGACTCTTAAGCTAATACTTGAAGGTGGTCATTTTTAGCATTACCGTTGAATACATAGCAGCACTGTTGTAAGCGTCTCGACGTTCTTCGCAGGAAATGAGCACACCTTATTTCATGCGATAACTTAAAACTTCTATATTATATCGAGCAAGTAAGGAGTGTATATCTCAGTACTGAAGTGATTACATTTATAATATTTGAATCGAATTCAATTATTGTTTCATTATTAACGTTGTTAATATTATTTTTATTTAATTAATACCATTTAATTAAGTTCATAACTAGCTTAAAGCCTTTTGTACGTCAAACAAATATGCAGTCGAAACTCATACTGTTCTTGCAAAGTTACAAACATAAAAATCTTTTATTTTATTTGTTACTTAAAGTATTATATTATTACTTTTCAATTTCAGTTTTTAGGTTACCCTGCCCAGAGGATGAAAACGGGGCCCTTTTATTAATAAGTCTTCGCTGTATGTCCGTCGTACATCCGTATGTCATTAGGCTGGATCACGAGAACCGCAATAGCAAGATAGTTGCGATTTTCACAAATTATGTATTTCTGCCAGTGTTGTTATAAAAGCTAAGTCTAATCAAAATAAAATAAATTATTAAAGGGGGGCCTCATACAACAAACACGATTTTTTTCACTATTTTTGCTCTATGTCCATAATGGTAAAGCTAAGGTTTTTGAAAATTTCAGAAAACGCTCAATTTCATGTTAACTTTAATAATTAATAATAAAAATTAAATAAACTTATTATTAAAGTATCCCATACAAATTTACGGTACGGAGCCCTATGTACGCCAGTCCGACTCGCACTTGGCCGGTTTCATAATTTTTCCTTTCATTGTGAATAAATACCTATCCGTGTACCAAATTTCAAGGTTCTAAGTCTGCTAGAAGTACCTTAGAATGTTGATGATCTGTCAGTCAGTGACAAAATATAGTAACTTTGACCATCCTTAACTACTAAACTATTTATCGAAATTTCATGTTATTTGGAGGTTAAGCTAGTTTTAATACTTGCTCTTAGTGACCGAAATTTTAAATCCCTAGCTTTGTTAACATCGAAGATAAAGGGGGTGTGAAATAGCCGCGAACCGCTTCGAGAAAAGTATGGTACGGCCGTGCCTTTGCTAAAAAGCTTAGCTGGGGCACTGCCGTGCCCCCAGATGTAGCGTCCTTAAGGCGCTATATTGAAAAACTGTCCTTTTTGACGTAATACTATAGGACCCTCAGAAATGTTACAAATCTGGTAATGAGATATACATAACTTCATAGCCTTATCTAGGTTTGAGAAGAACCAGAAACACGATTAATGTATTTTGCCTCGATACATTTCTCGATCGAAATGACCTCTTAAAAATACGAAATTTGAAGATTATTTTTAAACGAAAATAGATGTATTGTAGGAAATTAATCTAATTGACAGACACCTTTGCAACTCAAAATTGTATAGAGACATTTTGCTTAAATGCTTCTAGTTATTTTTTAAATAATTAAAATTACGTTTTTCGCATGTTTTCCGAGCGAGCCGATAGCTTCTGGCCGCAGCGTATTCACGACTTTATAGTCATACAAATTAAGCATAAAATTTCCCTTGCGGTAAAATTACTTTCAATATAGCGCCTTAATCTTTTTGCTACTTTTTAAGAAAAAATTTCATGGCCGATTTCCGGCCATTCTCCGGTTTGGCATTATTTGCCTCATTACCGTAACCATTTTTTTTCTTCGTCGATTTGACTTAGACACATTAAAATATTAAAGAAATGAAAGATACGAACTTAAGAGCCCGTCCTCTCTTTTCTACTGCTCTCTTCACACTCACGCCCGTCTTTCATATGCCAGGTGAAAAAGGACGATCGCCAAGTTAGCGGGCAGATAGAGGTTTTCTGTTTTTAAAGGGTTTTTTATATTGAAGTGGTAAAAAGTAATTCCAACACTTTATAGACGACTTTCTCAACAGTACATTGTATTTTTTTCATACCGTTAAGACGTCAATACAATCCATAAAAGGTGATATTCTAAACCTTTTACAGCAAAAATCACAAAACTGTCGCGGGTTTGAGTTGGATTATTTAAAGATACTTAAAAAAAAAAAATCTAGCTCCAACACTATATTATAATTGAAATGATCTTACATGTTGTGCATTAAAACTTATAGAAATACTGTATTTTAACTGCTAAATCACGTCTGTTAAATGAGCGAAATCGGCAAAATTTCGTATACGGACTCTTAATAATAAATGTGGCGTGAAACAGTTAGTTAAAGTTTTTTGGATAAGGAGACTTAAAAATTTATGGGTACGGCAATTAGACAAATGTAGTGTTTTACGTAACGATACAACGACACGATTGACAAAAACTAGCTTAGGGCAACGTAAATAGGCCCAATTATGTAACATAAACATAATATACATAATAAAAATCTAATTTAAACATAATTGAAAAGTAACGATTACGGTAATTAGACAAGTGTGTAACCAAAGCTACGGTAATTAGATACTAATGTGCTTTATCGGCAGCACACTTACATTAACGACGCGGGACCGCTGATGGGCCATGGCACACACTAAGGAGAAGCAACCCGTGCACTCGTAATGTGCCAAATCCTGATATTTTTGGATGGGCATCCAAAAACAGCAGGTGTTACGGTAATTAGGACTTTTGATCGGACAAGCGATTATTTCATGATAACTATTTATAAGCTGGGCCTATTGAATCGATATTTTGCAATGCGATAACCAATGTTTATAGGCGTTTAAAACCATGAATAGATTAAATTAAATAGGTACGTTATAAAAATTACAAGCGAGTTTCGAGATCAAGTTGTCGTGGGGACACGTTACGGTAGTTAGAAAAACATGGTTTTTGAACACGACTTCAATTAATTTAGTCTGAATTACTTAAATTAGAAGCCTGTGTTTAAGTTTGTAGCTAGATACTGAATATTGATGCTATCTACCGTTTAAAAATATTACATACTTGAATAAGATAATATTACAGAGTATACAAGCCCGGGACACGTAAATTTTGCTCTCCTGAGAATCACCGTTTCGATCAAATTTCGCGTGAGTAGTTTAGGCCAGGTACAAGCACTGAGGCTACACTTTATCCTGAAAAATACAGTGTTCCTATTGGCTAGTGTAAGTGCTAAATAATATTTAATTAAATTCTAGCACAAGTGTAAACGACTTGGGTATGCTAAAGCTACGCTAAGAGAGGAATAATTAAATGCAACTCAAGAATAGCATATTAAGTCCAAAGTAAGTACACTACAGCCTGGAGTTACGAACCAAACTTCCATAACTTGGCTGATTGTTTTAACTGGATATCGCTGTGTTTAATTTAGTTGTGTTTATGTTACTGTACTGCAGTAAATCCTAAGATTTTCTGGTAAAACCTAAGATCTACTAATTCCTAATGGTAAATGTCCGAAAAGGTTTGCGATACGAAATTTTACCACCATATAGTTAGGATTTACGTTAGTGGCATGGTATATTATGTTGAGAAAAAACGGCAAAGTGAGAGTCACATTCGCGCACGAAGGGTTCCGTGTCGTTATAGCGGAAAAACAGGCCAGAAAGTGTGTTTTTGGTATGGAAGGCCCCCTTAAATCTTTATTTTATTTTAATATTATTAAAAATTATTAAAGTAGTATTTATTTAATGGTAATTTAACGGTAAACGTTCAAAAATATCGTCATATTATTAGAAATACTTACATTTACCAACTCATGTCGGTAAATCCTAAGATTTACATTTAAATCTCAAGATTTACCGAAGTTCGAGCTTTTACAGTCACATTTATACGTTCTGGCATACACTTAATCAAATTGATAACTAATTGTACGTGTGTAATGTGTCCTAGGCCCTAGCTAATTTATTGTCTTAATTAAATTGATAAGATATGCTGGATGCGGTATAATGTGAAAGTATGAGTAAAAGCGGAAGATTTTAAGCGTTCTTACGTTGAATGTCAGACAAATAAAAATTAAAAGAGGGAATCGTAAATTTTTTCGTAACAAAAAATTTAATGGTCTTGAACACGGACTTAAAAAAAATACAGACGTAACCTTGTCTAATCCCGAGTGAAGCATAGTTATGGCCGCCCGTGTAGGATGTGTGCGTGTCATTGGCGCCGTCACTAAATATACAATGACAGCGGGTTATAGTACCTAGTTGCGTGTGTGAGTGTCGGTCACGTGTACAATAAACGAAATTGTCGTACCTTGCATGCTTCACCTCTTTATAGTGTAACTAGCGACCCGCCCCGGAGTCGCGCGGGTATAAAATATATAGCCACTGAAAAAATGATTAAAATCGATAGCCTACGATCATTCACGTGGTCTACTTCTTATCTGTACCAAATAACATAAAAATTGCTCCAGTACTTCGCGAGATAAGCTCTTTCAAATAATTTCACCCGTTTTTTTCCACATTTTCCTATTAGTCTTAGTGTGATAAAATATAGCCTATAGCCTTCCTGAATAAATGGGCTATCTAACACTGAAAGAACTTTTCAAATCGGACCAGTAGTTCCTGAGATTAGCGCGTTCAAGTTAGCCCTTTAAAAAAAATTCCCCGTTTTTTTCACATTTTCCTCTATTTCTTCGCTCCTATTAGTCTTAGCGTAATAATTTATAGCCTTCCTCGATAAATGGGCTATCTAACAATAAAGAATCATCAAAATCCTTTGCTTAGTTTTAAATATTAAAGGGAACAAAAGAGACATGAGGGAAAAAAGCGATTTTGTTTTATAATATGTATAGATGCTCCATCCGTATTTTTTTTTTACATCCGTGGTCTTGAAGTGATGAAGAAAATTATAGTCTTGAAGTGTTTTCAGTTCTCTACATGAAAATCGCCTACGTAAACTGAATTATGAGAGCAAAAAAGTATTTTTTATAATGCGTACACTCTCAGGCCCTATAAAATCAGGGACTCTTATAGTACCTCAGAAGTCAGAGTGCATAGCATAGCTGGTTCCCACTAAACCAGTCACATTCCCTGAAATGTCTAGAATGTCTAGATACTATTGCAATTCTCTCAGCCCTGGGCCTTACGTACCTACTAGATGATTCCCGCAACTCCGTTGCGCCAAAATTCGTTTATCGCGCTAGAACTGTAAAATTTTCCGGGCTAAACAGTAACTGTATACTCTCTTCCCCGGACTCTTTCCCGGGACTCAAAGTATCTCCATAACAAATTTAATCAAAATCGGTTCAGCGGTTTGGACGTGAAGAGGTAACAGACAGACAGGCACATTTTCGCATTTATAATATTAGTATGGATATGAAATATATGGATTCACCATAACACAGACCATAACATGATTTGAAAAGTTCAAACAAATGGTGCAATATAGTTAGTAGTTTGTTTTATTTGCAGGATGGGGGCTGGCATCCTGAAGCATGTTACGAAGTTGTACGACTTGAGCTGGGAGCTACGTAATGGGGAAGTTCTGGCTGAGGATAGAGGGGCTGTTATTGTTTCCAATCACCAGTCCATACTCGATATACTCGGTAACTTATCTACGTTATCTTACGTTATCTGTTGTAATAGAATTAACAATAATAATTAATTGTTAAATGCCCGTTAGTAATAATTAAATTATCGTGCGTAGCAATAGTCTGCGATTATAAAAAAATCACTTCCGCGCTGTTAGTTGACACCGCGGCGCTAACTGCTATTGTACTTGCTATATTTCCCTCGATACGAAATAATACTCCACGCTAAGGCTGCTTACACACGTACACGTGCCGGAAGATAATTATAAATCGATTTTAGCGAATAGCAAAGCAAAAGATCGTAGCATGCTATGACATGAAAATTAGCATGTTAATGAAATTAATATAAAGTAGCATTATGTTTCTATTACTATGTTGTATGTTCTCTAAGGGTTAGTACACGTTGCAACGTCACGAGGCGTTGTAATGAATTTTCTCACCTCCGGGCGGAAAACGTCAACTTTCTTCCCGCTGGGCTTACCGACGCGATGTTGCCGTTTTCCGCCTCCGTCGATGAGAAAAATAGTATACGCACCACAGTCAGTAAATAAGAAAGCCTCAGATTACATGTTTGTTGACCTCGGCTTCGCCTCGGCCAATAATTACATGTGATCTGACACATTTGTAATTTTCCTGCCCTAGGTGCGTAATTGTAGGTGCGTTTAACCCATCAATCCCCAAGCAGCAGATATATGGTAGGTAGGTGGTAGGTATATAATTATTATTTTTTCATTTGTATCATTGCTTATATTCCAAAGAAAGAAAATAAGTTGAAAAAATATATAATTTAGATTTAAAATTAATATTTTTGTATGTAGATGAGCATATCTCCAAATGTGCTTGTTGTGTGCCTCGCCAGGTAAATGGCGTTCCTATTTTTCTTTGGTTTTACATAGGAAGTTCAAAATTATTTTTTAGGCTTAACAAAGCCTTCTATTTCTTAATGTGTATAACTTTTTAGCTCTTACTTTATTAAATTTTCTGAAAATGTAGCACAAACTTTTCACGGATATTTCGAAGAAAAGATTTTCTTCGAAATATCCGTCTTTTTTTCTTCGTATTTTATTTCTTTTGGTTAGGTTTTTACAGAATAAAATTGATATTTTTTTTCATTAATTATGTTTGCTAAAACATACTATAAGGAAAAAAATACAAATTAGGTTAAGAACTGATATTTTTTGTATTCAGGTAAGCATTTTCCAAACATATGTCGCAGCATGCGTTTTTAGTATGTACGTGAGATTTGTAGCACCCAATTTTTTTCTGGCTTTAAGTAGGAAGTTTAAATATATTTCAAAGACTAGAAAAAGTCTTTCATTTGTCGATGCATTTAATGTTTTAGCTCTCACTTAAATAAATTCTCAACAAATATAGAAAAATATTTTCGGTCTATTTTACACATTTTTGGAGATATTTACAGTGGCGGATTTGCCCTAAGGCCCAGTAGGCCCGGGCCTAGGGCGGCCAGATATAAAGGGCGGCAAATCGTGCAAAAAAAATTGTAATGGGTGCGGTGCAGTGTGAGGCAATGGGCGCGAATCTGGAGTCTGGACAGACGCTATATTTTGATAGTGAATAAGGTCTCAATATCTGAATCTCCATATATAATATAAATAAAACGTACTGGAATCATTTCATTATAATATGTTTTTTTTGTTTTTAACAAACGAAATTTTGGGAATTAAAAAACATAAACTACAAGGTCTCAACTCTCAGTAATTGTGTGCAGTAAAGATGCGTGGTGGATTAAAATTTTGCGCAGGTTTTTGTATAGCTAGATGATTTTGGTGAGATATTTAGAGGCTCGCGTAACGTATGATTATAATCTTCCTATTTTTGCGTTTCAAAATTATAAATAATTTCGTACATTGTTCAAAATAGTTCGTACGTTTGGCCCAGGACACCACTCGAGGTACACCTCTATTCAGTGGCTCATAAGTCATAACTAATGCTATTCGCGCCTAAGAAGTAAGAACAATTATTTACAGGACGTCATGATATTTTAGTATAATACAAGTAATCTAGGAAGAATGGGTGGGTTATAGGTGGGTAATTAACACGTTCGCTGTGAAGCAAGGCATTATATGCCTGGTTGATTGCTTTTAGTCTGTGCGTGCTCTAAAATCGTGTCTTTTTGCAAGGTGCGGGCGCTGTAACTCGAGAAGTACTATGTGTACGAGAGAGATAGTTTTATATCTAACACCCATTCTTAAAGCTTATGACGTTTAACGAATAAAAAATGCACCAGGTTTTTTAAACATAGTTTGCACTGAATTAAAATTAAATAAGCTCAGTGTGAATACAAGGCCTTGATTTGTAGACATCTGCAGAACACATCCTATGTAGTTCAGGTGATTGTCATATATTTCAGGACTGAGAGCGGGTGGTAAATACGTTGCACTGACAATCCAGCACGAGTTATTCATATTTATTTGCACCATAACATGATCTACCAAGTGAAGTGCCGAGGAGGCGGTAGTGGGGTCGGTGGGGCGCGGCGCGTGGGACCCGGCCGCGAGATGACGCGAAGCCGGGAGCTCGCGCCGCACGGCCACCAACACCCCACCGCCGTCCTTCCGTCGACATTTATTAAGATTCCTGTCGCACCTAAATACCCTGTAGCGGCTATCTACTATTTCGTTATCAGAGATGTTGTCATTCAGCCAGGTCTCGGTCAAAATTATGATGTCATAGTTATGTAATAAAATATTCATATAAAGAGTGTGAGTTTTAGTTCTTAGCCCACCACAATTCTGATAATAAACTGAGAAAACGTTAGTAGTATTACACATGGTTAGCTTGGGGGTAAATAATAAAGGACATTAAGTTTAAATAT
The DNA here is from genome assembly GCA_905333045.1 of Lysandra bellargus. Lineage (NCBI taxonomy): Eukaryota > Metazoa > Arthropoda > Insecta > Lepidoptera > Lycaenidae > Lysandra > Lysandra bellargus. Next base: position 3,437,090 of record HG995333.1, read on the forward strand.
ATAATATCACACAAAAAGGGGACATCATGCAAACACACAGGTATGATATAATAGTAGGTACCATATTTATTCAATGGAATACAAGTTTTACTCCATATTGTGAAGGTATACAGATTAAGTGTTTTGTTAGTTACAGGTTTCGCATCATGGATAGATAAAAATATTATAGAATTTGAAATATGAAGACACATTGTCTTCCTGCTTCGCATTTCACAATAATCGTTAAATAAAAAGTCAGCACATAATACTATAAAGATACACATTACAACACACATAATATTGTACAGGGAGTATGGTACCAGCGTTATAAGAAAACTAATTGTTATAATATATAATAAGGTTTTTTTAACAAACATTTTTAGAGTCCACATCATCTTAGTATTAAAATATTTTTGATATTGTGTACCAGTACGGGGGATACCAACCGACTGTGTTATAAGTAGTAGTATAATAGAAATGTTAGTATATTTAGTGGGGTGTTTTAATAATTTAGGTTTCATTACTTTATAATCCATAAAATATAACAATTACAATACAGTGTTAGAATATTATAAGAGGTATTATATATTTTTTATATTATGAAAGGTACATAGTCGTTTTGATTTTAAATGTAGGCCCCAGAAAACGTTAAAAGTAAATATTGCTACTGCAATCATAATAATAATTAGAATGGACATGAAGTATAACTTGAAAAGGTAACAATATTTAACAGCTGCATTGTGTCTATTGTTTGATCCTAATTTTATCACCAATAATATTATGTATTTATTAAGGTGTAGCAAGTTATTTAAAGTTTTCGGTTTTAAGCTGTTATAAACTAAAGGAACTATTAATGTTATTTTAACTACACAATAGAATATACGATATGTTTGAATCTTTATACATACTTGTCTGATGATACCAGTATTTAGTAGTAAAAGATTTGGTAAAATGTATAACCTAATATTAATATATTTAAATACAAAGTTTAAGCTTGTAAGAAGTGAAAGACATTGAATAATTAAGTGTATTTGACTACACAGAATATATCCTATTTTAATTGTACTGAAGGCTAATATTTTATTTGATTTTGGCAATTTCACTGTGCGATCGTATCGCCACAACAGGAGAGGTGTCAGTTTTACGAGCAAGTACAGTACCATGTTTGATCCATACATATTTATATTCACACTTTCTAGCAGCATCACGACACTGGCGAAATAATTGTTTGTTCTTCAAGGTTAAATGTTCATTTATGTAAATAGCATGTGCAGTCCCGGGCATAGATAGTTGTGTTGAGCTCAGGCCACCTGCGGCGCGATACGAAGCAATAAAATTGTCACGAAGAACGCGAGTAGTGAACTTTACTATTATGTTTTTCGGTTTGGGGTTCTTAGAGTCTGCATGAGGGACACGGTGGATTGCAACTATGTCCGAGTTCTGTATCGGATGTTTTATCTCTTTAGCTATTAGTACAATTAATTGGAGAAGATTTTCTCCCCGTCTTTCTTGAACGTTACAAACCTCGATATTGCACATTCTTGCTTGTTGTTCGAGTGACGAGATTTTGTTTTCTAAGTCTGCGAATTGGTCTCGGGTGGTACATACTAAAGAGACATTACTCTCAACCGTTTTTAGGCGGTTCTCGAGCTCCTGTTCAGTGTACAGGGTAAACTGAAGGGATTTCTCAGTTTCAGATACTCGTTGATGCAATTCAGACAGTGTATTATGAATGATAACATTATCTGCAGTGATTTTTTGCATGTTCGAATTTAAACTTTCCAAGGTGCTGGTTATAAGAGACAATTGTTGAGAAATTGTCGAAGTTACAGCCTCCGAGACACATTGGTTAATGTTCTGAGTGATTTTCTCGTTTAAACTTTTCATATGTGAATCAAATTTTTTATCGATGGAATCTAGTATGTCATCATAATCAAATTGCTTGCGTTTGCATCCCTTGCGAACATTCACATAATCCATATTTTCTTTTATATTTTGCAAATCTGGATCAGACGAAAAATGGGTAGGTGGCGTACGCTGCAGCGACATGTTTGGGTACGATAGTGTTGACTCACTTCAACTCACGGGTAACACAATGTACAAACAAGGACGGCAACAGTAGATAAGGTTTTCGAACAACAACACTGCACAGGCGATAATATACTTAATTAGTTCAGTGAATAGGGTTCACAGTTGCAGTTTTAAGTACGGTATTAAGTAAGAATTAACAAATAACACTTCCACTCTCAACCGAATACGAACGACGAATGATATTTAAAACTTTTTAGTTAATATTACAAGGATGTTATTATTGTTTTTACCTTGGAAGTCGGTTTTAATTTTTTGTTAAAAATAATAATTTCACTCTTTTTAGTTACCTAGTAAACCATCGCGTACTATACATAGAATAATACACCTGTATATTATTCTACGTATCTTATTACAGTCACACTTACAAAATATAATATCAGCTGCAGATAATTATAAACAATATATTTTAAAAAAATCGAAGTGAACACGTGCTAAGTAGCCGGTCACCGGACTATAGTCTCAATACGCTAGTGGCAATCGTTCGACTTGTCGGCTGTCGCACACGCAGCGCACATAGTACCCGGCCCGCGCCGCTCGCTTGACAGCCCTGGCAGACAGTTATTGTACTATGAACTTTAAATACAATGCAAAAGGTTGAAATTAGGTTGTTTTCCAGAATATCTCGGCGATTTCGCGCCGTTTGTTTGTACGACAGTGAGACAGGCATGTTTCTCATATTATCGAAGCAACTTACTTCTCAGAAGTAATGTCAAATGTGTGCCTTACTCTCTGGAGATATGATTGAATTTATTATGTTCTATTTTGGTGACATTGGTGACCCTGACGTGGTAATGATGATGATAATGATGATGATGATGATGATGATGATGATGATGATGATGATGATGAGGATGATGATGATAATGAATGTAATTTGCATAGTAGCACATGCTTTCAGTTCTTAAAACAGCGCCTAAACCCCCAAACTTGTATCTATAAGGAAAGTTCTCTTAGTATTTTCGGAACCATGTAGTATACCTCGATGCAAAGTCTTGCATTTTGGTAGCATGCTTAGGATACTTTTGATAAAACCAAAATCAATAGTAATTTTAGTGTTTAGTGTTTCCATATAAATTTTGAGGAGTTCCCTCAATTACTCATGGATCCCATCATCAGGTCACCACTTTTGTGAACATGGTACCAAATTGGAGTGAAACCTAATACAACAAAACAAAAATTTCGAAAATCGGTTCACAAACGGCGGAGTAATCGTTGAACATACAACAATAAAAAAATAAAAAATATCCACAGCCGAACATATTATAACCTCCTCGTTTTTTGGAAGTCGGTTAAAAATTTGTCGATATGATGCATTTGTTTTACTGTCCCATCCCTATTATTATATCTTTGTAGCGCTTGAACAGGTCTGGTAAACCTGGCATCTCTTTTAAAAAAAAATCGATTGTTTGTAAAGTCGGTTTACTGACGATAGTTGAACGTGACAACGTATGACGTGTTCACGTTCAACTATCCTTAACCCCTTAACCCTCGCTTCCGAATCTCTATAAATAGAAACAAACTTTTTCGAGTTTAAACTAAAGTTATTTCGATGTATTTCTTTCAAATGATTGTCTAAAAATATTTATAATGAGTAAAATAAACTATTCGCAATACAAAACGCTACATACATTCGTGAAATCCAGTAAAATCTTCGAACGAAGCACAAATCATACCTTGACACGTAGGAAATAGAGCACAATTTTGAATATACGAAATAATACTAATAGCTCACAGATTGTTTATTTATTTTTCATTCAGAGTGTGGTCAATGTATCAAAGGTCATAACTAACCAAACTTCTTCATACAAAAGTATTCTCTAAATCATCGAGATACGTAATATAATCGAAACAAAGAGCGCGGCGGCAGGTGGGCCTTAGTCTTACGGTTGTTGAGAGACAACGTGCCTCTTTGTCGCTCGTTCCGCGCTCTCGCTTGCACTTCAAGCCTTAAATGGAACGCCTCAGAGCGAGGTAGCGCCGCATGAACTGTCATGTTTTTCGTGCGCGCACCCCATATTGAATTATAAGACGTTATCACGTCAAAAAGGCATCAAGTTTCTGTCCAATTCCCGGGCGAAGATAGTTTCAAATAGATCCACTAATGAACTTTATACACGTGAAATTTCATTTATAAAATCCTAGCATTGTTGATCTTGAGTTCATATTTCCATGAACAGCTTTCACCAGGCCATTAAAACCTCGTTCGCATACGATGAAACCTTATTACCAGATCGAAAATACCTGGTATCGCATGGTATGCTACAAAAATTGGTCTCGCAGCTAACGTGTTAAAAATAAAACCTAATACCTTTATGTTTTATTTTTTTCCAAAAATATTCTAAACTAGCTTTATAAGCTAATACTTTTAGTTACTTATACAATTTTCGGAATCAATTAAAAATGGGAATAGAGTAATTCACGAATTATGTTACATCTAGTAATGATGGGTGCTGAGTAGGGAATGCAAATCTCGCGAGATTGAGGCTCAAGCGAGATCCCGCGAGTTTATGAATACAATACCGCGAGATCTCGCCAATTTCGAGATCTCGCGAGATTAGCAGTTTGGTGGGTTTTTTTTTTTGCAAATAATCACAATATTTGAATAAATTACGAAAAATGTAATAAATATTATAAGTACTTACTATAAGATTAAAATAAACGATTTTTTTCAATAGAATTTTATGCATCAAACATTGTTTGATGTATCTGTGTATAATTTTTAAGTAGTAAGCTTTGACATATTATTTATCAAATAACAAATGAAAGAAACAACCATTCTCCTCTTCTAATGCAATTTTACAATTTTGGACGTGGCGGTAATATCGTGGACGTTCGCGATAAAACGATAACATAGGGAAGTAAAATGTATGGAAATATATGAAAACGCTTTTTTTCCGTCAACGATAACTTTTTAACGTGCACGTTAGAGGACATCACGACGTTTACACTTCTGAACCACACAAAACGTCCGCGGTGCGTAAAATCAAAAGGACATTTAACGTAGGTACACCCCGTTGGGTATGGCCGATAAAACGTTTTTTATCATAGAAGCCGGCGTCCACGATAACGTGACGTCCAGAATTATAAAAGCGAACTATCAAACCCAAATCTTTTAGTAATAAAATAGTTCTTTTATAACTAACAAAACAACGAGAAGAGGACCTAGTTGAGAATCACAGTGCATAGTTGCTTAGGCCAGCTCCTCTTTGTTTTTACTCCGTGATCGCAACTCCGTCTGTGACAGTCCGCGCTTCGAATAAGACGTTTTTATGCTCAAGTGCAATCTCGTCAAACTCGCGAAATCTCGCCTTTTTTCGTCCGAGATCAATCTCGCTAAAAAAGGCCGAGATCTCGCGAGAACAAGATTGCATTCCCTAGTGCTGAGTAAGGGGCGGCATATGGCCTGGGGCCTACCGCGGCCAGGACTGCAAATCCGCCACTGGATATTTAAACGTTTTTAAGTATTTAAAAGTTATCATTTCTCTAAAAATTAAATACGCACAACAAGTAAGCTTAACACATTTTTTGTTACAACCCTTAAATCCACCCAAACCCTTTTATCTTGGTTACGACGAGCGTTTTAAAAACTTTGCAAAAACCTTATAGTTGTATTTAGCTTAGCAAAGCAAACTTTCTTTTTTAAAAATTGTGTATTTGTTTAATTTTCAACGTAAACAATCGGATAAGAGTCATTAAATAACAGGAACAAGAAAAAAAAATTCTGGACCGGTTTTATATGGTGAAATATTAATTTTTAATTAAGTAACTAAAAATTAAAAGCACAAAAAAAAATTTGTAAACTTTGCAAGTTATAGTGTAAAAAAGAAAATGACACCTCAAAAACAAAAATCCATTCACTTTTACAATTTTCGGAGGTTAAAACCTCTGGCGACTGCACTATTACTAAACAAGATGATACACGTTTTAATTGACGGACTTGCTGCTCGCAATGTTTGGCAGCATATTCTAAATTTTAATGCCTCGAAAATGCATCTCAACGCCGCGTCAAGTTGCATTGTAAACTGACTCTGGCCAAAGATGGACCAATACAAGCGATCACGAAAGTGTTGAGGGCTATGTTCGCCTACGATTGCCCTGTGCCCATGATGGAATATAGGGTTTCTGGCAATCGTAGTTAGGTATTCATAGCCAAAACGGAAGGGACGTACACTGTACAGTCCTGCGCAGATGTTTTGACGCGTAGCTATCACTCGAAATGACGTGATTAACAATTCATAATTCGACGCGCGTAATTTATAGTTAGTAGACTAGTATTACTTTTATTTATTTATTTATTATGGTTACCAACAGCATATGCATTTAAAAAATTACAGTCAATAGTATACAAGAATTTTCAATACTGATGCACACACCTTTATAGGCAACACAACATTCAAATTTATATAATGTTAACAACGACATGCAAAATTACTTCCTTATCTTTAATGATGCAACTTGCAATATTCGAGCACAAGATAAATATAAAGCTGATAAGGAAAGGTCACTGGCCATCAACATTCACAACAATAATATCTTTGTGTAGTAACATGACTGGATCGAACAAGGAGCATTATTATAATTGCAGTAGAACTTAATATTATGTAGTACCTACCTACCGACATATTATTTTGCCGTTGAAAAAACAGCATGTTGCACTCTGGGTAAAAGCTTTCAGCAGTAAAAACGAAATAGCACTTATTATTATACATTTTCGCTGCTCAGCAGAAAAAGAGGGAATATTTCATATGACTTCTACTCCCATCGTCCTACGAATTTTCGAGCAGGTCACATGTCCTAAAAGAAGTGCAATATTTTTGCCCATCCCAAAAAAGTACGCAACGCTGCTAAATAAATGTTCTCATCAAAATCGTCAAAGCTTTACTATAAAAAATCATTACAAAATACACTTAAAATTTTTAGGTATGTTCAACATTTGGCACGTGGTAGAGAAATTGACTGCTGTGGCGAAGAAGGAACTGTTGTACGTGTTTCCGTTTGGTCTGGTCGCGTATCTCGCTGGTGTGGTGTTCATTGACCGCAAGAAGGCCAAAGACGCATATAACCGACTCAAACAAGCCTCCGAAGCGATAAACACAAATAGAGTGAGTATCTTCATTTTTTTTTTAACGGGATATGGCCCACCACACATTCCCACCACTGTATCTCCTGTGTCGCCAGGATCGACAGCGGTATCCAACCACGAAAACCCTTTGATATGATCTCAGGGAGCCCGAGGGACATACTAAAGCTGTCTTGGGACCCGCAACGAATTTAATCAGAAGAAGATAGGAGGAGTAGGAAGTGTACAGTTTCCCTCCCCATAAATAGCAGGAGACAGCACAAAGTTGCAATGACCGAAAGTCAAAGAACTAAAGGGAAAGCACCACGGGAATAATTAATATTAATTATGACTACTAAGCTAAGCTAAGTTAATGTTGGGATTTGTTGTGTTACACTGTTTCCAGTAATAATTATGACAAAAACGCTTAAAGGCACGATCCTTGCGTTGTCCACGAGATCATCGTAATATGGGACTCCAGATTTGCAAAGTATGTTGTTAAGCATTATAGATAGTTACACTCCCAGAGAACATGATGGGCGGTTTGTTCGAACATGTTGCCTTCGGTCGAGCACTCGCACATGGGTGATTCTACTAATTTAAATCCATAGAGTTTGGCTTTAAAATTACCATGACCGGTCAGGAATTGAGATACGCAATGATCAATATCCATCCAGTGTTTGGATAGCCGTTGACGTATATCTGGAAAAAAGTTATAAAGGTGACGACCATTTGTGGAGTTATCTCAACGAGTTTGCCATTCGGACATTAGGTAACGTACTGAATCATCTAAAGGTTCAAACAATCTAGCTATTTTTGGTTTATCGCACGCGTTTAAAAAGTCCGGGCTAGTAATATTTTTTTTGTGGTAGTACATAGTCGCACGACGCTGTATTTCAAGGTCTACGGGTAAAACTCCGGCTAGTACGGGTAAAGCTTCGGTACTTGTGGTTCTGTAAGCTTTACACAGGAATATGAGAGCAAGACGTTGGCTTTGCAATAATTTGCGACGAGCCGCACCAATAGTTGCTCGGTTGGCCCACCCGGGAGCCCCGTAGCATAAAGTACCTAGGAATATCGCTGAGTAAATTAGTTTGAGAGTTTTAAATGAGAGACCCCATGTTGAAGTGGAAATTTTGGTAAATGAATAAAAGTTACGTTTAGCTTTTTCACCGGTCTGAATTATATGATCTAAAAACGAAAATTTATTTTCTAAGTAAAACCCGAGATAACAGAGCGACTGCTTGCGTTTAACGTTAACATTATTAAGTTTAATGCTGGGTGTCGACAAGGAGGATCCCTTCAAAAGTATTTGGTAGGTTTTATGCGCGGCAAAATTTAAGCGGTTGCGGTGGTCTCAGTCCGAAATTAAGTTTAAACTTTGATTTGCTTTTGATTCAATTTCGGAACGTGAGTTAGCCTGAATAATCCATCCAAATCTGGATGGATGAATCCATCTGAGAAAATCATCATCGGCATAGCCAACTAGTATGCAAAGCGGTGAGAGGGGGAGGCATAGCAGATCGTCGAAGCCTACGTTCCACAATTTAGGCGAGAGTACGGAACCCTGTGGACAGTTGCACGTCAGGGTTTTAGCGTGAATGCAGTGACCAAGTTGAAGCTTAGTTAAACTGTTATAAAAGTAAGAGCGTATCAAGTAGTAAATGTTTGAGTAGCACCCTCTATTTTTTAATTTTGATAGCAGCATGGGCCACCACGCATTATCAAAAGCACCCGATATATCTAATGAGATGGCAACAACGTATTTTATTTCTGATAGATTAACTATTTTTCTGATTTCTAGGGCCGCATCTACATCATCTATTTACCTAAACACGGTAGAAGCGTGATCGGACGGTAGGATTTTGGATCGTCTGAAGGTTTATTACCGGCTTTGGGAATCAATTTTATACTACCGATACGCCAGACATTTGGAAAAATACCTTCCGCGATACATTTATTATAAACGAGTAAAATTGAAGATTTCGCCGCTATACAGGCTTGTTTTATCATTAGGTTTGAAATGTTATCCTCGCCCGCAAATTTTTTAATAGGCAAAAGATTTACTATCTTAATAAACTCATCGGATGAAGGCAAGTCGGAAGGCGGTGTATTGATGGGGTCTAAAATTGTACTAATGGCGCGATGGTATTCGTCGTCTAAAGTGGGCTTGTCTGTAATCAAGATGTTCAGATATGATTTAACCGTATCCTCTAGGCTACAAGTATAAGTGTTGTTCATTTTAATGTTTGAAATAAAATTAGACGCAGAGCTATTATTGGGTTTAAGTTCGTGGTACAAAGAGGAAAAGTCGCGTGTTTGTTATTATGGAGGTTTAACTGTCCTATGCTTAAACTATCCATATCTAGTAGTTAAAATAAGTTGCTCCATTTTGCTTTTATATGTTGGACAGTCTGGGGAGCCCGTGGAGTGGTCGGAGGGTTTTTTGTAATCTTTATTGGGGCACGATAACGAACTATGGTTTCCGGCACAGTGATAGCAGCACGGATTAGGATCGCGACAGAATTTAGCGACGTGCCCGTACTGTTGGCAGTTGCCGCAGCGGACGAGCTCAACGTCGTCCACAAAGCGGCACATCGCCCAATCGATGAACAGTTTTTCTTTTGAATCGATCAGGTGTTTACGCACTACAGGGTCTAATTCAATGCCTATCCATTTCCTATTGTTATAATCTTTATTTAAGATACGACGCCTTACTATTTTTGTTGTGCGCAAAAATTGTTCTTGTGACATATTAATTTCGCCGTTTATATTTTAGTTGTATAGTGCGAGTAAGAAATTATCGTCCGTCATATGTTGCGGTACATCTTTTACTAGAATACGCGGATTACGTCCTTTAGGAGACTCGAGTGTCAGACCGGCCGATTTGAGCGCTTCCACCGATTTTAGTTGATTGACCTGCGACTCGCTAGTTAGTCGCAGTATTACACCCGAATTGGCGGTTTTTTTGACGCCGTGAAATTGGAAACCGTCGGCCGGGTTGATGACTTTCATCAGAGCTTGTTTAGTCTCCGATGACGATTTTAATTCCGCCGATTTTTCTTGTGTCGGATATGCAATAACGCAAGGTAGTGGTTTTCGCGTCTCGACTGGCGGCACTGACTTCGCTAGTTTAAGTTTAAGCGCGTCCGAGTATGAGGCAGAAGGCGCGGCGGAGACTGGATGTGCGACAGGATTAGTTTTAGCGGCCAGCAATTGGCTACCTTGGTTTCCAAGGACGAGTTCTTAATAGCGAGGAGTGAGACGATTGTAGTTATTTTTTGTGTCATATTCATAATTTCTGACTTATTGGCAAAATTATTGCGACGAGATACGGTATCGTTTGCGAAATCATTAATCTTTGCTAAGTATGAGCTGGCTTCGCGGACAAGCTCGTAATAATTGCAAGCATCGTCGGATGCGCGGCTTGTATCTAATAACGAGGTTACGGGGGACAGCTACGACTCTTCCCTAGTGGGTTGGTGATGCTTCTCCACAGGTGACAAGGAGGAAGGAGATAATTCCGACAACAAACGTTTACCGGACGAGAATGTCGGAGAACGAGGAGTTTTGTCGCTTCTAGTAAACGGGTTTGTATCTTTATCCGGCGGTATATTATTATGACTCGACATTGTGACTTAATTATAAAATCAGGTGCCGCAAATAACACTATAGGTTCTGTAATCAACAAAACTTGGTTGACTACACTTATGTAATGTACAATCCCAACATTGATGGAAGATATTCTATTAATAATGAATATTACCGTACATGTTATCATGGAAAGCGAACATTAAGAAGTTGTGCACACGTGATAAGTGTTATTATTATATCCTAGGATGGGCTAGACATCTCGTTTTCACGTTCATTAGCTACAGAAAAACTCATGTAGGTATCTATAGGTTTATCTCGCCCCCTTGGTGTTATAATTTTCACGCGTGATAAAATATAACATGCTGCAGAGACAGAACGTTTCTAATAGTTGAAACATACTAGTAGAAGATAGTGGAAAAAAACCTTTTTTTAACCGACTTCCAAAAAACGAGGAGGTTATATGTTCGGCTGTGGATTTTTTTTTTTTTTTCAAAATGATGAAGATTGAGTACAGAAATAGTTGAGTTTTAGCCGAATTCGTAAAAAGGCACTATTAGATAGGAATAATTATTTAATACTTTTTAGTTCATATTATAAGGATGTTATTATTGTTTTACCTTGGAAGTCGGTTTTAATTTTTTGTTAATTTAATTGTACCTACCTAGGTAAACAAAATAATGTTTATTCTGGTTTTGTGCTTTTCTTAGGCACGATATAAAAATAATATATTTCTAAATGTTAGCCACATATATTGAATATAATTACATGCAAATAACGATTCTTATTCTTCGTATTAACACTTTTCATACTGCGCCTAAAGAAAAAAGAAAGCAATAAAATAACATGTTTGCCACTGTTTTTGAATATAAGAATTATATACCTTGGATACCCATAATATAACGAAAAAAATGGGATATGTCTCTTTGGTGTCGGGCCTGGGTCACAAATGACCGGTCGCCTTTGGTTATAACTTATACGCCGTAAAATAAGTTTAGTGGGGGAGTAATTCAAGTTTAAATTAGACTTTCACCAATTTTATGAATAAGGACATGAAAGTTTCCACGGGATGGACATTAACTAAAAACGTCTTAATAAAAAATAAAAACACTAAAAAGACTACCTAGCAAGTAGCAACTTACAAAAAGAACTGAAATCCCACCAAAAACATTTCATGTAAAAGTTACCTCGACGACCACAAAAGGTTTGCCCTGTGAAAAAGACATCAGATCTAATGTAGTCAAGTTTCTGAATCGACGCGGCCTAACGGCGGCGGTATGTATGTATAGTTTGGCAGTTTCGTTACTTATTTTAGATCAGAATTCGGAAACTAAATATTCGAAACAGCGAAGCCATACATACTTAAGGATATGTAGAAAGTGTTGGAGTTAGGGTCGATAGAGTTAGGCATTAGATCTGATGTCTTTTTCACAGGGCAAACCTTTTGTGGTCGTCGAGGTAACTTTTACATGAAATGTTTTTGGTGGGATGATAATATTTTCCAAGTCGAACGACCGGCTACCGATCACATTGAGATCTTCCAAATACGCTAGAAAGGTATCCAAATGTGTGCCATCACACTCTCCCATCTGGTGGAACGGCTGATCGACACGACCGGACACCGGTGAGAGAACTGTCGAATGACTGACTCCTTTACATTTTCGGTCTACGCATGGCTCGACTTACTAAGAATAGCAAAACGAAGTTCTGGGGGTCAGCTAGTTAATTATATTTTGATACGAATTTATAAAATTACCGACTCAACCTCAACCTCAACCTCAAACTCAAACTCAAACTCAAACTCAGGAAGGTCAAAAACTCATAAACGGGAACTTAAACCCCCTCCCCCCACTCCGGCTCACCCCCTAGGGGCGGGGACTTTTAGTATGTTTATCTTCTAGCTATTTTAAACACATTTCTGAAGAAATTGCTTAGGTTGCTGCTCACGCATTCTACACCTACTTTTGAGCTATTCTTTGGGTGGACTACTAGCGACCCACGCCGCCGCTGCTTTGTAGCGGCATAGAGCAAAGTGAAACCCAAAAAAGGTGGCATTTTAAACAAAAATTTGTCAGTGACGTCCCGGTGACGGCGGCAGTGGCCAAACGGCCATAGGCTCGGCATGGCTCGGCTCGGCTCGGCTCGGCTCGGCTTCGCTATGCTCAGCTCGGCTCGGCCGCCACTACACTGCACCGCACTTACACTACGCACTGCACCGTACACGCCACAAGGAATTGCCTCTTTCAATCTATAAAAACAAAAAAAAAGTTAACCTATCAATCCCCAAGCGGCTGCCGGCTGCGGAATAACAATTGAAAATCTAATGTGACTGCAATACCCACGATGGAGGTGGTAGACAGCAATTGCAATTTTCACCACAACTACATAATATTATAATGCATACTGACTCTAATAAGTTATATTACAACTAACAAAGTTGTGAATCGTTTTACTTTTGTGCTATACTGATTTGCACTTGACCTTTTTAACCGACTTCCAAAAAACGAGGAGGTTATATGTTCGGCTGTGTTTTTTTTGTATGTTCAACGATTACTCCGCCGTTTGTGAACCGATTTTCGAAATTTTTGTTTTGTTGTATTAGGTTTCACTCCAATTTGGTACCATGTTCACAAAAGTGGTGACCTGATGATGGAATCCATGAGTAATCGAGGGAACTCCTCGAAATTTATATGGAAACATATGGTGATTTTGATTTTATGAGAAGCATCCTAAGCATATGCTACCAAAACACAAGATTTTGCACCAAGATATACTATAGTTCCGAATATACTAAGAGAACTCCGGATTCCTTTTAGATACAAGTTTGGGGGTTTAGGCGTTGTTTTAAGAACTGAAAGCATATGCCACTATACAAATTACATTCATCATCATCATCATCATTACCACGTCAGGGTTACCAATGTCACCAAAATTGAACGTAACAAAATATTCAACCTTATCTCCAGAGCTTAAGGCACACATTTGACATTACTTCTGAGAAGTAAGTTGCTTCGATAGTACAAGTAACATGCTAGTGCACTGTCACACTTACCAATCGCGGCCACGGGCGGCCGTAGACTTCTCAAGCGATATTATGTATTACAATAATAAAGTTTAAAATCATATGACACTGAAAGCCTCGCCGCTGCTAAAATTCCGGTTTGGCGCGGCCCTAGCACGTATCCACTTCGATTTTTTTTAAATGTATTGTTTAAAATTATCTGCAGCTGATATTATATTTTGTTAGTGTGACTGTTAACAAATTGTAATAAGATACGTAGAATAATATACAGGTGTATTAGGGCCGATTCACACCGGAAAGGCGGAGGCGAGGCGAGCAGTTTCAGTGTCAAATGATTTTAAACTTTATCTTCATTGTTCTATCCATCTAATCTACGTATAGTACGCGATGATTTTACTAGGTAACTAAAAAGAGTGAAATTATTATTTTTAACAAAAAATTAAAACCAATTTCCAAGGTAAAAACAATAATAATATCCTTATAATATTAACTAAAAAGTATTAAATAATTTTTTCCTATTTCATGGTGCCTTTTTACGAATTCGGCTAAAACTCAACTATTTCTGTACTCAATCTTCATAATTTTGAAGTCGGTGCCAGTTACAAATGTTTCAAATATTCTGGCATCTGGATTCAGCTATATCTGGTACTGGAGTGGAGACTCTTAACGATTTTTCCACTTTAAAACTTCATATTTCACAAATCGATCCCTAAATCGAAAAATGAGACGAACGAAATCCAATGTTCATGCCAACATTAATGATGTCTCTGTACTGACGAAGGGCTTGCCTTAGTTTGAAAGCTGGCCCATTCTTTGTGTAGAGAAAACATCCTGTTCATATCTATATATTAATACGCGAAAGAAAAACTTTGTATCCCTTTTGACGAAAAATGGGAAAACGTAACTTAGGTGAATGAAATTTTGCACATTTATACCTAGTTTATATGGTGAAGGAGTGCATCGAGCTAATATTATTTTGAAATTATCCTTTTATCATACATTTTTTAACAAATAAAACATCACACACACTACAACATACCTACACAGAAAGAAAGATGACAGATTTTTGAGTGATAAACAACGTGACAAAGTATACATACGAATTACACTTTTTATTTATAGTTGTTAAAAAATAAGTGTTCCTAAACATTCACTTGATAGCATTTGTATTTTTTTTTTGTCATGCGGCTTCAAAATTGGATATTCAAGTTGATTTTTTTTTCAATTAAATTTCTTAATATTTGTATACCATTCGAAGCAATTAAAATCAACTTTTGTTATGAAACCACTTTCATAAACGCAATATTTAAAATACCTATCGAACAAAGTTCTCTTCCAATGCGTACAAACTACGAAAGAGTGACGTCATATTAATTTCGTTGCACGTTGTATGGAGCGTTTCGGGCAGGTCTATTTTATGAGATGTTTGAATTGTCATATCTTGGTGAATTTTTAAGCTATCAGAGTCATTCTTTCAGCAATGCTTATATTTCTCAAGGACCTTTCAATTCCCAATAAGAAAGAAAAGTCATCATGCCTATTCTTATAATAATAATAATAATAAACATTTATTCAACAAATATTCATACCACACTACACTTAAATACACATATTACACAGACAGATACAAGGTGCAAAAAAATACAAGGAGTAAAAAAATGACATAAGTAAAAAATAACAAGTACGAGACTTTTTGAAATTGATGGACTATGACGTGCTACATTTGACTTTCGAAAATTTTTTAATTGTCAACATGGAGACGTAGGTTTATTTTATTATAAACGAAAACCGTCTGTGTTTAATTTTACTATTTTCGATTTAGAATGTCATTAAAAATTAAACATAGATTCAGTATATCGCACTTCCCTTGGGAAAATGATGTTTTTCTAGACTAAAAGAAGCCATTTTATTCTCTGCCCTTTTAAATAAGTCTATGACAAAAATCAAGTCGATTGGTTACTTCGTTAGGGTGTGAGAGAATGATAATACATACAATATTTTAATATCGTTAAAAATAGATGACATTTCATACAAAAATATTTTTTCATTAAAAATCCAGGTTTATTAATCACTAGATGACGACCGTAACTTCTTTTCTTGAAAAAATATTTATTGCATAGGAACCGTACATTTTTACGTGAAAAAAGTATCCTATATCCTTTCCCGGCACTAAAAGTATCTCTATAACAAATTTCAGCAAAATAGGTTCAGTGGTTTGGGCGTGAAGAGGAAACAGACAGATAGACAGATATACTTAATATATACTTTTGCATATTATATAATCTTTTTAATATTATAATTCTGCATTTGTTTGTTTTCAGTCGAGTTTTCCTTCCTGACGCTATAACTCCAGAACGCACGAACCGATTTCCACGGTTTTGTATTCGTTAGAAAGGTTTATAGAAAAAAAAAACTTTAAGAGAAAAGCAGGAAAACAGGGAAAACAGGATAAACAACGTTTGCCGGGACAGCTAGTAGGCTATATTTTATCACGCTTAGACTAATAGGAGCGAAGAAATAGAGGAAAATGTGGAAAAAAACGGGGGAAATTATATGAAAGAGACTTATATTTTGAACGCGCTGATCTCAGGAACTACTAGTCCGATTTTAAAAATTCTTTCAGCGTTAGATAGTCCATTTATCGATGAAGGCTATAGGCTATATTTTATCACGCCAAGACTAGTAGGAGCAAATAAATAGAGGAAAATGTGGAAAAAACAGGGGAAATTATATGAAAGGGCTTATTTGAACTTTCTTTCAGTGTTAGATAGCCCAGTTATCGAGGAAGGCTATATATTGTATAATAAATAGAGGAAAATGTGGAAAAAACGGCGGAAATTATTAGAAAAGGGCTTATCTCACGAACTACTAAAGCATTTTTTCTCTTATTTGGATCAGATAAGAAGTAGACCACGTGAAAGGTCATAGGGTTTTTTGTGAACTAATTTTTCTGTGAAATACCTAATTCACGTGGGCGAAGCCGCGCGGAACGTCTAGTTATTTATAATACCACGTATAAAATCGGAACGGTCATTTTCGACAGAAATTATATACTTATGAAAAAACAGCGTACATAATCGAAACTGGTACGTTCGATACTATTGAAAAACGAAAACACGCCCTAAACAATCAAATCTGCCCGTTTTGATAGTTTACACGGTAAACATTTTTATTGAGTTCTACCGCACAAAGATAAAGTAAAATCAAATTAGTGTCATTTGTTAATGACAAAATGTACAGTCGCGATAGTGCTAGTTTCGTCCTATTTTTACGCTCACCGATACAGCGTAATCTCACGTAATTTGACTTTCTTTATTAAACGACACATAGACTATTACGTTTAAATAATATTATACATCTCTAAATATAGGAAATTTTCCAAAATTTTTGAAGCTGTATTAAAAAATATCCTTTAAGAAAAGCTCAAAACAGAGGAGCGCACGAAGGATTCCGTACTGTAGCAAAAATAAGCCAAAAAAATGAGTTTTTTATATGGGAGCCCCCCTTAAATTTGAATTTTATTTAAATATCATTATTTATTATTAAAGTACACGTAAGTATATCTAAGGATTTTGTAAAAATTTCAAATTGTACGTAATAATAATTGAGATCCCCACAGAATCTATCCCCTATCTCATAATGAACCGACTTTGAGGAAACTTGCCGTATTTAAATACCTAAGTTGAACAATATCTTGAACAAAATAGGAATTACAGTTCCGTAGGTATGCGAACACAAACATAAAAAAATGTACAAACATACATACACCAACCCACACGTTGAAAAACACTGCCCTAAATAATTGGGCTAGTGCAACGAAAGGAATTACTTACTTACAAGTCTAAGTAAGAGTGAGTAATTCAGGAGATAAAACATAATTCTATATAATATATAAAATATACAAAATAATTTAAATACGGTGGAGTTATCTACAAACAGGGCTTCAAACAACGTTATTTTTTCATAACGTTACTGCTTCAAGGGCATAGATAACGTTATGAAAATTTACCCGATATTAAAAATAACGTTAAAAATTGATATTAATAACGGTTAATGTTATAACGTTATATAGGACTTATAACGGTAAATATAATATGTTCTTTGATAACGTTATAGTCTGTCAAGAAAGTCATGACAGGCGGGAAAATTTTCTAAACGTAATCACGCTTATAAGGTGTATTTTTTCTTTGTATTTTCACACAAATCTTGCAAAAAAGTGGGCTGCGAGTGAGATTTAGTGCACCGTGCACGATCGGATACCTGATACCAGAAAATAACGTTATATTTACCGTTATTATAATAACGATATTTTTTCGTTTATACATAACGAAAAAATATCGTTATAATAATAACGGTAAATATAACGTTATTTTACTAAATATCGTTAAAAAAAATAACGTTATCTGGCTACCATTATGAAAATAACGGTACGTAACGATATTTTTTCTGTTATTCGATAACGTTATGAAGCCCTGTCTACAAATAATTACAATACTGTATGATAGACGATAGTATTTACGGTTGTTGTGCTAATTCTAAGGTACTTCTATCGAGCCTATTTTGGACTTGGTTTGCGTCACTTGTTAGCAATGATCAACCACTTGCATAATATGTTAAAATTATTTCTCAAATTGTAAAAATATGTATTCAAAATGTTGCAAGAAAAAGTTGTACGGTCCGCCGTCAAAGAGCGCCAGAGCGCGACTGAGTGCACGAGCTAAACCTTTGTGCCTGCAATTTTATAGTTTTTTGATCGTCGTTATTTAATACATAATTCAATCGAGTCAAAAAATCGAGAGTCCCTAGATATATTCTGTGTCTTTCATTCAGTACAAAAATTATCTGAAAATCTCAGACCAATAAAAAAAGATGAAAATTCCAAATAATTTGGACATAGTAAGGAAATTTCGTTAAAAGAAGAGGTAACTTTGGGATTTTTTTCTATCGAGTGAAGCTCATGATATTGTGTGTTGGAATATACTTTCCACTGTGTTAGATCCTTAACTAACACATATATTTTTTTCAGAATTTAAATTACTATATTTCTATGTCTCCTGTCACTTTTAAATCTTGAAAATCGTCCGTTTCTGGGAATACACGGCCTTAAAGACGACATACGTGCGACTGTTCATAGTTCTTACACATGTTTTGTGAAAATCTGTTGAGCCGTTTAAAAGTTGTGGGGGGTGAAAGTGGGGAAGAATTACCAATGTCTGCAAAATATACTAGGGTGGGGTCTCAAATGAAAGCGCATTACGTGCATAATATTAATACAAATAAGTTTTTTAATTTTTTTATTTAATTCTTATTCCAGACAAAGCTATGGCTCTTCCCCGAAGGTACCAGGAACCCAGATCACACGAAACTGCTGCCATTCAAGAAAGGTGCTTTCGTGATCGCCGTCACTGCGCAGGCGCCGATCATCCCCGTCGTTTACTCGCCGTTCTATTTCATTGATAAGAAGAAACATATTTTCAACAAAGGTTTGTGACACCTGTAACTATTTTTTTTATTGTGTAAATTTCAACACGGTCAACAGTGTCGATAACAAAGTCGCTAATTTGACTCGCGACTTTATTATCGACACCGTGTGAATAACCGCTGGTGTTCCGGTGTTCCCCCATTTGTGATCTGACGTCTCCAAATATTCAGCATGTCTGAATTGTCTGAAAAAGTTTTTAATCCCATTTTTGTTTTGTTTTTTCAGGTCATGTCATCATGCACTGCCTAGAAGCTGTACCAACCAAAGGATTAACAGTTGACGATGTACCAGATCTCATGGAAAAAATTCACAAAAAAATGGACACCGTATATAAGGAATTGGGAAAGGAAGTTATGAATAATTTACCATCTGGTTATCCAAATCAATAATAATTTATATTATGAATATTTAACGTTTTATATCATAGCAATCAATAATTATTATTAATGTACTAACTACTTAGGTACTATTATAATATTGTAGCCGCATTTTATAATATGAATAATTAGCCATTGGACTGAGTGAAAAAACACTATATATTTCATATATATTTGCCTGTTTTTTTCTTCCAAATCGCGTTTTATCACTAATTTAAAAAACAGTTTACCATTATAGCAACCTTAATAAATATTGTATTTTTGTGCTTTGTCCAATGACTGGTACTGTCCTATCACTTGTCATTTACCCTGTACAGCATGAGTCATGAGTCATGACTCATGACTGGTGAGACATGTTCAATACTCGAGGACGTGATATTTGGCTAGTAAATTAGATGAAAAAAAATGTAGCTTAAAGTTGAATTATTAGTACCGAGTACTCTCCTTATGTATTGAACATGTCTCACCATTCATGCTGTATACTTACAATTATTACGAGTCAATGTAGATTATAGACTAATATGACATTAAGTACGACATACTTAGGTTTATGAATGCTTATTCTCTACATATTTTTTTTATTTTTGCCTGTTTTGTTTTTTGCGTTATCTTCGGTCCGTATTAAGGCGACGCCTTGATAATTTGGCTGTAGCGATGCCGATTTTTCTCAGCAATGACTAAAGCTAAGAAACTAAAGTTCATTGTCAGTATTCATCATGTCTTTGTCTTTGAATTGCCCATAGCATAACACGATTGGACAACTTTTATAACACAGAATTATCAATCGAAAAGACCTCTGTAAAAAAAGGGATTCCTATTTTTCCAACAGAGGAGAGTGATTTAAGGTTCCAAAATTTGTACATAAATTGGTTGAAGCATACACTTTAATATGTTTTTAAATTACGCGACGAAAACCATTTTGTCGCTTACGCCCTTTCCATTTTTTGCTGTTCCATTGCTTGTTTTCTATGAGAGGCCGACCCGGCCTCTCATAGAAAACAAGCAATCTAAAACATGTCCAACATGGTTTCTTACTTTAACGCGACGTCACCTTAATAAACCACTCTTATCGCTAAGATTATGCCTAATATCTTTCTATTAAATTAATTTTTTCACTTGTGTGTGGAATATCAACTGAGTGTGAACTGTGAACGTAAACGATACTGGCCACCACACTCGCCACTCAACGTGACTCAACTGTGATGTCAAACTGCTACTTTAGTAGAGATCAACTACGATATCATGGCGCGCCCCTCCAAAATTCAAAAGTCAAAACCTTTGAAGTGCGAACTGCGATGTCAAAACGTTTGAAGTGCGTTGTCTTGCGCGGTAGGCTAGTTATGATTAGTTGATCAACAAATCTTGGTAATAAGATTTAAGATTTAATTTAAGATAATTTACCGAAATATTACGTGTACTGTGATTGGTTGAATACTTACTACATACAAACTCTTTCATAAGGATATGACTACACACATTGAAACAGTCATTTGGAGGGGCGCGCCAAGTTATCGTAGTTGATCTCTACCTTGATTTTAAGTGCAGCTGTCAAAATTATTGATATCAAACTAATAAAATTATCAAAGGGACTGATGAGAGCGTAGCGGGTAAGGAGATTCAGAGCGAAATATTATAAATTATTATAAGTTTATGATAAATTACATAAACTTATAATATACTGTCGTATTATAAGTTTATGATAAATTATAATAAGTACGGGAGTAGGTACGCGTAGATATGTAAAACACCAGTAGTTGAATTACTAGCCTACGGACTTTAATAAAATATATAAAATGCGACATTGTTTTATTTTTGAGTGCTTAAAGGTCCTAAATCCTGATCTATGAGTATAATAATTAACCACAATTTAAGACGTGAGTGGAAGAATAAAATAAGTAACATGAAAAAATTTCCCGCTTTTTTGCTTAAATAGAGACTTTAGGGCCGGAAAAATTATTTGAAATAGAAAAACTATGGATTATATAGCCAGATACATTAGCTAGGTTATGAAGTAGATAAGATACAAGTTTTATTAAAATAATTAGGGAAAAAATTTGTTATTGTCCGGATGTTACGAAATGTTACTTGTTTGATTCTTCCACTCACGTCTTCAATTAATAGACAATTTTTTAATTATAGATATTTATAGTCGATCATATTAAAACAAGAAAAAATATTGTGCTTTTTATGGGTGATAGTCTTTCAGAACAGTATTGCTTTCATGTTATTTAATAGTGTTCACTAGTTTTATGAAATTTTAACACGTTCGCTGCGTAAGTAAATATGGTATACCTAACGAAATTTGCGTTATGGGGCATAAAAACCTCATAGTGTATATTTTCAGTGGTGCGATGTGAGGCTTATCAACCTCATAGTATATGTTCACCTTTAGAGGCTAATACCAAAGCCAAATATACTTTATCGGTTAAAATTTATATATTATCATAATTCTAAAGAGTGACTTAATCTAAATTTAAGTTCGCCCCGGGATCTGATAACAGATAGTTGAGAAAATGAAGAAAATATTTGTGGAGTTGAAAAACCTCATAACTCACGTAAGCGTAGGTTAATAATTATGATTAGAACTAGTGATGGCGAAGTGGTATATCTATAAAAATAAAATACTTATTTTTTACTCTTGTTACTTAACTTGTTAATTACGAATGAGCAATATAAAAACATTCAAGGCACATATTTTTTTCGAATTCCTTCAGTGGTTGGGGCGTGAAGATAACAGACAGACATACTTAAAGAACTTTAAATTTCTTGTGAAGGTAAAATTATAAATCAATACGTGTGGCACTCGGGGACTGCTGCGATAAAGCTATTGCATACCATTTCATTCATTCATCAACTTATACGATTATAAATCGCATTCCTCTAGTCGCACGCACACAATCACCGTGCCAAAGTTCGGCAACGCCTCACCGCTGTGCCAGTCGTCGTTCGTTACAGAATTTCTTAATTATATGATAGAATTTTCACCAATATAAAATAATGTCATAATTCATAAAGAACCATCGTTTTAGAAACAAGCCCGGTGAGAAGCCGAGATTTTTTTCTGATAATGCACTATAATAATATAATATAACAATAATTATATTCATTCATACGCGACCGTAGTGCAACACTATTCTTAATAATTATCTAAACAGTGACCTAATTCGACAGTGTGGTGAGGGGCAAGAACACCTCATACCCTCGTGAGGCAGATACGCCACTCATACGCACAGAAAAGTAATTTTATTGTTTCAGTGCGGTGTGTGGTCTTTCCGCCTCATCATATTTTTATTTATAAATAGTAAACAGTTTAAGTAGGCCATTACGTCTATATATTTATTATTTGTTTCACTCATACACTTAGTACTTTATGAAATACGAGCTCCGCCCCAGAAGGAAATTGCAGCAAATTGTCCCCGCACTGGGTGGTAGTACGCGTATGAGGTATAAATGCCTCGCAACGCAGCGAACGTGTTAACAGATAATTTAGATATTTTCCATTATTTTCTACGCAACCACAAATTAGTAAACCCTATAATCGAAATTGCTTGCTATCTTTGTAGGCGCATTAAGAAATAGGTTGTCAGAATTCGTTTTATTGTCAAAGTTGTCAAACTTCAAAGTGACGTTTGGTAACGATTATTTTTGGATTATTTCCTGTGTGCTCTGTGTTTCCTGTTTTGAAGCCATCTCTTGAAGAGTGCTTCGTTATGTACAAGGCGGTCTTTTTAATTAACTGTACATAACGATAAGCAATATAATGTATAAAATATTTAAACGGCAAGCTTAATAAAGTTAAAAGTTACTTGAAGCTAGCAAAGTGTGAAGTGTTGTTGTGTTTGTACCTCTGAAGCAAGGATTGTCAAGAGAAAATAAAATAAAAGGACTGTTATAATTGTAACATAAAAATGTGGGATAAAATTATTTACTTTTGCATAATAATTTTGACTACGTACGTTATAAAACAATTAATTTCTGAGACTCCAAACTATGTTAAATTTCAGTCAAAATTTCTTATTTTTTATATTACAACTTCACTATTTGCAATATTTATTATGCCGTTTTTCGTATTCAATCCCAAAAATGTAAAGAATTCCTTGTAAGTATTATTGTTATTATTTGTTACTTGTAATAAACTTTTAAGTTATTATACTCAATTTAAAACTGCACTAAATTCATCTACATTTAACATTGAGATGTAATTTAATTACAAAGTTGTAAACTATACCTACCTATAACAGAAACAAATTTATGTATAAAAATTAAAACATTAAGTAGACTGTAATCATTAGAATTAAATATAGAAAAAAATAATTAAATTTAATGCAACTTACATAATATTGTAAGTTATACATGAAAATTGTATATTTTAGAAAGTTCTTGATTTTAGAAAAATGCTTATTTTATATAAAAATGATTTTTGCAGATTTGCATCGCAAATAATAAAGCATGTGACGAAAATCATAGAAATCAAGTGGCATTTGAGAAACGGAAAAATATTAGCTGAAGATCGAGGAGCCGTGGTTATATCTAACCATCAGTCATCTATAGACATTCTTGGTATTTGTTATGTTGCTTATTATTTTTAACATTTGGAATTGTTGAGAGTTACAACAAAAAGTGCCTTGTGCATTGTACCTAACGTTTAATCTCTCAATAGCGGATTCTTGGAAATCTATTATTATTCTATTGTTATCGCGGCTTGGGGCTAGAGGGATTAATCCTTCAATCGTGGACAGAACAGACACAATAGGCTGTAGCCTTGTTATCGCGGTCACATGTGACCGCTTGGGGCTCAAAGGATTAATGCCTCGGTAAGCTCAATTTCGGAAACCCCAGCTTACTTTGTTATGTTATTATACTTATTAAAAAAGTTTTCTATACCAATATAATCTTTTATATTGATGTTTCTCTGTACAAGAAGGAAGAGCGTAGGATGAGAGGCAGCCTTATAGAAACATTCAAAATACTGGTTACTACAGTGTCGATGGAATTGAGAATTTGTTTGTCTTAAATGAAAATAATCATCTTCAGGGACATCACTGAAGCTATGGAGAATACCACATAAGAGCAATCCCCTAAAACACTTCTTACCTAGTAGTTTCTGAGTGGAACAAGCTGCCAGAAAATGTAATAATAGCAATGGCTCTAAAGGCTCTAAAGAACAGAGTGGACAAACTTTAATTCATATGATACACACGCATCAGCTTATACGCTGCTAGTGTGCTTATTGATATAATAATAATAAAGAGCTACAAGTGCAAATATTTTCAGGGATGTTCAACATTTGGCATGTTGTTGTAAAAATAGCAGCGGTTGCCAGAAAAGAGCTGTTTTATATCTGGCCATTTGGATTGGCAGCTTATCTCGCAGGGGTTGTCTTCATTGATCGAAATAACTCAAAGGATGCTTATAAAACATTAAAAGCGACATCTGACGTAATGATAAAGAATAAGGTAATATTTAAAATGTTTAAACACATTTTTATATTTACTATCTGGGGGCACGGCAGTGCCCCAGCCAAGCTTTTTAGCATAGGCACGGCCGTACCATACTTTTCTCGAAGCGGTTCGCGGCTATTTCACACCCCCTTTATCTTCGATGTTAACAAAGCTAGGGATTTAAAATTTCGGTCACTAGGAGCAAGTATTAAAACTAGCTTAATTTCCAAATTACATGGAATTTCAATAAATAGTTTAGGAGTTACGGATGGTCAAAGTTACTACATTTTGTCACTCACTGACACATAGATCATCAAAATTCTAAGGTACTTCTAGCAGACTTAGAACCTTGAAGTTTGGTATTCGGATAGGTCTTTATTCACAATGAAAGGAAAAATTATGAAACCGGCCAAGTGCGAGTAGGACTGGCGTACATAGGGTTCCGTACCGTAAATTTTTATGGGAGCCCCCCTTAAATAATAAGTTTATTTAATTTTTATTATTAATTATTAAAGTTAACCTACAAATGGGCATTTTCTGAAATTTTCAAAAACCTTAGTGTTACCATTATGGATATAGAGCAAAAAATGGGAAAAAATCGTGTTTGTTGTAATACCTTTAATAATTTATGTTATTTTGATTGGACTATTAGCTTTGATAACGACACCAGAAATACATAATTTGTGAAAATCGCAACTATTGCGGTTCTCGAGATCCAGCCTGGTGAGTGGTGACATACGGATGTACGACGGACAGACAGCGAAGACTTATTAACAATAGGGCCCCGTTTTCATCCTTTGAGCAGGGAAACCTAAAAACTGAAATTGAAAAATAATAATATAGGTAATAATATAATAATTTATTAAATAAAATAAAAGATTTTTATGTTTGTAACTTTGCAAGAACAGTATGAGTTTCGACTGCATATTTGTTTGACGCACAAAAGGCTTTAAGTTAGTTATGAACTTAATGAAATGGCATCATTTAAATAAAAAATAATACAATGTTAATAATGAAACAATAATTGAATTCCATTTAAATATAAATGTAATCACTCAGTACTGAGATATACACTCCTTACTTGCTCGATACAATTATTATGGGAGTTTTAAGTTATCACATGAAAATATACGGTGTGCTCCTTTCCTGCGAGGAACGTCGAGACGCTTACAACAGTGCTGCTATGTATTCAACGGTAAAGATAAAAATGACCACATTCAAGTATTAGCTTAAGAGTCATTTATATAATATGAATATAATAATCGACTCAGAACTCAGAAGTATTTACGTTACGTTGTCCACCTATAGAACTAACGAAGCCTCAAAGAAAAAATATAAAGGAGATAGGGAATGGGTGCTAAGCTAAGTACAGAAAAGTTATAACGTGTCCTGAAAAGAAAAGAAAAAAAAAACCTTCAAAAAAGAAATGAAATCCCACCAAAACATGAAAATATGTAAAAGGAGCCAAGCAAAATATTGCATAGCTATTCAATAAATACTTCTGTCATAAAAAGATTTCAGATCACATTCAAGCCAAGCCTTCAACTTATTTTGTAATTTAAATCAACATTCAGTAAATGTATCAATAGATTTCTTTATTTTATAATTATTATAGTGGCTTGGCAATAAGCACAATAGAAACAAATATAAAACTGCATATTGGGAGGAGTTCATACTTACACAGACTGCAAGCGTAAAGTATTTTAATATGTAACGACGTATGTGGCCGATGGTACCCAAAAAATCAAATTATTAGCTGATTATTTCTCTAGTGCTTATTGCCAAGCCACTATAATAATTATAAAATAAAGAAATCTATTGATACATTTACTGAATGTTGATTTAAATTACAAAATAAGTTGAAGGCTTGGCTTGAATGTGATCTGAAATCTTTTTACGACAGAAGTACTTATTGAATAGCTATGCAATATTTTGCTTGGCTCCTTTTACATATTTTCATGTTTTGGTGGGATCACATTTAAAATGAGAAAGTTGACGGCATTATCATTTTATCAAAATCAATTGCGCATCAAACATCTGGAATGATTTTAGTTAGTAGATTTAGTAGTAGGAATCATACCTGGGGTACTCTACATAGGATGGCAAAGGCTAGGTTTTTTAAGGGCGAAAGATAAATTTATGTGAGAATTCCTTTTTTAAGCCTATAGGAACATTTATGAAGTTGGCAAAATTATTATTGTAATTTGTTTTTATACACTAATTTATGCTGTTTTTTTTTTTTTGTAGACAAAGATATGGATATTTCCAGAAGGAACAAGAAACAAAGATTTCACAAAACTGCTACCGTTCAAAAAAGGAGCATTTAACATAGCTGTAGCAGCTCAAGTACCAATTATACCAGTAGTGTTCTCACCATACTACTTTATCAACAGGAAAAAATATATATTCAATAAAGGTATTGTATAATTTACATTCGTTCTACATCATGTTATATAAATCAATGCTTGTGGTATAAAATTTTTAGTTGACTCGACTGTCCTGGGCTCGGTTCCCGTGTCGGAACCACTAGAAATATTCTCTTAAAATTTGGTTGGGGGGGCTCATTGCCTTATTATATCACAAGAAAAATTATCCAAATCAAGTAGATATATTACCTATGTAAAAAATCTTAAAGATTCTATAGGATGCAGGCGTGAGATAAGTCTCACGCCGGTTGTGTCGCTTTACCTATCGTACTAGACTTAGTGCTATGCGTATTTTCTTCTGTATTACTCACTGTATAATACTTTGGTAGTAAAAAAAATCCTGACTCGATTTGCATGAAACCAACTATCAAGACTGAAATCAGTGTGGGAGCTATTTTTATTTCAGCAATTTACCTAATTACTTACTTGAGAAAAAAATGCAAAAAATATTATAAATTATGTATGTATTTACATAATGTTTAAAGAATAAGTTATCTTGTTTCGCCGTATAACAATGTTCCAGTCAAAATGATATCACTTTCTATTGTTATGTAAATAGATTTCATTTGAACAGTACCTTAAATAGAGCGGTGCCACCGGTGCCCAGGCACAGGGCGTAGACTCTGGGGGCCGCAAGAATGACCAAACCAGGCAGAACTAGATATATATTTTTAGTTTGCTCCCGATAAGTTCCCGCTGCGCCTCTAGTGCTCGATTCCAACAATAAAATAGGCATATCCATACTAATATTATAAATGCGAAAGTGTGTGTCTGTCTGTCTGTTACCTCTTCACGCCCAAACCGCTGAACCGATTTTGCTGAAATTTGACATGGAGATACTTTGAGTCCCGGGAATGGACATAGGATACTTTTTGTCCCAGGAAAATGTACAGTTCCTGTGCGATAAACGAGTTTTGGCGCAACGGAGTTGCAGGCGTCATCTAGTATATCATATTAATTATTATAGCATTGCTCTCGGTGCCTATATCTAAAAAAACAAGGGCGCAGTAATAGGAGCTCGCACAGGGCGCAAAAAAGGCTATTTACGGCAGTCGGCACTGCATTTGAATAGGTCTTGGTCTCTCTCATGTTGCAACAAGAGTAACTATGATTGCCAAGATGTCTATCCACAATCATCCACGATCATGGATATAATATTATAGACGAATATGATCGTGACAAAATGATCGTCTGTATTTGTCTATCATGGAACGTTGGAGAGGTGGCTTATGAGCAACGGCGTGGCTACTAAGGGGCTAGGTGGGGCAGTGCCCCGGGGCCCTCAAGCTCAGGGGGCCCTCAAATCCTTACCAGAAACCTCGATCGAACTGAACTTTTGGAATTTTGAACTAAGTTTTATTGCAGTTATTGATTATTGATATAGGGTCAAAACGATATCTGCAATAAAACTTCGTTATTTTGATAATATTATCAAATCATTATCAGAAATAGTTCTAAAGAGACCTAATAAAGATGTAGTGACTAGTGAAGCAAAGTTTAGTTTACTAAATATCGTGTTTCTTTGCGAATTCATGCACAGTGTATTGAAATGCATCCAAAACTTTACAAAAATTAGACATAGCAAAGTTGCAGAATAGAAAATATGATTTCGAATTATTCAAATGCAAAGCCAGTGAAACTAATAAAATATAATGGTATTGATACCCATTTTCAAGAAAAAATGCAAAGAAAAGTTAATTAAAACATTTTGATGAATTAGCTGCTGATCATCGATTTCCAAACCGAGAAAAATATTTAAAATTGAGATTTTCAATTTAATGTACTAGACTAGACACATTACACAGTAATATCTCAATTTTAACACGTGTCTTATAAAAGATGATTGGCGCTCCGCACGACTTAGGTCCATTTCAGCTGCTGCTAATTTGCAGATTTTACCGCTGTCTGCTACACACTATTTTCCCAACTGCGAACCCTTGTTGCTTGACTTAATTTTGCTATCATCATCTTGCCAAGTTGAGAAATATGGACAATGTAGCGCTCCTGAATTTTCATATCATGATTTGGTGTATGTTTCTCTATCTATTTGCCCACCTAAGCATAAAACAAAAATCGTTATGCAACGCAATTTTGCAAAAATCGACCTGCCTAAGCTGCGTGATGATGCTCAACGCATTAATTGGTCTACAATTCAATCAGCGCAGTCTGTTGATGAGCAAGTTACTCTATTAAACGCAACGATAATTAAATTATATGACGTGCATGCTCCGATCCAACCTCTTCGTATTCGTCATCGTCCAGCCCCTTGGCTCACTGAAGAAATTAAGCTTTTGCAATTAAAAAGAAATAAGACGAGACTTATATGCAGACTTGATGAGATGAGATGATGAGTGACGTAAACAAAGAAGCTTATCGCGCCTCACGAAACCGTTGCAATAAGGCATGCAGAGACTCACGGAGACGTTATTACCACAAGGCCGTCTTAGAGGAAAAGGACCCGGCACGTGTATGGCGGTTCTTAAGGTCGCAGGGGATTGGCAAGAGTAGCGTCAGCTCTCCAGCTAACACCATTGGCCTTGACGCCGCCATAAGTCATTTCTCGTCCCCCACTCTCTTTGATGCTGCAACAAAAAATCACACGCTCTCTTTACTGTCCACGCCAGTTCAGGACGTGCCTTTGTTCGAATTTGCTGAAGTCTCGGTTGAAGATACTAAGCGAGCTATTAAGTCCATTGACTCTGATGCTGCTGGTTGTGACAACATTAGCCGTAAAATGATTTCTCCAATAGCAGATATTCTGTCATTTCCTATCACCTGGATCCTTAACAATTCTATCCAAATGGGTAATTTTTCTGCTGCGTGGAAATACGCTGACATTATACTCTTCCCGAAAAAATCAAACCCTTCCCTTTTTTCCGATTTCCGCCACATATCCATCCTGCCTTTCCTCTCAAAAGTATTTGAGCGCCTAATCTATTTGCAGCTTAATTATTTTCTCCATAGAAATAATATCCTTGATCCCTTTCAGTCAGGCTTTCGTTCAGGACACAGCACAACCACGGCATTATTGAATATTCTGGAAGATATTCGCTCCAATATGGATAATCGTCGTCTTACTATACTCGCACTTTTAGCTTTCACCAATGCGTTTGGAACGGTTGACTTTGACTTATTGCTTGCTACATTAAAATCAATTAATGCCGCTCCCAGCGTCTTAAGATGGTTTGAAAGCTACCTTAGAGGCCGAAGACAGCGTATTCGTGGTGATAACGATCACTCCATATGGCATGACCTCTTAGCGGGGGTTCCACAAGGAGGTGTACTACCACCTTTGCTCTTCTCTCTGTTCATCAATACCATTAGCAGTCGCTTGTCGTCTCTTTACCATTTATATGGCGATGATATGCAAATATATACTAATTCGAATATTGACCATCTCAAGGAGGCGATAAAACGCTAAAATGATGATTTGCACCTTTTAGAAGAATGGTGCAAGTCCTTCGGTATTTTTGTTAATCCCAACAAAAGTCAAGCCATCATTATTGGAAGCGCTAAACTTCTGTCTAAAGTAGAGATTCAGGCACTCCCATCTCTCACACTCAATGGTTCCATAATCCCGTTTGTGGATACAGTCAAAAACCTGGGTGTAATTTTTGACAACCAGCTTTCTTGGAAACCGCACATAAATGCAGTAAGTAGTAAGCTATTTCGAGCGAGCGCATCTCTTCGTCTGTTCGGTAATTTTCTTCCAATAAAAACTAAAATTGCACTGGTTCATGCATTGCTTATGCCAATTCTGGATTATGCAGACATCTGTCTCATCGATATTACGGAAGAACTTTTAGATAAACTCGAGAGACTGCAGAATGTTTGCATCAGATTTGTCTATGGCCTGCGGAAATATGATCATGTCACAAAATTTCGGAGGAATCTTCGCTGGCTTCCTATCCGCTTGCATCGAGATTGTCATGTCCTCTCCCTTTTGTACAACGTCCTTTTTGTTCCATCCTCTCCGTCCTACCTTATAAACCGTTTTAAATTTTTGCATGACACCCACCAACTAACATTACGCTCTTCAAGCAATCTCACTCTCGAAATCCCTCTGCACTCTACTTCCTTATATTCCAAATCTTTTGCTGTGCGTGCTGCTACTCTCTGGAACTCTTTGCCTCTAGATATTCGACGAGCCGGTTCAATAAACATTTTTAAACGTAAACTTAAATGTCATTTTCTTAATATGCCCTAGTTCATTACTTTTATATCGTTGCTTTGTGACCTTTAACATAGTTAACTGCCGATTATTAATTACTAATATAATATATTATATTGTCCTAGTTCTAGTTATAGTTAAGTCTAGTTATAGTATAGTATTTAAAGCACTAAGATTAATTTAGTTTGTGCACCTACACGATTTTCTTTTATTCCTATTTTAAATCTTGTCTACAAAAGGTTGACCGGTAGAGATTGCTTAGTAGCAATAAGTTCGCCTTTTGTACATCAATAAGTTAATATTTATTAATTTATCATTCATATTGTGTATTTATTTTGGTGTGCAATAAAGAGTTTTATTATTATTATTATTATTATTAATGTTTAAGTACAGTATATTTTGTATATTTAATATTTTTATTTTATTAAATAAAACAATCAATTTACATAGCAGTGGGGCCCTTTTTAGGGTTCCGTAGCCAAATGGCAAAAAACGGAACCCTTATAGATTCGTCATGTCTGTCTGTCTATCTGTCTGTCCGTCCGTATGTCACAGTCACTTTTCTCCGAAACTATAAGAACTATACTATAGAAACTTGGTAAGTAGATGTAATCTGTGAACCGCATTAAGATTTTGATACAAAAATGGAAAAATTATTAAAAATTTTAGGGGTCCCCATAGGTACAACTGAAACAAAAAAAAATATTTTTTCATCTAACCTATGCGTGTGGGGTATCTATGGATAGGTCTTCAAAAATCATATTGAGGTTTCTAATATAATATTTTTCTAACCTAAAAAGTTTCCGAGAGTGACTCTTCCAAAGTGGTAAAATGTGCCCCCCCCCCCCCCCCTCTAACTTCTAAAGTAGAGGCATGATAATTCTAAAAAAATTATATGATGTACATTACTATAAAAACTACCAACGAAAATTGGTTTGAACGAGATCTAGCAAGTAGTTTTTTTTTATACGTCATAAATAGTAAACCTTAATTTAATTTTCATTAAATCAACTGAATTATAAAAATAAATCAAAAATATTTTAATATTATAGAAATAAACCGTATTGCAGCTGCGGAACCCTTCATGGGCGAGTTCAACTCGCACTTGGCCGGTTTTTTCAATTTGCCCCAGGGCCCTTGGTTACCTAGCTGAGCCATAATGACATCATAGGGTGCTCTATAACCTTCACACAAATAACACGAAGCCTACGCTGTGCACATAATCTGACATTGGAACATTGGCGCGACTTACTTTCCTTGTTACATCATAGGAAAAAATTGTACGTGAACGATCGGTGCACCACATTGCACTAATTAAATTGTACGAGGAAGACCCACTAGCACAGATTTAAGTGACTGCTTCTCGGTTTAAGTATTGTGTTTCTACTAATACCTAATATGTATTCTGTGCTATAAGTACTACTACTGTTACATGACGCCCGCAACTCCTTTGCGCCAAAATTCGTTTATCGTGCGGGAACCGTACTTTTTTCCGGGATTAAAGTATCCTATGTCCTTTCGCGAGACTCAAAATATGTATACCTCTCAGCAAAATCGATTTAGCGGCTGGGACGTGAAAAAGTGATACATATAGACATACGTATATTATAAGTTAGTACAAGAGTGCACTAACATCTAACACATCATACATTGTTATTGTGGTTTAAACTGTGACAAAGTCTACGAATAATAAAAACTAGACAAAGTCGTAATAAAATTTAAAAACCTAACAAGTACTTAACTGAAACCACTAACCATAAAATTTGAAATTTATTTGTTGAGGTCGCAGCAATACTATGTCATATTAACACCATATAGTTAATATACCTATCGGAATAGAGCAACAATCTCGAGCTGTCAAACGAAACCAAAATTGGTTTTCATCTGTGTAAAAAATAATATGTGTACGTATACACTTACACAAGCATGATTGAACATGAATTCTATGAGATTTAATTGTCAACGTGCGGCACGTGCCGACTGGACATCAAAAAAAGAGTGCTGCAGCTGTCATGTATCACACGTCTCTTTTTACCACGCAGTGCTACAGCTGATAGTGGCATCTCGCTTGCTCAGGCCTTTGTTTCTCTATTCCGCTAGGTATATTAACTTTATGATTTAAGGCTGATTTACATTGATACAGTAGCTGGCGCCAGCATCACTGGATTCCGTCGCTGGATCAGCACTGTATCAATGTAAACATGTTTCAATCCAGTCCAGCACTGTATCAATGTAAATCAGCCTTAACACAGAGGCAACTAATTTAATATATTCTGTGACAGAGGTCAGAGGTCTACCTTTTTGGTAGAATCATCCGAAAGAGCGCATCGCACGGCCTCAAAGAAAACGGGCGTAAAAAAATCATACGTTGTACTTTGCTGAGTGATACGTTGGTTTTTGACAGTGGTTTATCTATTCAACTTCGTTGTTGATTGATTACTGTTTGTTACCTATCTCGATTTTTGTTAATTATAAGAGATAGTATAATATTCACAACTCTAACCCAGATCTGTATAGATAGGCCTAAGGGCCCTTGACCCTTCTACACCGCACACGACGTTTTTTTACGCTCGTTTGTATCGATACTAACGCAAGTTGAACGCTCAGCAAACGGAAGGAAGCCGACAACTTTATATCTGCCAAAACGCGATGAAAACACGCAGAAGACGAGCGCATCAGAAACGCGCGTCGTCAGTGCGCAAAAAATACGTCGTGTGGAAATGCCCTAATAGAAAGATAAGAACTAGGATTTAGGCTCAATTTACACCGCCGCGGAATAGAATGGAAGCGACTTTATTTCGAGAATTCCGCAGAAGACGCGCGTATCGCATGGTATTTAATTTGTGTATTAGTGTCTAAACCACTAAACACATTAGGCTGAATTACGCCGGCGTAAATTCCGCCGCGTTTACGCCGCGTTTAAATTGCATACAAAATACGGGCCGAATACTAGGGGTGACACACTATATTACGTCGCGTTTTGTATGCGAAATTACGAAATTATGCCGGCGTAATTCAGCCTAGTGTGTTTAGCTACTTTAGTTTACTTACTGTTGACATAAAATTCATTATGCTACGTACAGTTTCTTTACAAAAAATCGCCTCCATTCCGTTCTGCTCCATTTCACGGTGTAAATTGAGCCTTAGTTTATAAGTTATCAATCTTCGGTCTATCTTGGAAATTGTTTTCTATATACACTCAATGAAAAAATAAGTAAGTATTATAATATATTTTTGCGAAGGACAATAATTTAGTAATGTGTCTAGCATACAATTATAATACGGTAGTCTTAGATGTGCGATGTTAATAGCTTTATTCCCATGAATCCTTTTTACCTGACTCCTGTAATGACCCTAATATCCTAAATCAGCATTTTCTCAATGTACCTGGTGATCCCTTAAACTGTACATCATTGATGGATCATTATCAGTCATGCACAGTAGGTGAGACCAGATTTAGTCTCTCCCCAGTCTCTGAAACTACTGTGCTGAAAATTATACAAGGGCTTAAATCTAATTCTATTGGTGCTGATAATGTATCCTTGCAGATGTTGACCTTAACACTGCCTAATACCCTAAGTACTACTACTAATATAGTAAATAGGTCTATATTATCATCTACCTTTCCCTCCATATGGAAGACAGCTCTGATAAAGCCAATCCCGAAGAAACCTAACCCTACCTCCCCTTGTGACCTTCGCCCTATTAGTATCTTACCTTGTATCTCAAAAATTGTTGAGAAAGCTGTCTACAACCAGGTTGTTAACTATCTTGAGGCCAATAAAATTCTTCCTAAGTATCAATCTGGTTTTAGACGTAAACACAGCACAAATACTGCTCTACTTGATGTTATTGACAATGTTATCTCTGCTCAAGATCAGGGCATGGGGACTATCCTAGTACTCCTGGATTATTCCAGGGCATTTGACACTGTTAACATACCTCTTCTTCTTTCTAAACTATCATACTATGGTTTCGAACCATCCGTAGTCCAATGGTTCTGTAGTTATCTAACTGGGAGGTCACAAAAGGTGGAAGTTACAGCTAGTAATGGTACTAGGACATTCTCTGATTGCGCGGAAGTACACAAAGGTGTCCCTCAGGGATCTATTCTCGGCCCTCTACTATTCTTACTCTTTAGTGCAGACATGTCTCACAAGGTGGTTCACTGTAAACACCATATGTACGCTGATGACACACAAATTTACCTTAGTTTTGATCCACAAGATACAAGAGTAGCTGTTAATAAGATCAATGATGATTTAGAAAGTATATCAGAGTGGTCTAAGTCTTGTGGGCTGGTCCTAAATCCAACTAAAACTAAATTCATGATTTTAGGTTTCAAGAAGCAGGTTGCTGATATCTCGGATAAACAACCTTTTGTTTCAATAAACGGACAGCAAATTGAACGCGTAAATGTTGCTCGTAACTTGGGAGTCATAATGGATTCACAACTTAAGTTCGAACAACACATTTTGGATGTTGTCAGCAAATGTTTCTTCCGTCTAAAAAGTCTTTACAGATTCAGACCATATCTCAGTGAGGACATACGGATCAGACTTTGTGAGACACTTGTACTTTCGAAGTTAAACTATGCGGACACTGCTATAGGAGCAAACCTACTTGCCAGAACAGAGAAGCTTGTGCAGAGAGTTCAAAATGCTTGTGTCCGTTTCTGCTTTACAGTCCCTCCACGTGCTCATGTAACTCCTTTCATCAATAATGCAAATCTCCTGAAGATGAAGGAGCGTAGGAAGTTACATTTTGCCTCTCTGCTTTTTGATGTTATACTAACCCGAACGCCTTCTTACTTGTATGAAAAACTATCTTGGGCTAGCGATGTGATTATGCGTACCAGAGCCTCCCAGTATCGGATCATAACACCACAGCATAGAACAGCAGCATTCCGTGGATCGTTTAGATATGCAGCCTCCCGCTGTTGGAATAACCTCCCACCTCCTCTCCGGGCGCTGAAAACAAAAGCTTCGTTTAGTCGCCACTACAAAATTCACTTACTTACGTCTCAAAAACAAGCAAATACAATACCTGAAACTTATGCACCACGATCTGCATTGTTTAGTTATCCAACGGCGGGGCGATCTTAATAATTTTTGTTTTCAGATGATGCCACTCTTTAGAAGCTTATTGGTGTTCTGTACCTATTGTATTATTGAGTTAATATCTTAACTATCCTATGTCCACCAGTGAATCTATTTGCTATTATATTTCTTAAGGTCGGTTGCACTTACCATTTTTTTTTTATTTAAATTATAAATATTACTCATATAACTTATATCGAAACGACCGGTGCTGTTTTTCATAAAATATTAGTCACCATGTTAAGCTATATCACTATTGTAGAAACTATGGTTAGCATTCTATAAAGTTTGTGCTAAACAAACGTTTGTTTACAAATAGTTAGGTATACCATAAATCATATCTTCTTCTTCTTCCGTTCATCATGGCGGCCTTATTGCAAATTGCCAACGCAGGATGGCTACTGCAAACAGCATAGAGCCAACTGCAGGACTGAGGCATTAGTTTTTCTTTTGTTATTAATAATAATATTATTGTTAGTGGTTATTTAATGTGACAAATTCTTTGTATGCTCGTTATTGTTTTTTTCTTATTTTTTTTTTTATATGTTTAATTTTATTAGAGTAAGTATAGTTTAGATTTTACACCTTATTTTGTGTTGAAGTCACTCATTGGTCCGGGCAGAATACCAGTGCAGCGAGCTAGCTTGTTGCGTATAGCTGAGCCTGGGCCAATTTTGACGTCACGCAATATAATATGTATTGTAGTTGTAGAAATAATACTAAGCACGTCGTATTATTATTGTTTGTTTGCTTTATTATAGTTTGCTCTAGATATTATGTTGTGTGGTATCAAAATAAAATAAAAATATTATTATTATTCTTATTCTTTAACTTCATCATAATAATTATTATTACATGCATGCATGCTACTTCATATTTCATAAAACTGAAAATAAAAAACAGCAATAGTTATACGTTTTGATTTGTGAGTTTATATAACATTAACGTACCTAGATAAGTTATTAAATTCAATAATTATTTAATAACGGTTAGGTTGAAATCATACTATTTTTTGAGGCCAAAGTGTGAACTGAACTGAATTGAAAACGCGATAAAATAAAATATTATAAAAAATATAATTAGATAATATACCGTATCTACCTATATGGAATATGGTCATTTAAGATCATTGTGTTGTAATAGTTCGTTCAGATACTTAGGATTTTCTGCAAGAATGAATCTAATGTCTTTGTCATAATGGTCATGTCAGGGGTGATATAAATCCGAACGACATGGAATATGGAGAAATATGTGTCGCTAATTCGCTGGTAAACTGTGTGGTGACCTCATATTCGTCAGAAGTAGCCGCTTCGTTTGTTACATTGATGCGTTTTAAATTCTTGCCCACCCACTATCAAAAGGGGCCCGATTCTCGTACGTCGAAGTTGGTCCGATCGATAGGACTGTAAATAGTGGTGGTGCAAAAATCGGGCCGCACTACCAAACTAAATAGGACCTACCCTCACTCAGACGTGTCTGCCGGCGACCAGGCAGACGCCCGCTGATAGAACTACGGTGGCCCCACATAAATGTCCCGTGGATCTGTCAGTAGCGGCGCAGAAAGGAACACGGTCGGGTTTTAGTGGGTAGAGCTGCGGCCACTACCATCTCATCGGTCGCAGCGAGTCCCACATACCCCGGTTGTCCTTCCCAGCACTGCCGGGGAGGACAACCGGGGTGTCAATGCATAATAGCATTTCCCGACCAAAAAAACCGGCCAAGTGCGAGTTGGACTCGCCCATGAAGGGTTCCGCAGCAGCAATAATAATTATTTCTATGAAATTATAAGGTTTATGATTTATTTTAATATTTCATTTTTGATATAATGAAAGTTAAATTAAGGTTTATCATTTATGACGTATAAAAAAAAAACTACTGGCTAGATCTCGTTCGAACCTATTTTCGTTGGTAGTTTTTATAGTAATGTACATCATATATTTTTTTTAGAATTATCATGCCCCTACTTTAGAAGTTAGAGGCGGGGACACACATTTTGCCACTTTGGAAGAGTCTCTCTCGCAAACTATTCAGGTTAGAAAAAAATGTTTTTAGAAACCTCTATGATTTTTGAAGACCTATCCATAGATGATACCCCACACGCATAGGCCAGATGAAAAAAAATTTTTTTTTGTTTCAGTTGTATCTATACCCCTAAAATTTTTAATATTTTTTTCCATTTTTGTATCAAAATCTTAATGCGGTTCACAGACTACATCTACTTACCAAGTTTCAATAGTATACTGTATAGCTCTTATAGTTTCGGAGAAAAGTGGCTGTGACATACGGATGGACAGACAGACAGACAGACATGACGAATCTATAAGGGTTCCGTTTTTTGCCATTTTGGCTACGGAACCCTAAAAAAAAGATATTTTGAAGTCAAATACATTTTATTCAATCCGCTCCCTACCGACGAAGATCATAATACATTTTATGAAATATTTATTAACCGACTTCAAAAAAAGGAGGTTATCAATTCGACGCGTATGTATGTAATGTTTCCAGAACTGCCCAGTTTTTTTAGGGTTCCGTAGCCAAAATGGCAAAAAACGGAACCCTTATGGATTCGTCATGTCTGTCTGTCTGTCTGTCTGTCCGTCCGTCCGTATGTCACAGCCACTTTTCTCCGAAACTATAAGAGCTATACTATTGAAACTTGGTAAGTAGATGTAGTCTATGAACCGCATTAAGATTTTGATACAAAAATGGAAAAATTATTATTAATTTTAGGGGCCCCCATAGGTACAACTGAAACAAAAAAAAAATTTTTCATCTGGCCTATGCGTGTGGGGTATCTATGGATAGGTCTTCAAAAATCATATTGAGGTTTCTAATATCATTTTTTTCTAACCTGAATAGTTTACGAGAGAGACTCTTCCAAAGTGGCAAAACTTTGATTGGCCCCCCAAGAGATGTACCTACAGTTCGATGCCTATAACACGCGCGAGTGGGACAAGCTTATTAGTAGATAATCATACATTATTATAAAATCAAATTCTCAATTTCCAGGGCACGCGATCATCCAGTGCCTAGAGCCGATCTCCACGAAAGGTTTGACGATGGAAGATGTTCCGGAGCTGATTGAGAAGGTCCAAAGCATCATGACCATAGCATACCGGGAGCTCTCCAAGGAGGTGCTTAGTGCCCTCCCCGCCAACTACCCTCTAGCCACGCAGGATTGATAGCCTCAACTTGGTAAAACTTTTGTCCTATTACCGTACGAAATTTGAGCAATAAGCTGCGCGTCCACCGGGTC
Organism: Lysandra bellargus; assembly: GCA_905333045.1. NCBI lineage: Eukaryota > Metazoa > Arthropoda > Insecta > Lepidoptera > Lycaenidae > Lysandra > Lysandra bellargus. Next base: position 3,477,084 of record HG995333.1, read on the forward strand.
GGAATCGGAGTTTACGGTGCTGACGGAGCGTCGTCATTTATAATTTGTCAGGTTAAAATGACGTTCCAGTCAGTGAACTTTAAATACGTTCCAGTGCACGCAGTACCACAGAAATCAATATAAAGCAACAAACCCGTCCGCTGCGTACGCTCCGTTTCTGATCCGGTGGACGCGCACCTTTAGTGGCGATTGTTACTAGTGCAGAGTTAACACTATGTTTAAGAGCAAATTCACTCATATGTTAACATTGTAATAAACATATTTCTATGGATTGATGTTTTAGGAGGATAAAATTAATGTGTTTGAGTCCTGGCCCCTGGGTTTATGTCATAGAAATACTAAGTTGTGATATGGATATAGGAGTGAAATTGCTATATTCTGCGACTCTGCGCTGGAGCAAAGCCGCTCTGCGTTGCATTGCGTTGCGTTGTCAGAACGCAACAACGCATTGTATGCCACATAGCTGCGTTGCGGCAACAACACAATACAAGGCTGTAACTCGTAACAGCACAGCGTTGTCACTCTCCCACTACATCTGTCCGTCGTTGCGTAAAAACACCGCGTCCAACGACGCTGCGCATAAATGTGGCATAATATCACGAAATATTATGTATGTAAAATCGCAGCGACGCGACGCTGCGGCGACACAACTCAATGCAACGATGCATCGCATTATTATAACTTACCGCATTGTATTTTATATCGACAATGTCGATCAACTAGTCGCTTTACTTATAGAAGAAAAAGTATTATTGGTGAATATCATTTTTCACGGCTTACTTTAGGTTTTAAGACAGAAAGACAAGTATTTTATACCTACTATGTTTATTCTATAGGTGTACTTCTGTAAATAATTTTAAGGTTTTTAAAGTGTCTACTGACCAAAAATATACAGAACTTTGTACTGTTTTAGCACTTAGTATAGTTTATAGTATTCTGAGAAAGAACGTTTCTATAACCCGGTCAGCGAACGCGTAGAAATTTGGACATTTACTTATCGCTACTTGTCTCTTTCACTCCTCCTATCACATTTCTGTGAAAATGAGACAGTACGTCACGTATGCGAGTAAGGGCCGGGACACAAAAACACGATACGACGTCGTGTCGTACCACGACGCGGTGTCGTTTAACGATGCGACGTCGTGTCGTAGGAATCCACGACGTCGCATCGTAAAAAACTACGATGCAACATCGTGACGTGCCACGATATACGGCACGACGGCGCGTCGTAGAAACTAGGGTTGCTGAGGATTCCTCTTCCGCTTCCTCATAATGAGGAAGTTCCGCAATATTTTGGGTTCCTCAACCGTTACCGCATCCTCATAAATAAAAAAAAAAAATCCTCTTCCGCTATCGCTTCCTCAAAATTTAAGAGGAATTTATGAGGAATTTCACTACGCACGCGCGTCGCGTACATCCAGTCATGGCAATTGGCAACGCACACCCCAGAGCGCGAGAATTGTATTATTCGCTCATCTTTTTTTGTGTGCGTGTGTTGTGTATGTTACTGTGTGGCGAGTGTGAGGTTTTGTTTCACATTAGATCGTGAACGCGCTTGGCGTTTACTAAGACTGGGTTGCACCAACTAACTTTGACTTTAACTGTAACTTTAACTTTAACCAGAGATTTGACATTACAGTGCAAAATGTCAAATCTCTGGTTAAAGTTAAATATGGCGTCCAAGGACGCCATATTATGCTCATACGTATATCTAAATTTTTCGTGAAAATTTACTATGTTTTACAATGTTATATTTTTCCTGACGATTTTTACGGATAATTCAATTTTTTATACCCTCAATACCCTCACCCTTAAAATTTAAACCAACATTATCTGATGCAGCGTTCTAGAAGCGCCATCTAGTGCTCAGTATATGAAACTTTTCAAAATTCGATCGTTTTCTTAAATTCGGTAAAAGTACTGTAGTTTTATGTATTGTAGTTATATAAATATTATTTGTTTCTTTATTGGATAAAGGATTGAAATTTGATATAATTAAGCTTTTTGAAAACAATTTTTTCAAGTTAAATAATCACGTTCTGTTAAGTCTCGTCTTTTAAGCACTAGATGGCGCTTTTAGGATTTTCTCCGGTTAAAGTTAAGGTTAAAGTTAAAGCTAAAGGACGCCATATTTGACTATAAACATAACTTTAACTTTAACTTTAACCATGCCTCTGGTGCAACCCAACCTAAGATTTTGTATGGGATTACTCACTGGGCAGTGGGCTGGGCTCACTCCCGTGAGCAGGTGGCGCTGTACAAATCCCATACAAAATCTTAGTAAACGCCAAACGCGTTCACGATCGAATGTGAAACACAAAAAATACACACTTGGCACACGAACTCCTCCTTAACTGCTGGACAGATTTTGATGATTCTATATTGTGTGTGTTTCGAGAATGGTTTAGATTCATAGTTTGGTCCACTGGAAAATGCCCTTTTAATATTTTTTTGTGTATTGTTATGTCAGACAGGACAAATTCTTTTGGGTTGGGTCCACTAGTATATATAATTTCCTATCATCCTATTCCTCATCCGCTTCCTCATCCGCATCCTCTTCCTCATAAAATATCTCTAAATTTGCGTGTGACAATTCCTCTTCCTCCTCCTCTTCCTCATAATCACTTCCTCAATAACCCTAGTAGAAACTCACGTAGAAATTCAAAGATGAGTTTCTACGACGCGACGTCGTACGTCGTAGGATATCGTGTCGTAGTTTTTTACGACGCGCGTCATAGATTCCCACGACACGACGTCTAGTCGTGTTTTTGTGTCCCGGGCTGAATTTCCGCTTATTCAATGACCGGGCTATGTCTATATTTTTGAATGGTAAGAATATCTCATATAACTTGAAAATATTATGCAGCTAGTTTTTAGTTACACTTCTTTTAGTTTTTTAGAGCAATGACATTTCATTATCATTATAATGAAAACTGGTTTCTATTTATAAACTCCTAATACTACATGTATCAGGAACTTAAGCAAGCTGTTAATAGTTTTGTTAAATTAACCGTATATGTAATATAATAACGCCTAAATATACCTAGTTGTAAGTATGATGGCCATATTATTGTATATTATTATGTATTTAGACAGATATTTTAATTATTGATATTGTATAGAAAATTTTTGAACAGGAAGGTTATGTATTTTTTGACAAAAAATTATGCAATTTTCGTGTTTATAAGACGATACTGGTTGAAAATTTAACTTTGTCAGAATATTATTTGCAACTTACAAAATAATTAGGGAAGTTAAGGGCTGGTTAGGCTAGATTTACATGCGACCTCGTGGACGAGCGGTTCGGCTGCTACACCGCGAGACACCTAGGCCGGTATAAATGCGTCTCGGTCTCAAGAGTCAAAACGCGGTTCAGTAGGCCTACTACGAAACTGTTTTGAGACTCAAACAATCGGATGAAAATGCCGCGTCCTGCTCTAACAACATCATTTCACGTTTGTTAGAGTAGGAGACGGCATTCTCGTCTCTCGTCGTCTCGTTGAGTCTCAAAACAGTTTCATGATACAAGGCCTGGCTCTGTGATTGGTTGGCTGTCAAAATTTGGACCAATCATAGAGCCGAACCGCGTCTTGAGACCGAGATGCATCTAGAGTGCTGACTATTTATACTGGCCCTAATTTACGACAGTGCGACAAGTCTTTTAAAGCCGGGTTTCCACTGACGCCGAGCGCGGCGGAGAGAAGCTTAGCGGCGCCCGAATTGACCAATCGTGCTGTTCTATTGAAGCGGAGCGGGGTTTTCGAGCATGGTGATTGGTCAATTCGGTCACCGCTAAGCTCCTCTCCGCCCCGCTCCGCGTCAGTGGAAACCCACGCTAAGGCCCGTATTTTTGGTCAGTAGGTACTTAAGATGCGACCCGGTCTCAAGACGCGGTTCGGCTCTGTGATTGGTCCAAATTTTGACAGCCAACTAATCAGAGAGCCTGAACCGTGTTTTGAGACCGAGATGCATCTTAAGTACTGACCAAAAATACGGGCCTAGATGAACGTGGAAGGGGGCGCTGCTGGTAAAGGAGAACTGTCAAAAATTGCGTTTTTGTATGATGGCTGCGTTAATTCCCTTTTTCACCACGTTCATATAAAGCCTATTCGAGCTCTATATATCGCGGACGTATTTTTTTTTTTTGTAGATAGAAATAGAGTATAGCGTGAAAAATATTTTCCTTTTCCTTAGACAAGGGTTTCCCGCGATTTTTTACGAGGTACGCTACGTCTCTGGCATATTTAGTTTTTTTTTAATCGTATGTGACGAGTATATGGGGTACAGATTTTTAGATCGTACATGTAATATACGCTTTAGTTGCGTGCGCGCGCCGCTAAAATACGCTTCCCTCTTTCTAACCCTGACCAAATTATATTACGTATTCAATACCACAAAACTGGATGTTACTTTATGTCAGAGGCAATACAGATATTTTTTTCAATTAAAACACATAAAGCCCTGGTTAAAGAAACCCATTTTTTGCACGGTTTGAAGCACAATATGCCAACATTTTTAGGTCACTCGCTCTTTTTAAACAAAATATGCCAATATTTTTAGCTCATTCGCTTCGCTCGTTGCTGCGCGTCCTTCATATCATTGCCCATTGACAACAAATAATATTACTAACATACATACTTAGCACTAATTCTGTCTTATATGGTGACCATTATTGACACAATGTGTCGTTAAATACGTTAATTCTCTATAGATCTCTATAATAAAAAATATATATATATTTTAATTCGAAGTAACTGATTTCTGTGCCAAGTGAAATCAAATGATACGAGTTTAGCGGTTAATGACACAGGAAACAATATAAGTAATTAGTTAAATTACTAATTCCTGATACAAAGAAACAGTTGCTCATAAATCGAATTAATTTTGTCTATATATTCTACGAAAACAATACATTGTTTTTTTTACCGCACAGGGAATGCTTAATTGTCTTTTTTATTCCACCAAGTTTACATTTCACCATTATAATATGATTAAGAATTAAGATTAGTAATAGGGTCCCGTTTTTACCCTTTAGGTACGAAACCCTAAAAGAGAGCCCCTTATGTTAAGCAGCGATAGAGTATTAACTATTAATTATTATTATTCTTCACCCATTTTTACAATCACAAGACATACGATTGGAAAGTAAGCGATGTTTCAGTGGTGTACTTATGTAAAAACACCTGCAATATTCATACTCGTAAGGAAACGAAGCGATAAATTGCGTAACACGCGCGCAATATTGTTTAATGCTGATACGTGTCAATCATATAGGCCGCATTAACCAATTAAATTAGCCATTGACATGCACAAATATGTCAACATATGGCTAATTTTGTTTGTGAATATTTGTGCGTATGCCAGAAGGTCAATATTGTCGTTTTTACGAATTTTGTTTAATTGACTATACAGGGTGCAATTAAACCCTCCTGCCAAATTTTGTCCAAGGCTTAAGTATCATTAGGAGAGTCCATTAAACCAAAAAAAATTGGGTGTTATTTTTTTCAATGGCGTATTTTATCCCATTTAAAATCGTTGCAGAACGGTCACTCGCGGCGCGGGGGAATGAGAGGGGGTGCGCGGGATGAGGCGCGCACGCAGGGGCATGTCGCGCGCGGCCGACGCATCGTTTCCATTAATTGTAGTGTTTTTTAGGATAACTTTCGGGAGCTATTTCTCAACATTTTAGTACTGAGTGACTTTAAAAGAAAAAATACGTGTATTTTTATTTTTAACAAGGATCAATATATCAAAATTTGACAGGAAGGTTTAATTGCACCCTGTAGATACTAAATAGCAGAGTTTAGATACAAAACTCAGTATTTGCATATTTAATAGAAAAATAATTTGAATGTGAAAGTACACCTAAATCAGCATAATAGCTTAAACAAGCCTCTGCAATCGGCATACCGCATACCGCAAATATCCAAATGGCCCTGAACAATCCTGAACTTAGGCCATTCAATAAACAACTTTTTTTTTTGCCTTGGCGTGTCATTTCTATTACTTATACTAGAGGGTATGATAAAATCAACTGCACATAATTAGGGATATGTTGACATACCGTATAGCATAAAGAACTTAGAAGCAATGTGGCTTCGTTCTTTGTAGCCTAGTTTTGTTAAATAGTCCAGTCAAAGTTAGATAGAGTCCCAGTTTACTTAAATAGTACAAACTTTCCGATCGTGGTTCTTACATTTTAAAGTAAACTGATGAAATGACACAACGACCTAAATCCGCTGTGAATACAAAACAGCTCTCTGATACGCCGACGCGAGGGAACTGAATCTTAATTATATCAGTTAAGACATCCAAATTTTACGTTCAATATGTTACGAAACTATTACGATATGGAAAGCAGTAAATCATTCAGTATATTGACTCAGCTAGGTCCTTGAAATGAAACACAGAAAAAACAACGCGCCTGTGAAATTGTATTGTTAAGGTGACGCCGCCTTAAAGTAAAAAACCGTGTTGGATATGTTTTATATTGCTTGTTTTCTATTGGCCTCTCGGCTCTCATAGAAGACAAGCAATGGAACAGCAAAAAATGGAAAGGGCGTAGCGACAACAGTTTTTCTCGCGTAATTTAAAAACCATTAATACATTTCATATAAGCTGTGGGTAAATTAAAGTGTATGCTTGAACCAATCTATGTACTATCTGTTGGCAAAATAGGAATCCCTTTTTTTAACAGATGTCTTTTTGATTGATTATTCTGTGTTATTAAAGTTGACCAATCGTGTTATGCTATGGGTAATTCAAAGACAAAGACATGATGAATACTGAAAATGAACTTTAATTTCTTAGCTTTAGTCATTGCTGAGAAAAATCGATATCGCTACAGCCAAATTATCAAGGCGTCGCCTTAATACGCTTATGTGTGCTTGCGCGTGATTCAGGCTAGTCAGGTCTACTGTATAATAATTATCTATACTGTGGTGAAAGAATATATCAAAGATAAAATCCAGTTGTCGTTAGATTAAAATATCTACTTCTCTTACCCTTAAGGTACCGTACCGATCAATGTGGCAAGCAACCGCGACCGACAAATTAAATTCAAATAAAATGCAACATAGGCTATAGGTTTCATTTTGTTCTACGTTACAAAGCAGCGGGTCGTTAGACCAATGTCCTTATAAAATGAAAACTATTACCATAAAGTAGCATTTTATTTGAATTTTTGCCGGTCGCGTTCGCTTGCGGCAAAGATCGAAAAGTCGCCTTTACGGATTGTGTCGCGGTGCATTTTTCTGACTTTTCAGCTATTTTCCAGGGGTTGTCGGTTGTTTCGGAGAGACAGACGTTCTACTTGCTAAAGTCGTTCTAACTTCCCTAAATTCTCGTGAAAATCATAACTCTCTTTTAAAAATGATTCTTCAACACTTAAGAATTTCTTGTATTTAGTCCTATTAATATTCTTATACTAAAATCCTTCTCTATCTAATGAAATGTAAATAATATTGTAATGGTATGTATAAATATTTTGAAATTATTGTACTGATTTTCTCAAATTGTATTAGAAATTACCAAATAATTATTATGATATTATTAGAATTTGGATCATAGATTTTTCTTGTCTTTATAATAATGATTGTAGTTTAAGATTTTCTATGAGTAACTTTTATGCATTATAACGTTAATATTTTATGTTACCCATTATTATATTATAATTATAATGTAGGTATACATACTTTACATTAATTATTAACGAAGAAAGAACAGAAAACCCAGTGTTTTTGAAAATACTTATACTTTGAGCTAGCTTAAGTAGTTTGTATAGGCTATTAATCAGTTGATCTCTAACATAAATTTTTTAATGAATGAATGAAATATGAAACATGAATAAAAAGTTGAGTTAGCATCGATTTTTTAAAACTTTTATATTAAGACCAAGTATTACTGTCGAGTATATTTTATATTATGAATTTACTCAGCCTAGCTGTTACAATACGACATCAGTTTTCAAGTGTTTCTGTCATTTCTATAATAATACAAAAACTACCGAGAAACATTATGTATTAGGTACTAAATTGGTTTCTTTGTAAGCACTAGTGAAGTGTATTTTCCAACTGCAGTACCAGACGGTTCTTGCGGCATAGTGGTTAAAACGAACTATGTAGTTCACGTTTAATAATAAACAATAATTCACTGAGTCGCTATCTCTCAAGTTGGAAAACACAGTATTTTAGAACTCTCTTTGTAGTTGGAACACTTTTGTAAAATAGATACTTATTTCAAATTTTGAAACAAATTATTTTTGGATGACATTATGTTTAATAATAAATAGGCCATTTGACAGGAGTATAATGATAGTAAACACATATAAGTATTTAAGAACAATTTTAAAAAATCAATTAGACCAACCTGTGCTAGTTTTTCTCTTTCATAAATGTACGAAGAATGAGAGAGGTAACATGACATTTTTTAATCTACAAACGTTATGCTGGCTTCTCACGGCGCGTAATATCATGAGCCGCGCCTTTGAAGTTACCGACTTTAATCGGATCGGACGCGCCCGCGCCTGCTCGAGCCAGCCTGCGCCACCTCGAGCCACTACCTTCACACGGCGCGTGGCTCGAGCTGGCGCGGCTCGTGATATTGTGCGGCGCGGCTCGTGATATTACGCGCCGTGAGAAGTCAGCATTAGACTTGGGCCTTGGCCTAGGACGAATATTCAGTATTGACTTACGTTTATTATGTGATGACTGATGACGTACCCATATGTTTATAGTTGTGTCATAGTGTCACGATTCACGATTATATCTGAATAATATGACAGCGGTTGCATTGACGTCAGTATTTATTAACAGTAATTTGAAAACGTGAGTGAAGAAAAACAGGAAATAAAAATAAAGTATTGTAGCTTGGTTACACAACTGTTGACGAATAATTAAGAGAAGGTAAGGTAAGGTAATTAAGAGATTTTAACTCTCTTACAAAACTGTTTTGTAGCATAAGCATAACTGATATCAGAAGTGCGTTAAAAAAGTCTTTGAAATATTATACAATTTTTATTCCCAAGACCTTCAAAATTATGAGCAAGTAGTAAGTGTAGGTATTTAATTATGCTAGTCTGATTAAGAAGTGCCAAGTGAGGTTTAAATATTTCAGAGTAACTAACCTATTTTTTATAATCGTAAGCACCTCAGGTTTTTACGATTATAATAAATACAAGATGTTTGTGTGAACACCGTTGTCCTTGAAACCATCAAATGAGCCCGTCAAAATGAACAACTTTTTCTATGAGAACAATGCCGGGAATTAAAAAAAAACTGTCTTCATACCCATACAAATTGCCGTTCCGGGCATCCGTATGGGTATGAAGACGGCATTTTTTTTGAGTTCCCAGCATTGTTCTCATAGAAAAAGTTGTTCATTTTGACGGGCTCATTTGATGGTTACAAGGATAACGGTGTTTACACAAACACATTGTATAGCATACTATAATGTTGCCATCCTTTTCTGTTACTTGACGTCCAACGTGTCAGAAAATGACGGCAACGACGTACAGCTTGGCAAAAAAGAGTGCGTTTTAAATGAGGGCGCTTTTCTTTTATTATAGGCAACCCTACGCAACTCTTGGATGCACTTTTGACACAATATCTACTAGAGTTGACAAGTAATTTAATGTTGCCATAAATGAAAACTTTTAGTTTCAGCTGTCACCGCACCAGACTCTTTTTTTCCAAGCTGTTTAAGCTATAAATAAAGTGGTTTCAAGTTATTGATAATTTCTGACAAAAGCAAAAGAGTTTAACTCGAAAATATTGAGTTTTTTCTTTGTTACCTACACCAGAAGTCCTTATCCTCTTAGTAATATTTACACAGGTGACTTTGTCTGTAATATTTCTTTGATAAAATTGTTCATACAGAGACAGCAGGTCTTGTATAGTTATGCACTATATGTAAATATTTTATTAGGATAGAAATGTCAACACAAATAAATTTTATTTATGTACTTTGTTACGCTCATCTCACACTGAGGCAGAGTCGAAGCGTCGTGACGACTTTTTTTTTTAGCTTACAGCCTACTTTTTTTTAACCTTTATTGTTCTATTGTATAAGTAAAAATTTCTACTCTGTATATATGGAATGAATTCGCTCTTCGACGCTTCCTCGTTTTCATACCAGTGTACTTAAATAATCCCTCTGCCCTAGTGTAAGTTGAGCCTAAACCGTCGTTTCTTTAGAGTCTAAAGTTTAGACAAAGTATAAGAACGTGTTTAAAGCTTACTTTTTATCGCTAAAAGAAGTTTTTTTTTTAATCGCAAAATTTTGGCGTAATAAGTACATAATTTAGAGGATTATTTTTATGTGTATTGACATCTCTGAAAGTGTTACTTAAAATTTAATAATAATACTTTGATGTTTGTGTAATATTTATTACTAAATTATTCTTGTACTACATGTCAGAGATGGTCCCTAAAGTTATCATGTAATACGCTATTTTATTATTGAATCCTTCATAACATAACATAGGCTTTTTTCCCTCGTACCTCGAAATTGGTGGTCTGATTTTAAGGTATGATATGGAAACTGTAAAAAAATGTAACATTTTTTCGACATCGTTATACTCAATATAAATAAATTGACAAAATTTGTACAGGCAGAATAGTATATTGTGAAAAGAACGTATCTACATAATTTTTGGGAATACATATTTAGTAATCCCTTTTGATAAGATCCGAATCATGTAAATAATTTGAAATAATATTTTACTTCGCGTATCAGTAAAGATTATAATACTTAATAATTTATTATGAATTTAAATTTATGGTGCATTCAAATTTATTTCACCCCGAAGTTTCGGTAACTGTAGTGATATTATAGCATTTCTTATAATATATTATGTATATTGAGAAAACACTTTTGTTGACAAAAACGTCAGAGCACAGACAAGACGTGGCGCTTTTAGAAATAGTAATTTAATCTTTTATTCTACACGAGCCTCTTCAAACCAATGCAGCTTAAAATTAGAACTCAGCTATCTGAAGCCGGGTCAAGACGAGTGTAACGTGTGATGTAATTCACCGTGTAATGTAACACGAATTCTACGTGTGGACGGCACTACGAGCATTACATGTAACGCTCGGGGTATCCATCGGCTGTCGGTTTTCGCGCGAGCGTTTGGACAATTCGCTTTGGGTTTGTGTGCCGTCCACACTGTTGACGCTAATTACACGTAATCTTACATTACACGTTACACTCGTCTGGACCCGGCTTTAAATGAAGCATCGCGTTTTGCGAGCTAATGCCTCAGCCTCGAAATCAGCGGACAGCGGGGCGGGAGCGGTGGCGGTGCAGTGGCGCGGGAAGCCGTCTACTTACTGACCTCCATAATACGCTGCACCGGCGATTGCTATCAATAAAATGTTCCCATTTGAAAGTCGCCATACTGGCGCTAATTGCTATGTGAAAGCAGTAGTAAGTGTACTTGGAACTACTATTTTGCAAAGGGCGGTTGTAATTTTCTATGTAATTAGTTCACAGTACGCTCACCGGTGGCGCTTCAAATCGGCACAAAAATAGCTGTCATTTTGTACGGCATAGCCAGTCCAGTGTATTATAGAGGTCAGTGTGTCTAGTACAGTACGACGCGCACCACTTGCCGCCAGCTTCGAGGCCACTTCCATATAAATCTAAACATTGGAACACGCCACTCCCGCGCCGCTGCCGCTCCCGCCCCGCTGCCCGCTGATTTCGAGACTGAGGCCTAAAGGTGCAGTCAGAGGTTTAAGCTGAAATGAGGCAAGAGAGACGTTTAAGTCTGTATCGATCTTATCAATAAACTTAGGACAAGACAAGACTAACTACAACCACTACTGTTGCTATCTTTGTCTTATACGTTGGAAAAGCCATAATATGAGTGAGAAAGACTGGAATATCAATTTGTTAGTCCTGCCTTATTATTTGTTTTTAAAGCCGTATGAGTGTAAAAAAAACCTTTTTCCATCTTTACCTTGCCCTAACCAAATGTTTGTGATTATGGTCTCAAATATTATACCTACCTAGTGTAAGTAATTAAATATACATAAGTTTCAATATTCTTATTGTATCGTGTATTTCATTATTGTGATATGTTTAAATGTGAATTTTCATGTATTTAGCATTAAAAATATTTTATTTGATATATATTTACTGTATATGAAATAAATATTTAAAACTACGAAGGCTTTTAATGAAATACGCCTGTGTATAAATAATTTTATTGGTGCGTTCAGTATAAACTCTTATTCTATTGACACCCTCATCTTAACTATCACAGCTTCGGTTTGAAATGGTTTAGCTTTAAATAACTTATTTGTACCTGTAACAAAGAAAGTAAATATTATATTAGTATGAATGAGTGTTTTTATGTCATATGAATTATGTTTTTTTTAAGCGGACCCTAGACGATCAATTTTATTGCCCATTATTACGAATTGTACGATATTATTGACGGTTTAGAGCAGGGATGGGGAAACTACGGCCCGCGGGCCATCTCCGGCCCGCGAAGGCTTGAAATCCGGCCCGCGACCATCAAACAAAATGAAGAGAATATTTCGTATTTTTAGTTATTGGTAAATAAAAGTTTAATTTAAGAGCCTACTGTCAAAACGCTAGCCTCGCCTACGCACACCGCTATCCTCCAATCGTCATACAATGATTCCATATATCGTGCTCCCAGGCAATGTGCTTTACGCTGCAGCCATTTTTACTATGCTGCAGCTAATAGTGAACAATATCGCATAACAACCGTTCCCGCATTATAGCACGAAAATAAAGGTCGTAAGTCACAAAAATGTTTTTGATGATTACTTAAAAATTAAATACAATACTAATATTTCCTTTAGCTATTATTTTATAAAGTGTGTGATTGTAGTAGTGCAAGTTATTTAATGATAGTAACTCAATAAGCGTAACAGATAATATTTGTTGAAAAGCCCAGAAAGATTCATAATTTCGAAAAATATAACTATCGAGTCAAAATAAGTGAATCGTGTTGTCCGTTGGCCAAATGTCAGATAAATATACAATCCATACTTCCATACTATATACTATATACTATAATATACTATAATTTATACTATATATTTACTTACTTACTATAATATTATAAATGCGAAAGTGTGTCTGTCTGTCCGTCTGTCTGTCTGTCTGTCTGTCTGTCTGTTACCTCTTCATGCTCAAACCGCTGAACCGATTTTGTTGAAATTTGGCATGGAGATACTTTGATTCCCGGGAAAGGACATAGGATACTTTTTGTCCCGGGAAAATGTATGGTTCCCGCGTGATTAACGAGTTTTTGCGCAACGGAGTTGCGGGCGTCATCTTGTGATTAAATAAATCTCAGTCAATCGTCTTCCGGGATCGTAATAGGTACTTATTAGAAAACACAGCAAAATTTGGCAACCCGCTCTTAATTACAATTTCTAATTTCTTTTTTATTCCAACAGTTATTTTGTAATATTTGCACAATAAATTAGTATTTCAGAAAATACATACCAATATTTTATTTCAATAATTAACATAGTCAAAAATGCAACAACTTGGCCCGCCATATATTTTGTTAGTATTATATTGGCACGCGAAGGAAAAAGTTTCCCCATCCCTGGTTTAGAGTTAATATTGATTGTTCAAAAAGGAATAAAATATTGTTCAATATTATTGTAGGTTTAGGCCTATGGGCTGCCTAAGTTCGTGACCTACTTTTCGTGACATAATATGACAACTGTTTAATACGCCTAGTGGCAGGTGGTAGGTAGGAAAGTGGCAGGTGGTAGGTAGGAAAGTGTCAGAAAATTCTTACTGAAATTTTTCGAAAACACAAGTCCACCCTAAGGCATTCATTACACGGTAGGTTCTTCGTCAGTCAATTCCATCACTCATGAATTATGATTGACTGATGGACTGACGAATGTATCCAGATTTTCGTCAATCACCGTCAGTCACGCTCTTACACGGTAGGTTACCCATCAGTCACAGTCATGACTGTGGTAAAACTGACAGCAAAACCTACTGTCTAATGGATGCCATAAAGGTAATATACCTATATATTAACTTTATGAGTCCACCAGATGTGAGATGGTCATTGTAAAGTGCTCCACGTAAAGGAGAACTGTCAAACACAATATGTCAAAAATGACGTTTTTGTATGATAGAAGCGTTAGTTCCTTTTCTCGCCACATTCATGTAAAGCCTTGTCGAGCTGTAAGTCGGGTCCGGATCTGCCACTTACCGGCAAAATATCGAAAACTCTTTATCGAGAGAACACACACTAACGCGCCGCACTCAAGAGACGAACATTAATTAATGTAATTAAATGAATATTTTGGTATAAGCCCCATATTTGTCAAACTCTTCATTAAATGGAAGGTTATTCAATTACTCATAATTAAATGTCTCTGACTGCGGCGGTTAACTTCACAAAAGTTTTAACAACTTTATTAGCTATATTGCATCTCGCTGAAGTACGTTAGGTAAAAATTGATTGAGTAGGTAGCGCCACTGTTTCTTTGAATGTTTATAAAGGCTGACTTTATTTCATTACGTATGATTAAGCCACCCAAGAAATCAATTTCTTCGGTGGCTTAATCATATTTTCTAACGTGCGTAATTTGGTCATTTTAAACCAATGCACAGTGTTTTAGAAATCCCCAAAATCGGACATAACTAAGGCCCGTATAAATAGTTGGCTCTCGAAATTCATCTCAAGACGCTATTTGGTTGATATCCTCTCAAGCTCTGATCAGCAACTTAGGATGATAGCTAATTAATAGTTTAGTATCACGAGCATTTCAGTTGATATTGATATCTCAATCACCCCAAACCAGCAACTAACAATCCAAATCAGCAACTAAATATGAACTAAATAATAATATAAGCCTATTCTCTACGCCTATTCTACACATACGAATTACGTTTCGTTTATACGATTAAAAATCGATTTTATAAATAAAATAAAATTTTTTGATATTATCTTTATTTTCTCACATATTTATAACACAAATTATCAAAAGTAATTAATCTTGATATTTTTATATTATTCTAACCCATTTTCGTTTAAATTAAATGAAAAAACACATAACTCTATAACATATTTGATAAAACACGTTTCGGTCAAACGGAACGCGTTGAAGTCAACAGCTGACAGCTGACTGCTGTCACTGTCAAGTGTCAAGTATCTTATGTTTATTTCTAGGTTATTTTCAAAGAAGAAGAATATTGTTAAAACTTTGTAAAATCTTAAGTTTTTTCGTTTCAAATATGTTATTGAAAACTTTAACGAAAGCTGTGTAGTGTGTAATAATGTTTCGTGTTTCTTTATTTACATACTTTATAAATTGTCCAAAGGGATGTTTTTTGTTAACCCTATTCTTTGTTTCAGGCCAACATGTGGAAATTTCTCCAACAGTGACTACTAATAAGTAATAAACTAATAACACACATTGTTGCTTTCTTGAAGACTTCAAATTAAAATACAGAACTGTACCCGCCTTACCAAGGCCGTCGATGTAGAAGAATATCATAGAAAAATATAAGAAAGTACTGAAAGAATATACCTACCTACATCAGACTTTCAATTCAAAATAATTTTAACATATCGACACCGGAAATATCACTTAATGTAAGGGACAAAACACGACTTTTCAGGAGAGCGAAAAAGCAACTTTTTTTTTACAAATTCGTCTAACTTTTTATCATTTAATCCGATCTTAAAGGTGTTTATGGCAAAGTTTCTTAGAATTTTGTTGGCTATATAACTATAAAAAAATATTTTCGTAAACTTATGCGTTTAGGAAATAGCATGTCCCTTACATTAAAAAAATTTGCTTATTTGTCCCTTACAGCACTGAATTTTTTTATGTCAACTATGCCATATTAAAGTAAGCACCAAGTTTAATATGAAACTGCGACACAAATATACTGTAAAGGACATAAAAAACTATGCTTTGGAGGAAGTTCGATGTAATATATTAAAATCTAACACAATAAGCCCACCACGACTGGCTGGTCTACCACATAAGGGATAGGATTTCCAGCAAAATAAGGGAACTTCGACAGACTGAAGCATTTCCCTTGGCACCGGGACTGTTCCCATCTACACCTAGAGCCCCTTTAGACAAGGTGGAACTTTGCAAAACCACGTCTCTGCTCTTTTGTCCTACCGAAATCTGTATCCTGAGCCGAATAGAAGATGGATCTTCCTCCCTGTTCTGCTCTGCGGCCTCTTTCTGTGAACCTGACATAGCGATCGCACACCACAAGTCTAAATGTTCATTCTTGACCTGGCATTAAGCTTCTCATTTCACCTTATCAGGAGCTACTGTTCTCTTTTATCGCACCTGTCAGAGCTGCTTCGCCAGTGCCCAGTCATGACCTTCCCCTTCTATGACCTTCCTTTTTATGGTGTTACGCCAGCTATTTCTATTATCGGCCACTCGAAGAGTGTCGCAGACAGTCGACTCAAGTGTGGTACGGATTTGATCAGACCAACGTATGAGACAGCGGCTTAAATGCTTGTAACTCGGCAACTATTTGTCCTGGATATGGGTTTCTTTGGCTTGATCTTCCTGGATTTTTCTCCTCTATTTGATTCTGGCCTTAGAATTGAGAAAAAAAATTGATGTCTCTGATTTAGTTCAAATTCAGGGAGGGGGTAGCCGAGGTGTTGCCTTTGATGTTAGAAGAAACCCCGTTCCTCTAGGTCTTTGAATGCTTGTAACTCGGCAACTATTTGTCCTGGATATGAGTTCCTTCGGCTTGATCTTGCTGGATTTTTCTCCTCTATTCGATTCTGGCCTTAGAATTGAGAAAAAAAATTGATGTAAACTCCAGTCGTGCGTCGGAGCTGACACACTTTTTTATTTGACTGATTATTAAAAAAATAATATTTGATAAACTTTGCTCTTAAATTTTTAAGGCGCTAATAAAAATTAGGAATTCGTAAATCTCTGGTATGAGACGCAATTCACAAAAAATAAAAATATTGTAGTGTAAACACTATACTAAAATATTTTTCAGTATGGACAGAAAGTGCGGAAATCACATAGGAAAGCAGAAAAAAAGTCTAAATATTTAAAAACATTAAAATCTCAGGAACTACTTGAATTGTAGGAATGAAATAAAGTGTCTCTTAATAATTAATATAATCAGCTGGGTAGCAAGTTAACAAACCCTCGTAATTAATTTAAATAAAATAATTTCGTTTTTAGGGAGTCAAAAAATGACTAATTTAAAAATAGATTTTCTCAAAAATGAAGTGAAATGCGCACACGGGAGTTCTACTCTTGCATTTTAAATATAAGACGCCATCGACTCATTGCATTAACTTAGTCATGTCCGATTTTGGGGATTTCTAAAACACTGTGCAATGTTAGGTCGCACTTAGGTCGGCTAGGCTTAACATAAACTGACCAAAACACAGTCCGCTATAATATTATATGCCTTTGAATCAATTTCTTTGATATTACTATGTAAGTAAGTCCATTATAATTTAATCAAAATACCTCCTAATGAGCCTTAATCATCTTGGTCTCTTCTGATGTCCGGGTGAATTCCTCTTGCATCTTATTCTGCACTATATCTATCAGGGACTGGATGTCTTCTTTCTTCACACCCTCAGTCTCGATCAAAGGCAGGATCGTTATGATAAATTCACCTGAAAAATGCAATAGAGTATGTTCAATATTATTGTTGTTTGGAAATAGAGTGATTACTTGAAACTATAAAAAAATTGGGCGCCTGCGCCATCTATCAATCGTTTTTGAAACTATAAGTAAATATTTTTTGTTATAATTTTTTCCCTACAATCTAGGGTCTTCAATATTACAACAAGCATTTAGATTTTACACACATTATTATCTGGTGTTTCGACAGGTATGTTATTCAAACTTTACCTATTAACATGCAAATGTTAAGGTACAAGTTGGAACCGAGCGACACGCGAGTCGCGACAACTGCTGCAGACGACGTGTCGTCGCGACACTACTGGTTTATATGTATTTCTATGAATGTGTCGCTAGCTTCCTGTCGCAAGCTGCGGAGGGTTTGCGTCTGCTGTTGTCGCGAGTCGTTCGGTTCAAACTTGTACTTACCTTTAAAGAGGGAACAACCACGAAGTTAAGGTTCACTCTTGTAGAAATTAATAAGACGTAAAATACCTAACTTTGTAACGATTTTTACCAGAGCACCTCTTTTAACAGAGGTTCTCAACATCCTCTACAGGGCGTCCGCCTAGGGTGCGGGATAAAAAAGGGTCGCCGCCTTTTTTAGCACTACCAGCACCCTGGGCCGAAGGCGAAGGAATCTCGCCCAGAGCACTGGTAGTGCTAAAACCGGCACTGTTCACATTCCACTGGTTTTTTACCTCTTTGGCTCCATAACAAGAAGAATATACAACTGTACCTGCGCCGAATCTATGTCTCTTCGTATCCAGGTGATGGTACTTGGAGATGACGACTGGTTGTATAGGCGCGCCGGCAGCCAATGCCACGTGGAAAGCTCCCTTCTTGAACGGCAGCAGCCGGTCGCTGGAGTGACGAGTACCCTCGGGGAAGAGGAGCAGCTTACGCTGAAAATGAGAGAGGAGCAAGTTGAAGAAAATATTGACAGTATTGCACCGACGGATCTGCGTCATTTGGTCGAAATATTATGTCAATTCAATGTATATATTATGTTACTGTATTATTATTTTTAACAAAAAATTAAAACCGACTTCCAAGGTAAAAACAATAATAACATCCTTATAATATGAACTAAAAAGTATTAAATAATTATTCCTATCTAATAGTACCTTTTTCCGAATTCGGCTAAAACCTATTTCTGTACTCAATCTTCATCATTTTGAAGGCGGTACCAGATGAATCTTCAGTTCTCTGACAGAATATTTGAAACTTTTGGAACTGGCACCGACTTCAAAATTATGAAGATTGAGTACAGAAATAGTTGAGTTTTAGCCGAATTCGGAAAAAGGTACTATTAGATAGGAATAATTATTTAATACTTTTTAGTTCATATTATAAGGATGTTATTATTGTTTTTACCTTGGAAGTCGGTTTTAATTTTTTGTTAAAAATAATAATTTCACTCTTTTTAGTTACCTAGTAAGCCATAGCGTACTATACGTAGAATAATACACCTGTATATTATTCTACGTATCTTATTACAGTCACACTTACAAAATATAATATCAGCTGCAGCCGGCAGATAATTTTAAACAATGCAATAAAAAAAATCGAAGTGAACACGTGTGACGTGCAAAGTAGCCGGTCACCGGACTAGTTTCAATAGGCTGGCACTCGCTCGACTTGTCGCACGACGCAGTGCACATAGTACCCGGCCCGCGCGCCCGCGCCGCGCCGCTCGCTTGACAGCCCTGGCAGATATGCGAGACTGCAGACAGTTATTGTACTATGAACGCTAAACGCAATGCAAAAGGTTGAAATTAGGTTGTTTTCCAGAATATCTCGGCGAAATGAGACAGAATGTTACATTATCGAAGCAACTTTAACTTCTCAGAAGTAATGTCAAATGTGTGCCTTATGCTCTGGAGACAAGGTTGAATTTGGTGACATTGGTATTTGGTGACGTGGTAATGATGATGATGATAATGATGAATGTAATTTGCATAATAGCATATGCTTTCAGTTCTTAAAACAGCGCCTAAACTCCCAAACTTGTATCTATAAGGAATCCGGAGTTCTCTTAGTATCTTCGGAACCATAGTAAATACATCGGTGCAAAATCTTGCGTTTTGGTAGCATATGCTTAGGATGCTTCTCATAAAACCAAAATCACCATATGTTTCCATATAAATTTTGAGGAGTTCCCTCGATTACTCATGGATCCCATCATCAGGTCACCACTTTTGTGAACATGGTACCAAATTGGAGTGAAACCTAATACAACAAAACAAAAATTTCGAAAATCGGTTCACAAACGGCGGAGTAATCGTTGAACATACAAAAAAAATAAAAAAAAAAAATATCCACAGCCGAACATATAACCTCCTCGTTTTTTGGAAGTCGGTTAAAAAGCTCGAACTGCAGTAAATCCTAAGATTTTCTAGTAATCCTAAGATTTTCTAGTATACCAATTCCTAATGGTAAATGTTCGAAAAGGTTTGCGATACGAATTTTTACCACCATATAGTTGGTGAATCTTAGGATTTACGTTAGTGGCATGGTATAATATTATTTTGAAAAAAAAAACGGCAAAGTGAGAGTCACACTCGCGCAGGAAGAGTTCCGTGTCGTTATAGCGCAAAAACAGGCCAGAAATTGTGTTTTTGGTATGGAAGGCCCCGTTAAATCTTTAATTTATTTTAATATTATTATAAATTATTAAAGTACTATTTATTTTAATGGTAGTTTAACGGTAAATGTTCAAAAAAATCGTCGTATTATTAGAAATACTTACATTTACCAACTCATGTCGGTAAATCCTAAGATCTACATTTAAATCTTAAGATTTACCGAAGTTCGAGCTTTTACAGTAACATATATAAATATAAACCACAAAAGTCCCCGGTGATCCTCCTTGTGCAAAAATTTTTATTCAAGGTCAACTGTAAGAAAATGAGGTTTTTCCTTTTTATTTTTCAAACGGTACATTTAATCATAAAATAGGTAGGACCAGAGTGTAGATCATAGTCGCGTTGCGGTCTGAATTGACCCTTAAATGCATCATTGTGAGAACGAAGCGTTGTCAATATTGACCGCAGTATTCAGATAATTTTATCTACAGTTTCAAAGCAAATATTTAGTTTAACATTGGTCAATAACTATTTATTTAACGTGGCTAACTTTAAACTAACGACAGGGATGTTTATTTAAACCTAACATGATAACGCATTACCGTCGCGTCGTACCGTTTACCGTGTTTTCCTTACATGGAACTCACAATATTTACTACTAGATGTTCCGCGCGACTTCGCCCGCGAAAATTAGATATTTAACAGACAAATTAGTCCACAAAAAATAGCCTATGATCCTTCACGTGCTCTACTTCCTATCTGATCCAAATAACAGAAAAATTGCTTTAGTAGTTTGTGAGATAAGCCCTTTCAAATAATTTAATATCTATGGACGCTTCACACCACGTCAGTCTGGCCCCGTGATAAGTACCTGAAGGACTTGTGTTACAGGTACCAGACAACGGAAATATATTTAATACTTTTATACTATACATATATTTAAGATTTTTATTATATGATACACATAATATAATTAATACACATCCATGACCCAGGAACTTTATAAACTTTTTTGTTCCGTCGGCGGGACTCGAACCCGCGACCTCCGGCTTGAGATACCAACGCGCTCACCACTGCGCCACGGAGGTGGTTGATTCGAATTTCCCCCGTTTTTTCCAAATTTTCCTCTATTTTTTTCGCTCCTATAAGTCTTAGCGTGATAAAATAATATAGCCTATAACCTTCCTCGATAAATGGATTATCAGCTAACACTGAAAGAATTTTTCAAATCGAAAATAAATACATATACAACTTTTGAAACCAAGACGACATAGCTAGGTAAAGTTGCTTAAAGTTATAATAAAAATTAATGTAACTATGTCGTATATAATACGCTATTTAACGTTTATGTATTTAGGGTGGAATATTTTTGATAGAAGAAAATTAAAGCAAGAAAAGTCAGTTGTGATTTGTGAGTTACAACTTATAGCTGAAAGGTTTCCAAATTGTAAATGAAGGTTTTTAGTTTTTACGAACAATTTATTAAGAGCTCGGGCTACGCGCCCGCTCAAATCAAATTCGACACTAGCGCCACTACAAGTTTTATATGTTTTATATGTTCTATACTTATTTTGTGATACCTAACTCCTAATATAAGTCCTAAGTGATAAGTCCGAAGAACCTTTAAGTATTTAATTATTTATCTAATTGAACAAAAAAATGTACAGCTGAACATAAAACCTCCTCCTTTTTGGAAGTCAGTTAAAAACTACTTATCGGCCATTGACCATGTACCAAAATTTTAATCTCGGTCGTAACACAAACACAATCTGAATGATAAGTTGACTTTAGTCCAGTAAATCGACCAAGGTCGAAAATCAAATGGAAAATTCTATCTAAGTATTACATAATTTTCTTACAGATTAAGTATGATTTGTATGCATTATTACGTCGTTTATTCGACATTATGTTGTTAGGGATCTAGTGAAATTGCTCTACAACACGGTCAAATTAACTAGACGCACGGTGATGACGTCATTACAGGCTGATTTACATTGATACAGTAGCTGGCGCTAGCATCTTCCGTCGCTGGATCAGCACTGTATCAATGTAAACATGTTTCAATCCAGTGCTGGACTGGAAACAAGGCGCCAGCTACTGTATCAATGTAAATCAGCCTTTACGATTTACGGAGTTCGCAATATGTTATTGCATTCCAGCGGTGCGTCAAGTTAATGTGACCGTGTTGTACAGTGAATCTTTGCTCCACACTTGGTACAAACTACAAAGGTTATTGATTTTATAGACCCAATAAAAATATTTTCTTACTCAAGGTGATTTTACATTGGGTTTTATCTTTGGTGGATGAGCAAATATGCAGCCAAAATTTTCCTAGTATTTTGTTGATCATAATTATTATTAATTTATTATACATCCTACTTAACTTTTTATTTTTTTATAAATTCCAAATCATCTGAAAATAATCAGGCAATAAAATATCGGTGAGCTAAAGGTTTGTCTCTTTTATTGCAGATCATAAAATTATACAAACGCAAAGAAGATACGAATATATTACGATAGATTACGATTTTTTAAGCCAAGAACATGAACGATAATAACCGCTTATTAACCATCAAGCCC
Organism: Lysandra bellargus; assembly: GCA_905333045.1. NCBI lineage: Eukaryota > Metazoa > Arthropoda > Insecta > Lepidoptera > Lycaenidae > Lysandra > Lysandra bellargus. The sequence goes on from HG995333.1 coordinate 3,499,903, forward strand.
ATCAAGCCCCGTACGAGCACCGGTGATCGCGACAACAATAGATTATAGAATACAATAGAAATTCTTGGAATCCCCGATCTAAGGATAAGATGTAAATTACACTCTACGGTCTTCCTAAAATCTATCAGGCCCACCACCATTTCCACCACTGTATCTACTGTGTTTTTTTTAATGAAATAAGGGGGTAAACGAGCAAACGGGTCACCTGATGGAAAGCAACTTCCGTCGCCCATGGACACTCGCATATCAGAAGAGCTGCAGGTGCGTTGCCGGCCTTTTAAGAGGGAATAGGGTAATAGGGGAGGGTAGGGATGGGAAGGGAAGGGAATAGGGGAGGGATTGGGCCTCCGGTAAACTCACGCACTCGGCGAAACACAGGCAAGCGCTGTTTCACGCCGGTTTTCTGTGAGAACGTGGTATTTCTCCGGTCGAGCCGGCCCATTCGTGCCGAAGCATGGCTCTCCTACTGTGTGCTAAAATCTATTGTCGAAACTCCAAAACATAAGTCATCTTCATATTAAATGTCAAAATTTGCATAAGCATCTCTGGTCTCGTGAACTTTACTGGTATCACCGTGAATTGCAAGTTGATCTTAGATTCAACCTTGATATTTACGTTTTTCTTGTTTCCCGTCTGCGGTCTGTAGATTGTAAAACTGACCTTGACGGACGGGTAGGAAAACTGAGAAAGACAAATTTTAGTTTCGAAGACGTTTCGAAGACTGTCGAAAAATTAAAAACAAACGACTCGGTTAGCCTTCTGGTTTATGTGTCAAGATTATAATTGTACCGATTTATCGCTGCGCCTGTGCGTGATTAGAATAATGCAATGGTAAAATCACCTTGATTATTATAGGTACGTACAAATTTTCCTCGAATATTACCACACCACACGATAAGTGATATGAGAGTCACCAATTAGATAACTTAGCGAACACAGACTTTGAGTTAGAAAACAATGCTATTTTTGTAAGTTTTTGTTGACCATTGCATAAAATATGTCCATAAAAAATACAAAATAAAGTCAAATCATATTATTGTATGCGACGTGCTTATTTTCGTTAATTTTTAACCTTAGAAATCCTGGGTACAGGTAATTGAATCAAAAAATGATCAAAATCATTAATCTGACTGAAAATATATTTTTCTCACCTCCGGGCGGAAAACGTCAACTTTCTTCCCGCTGCGCTTACCAATGTTGCCGTTTTCCGCCTCCGTCGATGAATAAATAGTATACGCACCATGGGCAGTAAATAAGAAAGCATCGGATCACATATTTGTTAATTACTTACATAATATGATCTGAGACATTTCTTATTTTCTATTATTTTCCTGCCCTAGGTGCGTTATGTAGGTACTATTGTTTTAAACACTTCATTTTGCGCAGAGTAGGTAACACGTTTTGAATTCCCACTTGCCAGGAAAATTGACGTTTATTTTTCCTTCTACGTACCTCGGTACGCCCATTGTAATGACTAATGACTGATAGCATGGGGATTGGGGAAGCCCTAATGAGCTGCCAATGTCCTTGAAAATTGAAATAACGTTTGGGCCTTTTTCGAAGTTCTACGAAATTTCGAATTTTAGAAAACCCTATAGAAGAACTTTGGCGTCATGAATAAAATATAATAATGTAGGTACCTAGGTAGGTATGTATCTTCTGACCGCCGGGGAATAGGGGAGGGTAGGGAAGGGAATAGGATAGGGGATTGGGCCTCCGGTAAACTCACTCACTCGGCGAAACACAGCGCAAGCGCTGTTTCACGCCGGTTTTCTGTGAGCGCGTGGTATTTCTCCGGTCGAGGCCAGCCCATTCGTGCCGAAGCATGGCTCTCCCACGTCTTAAACTGTCTATTGAGTGTTTTCCTCTGAGGCGAATTCCGCTATAATGTGTCAATTTTTTATTTTACCAAAACATACAGGATGTAACAAAACTAAGTGATAACACTTTAAGTTATGTGTGTGTTCCTTGTGGATCATGAAAGTAGCAGCGCTGAAAGACCAAATTTTTTTTTAACTTTTGTATGGCCATACAAAAGTAGCAAGCGTCACGAGATTCCCCATATAAAAGTGAAAAAAAAATTGGTAACACATAGGTACACAGCCTAAAGTATTATCACTTAGTTTTGTTACACGCTGTAGATGAAAGATCATGCCGTACGTACGTACCTTCTGATCCCTGACCGCATCAGCCTGTTTGTTCAGCGTGGCCTTAGCGGAGTGGGCTCCTCGGTCTATGAACACGGTGCCCCACATCCACGTGGCGGTGCCGAAGGGCACCAGGTACTGCAGAGAGCGCTTCGCCACCACCGTGCACCGCGCCATCAGCGGCCATAGCACAGCCAGCACTGTACACAAGAGGGTTTTATATACAAGGTGTAACAAAACTAAGCGATTACCTTAAATACTTTAGGGCGTGTATCATATTCCTTGTAGACTGTAGAGAGTTCACTATGAAAGTAGCAGCGCTGAAAGCCTTTATTTTTCACTTGTATGGGCAAGCACCCCAGTGTCACGAGTTTTCCCACACAAAAGTGAAAAAAATCGGTCTTGCAGCGCTGCTACTTTCACGGTAAAAGTAGCAGCCCTTCTCAACAAGGAACACGTATTAGTTTTAGCATGATTAATGATAAAATATGGCTTATAGTCTTTCTCGATAAATGGGCTATGTAACACTGAAACTGGGCCCTCGTAAGGGCTACTGGCGCCTGTGTGCGAAATAAGGATTTTAGCGCCCTTTTAGGCAAATTTTTGGGTCCTTGGTTTTGGCGCCCCTAAAGATGGCGATTTGGCGCCCATGTGCATTGCACACATTGCACATATTATGGTAGCGGGGGCCCTGAAAGAATTTTTCAAATCGGACCAGTAGTTCCTGAGATTAACGCGTTCAAATAAGCCCTTACAAAATTTTTACCCCGTTTTTTCCACATTTTCCTCTATTTCTTCGCTCCGATTGATCTTAGCTTATAGTCTATAACACTATAGCCTTCCTCGATAAATGGGCTATCTAACACTGAAAGAATTTTTCAAATGGCACCAGTAGTTCCTGAGATTAACGCGTTCAAACAAACAAACAAACTCTTATGCTTTTTAATATTGGTATAGATAGTATCTAAGATTATATTAATTTATGAGACGACGAACCTTAATCTCGTTTTAAAACTATGAAAGAGCTCACAGCAGCGATGTTGGGTAGTATTAAATATACTTAGGTAGAGATAAACTACGATAACATGGCGCACCCCTCCAAAATTCAAAACGTTTAAAGTGCGTTGTCAAAACGTTTGAAGTGCGTTGTCATGCGCGGTCGGCTAGTGTCTAGTTATGATTAGTTGACCAACAAATCTTGGTAATAAGTGACATTAACTGAAATATTACGTACTTATACTGTGATTGGTCGAATACTTACTACATACAAACTCTTTCATAAAGATGTGACTACACACATTGAAACAGTAATTTGGAGGGGCGCGCCGTGTTATCGTAGTTTATCTACTTATAAGCTGTTACGCTGTTGTCCAGCTCAAAGAACTTTATAATACCACAGATTACTGATTAGTGATTACTGATTAGGTACTTACTACGTAAATACTACGTTGACGTAATATGATGTATCGCTACTTGCATCTATTTACATTTTGCTTGATAACTTCCTTCTATTGTGTTTGTATCACATTTGGAACTCGATTCATTTTATGCGATAGGAGCACAATAGAAGTTATTTTAATGATAGCAGTATTCTCAGTAATACGTGGCAATATGGCATTTAAGGGAAAGAGACAAATAAAGATAACCGCACGTAAATATATTATACTAGATTCATAGCTCTGTAGAGTTAGTTTTTGAAGTGAAAACTTCTTTAGCGGCGTTGAGCACTTTTGTGGGATGGGGAAAAACTGTAAAACTCGCGTCAGATTCTCGTGCTGATCGAAAAACCTTGGAAAAACCGTAAGACGGTTGGAGAGTACACTACTCTCCAATCGTCTTACGTTGTGTCGAACTCGAACTCGAACTCGAATTGATTGTAAGGGTTTCGATTAAATAAAAAAATCGATTTTTTAAAAATCGATTCTCATAAAAAATGGGCTAAAAATTTAATCGATTTTAAGGGTTTTGATTAATTAAAAAAATCTATTTTTTAATAATCGCTTTTCATAAAAAATTTGAAGCGAAAACTTCTTTAGCGGCGTTGAGCACTTTTGTGGGATGGGTAAAAACTGTGAAACTCGCGTCAGATTCTCGTGCTGATCGAAAAACCTTGGAAAAACCGTAAGACGGTTGGAGAGTAGTGTTTGGTGTCGAACTCGAACTCGAACTCGAATTGATTGTAAGGGTTGCGATTAATTAAAAAAAATATATAAAACCGGCCAAGTACGAGTTGGACTCGCCCGTGAAGGGTTCCGCAGCAGCAATAAGAATTATTTCTATGAAATTATAAGGTTTTTGATTTATTTTAATATTTAATTTTTGATATAATGAAAGTTAAAGTTTATCATTTATGACGTATAAAAAAAGTACTGGCTAGATCTCATTCAAACCAATTTTCGTTGGTAGTTTTTATGGTAATGTACATCACATATTTTTTTTAGAATTATCATGCCCCTACTTTAGAAGTTAGAGGGGGGACACACATTTTGCCACTTTGGAAGAGTCTCTCTCGCAAACTATTCAGGTTAGAAAAAAATGATATTAAAAACCTCAATATGATTTTTGAAGACCTATCCATAGATACCCCACACGCATAGGCCACATGAATTTTTTTTTTTGTTTCAGTTGTACCTATGGGGACCCCTAAAATTTTTAATAATTTTTCCATTTTTGTATCAAAATCTTAATGCGGTTCACAGACTACATCTACTTACCAAGTTTCAATAGTATAGCTCTTATAGTTTCGGAGAAAAGTGGCTGTGACATACGGACGGACAGACAGACAGACATGTCGAATCTATAAGGGTTCCGTTTTTTGCCATTTTGGCTACGGAACCCTAAAAACCGGCCAAGTGCGAGTTGGACTCGCCTATGAAGGGTTCCGCAGCAGCAATAAGAATTATTTCTATGAAATTATAAGGTTTTTGATTTATTTTCATATTTCATTTTTGATATAATGAAAGTTAAATTAAGGCTTATCATTTATGACGTATAAAGAAAACTACTGTCTAGATCTCGTTCAAACCAATTTTCGTTGGTAGTTTTTATAGTAATGTACATAATATATTTTTTTTAGAATTATCATGCTAGGGGCATTTAGGGGCTTTAGAAGTTAGAGGGGGGGGAAACACATTTTGCCACTTTGGAAGAGTCTCTCTCGCAAACTATTCAGGTTAGAAAAAAATGATATTAGAAACCTCAATATGATTTTTGAAGACCTATCCATAGATACCCCACACGCATAGGCCAGATGAAAAAAAATTTTTTTGTTTCAGTTGTACCTATGGGGACCCCTAAAATTTTTAATAATTTTTCCATTTTTGTATCAAAATCTTAATGCGATTCACAGACTACATCTACTTACCAAGTTTCAATAGTATAGCTCTTATAGTTTCGAAAAAAAGGGGCTGTGACATACGTTCGGACAGACAGACATGACGAATCTATAAGGGTTCCGTTTTTTGACATTTTGGCTACGGAACCCTAAAAAACTACTCCCGTTAAATTGACATAGCTCAACCAAAATGCATAGGTCCGCTATCTGTCTATCTTCGATGGCACATAGACCTCACCATATAAGTCCAGCGAGCTCTGATGGTTGAGCAGCACGACTGCTCCTCTGCTGTCGTCCACGTTTTCCACACCGCGCACCGTCCACCGCAGCCCGAGTACGCGCGCACTAAACCGCAGCAGCGCTGCTGGAATCCTACACAGAGGAGTGATGGTAACTGACAAAACAGTAACTGGACGTTATGATTTGATCAAAAAATTGACTATCGCTAGGAGTTAGCCTATGCATAAGGCTTCTTACAGACGGACGGCACTTGTCGACGGCACGCGTCGACGGCAGTCGACGGCAGCGCTCTAAGAATAACAAAAAATTGACAGATATTTATTTTCGTTAATAATTAACGAACCCATCTTGCCTAAGTCCCCAATCCCCACTCACCTTAAAAAATTTCCAATGACATAAGCTAGGTCACAATAATTATTATTAATCTCGTAATCTTTAATCAAATAATCGGCCAAGTGCGAGTCGGACTCGCGCACGAAGGGTTCCGTACTGATATGATAGAGCCAAAATAGGCTAAAAATTGTGTTTTTTGTATGGGAGCCCCGCTGAAATTTTTATTTTATTTTAATATTATTATTAAATATTAAAGTACACATATAACAAAAAGAATGTGCGAAAAATTTAAGTGCCTACCTCTTGCCATTTGATATAGAGCGAAAAAGACCGTAAAAATGACGTTTCTTGTTTTAGTATTTGTTGTTATAGCGGCAAGTGGCAACAGATAATATACACAATGTGTGAAAATTTAATAAGTCTAGCTATAGCGGTTCTTGAGATACAGCGTGGAGACAGACAGACGGACAGACAACGAAGTCTTTGTAATACCGTTTTTAGTTTTTACTCTTTGGGTACGGAACTCTAAAAAGCGATTTGTGACAGATTTTGGAACTGTTGAGTGTTGTGGATACATCTTAAAAAGTAAGTACTTATGTAATATTATGTATTCAATAAACTAATTGTACGTACGAAATAAGAAATAAGAATTACCTAATTTCTATTTCCATCCATAGATAACTATGCCCGCTTATCATGTTTCATGAATATTTAGAAGTTACTTTACGTGATAAGCACCAGTCTACAAGTAATGAAATAACAGTGCAGTGCTAAGTCGCTGCAAATTGCATACATAGAACACTGCACAATGCATTACAATAATATTATAATAATAATAAAAAAATAATGGTCTTGGTGTCATTTTTAGGGTTCCGTAGTCAACAAGGAACCCTTATAGTTTCGGTCTGTCCGTCCGTCTGTCCGTCTGTCCGTCTGTCCGTCCGTCCGTCTGTCTGTCTGTCTGTCTGTCTGTCTGTCTGTCTGTCCGCGGTTTTACTCAGAGACTATAGGACCTACAAAGCTGTAATTTGGTATGAATACACATATTAATGATGGCAACAAAATGGTACATGAAATCGTATTTTTTTTTTATGGTAGGTACCTCCCCTACACATCAAGCGGGGATGAAAATGTGAAATGAATGTGAAATATTAAGTTTTAAAGTGGAAAAAATCGTTAGAGTCCAGTGTCCCCCCCCCTTCTACCAGCTAAACGGTTGGTTCTGGAAATGTGAAAAAATTCACGGGAGTAGGAAATATGCTGAATTTAAAAGCAAAACTATCACGGCTAAGTAGACTTCATTTAAAGTTATTGAGTAATAGTCGATCAACTAAAAAAATGTATTCGGCGAAGTAAGTATAAATGAAACTTTTCGTTCAAATTCCTTTGAAAGTAACTGAGATGATGTTGTTAGTAGTGTAAAACACGTTATAAATATACGTTCATTGACCATAAAAAATGACAAAAACTAGCGGTACTACGGAACCCTATATTGCGCGTGGCCCGACACGCACTTGGCCGGTTTTTTGTACTGATTATTTCCGCTTATCTATAATCTAATGCCCGTTTTCACCAACGCGTAAATACCTTAATTCTTAGGATCTAAAAACTTATCCATAATATAAATAAAATGAAGACCACACGGGAAAAACAAGGAATGTCAAAAAAGTAAGTACAATTAGGAGAATAACAGTTTTTAAATATAGTTTGAAAAAAACTATATTTCATTCATTTTACACTCTTATGTGAAATATTGAAACAACTTATTATTACAGTCTTCATTACTTTGAAGTCGGTACCAGTCCCAAAAGTTTCAGATATTCTGACATTACCGAACTCACGAATAAATTAGCTGGTACCGACTTAAAAATAATGAAGACTGTAGTATGTACAGAAATAGTTGAGATTTAGACGAATTCTGAAAAAGGCACTATTAAAGAGTAAGAGTTATTTAATACTTTTTAGTTCATATTACTATTGTTTTTACCTTGGAAGACGGTTTTAATTTTTTGTACAAAATAATAATTAAAAATAATATTATAATCTTTATAATTAATTAAAAACTACATTTTATTTAACTCGAAATAATAGAAGATATTATGTCTTAGTACTATGTAGATTTAATTATCATAAATTCGTGTGTAACTAGTTACGCGTACTTAGATTCGATAGTAGTAAGTAGTAGTAAGACTGTAGTATGTACAGAAATAGTTGAGATTTAGACAAGTTCTGGAAAACGCACTATTAAAGAGTAAGAGTTATTTAATACTTTTTAGTTCATATTACGATTGTTTTTACATTGGAAGTCGGTTTTGATTTTTTTGTTAAAAATAATAATTCCCGTGTGGTCTTCAAATGATCTTTTGACTCATGAGTCTGAGACCGCTACCGGACTGATAAACTAATATACAAGGTTAGGTTTGGTGAAAACGGGCACTCACTAGTGCCAGTTTTCACCAATTTTTTTATACATATTATTGTTCGCATTTCTAAAATTTTTAAAAGCAATGATTGTCTATGTAAATAATATCTACTGTTTAACGCATAATATTATGATAAACTTTAAACTTACAAAGCATTTCTCGGGTCGAAAGGTTTCAAGCACATCAACGGTAGAGGCGCTGTTGCGAATATTAGCGACAGCACTACGAATAATGTGAACTGAAAAAATAATTATTATTAGATAATTGGACTCGTGCAATATATTTTGCTTAATCATCTCAGTGTAGACTTTAGATTATAAATTATTGCAATTACATCATTGTTATGAATGTTATGTTACGATTAACATTTGTACCGAACTGCAGTTTTTCTTTGGTGCCAACCTAATAGTGCCAACTGAGCAAATCTAATAAGACAGTTTTAACTTTTGACCCATCAATTCCCAAGTGGCATTATAGCCGGCTGCCGCGTACGGCGTAACAATTGAAAATCTATTGTGCCTGCGATACCCACGATGGAGGTGCTAATTACCTTGCTGGAGGTAAACGACAATATATTCTTCTGATATTAAGCCACCAATATTAAAGATATCTCAATAAATCTTTTCGCAAAAAAAAATAGCACTTACCTTTATATAATATCTGGCGATAGAACTTATCGTGAACAGTATAACGAGAAGTGCCATAACACAGCCTAAAATTACATTGAAGGCAGCCATTTTGACGGATGATCTGAAAAGGAAACATAAAAATAACTAATGAGTGTGATAACAGCATTTGCTAAGGCAGCGGATCTACAACATTTTTGATGGCCCCAAAAAAAAAAACAATGTTTTGTCTTTGAATGAATTGTCTGTGGTGGTATCTGATCTAACATTTCTAAAAACAATAATTTATGTTTAGCTCGGGGAGGCCCCAGGGGCCAGGGCTCCACCGAGCACACTTTGAGAATGGCTGGGCTAGGGGATAGTGGCTATCAACTACAGTACTCCAAAATTAATAATGCGCATGAGTGACCGTGAATAATGACCGTGTTACAAAAGCTACAGGAATATCACGACGAACTTTGACTGATACGTGTATCTTAAACGCAATGCAAATAGAAAATGCAATATCGTCTACCGTCGCTCGGGAAATACGACCGTTGCCGACAAATTTCGAAAACTTCTATGCGCATTATTACTTTTGGAGTACTGTACGATAACTTGGCGCGCGCGCTTCAATGTGTTAGTCACATCCTTATGAAAGAGTTTGTAAGTACTCAACCAATCACAGTACACGTTATATTTCAGTTAATGTCACTTATTACCAAGATTTGTTGGTCAACTAATCATAACTAGCCTACCGCGCAAGACAACGCACCTCAAACGTTTTGACAACGCACTTCAAACGTTTTGAATTTTGGAGGGGCGCGCCATGTTACATGTTATCGTAGTCGATCTCTACCTATGTGCTTATTGCTTAGTAGTTAGGAATAGTGAATACAATGTAAGAACGATCCTTTAATTAGTACTTAGGTTCTAATAGAGGATGCCTGTATTATCCTCTTACAAAAGACGTAATCATTAGTAAGTAACAAGTAACAACTAGCGATAATAATATCATAAATAGAGCTTTTTGTGTACAAAAAAAATGTAGGATAAGTGATAAAAATGTCTAAGTGGAAGTTCTATGGTTATTGTTGCGTGATAACCATGATTTAAAAAACGAGAAAAAACGTCGAAATGTTCGTATAATATAGTAGGTACTTGTGGCACAATCTATATTTTTATTAGTAGATTTTATTGAGCAATAAAAACGTCGATTTTACGAAAAAGGTAATTAAAATGCTGTATCCGCGTTGAAAGGGACTTAGGACTTTGTAATTAGGTATCAAGTATTAGATATAATAGATAAATGGTCATTTACTAGTGAGTATTATTATGATAATTGGCTATTTCTTCTTAGTTTTAAAAACAATAAGGCAAAACCCAAATTCGCTACGAGTAGTTACATTCAAAACTTTACTCGCTACGCCACTCAGTTATAGGGGTGCCAATTTTTTCAGCACTACTAGAAACCCTGGGCGCCGAAGTAGTGTTAAAACCGGCACTGACACCACTAATCACATCTTTTTTTATTGGTCTGAGATCACAACATAATATGGTGGACAACATGCTTCTAGTGCTTCTAGTAGTAATTCTTTGTATTCTAAAAATGTAGACTGATGAGTGATGCCTTATAATTATTATTATCTATCATACATGCATGCAGAATCATAACTCCGAACGAGAAACAAGATAGCAAAAGTAAACATTGGATGACGTAAGCCCTCGATCAGTGGGTCGGGGCATCTGCGTCCATCCATAACAAAATATTATTGAGAATGATAATAAATTATTGCCAATAGAACTTTGCCAAACACTCTTTAGGGTTCCATACCCAAAGGGTAAAAACGGGACCCTATTACTAAGACTTCGATGTCTGTCCGTCTGTCTGTCTCCAGGCTGTATCTCAAGAACGGCTATAGCTAGACTTCTGAAATTTTCATAGAATGTGTATATCTGTTGCCGCTATAACAACAAATACCTACTAAAAACAAAATAAAATTAATATTTAAGGGTGGCTCCCATACAACAAACGTGATTTTTTTGATATTTTTCGCTCGATATCAATAATGGCTACAGCTAGGTACTTGAAATTTTTACAAAAGCCTTAGGTATTTATATTTGTACTTTAATACTTAATTGATATAAAATTAAAATAAAATAAATATTTAAAGGGGCTCCCATACAAAAAATCACATTTTTTGGGCTTTTTTTGTTCTATAACGGTACGGAACCCTTCGTGCGAGAGTTCGACTCGCACTTGGCCGATTTTTTTTGTCATAAAGTTCTCTAGCAAAAATTACATCATCAGACAAGACAAATTAGTGTTGTTACTCATTAATCTACATAATATATGCCTTTCTAGTTAAGATCCCGAGTTTTGTGGATAGGGAATATTACGCAAAGGTTGGAGCGCTACTATAGTACATACAGTAATAAGTTAATAACACAGCGTAATAAAGATAATAATTAAAAGTTCCATAGACTGTGGTAATAATCCGACTAAAATCTCAAAAGAATATTGACAGAAACGTTTTTAAACGTCGAACAAAACTTTTTAACCAACTTCCAAAAAACGAGAAGGTTATATGTTCGGCTGTGGATTTATATATATACTAATTATGTATATATATATATATATATATATATATATATATATATATATATATATATATATATATATATATATATATATATATATATATATATATAGGTACCATGTTCACAAAAGTGGTGACCTGATGATGGGATCCAGGAGTAATCGAGGGGACTCCTCGAAATTTATATGGAAACATATGGTGATTTTGGTTTTATGTGAAGTGTACTAAGAATATGTTACCAAAAAGTCAAATATTGGGTCAAGGTATACCATGGTTTCGAAAATGCTGAGAGAACTCCTGACTCTTTATAGATACACGTTTGGGAGTTTCGGCGTTGTTTTAAGAACAGAAAGCATATGCTACCATGCAATTCAAATTCATCATCATCATCATCATCATCATTACCACGTCGTATTAAGGTCACCTGCAATGTCTCATGGCACAAAATAGATAATAGTACAAGGCATAGGTATGGATACAATAATAATAATTATATACATAACAACACCAATTATAGGCTGTTTAATATACACGGCGGTCGACGCCGCAGAGGCAACGGCGCGGGCGTCGCCGCACGCCGCGCGCCGTGCGGTGCGAGCGTAAACATCGTATTCAAGTTCTAACCCGAATGTCAGAGCATGCGGCATGCCGCGCTGCGAGCATTTTTCAGCGCGTGTTCACTTAGATTTTTTTAAATGTATTGTTTAAATGTATCTATCTACCTGATATTTGGGCCTTGGAGTATGCCGTATGACTCTTAACAGTCTTAACAAATTGTAATAAGATACGTAGAATATATACGCAGTACCACCGACGACCACTTATAAATTCGCGGACTATGACGGAGGTCAACTTAATAACAATTATACGAGATCAATCACCACTCAATATTATGATGTATGTTGTCAATTCAATGCTCACTGCTCACACCAAGCGGCAAGCTCACTGGGTTGTCAGTTGCTTACAAACTTTCAACAACACGACGTAAATCTGTTATAAGTTACAACTACCTATATAAAACTTCTACGTACAAGCGATAGCGCGACACAGGAGCGCCTCAGTGACATCTAGTGAAGACAATATGAAACTATTTTTATACGATTTGAATTGGCACTAACAGTTTACCTACTAGGTAACTAAAAAGAGTGAAATTATTATTTTTAACAAAAAATTAAAACTGACTTCCAAGGTAAAAACAATAATAGCATCCTTATAATATGAACTAAAAAGTATTAAATAATTTTTCCTATCTAATATGTAGTGCCTTTTCCCGAATTCGGCTAAACCTCAACTATTTCTGTACTCAATCTTCATAATTTTGAAGTCGGTGCCAGAAACCTGTCAAAAAAATAAAGATTCAGCTATATCTGGTACCGACTTTAAAATTATGAAGATTGAGTACAGAAATAGTTGAGGTTTAGCCGAATTCGGGAAAAGGCACTACATATTAGATAGGAAAAATTATTTAATACTTTTTAGTTCATATTAAAAGGATGCTATTACTATTGTTTTTACCTTGGAAGTCGGTTTTAATTTTTTGTTAAAAATAATAATTGTTTAAGTACTGTATATATTATGCAGCTAGTGCTGCATTGTAGCTTGAGTAATATATTTTCTATTAGTTATATAACTTATTGAGAGCTAAATTTATAGATATAAGTATTCCTTAATGGTAAACAAAAGCCGGCAGCATATAAACATACAATCAACAATATTGTAAACAATGACACTGTGTTTTTTCATAAATTACCATCAATTAATTACCAATTTCACCAACGCCTGTCATTGTTAGTGGCTTGTTCCTCCTCTTTCGTTAAATACAAAAAACTATAAAGGTTTTACTAAATCGACAATTAACTTTATCAGAGATTAGTGAGTTTGTTGTAATGAAAAAGAATAGAATATTATGTATGAAACCTCATTCATTGGTCGTCGCGGACAACTGCGGCGTAGGTAGGTAGGTATTACTTTAATGAACTTAATTCCTTCAGTATAATTGAGGTCGAAATGTTTGTCTGCTTAACAATAGAATATGCGTAAGCAGCGTAACGTGATTTATGTAGTCTCCGATCCAATGATATCATATAAAAAACTCAAAGCAGATATACTATATGTTACTACCGCGCGCGTTGTGAAGACTCAAATACGACCCAATTGGGTCGTCTTTTATTTAGAATGCCTCTTTTATGTAAATGGCATTTCGTATCTTTTGTTTCACTTATCTGTCAAAGTCTAATTTTGAATTTGAAAATTAGTCATAAGAGATTTAAGCCGGAAAATAGTATGAACGTAACAGATCTGTATAGGTAGAATATCATTGCTCCAATCTCAATAACAAAACATAAAAATAATAAAAAATTGCATATAATACTCAAAGACCTGATGAAAGTATCAAAATAATAAAACTATAGCATCTAACTGCAACTGCAAGCAAACCCTAATTAGGGTACTTTACGGTATAGGTACATCAGTCATGCAGCATGCTCATTGCTCAAAGTGTGCTCCGGTGTTTTTGGAGGGTCCGTCAAAATTGTCACTTCATAAAATGGTTCCGCCACCAAAAAAGTTTGAGAGCCGCTGGTATTCATATTGTACAGTAACTGCATAGGCACAGTCGCAGGAAAGTCCTATATCGTTATTATAGTTAGTCCATCATCTACACCATTTATTCCCAAAGTGGTCCAGGTGGTCCCCAGGGGTCCACGGGAGCCCGACAGGGGTCTACGATTGCGTGGATGAAAAATGGGGATCCACAAGTCGTTAACGGGGGTCTATGAAAATTATATCTCTCCCATTAAAATTATAACTTTTATCTCAGGTGACCATTGTAGAAATTTAAATTTTGATTATATGTATTGCGATTGTGATACTTAATTATTGTGTGAAGTGGAAGCTTATATTTTGTTCCTTGTACTGTTACTTGTGAGTCAAACTTAGAATACAAAAACGTTCAGTAGGTATCCAACTGAATGGTTTAAGCTGCGGGGGTCCACTGGATCCAGCAAAATGTTTAAAGTGGTCTATGAGAAAAAAAAGTTTGGGAACGTCTGATCTACACTCTATAGCAGGGGTCACCAAATGGCGGACCGCGGTCCGCACCCATTGAGTGCGGACCTAGCATGTTCGAAGATGAACTTCGTAAAAATTTATTTCGGTCTCGAGTCTCGACATACTGATGAACATGTTAGCAACAAAATTGTCACTTTCTCATTGATACAAATTATACCTTTGTAATTTCCGTATTTTACATATTTTGTTTAATTTTTTTAATGTGCGGACCGCGAAGGTCATTTTATTTCTTAAAACGGGCCCCGGGCGAAAATAATTGGTGACCCCTGCTCTATAGCTACACTGTGTGATTAACTGATTACTGATTTTCTTTTTGATGATACATGACATTAAGTATAATCTAAGTAAGATAGTGTGCACACTACACACTGGTGACTCAGTGCTCCGCTGACCTCTGTGTATAATAGAGGTCAGCGGTGTGCACTGTTTCAGTATTTTCATATTTTTGTATTTCTACTTTCTAGGCATTATTTTTAAAAATATTGAGCTTTTTCATAATTTCAAATACAACTCATACTAGTTTCCTCAACTGGCTTATCATGTAAAATACGAATATGATATTCAATATTATGATTATTTTTGGTATAAAAAGATGTCGAATTTCGCTAGTGCTTAAAATTCTAGATTCTAAGGTTTCTAACCTTAGAACGAAAAATCCCTAATTAATTTTATATGATATTCCCAACATTATAGAATATATTTTCCCTTTATAGTTTATGCCAGCGGGCAGCCCTACTTCATCTTTATCAGTAGTGACATTGAGAGTTTGCATGTACAGGCTACCTATTATTTTGATCTTTGAACCGCGAACCCGCCGTTGCAAAGATCGCGGTGCGTGATAGACTTTATCAAGTATCAATATTGATTATTGTATAATTTCCTCTTATATTAATTCCCACCAAAAACATTTCATGTAAAATTTTACCTCAACGATCGCAAGTAGTTTGCCCTGTGAAAAAGACATCAGATCTAATTATGTAGAGCCAAGCTTCTGAATCTACGCGGCCTAACTCTATCGACCCTAACTCCAACAAATTCTACATAATATATCAGAAAGTATGGCTTCGCTGTTTCGTTACCGTCGTGGAGGTGAGGCGAATATTTATGTAGCAAGTAGCGAAACAGCCAAGCCATACATACTTTAAGATGTGTAGAATTTGTTATTTAGGATCGATAGAGTTAGGCCGCGTAGATCATGTTTTTGGTGGGATTTCAGTCCTTTTTGTAAGTTGCTACTTGCCAGGCAGTATATTATATTATTTTTTATTAAGAGGTTTTTAGTTAATGTCTATCCCGTGTAAACTTTCATGTCCTGATTAATTTCAATTGAGACTTTGTATCTTGAGAGTATAAACTATCGGGTACATTGGAGACCAACTCTATGAGGGTTAACTCCCCCCCCCCCCCCCATTTTAAGGGATGGGGGAAGAAAATTACAAGCTTTCTAGCACTTCAGGAAGTAGCCAAACATTTTGATGATCATCAGTATGTCAGTGACGAAATCGGCGTATTTTAGATATCTATCAAATCTAAAGTATTACATCTATTTAATTGAGACTTTGTATGCTTAATAAGTCTATTGATGACATCATATCCTGAAAATATGAACTATCTTCTACAACGGAAAGCAATAGATGATGACAAGGTTAAAGATTAGCGAATTTTGTTAATAAAATAAAGAAATCGGTAAAAAATACATGTTCCTAAAATTTCAGCTCGATAGCATTTGTATTTTTTTTTTTTTTGTTATACGCCTTCAAAGTTAGATAATCAAGTCGATTTTTTTTCAATTAAATTTCCTAATATTTGTATACCATTCGATAACTTATACAATTAAATTTTAAAAGCAACTTTTGTCATGAAACCACTTTCATAAACGCAATCTATATTATAAAGAGGTAAACTTTGTTTGTATAATTGTAATGAATAGGCTCAAAAACTACTGGACCGATTTTAAAAATTCTTTCACCATTCGAAAGATCGATATCCACGAGTAACATAGGCTACATTTTATTTTGGAAAAAATAGGTTTCCGTAAGATATTTGGGTTTTTCGGACACAAGGTGCAAAAAATGAACCAGAAAAGTTACTTATTTTGCGTACGCTGCCTAAACTATAAAATATAGAACCATATAATGTTCCAATTAATTGTAGATCTTATAAATATCTACAAAAAAGTTCGCGACACACTATACCTATCTATGTCGAATGAGGCACAACAACCATTTTTTTATTTAAAAAATCTTGATTTTTTGGACTACATTTAAACGCGTTTATTTTACTCATGCTATTAATCCTTATCAAAATTAATTATTTCATCACTAAGTACAGTTTACGTAGATAATATTTGGTCTTTGAATGACTAAAATTGGACGTTTGGTTTTGAAGTTATGGCGAAATTAAAATATTACGATTTCAACTGCACGGCCCGTTGCGAAATGGGCGTCATCAAGCGGGGGGTGCGCGTGCGAGAGTTTTTCTCAGGGCTAACCAATGTCAGTTCTTTTCAGAGCTAGAATATTACACGCTATTAACGTTTCTTAAATATTTGAAAATGCCTAAGAGAGCCAGGTCGGACGACCATGGCGCCATACTTATATTTTAGTCACTTCAATAAAATAATATGGGCAAAACAACGTTTGCCGGGACAACTAGTATTTAATATACCTATCGAACAAAGTTCTCTCCCGATCCGTACAAACTACGAAAGAGTGACGTCAGTCTTTCGTAGCACTTTGTATGGAGCGTTTCGGGCAGGTCTATTTTATGAGATGTTTGAATTGTCATATTATCTTGGTGAATTTTCAAGCGATCAGAGTCATTCTTTCAGCGATGTTTCTATTTTTTAAGAGTCTTTCAATTACCAATAAGAAAAAACATTAGTCATTAAGCCTATTCTACAAAGGTCCAAAAAAACGGCGAAACACTTCGAGAAAAGGTAGGTACTAGGTAGTGCCCTTGCGCTTCGCTTGCACTTGGCTCGTCTCGGTTGGCATGGTCTCCGCGCGCTACTCTTAATATGTTCACTTTCATTTCATTGCTTTGAACCGAGAATGTTATACTGTGTGCAATAATAATTCAAGACGTGAGTGGAAGAATAAGGTAAGTAACATGAAAAAAACTTCCCGTTTTTTTGCTTAAATGGAGGCTTTAGGGCCGGAAAAATTATTTGAAATAGAAAAACTATAGATTATATGTGTAGCCATATCTTATCTATGTTGTGAAGTAATTAAGTTACAAGTTTTATTAAAATAATTAGGCGAAAAATGAGATATTGTCCGTCTGTTACGAAATGTTACTTGTTCGATTCTTCCACTCACATATTCAATTATAAACTTAACTATATTGTTCTATGTGTTAAAGTGTCGTTTGTAGGATATCAATTAGCATGTTGTATACCCTGCCTGAGCGTCTAGAAGTATTGCAATAATAATTGTGCTGGTTGTTCTGACTAACTGCTAACATAAAACAGTAGAGCTATTACAACCAATTAGTATTATAATTAGGCATCGTTAAATTGTACTACTTTGCCTGGTGAGTGGTGATTGGTGAACAATGCTACACACTGGTAGGGAAGGTTATTAAGTATTTGAATATTATGTTCGAATATTTTAAAAGAAATTTTCGAATACATTCGAATAATAACATTTCCTTAACACACGTGACAACTGACACGTGTAGGTATCGAGATGAAATTAAGTAGTACAAACGTGTAAATAATATCTATCAAATTATTGCTAACACAAACATCTTATCAGGCAGAAAAACTAAACTGTTGTGTGAACATACTTAAATTATTTAAAACAACAAAATATCTCCTAAATTAGCAAAATATTTATTACTAGCGACCCGCCCCGGCGTCGCGCGGGTATAAAATATATAGCCACTGAAAAAATTATGCCTTCCTCAATAAATGGGCTATCTAACACTGAAAGAATTTTTCAAATCGGACCAGTAGTTCCTGAGATTAGCGCATACAAGTTAGGCCTTTCAAATAATTTTCCCCGTTTTTCCACATTTTCCTCTATTCCTTCGCTCCTATTAGTCTTAGCGTGATAAAATATAGTCTATAACCTCCCTCGATAAATGGGCTATCTAACACTGAAAGAATCATCAAAATCCGTTGCGTAGTTTTAAAGATTAAAGGGAACAAAGGGACATGAGGGAAAAAAAGCGACTTTGTTTTATAATAAGTAGAGATAAATATGTGACCAGTCACTACTCACTAGAGTCTAGACGTTGCTCTCGACTTCGTTCGCGCAAAAAATAACTCTCGTTTTCACCAACCACAGTCCCAGTTGAGCCTTCGCCATTATTATTACATTATGGGCCTGTTTCACTACTTATTGATAAGTGCCGGATAGGCTAACCAGTATTCACCACTTAACTTGACAAATAAAGTATGAAGAATCTATCAAAAAAGTTGTGGATAGTCTATCCGGCACTTTATCAGGAAGTGGTAAAACAGGCCCTTAGTCACCTAAGTCTATGGGGCCCAGAGCCAGAGACTTTAAATTAAAAAAAAAAGCGTTGCTGAATGTGTTTTCCTATTTTATACGTGATCCTAAAAGGCCACTAAGCGACACGTCTTAGCTTGGTACAACTATTATAATATATATTCTGTGACTTAGCGTTAAGGCTGTCACAGACAGAGCAGGTAATGTAAAGATGTATATTATATGTATAGCACGATACATTTTTCTATAGAAATCGTACACAACAGCTATAATGTGAAAATATACATTATAGCTGTTGTGTGTGGTCTCCTGACGATTTCTATAGAAAGATGTATCGAGATGTATCGTGCTATAATATAAATCTTTACATCACCTGCTCTGTCTGTGACAGCCTTTAGGGTGCGGTTGGCGAAAACGGCCATTATCGGCAATAGTTGTCAATTTACTAGTCTAGTGCGTAATAAAATGAATTTAATTATTTTCTGTCTAGAGTTAAAATGGCCTTGTCTTACCCCCGACCTCTGAAGACAACTTTTCCGTTGTAAGGCCTGACAACCGAAACGAGATTCGAGATAAAAGAATTAGGAATCTACCATATAGGCCATAGCCACTAGCCAGGGCTAGGTTTTGGATAACTACTTATTAGTTATTTACCACTAACTGTCACGTATAAGGTCAAGAAAAATAATATTTGGTTAGTGGAAAACAATTATCTTGAATATTTCATCAAGGCAGTGCTATTTTAGCGTAGATACAGGTAGGTACGTGTCCTCGAATTATGGGACAGAGCCACTTCGCCCCAAGTATATTGTTACGTGCTAGGGTTCGTTGGATTCGGAGAGAAAGACCTGGTGACTCTCTTGAAGACTTTATTCACAAACACTAGCTCACACAAATCACTAAGTCCAA
Source organism: Lysandra bellargus (assembly GCA_905333045.1). NCBI lineage: Eukaryota > Metazoa > Arthropoda > Insecta > Lepidoptera > Lycaenidae > Lysandra > Lysandra bellargus. The sequence continues at coordinate 3,520,020 of HG995333.1, forward strand.
ACACTAAGCACTAAGTCCAAACACTAAGCACTAAGTCCAAACACTAAGCACTAAGTCCAAACACTAAGCACTAAGTCCAAACACTAAGCACTAAGTCCAAACACTAAGCACTAAGTCCAAACACTAAGCACTATCACTGTCACTCACTATTAATCACTTGTTCTCACTTCGAAGTCGCCTTGATGATCTCTTGTATCAAACTGAATTCCGGCTGGACTGTCTGCGACTATTTATACGGGCCGGATCGAATCTCAGAATAAACCCGATATGCGTAAACAAGCATGAGATATTTCTAGATTACTCGTAGGTACACCTAGCGCCATCTAGTATCGAGTAGGGGATTTACGTTGTCTGTGTTCCCTTGGTAAGTTCGCTGGTCCGATGCTAGATGGCACCACGTGTCCGTATCCGTAACACTACTCCCCTCTTAGAGATGCTCGTCCCGAGCATCGTTGTTACTGCCATGGTAACGCGCCAGACAGTCTATGTGTACCACTTTGAATGTCCCTCTTGGTTGCTTTTGAATCCTGTAAGTCACATCATTCAATCGGGTAATCACTTTGTATGGGCCGTCCCATTTGGTTTGCAACTTTGGAGATTTCCCTTTTCGGCGAGTTGGGTTATGCAGCCACACCAGTGTCCCTTCTTCGAAGCCGCTCGTGTTCGATTTCCGGTCTTCATGTTTTTACTTGACTGTAACCCATTTTCCCGAACCATGGCGTGTATATAGCGCATTTTTTCCCTTAAATCGCAGACATAATCTGGTACGGTCTTTGGTTCCTCCGGTGACTCACCTGTCATAAGGTCTACTGGAACTCTTAGTTCTCTACCGTAATTGACATACGCCGGGGTAGCTTTTATGCTTTCATGCTCGGCGGTACGGTACGACAGAAGGAAGAGTGGTATATACTTGTCCCAATCCTTTTGTTTGTCATCTACCAATTTCGCCAAATGTCTCTCAAGGGTCTAGTTAAATCTCTCAACTATTCCATCAGATTGTGGATGGTACGCGGTGGTCCTCGTCTTATGCATTCCCAAAATTCTGCACACTTCCTGGAAGACCTGCGATTCTAAATTCCTGCCCTGATCGGAATGGATTTCGAGAGGCACACCAAAGCGAGATATCACTTCTTCGACTAGCTTAGAAGCAACTGTTGTAGCTTCCTGGTTTGGTATGGCGAACACTTCATGCCATTTGGTGAAGTAATCCATGACAACCATAAAATACTTGTTTCCCGACTCCATTACAGGAAATGGCCCAGCTACGTCAACTGCAATTCGTTCCCACGGTGCGCCAACGTTATACAAGCGCAGGTTCCCACGGCTCCGTGTCTGTGGTCCCTTCACTGCAGCGCAAGTAGTACATTTGCTCCGTCTTGCTCGTTGACGAATTGGGTTCTCGCTTCCGGTATTTATCCTGTGCTGAACCATCGACGTTCTTCCAAGGTCGCCTTCCTGACTGGAGAAAATATTCGCGTGGCGTTGTAAAAACTTCTTAGCTTTCATGCTCTGCGAATAAGTCAGATTACTCTTGCAGTCGTCGAGTAGCTCAGTCACTAATCCGTAGTTGCTGCTGTTTGCTGAGTCTGCCCTGTCATCGAACTACACTTTCTCATCCAGACAACTTCCTCGCACTTTCCAATGACGTCACCTTTGTTCAAGCAGATCTCGCGATTACCAAGATTCAAAATCCTGACCACAGCGTTACTGCTTCCACTAACAAGGGTTCTCTCCGTCATCAGTTTTTGCGATGATGTCTTGGTTGGTGTGTCTTCGATCAACACGCATCTGTTTGACTTCTTCTTTCCAGCTGGTGGTAGTTTCACCAGCACTCTAGCTTCCGCTCGTCCAGGTATTATGACTTCCTTTACACATGCTACTTTCCCGCAGGCGCCTCCAAGGATGAAAATTTCTTCTTCGCCACACTTGAAAACTCCGTCAGCGACATTCATTCTGCAGTTGTGCTTCTTCATGAAATCCAAACCCAAGATGCAATCATCCATAATATCAGCCACGATAACGTCATGAAGGTATGAGGACCCCCCTACATTAAACGTAACTGAAATTTCTCCCAGGACGGGTATTGGCTGCCCGGAGGCAGTAAGGAGCCGACAGTTAATTCTCCTCTTGTGCCTCCTTGCGGCTTTTACCAAATTTGGGTTCACTATTGTTCTAGAGGCTCCTGTGTCTAGAGTCATTTTGCAATCCGTCCTGTTAATAGTCCCCTGAATCACAAGACTATTCCCGCTGCATGCTTGGGAGATAACAGTTATCGGGGCTTCCTCCGCGTCAGCCAGTACTCGCCCCTTAGTCCTGGCTTTTATTCGTTTCCCTGATCCCGGGCAGGGGACGAAGCTCCTTGCTTCTTCAGCTCCTCTACTTGTTCCTCGAGCCTTTTCATCCTTGACATCTGGGTCTCCTTCTGCGGGCAGTTGAGCTGAAGATGGCCCCTCTCACCGCACTTGTAGCACATGGCTCCAAAACTTCTCTTCGTGGGAGCCTTGACCGCCTTCACTTCCTCAGAGACTTCATGGATCTTATGGGTCTGTCGTATGTCACGGCGAACAGCCTCGACCTCCAAAGCATGCGCCAACGCTTCCTTAAGTGAGGTGTGGTGACGTAGCCTCACTGCAGCTCTGCTAATTAACTCAATTATGCTTTCCAATTGAGGAGCAATTTGAGGGGCCGTAGAAACTACGGGCGTGGCAGGATGGATGGGGCTAGTCGACGGGGCCTGAGCAGGCGGGGCCAAGTGGGCGGGGCCAGTGGGCGTGGCCTGAGTGGGCGTGGTCTGGTGGGCGGAGCTAGTGGGCGTGGCCATGTCCAGACTGGGCGGGGCCTGAGGGGCGTGGTCAATGGGCGGGTCCCGGTGGGCGGAGCCAGTGGGCGTGGCTTCACCCGAAGTGGGTGGAGCCTGGTGGGCGGGGCCAGTGGGCGGGTCCTGCCCCGCAGTGGGCGGAGCTTGGTCCCCAGTGGGTGTGGCCTCCGCAGCTCCACCTCCAACTCCTCTCTCGGAATCAATGGCAGCAGCTCGCTGCGCCCTTGTCCTGACACTCCCCTTGAAGTCCTCTCTCGGAGTCAATGGCATCTCCAAATCTCACTTCCGACACCAGTTGTTACGTGCTAGGGTTCGTTGGATTCGGAGAGAAAGACCTGGTGACTCTCTTGAAGACTTTATTCACAAACACTAGCTCACACAAATCACTAAGTCCAAACGCTAAGCACTAAGTCCAAACACTAAGCACTAAGTCCAAACACTAAGCACTATCACTGTCACTCACTGACTGACAGATCATCAAAATTCTAAGGTACTTCTAGCAGACCTTAGAACCTTGAAATTTATTATGAAACCGGCCAAGCGTACTAGCGTACATAGGGTTCTGTACCGTAAATTTGTATACCCTTAAATAATAATTAGTTTATTTACTTCTTATGTAGTCAGTAATAGCCGAATAATATAATAATGAACTCTGAAGTATTTACCGTCCAGATTTATCCGCCTTAGAAGTAACGAAGCCTTAATGAAAAAGTTTGAAAAGAGATAGAGAATCGACTAAAAAAATCAGCAGGTGAAGTACAGAAAATTTTAATAACGTCACCCAAATACAAAATAATCTAATCCCACCAAAAACATGGAATGTCAAAAGACAGCCAAGCCTATCTATGCAATCTTTCTATCGTAAAAAGTTGACTGCTGTTGGGCAGCAGCTGCTGAGCTGAGCTGAGCCCAAGGTTGGCTACGCCCATGTTGAAAACACCTTACGTTTGCCGTCTGTGTAACTATCAACTCCTCCAAAAATCAAAATATATGCAGTAGGTATATTGTTTCTCTTGTGCTCATTGCCAAGTCGCTATAATAATTATGAAATAGCGAAAATTATTGATACAGTCACTGAATGTTAATTTAAAATTACAAAATAAGTTTAAGCTTGGCTTGAATGTGATTTGAAAACTTTTTACGATAGAAAGATTGCATAGATAGGTTTGGCTGTCTTTTTACAATTCATGTTTTTGGTGGGATTTTATCTTTCATCATTGCAATTTGCACTGGATAGGGGAAGTTGGCCACCCTTTATTCTAAAATGATACTATTACAATACTTATTTTATTCGATATTAGGGTAAACAAATGACTTTATGACAATTAGTTTAGCTAAAATTAATAAATAAATCGCCTCTGAGTGCGCCTGTTAATATTATGAACTGTGTTATGTACTAAAAATACTAGGTTCAATGATCAAAATATCAAGTACAAAATACAAATAAACATGTCCATATTAGTGTCGTGCGGCATATTTTGGCGTTATAAACCACTAAATCCCATACCGCCTACCAATCGCCGTAAAACTTACATGGCGTAACCTTAACGTGACACCTGGTTTGACCGGTTTCGGTCAGTGTTTGATTGTTTGGGTGGCTCAAAACACGCATTTGACACAGCTCGGAAGGTTCAAACCCCATAGAAGACCCCATAAAAACAGGTCAATGCATGAGTCTATCAAAATATACCTCAATGGGTCAATGTAAATATTGTAAATTAGGAAAGAACACAGATTATAGGAAGCAAAATAAAAATAAAAATCGTTTGTCTGTAAAGTCGGCTTACTGACGATAGTTGAACGTGACAACGTATGACGTTGTCACGTTCAACTATCCTTAACCGCTTAACCCTCGCTTCCGAATCTCTATAAATAGAAACAAACTTTTTCGACTGTAAACTAAAGTTATTTCGATGTATTTCTTTCAAATCGACCTATGCAAAGAACAAAGTTCTATTTGAATATATCACCAAAGTACTTTTATTGTATTTTTTACTGCTTTCGGACCTCTACATTGTAGATGAGATGATGAGATGCCCGACACGCACTTGGCCATGCAAACATTTAAAAAATCTAGCGGTACTACGGAACCCTATATTGCACGTGGCCCGACACGCACTTGGCCGGTTTTTTACTAGGCGTATCAGTTAAAAATATATTAAGTAAGTATTTATATTTTTTGTTATTCCTTTCGGTTAAAACTTAAAATACTTAATTATTGGAATATTATGATAAAATATTCAAAATAATAAACATAAGATTCTAGTAAGTACTTATGTTATTATTAAAATATTATTCTGAGTCTGCGTCTTATTTTAAAAATATATTAAGTATTTATATTTTTTGTTATTCCTTTCGGTTAAAACTTAAAATACTTAATTATTGAAATATTATGATAAAATATTCAAAATAATAAACATAAGATTCTAGTATATTATTATTAAAATATTACTTATTCTGAGTCTGCGTCTTATTTTAATAGGTCAGTAATCGGTAGTCGTTAGCCGGTAGGTATGCACAAAGTACATATTTTATTTTGTAGGTGTTTGATAAAGCCTTTAAAATAGGTACTAAGTTTAACAGGCTGTCCCTAAGCTAGGTACTTAACACGTCATAATATTGTAGGTAAGGTAGGTAGTACCTACCTAATGAAACATGTAATCTAGAATCTAGGTAGGAATTGTAATTACTAATCTAATAATAGCAGCAAAACTATTTGAATTACGAACTTACCCACTTAATATTCAATATGAAAATATTATTTGCAACAACTACGATCGTACGATCGTAAATTAATCGCGGCACAATTGGTTCATTGAATGATAAAGGACCGCCTGAGTCGGACACACACACACAACTGACTCAGTGACTTGGATAATGGATTGGAAATTGGGAGAACTCCTGACTTGTGCACAGTCGCGGCTATACCCGACGCGACGCGTCGTGATAACGTGAAGATAAAACGTTTACTCAGATAATAATTTAAACGCGACGGCTGAATCACAATGCTGAATGATGCAAAATAATTTGTCACTAGCTTGCAGAGCTATAATGTTGAAATTTTGAAAATAGTTTGACTCAATTAAGTATTACTTTTAAACCGACTTCAAAAGAAGGTGGTTATCAATTCGACGCGTATGTATGTACTTAATATTTCCAGAACTGCCCAATTTTATATTAAGCATCAGCGTCTGAACAAATGTGCCAAATTTCAAAAGTGTAATGTCACCGTAAGATTGTAAACACCGCGAGATTGTAATATGGCGAAGTGATAGATTGTAAACAAATTCAGTTTTCCGGTGATTTAAAATTAATTATTTTGCATTTAAAATAACTTCAATTGCCTGAATATTTGATGTATAACATTGAATAAAATTTAGATATATTTAAAGTGCAGTTTGAATTATTATAAATTAGGTTAATTATTTTAATAACCGAACATTCAAACAGCACTTTAAATATATCTAAATGTTATTTTATGTTATACATCTCATACCATTTGGCATTGAAGTTATTTTCAATACGAAATATTAATTTAAAATCTTCGCCATATTACAATCTCGCAGCGTTTACAATCTTACGGTGACATATACATAGGTAATCCCATAGAACTAGGGTAATATTATAATTAGTAAGTACCTACTTATGTTACATGTTTTTATGTTTGTGTTTGTTTTTTTTTTTTGTTGTAATAGATGGTAATAGCACAGAGTAAATGTAATAGGACGTATTGTTTAACTTTATAGGGAATAGTGCAAGTTTCATCAAAATCGGTAATTTTGATGTCGGTTTTATCTTTTTAATTCCGCAGTGATTCCGCGCGAACTTATCAAGTTTAAGTACTTACAACTCGGGAGTCGGGCGAATTAAGGGCGTTCCTTACGGAGATTCCGTAATTTACCGTATTTCAAGCCCTAAACTCATAATTTGAAAGCTACAAAGTTATAATAAAAATACAGCAATAATCTTCAGTATATCGACATTCCTTTCCCCGTTTTAAATTTTCTATTTTTGTTTATTATAGTCATGATATCAGCTTTCAAAGTAAAACCAATTTATTAGAATTCAAGCATACATTCAGCATCTCCTTAGGATTTACAAATTACTTTTATTTGAAACACACGCCAATAGATCGACAGTATCATAAACTACATATTCCCCGTTTCAAATTTTTGACCTAATTTTGAACTAAGATAAGTAAAAAAAATATGGTTTTGGTGCGCTCTCGGCAACGCGACGCGGCAAATGTATGGCCAAGGTTTGCTCGGGGGACAGCCTTAAGGCTTAACATGACACCCTGGCTAAAAACTTTATCCCCTCTCGCTTCCCCGCGCGGCGCTCCGCTCTCGCCCAGCGCGTCCAGTACCGTTAGCATATCTGTTTTAACTAAATTTTAAAGTAATTAATATCTTAATATTTTAGTCTAGACATACTTTCGTATGTTGTTACATATTTTACTGCAGGTATTATCACTGTAACAAGGTGTTACAGTGATAATACCTACACAATTTATTAAAATATATCACATTTTTTTTCCCTGTTAAAATGCGAGGCACAGCTAGTAATTACCTAATTTGGCTTGAAATGTGATAAGCAATACAAAATAGACATTGCTGGTTATACTTATACCTAATCGTAACTACGCAACAATGTAAATTTCGAGATGTAATTATTACGATAATAAATTTAAAATTAGTAATATTATATTGAAGTATTACGTAAATATTGATTTGATTTAATAAGAATTAAAAATAAACAACTCAATGTAAACAACACCTTTTTTCACTCAGTACATTTGAGAAACGTCAAATGAGGTGTTATACTTACATTTTTGAAGTGAAAACTTCTTTAGCGCCGCTGAGCACTTTTGTGGGATGGGTAAAAACTGTGAAACTCGCGTCAGATTCTCGTGCTGATCGAAAAACCATATAAAAACCGTAAGACGGTTGGAGAGTTGTGTTTTTTGTCGAACTCGAACTCGAACTCGATTTGAAATTTGATCGAAACCTTGATTGCAACCTTGATCGAAACCTTGATCGAAACTTGATCGAACCTTGATCGAAACTTGATCGAAACTTGATCGAAACTTGATCGAAACCTTGATCGAAACTTGATCGAAACCTTGATCGAAACTTGATCGAAACTTGATCGAAACTTCATCGAAACTTGATCGAAACTTGATCGAAACTTGATCGAAACCTTGATCGAAACTTGATCGAAACTTGATTGAAACTTGATCGAAACTTGATCGAAACTTGATCGAAACTTGATCGAAACTTGATCGAAATTTGATCGAAACTTGATCGAAACTTGATCGAAATTTGATCGAAACGTTAATCGAAACCTTGATCGAAACTTGATTGAAACTTGATCGAAACTTGATCGAAACAACTTGATTGACGATTTTAATTATCTAAAATGGGTTAAAAATTTAATCGATTTTCATAAAAAATGGGTTAAAAAAATGCACAACGTTAATAATTAAGTTTTCACTTCTGACGCCACTCCCGGAGTGCAACTCGTCTTTTTTTTTCGACATTGTAAAAAAAATATATGTATTATTGAACGTTAAATTTAGGCGCTTAATTACTACCCAGTACACACTACCCACTCTTCCCTTGGTGATTTCTACTTGTTCAAACAAGCAAACAGGATTTAAGTAATCGATAGAAATAAATTTTTCATACGAAAACTCGACTTATATAATATACGACAAATATTTCATATTTATATAAAATCAAGCGCATGTATGAGCACCTCCGTGGTCCAGTGGTTCAGACTTGAGCGTGGCTCTTAACACAGAGGCGGGAGGTCAAGGAGTTCAATTCTCGCGTTAAAACAAATTTTCCCCATTTTTCCGGAACTATGCAGGCTGATCCCATGATTATTTGCCAGTACTCTTTTACCTTAATATGTTAAGAGAAGTTATTTATAACCACCAATAAAAAAGGGTATCATTAATTCTCAAAATGTTTGTATGTTAATACCTCGATCATAGGAATCGCAGACACAATAGATTTTCAATTGTTATGCCATATGCGACAGCGTGCTGCTTGGGGATTGATGGGTTAATATGTAGCGTAGCACCCTCGATTTTCTTCATTATGTATCTGAACATGACTTCAAAGAAATAAAAAAATATTTATTGCATTAGAAGTAATAATTTATTACAATAAATTAACACATATACAAGAAATTGAAAAAATATAATTGCCTATAAAATATAATATTATTATTGAACACAACTAACCAAAACATTTATTTACAAATTACAAATATACAAAATATAACATCTTAATTATGTACAATATTTATAAAGTTGCTTTGTGCTTTCTTGCATTTTTTTTTTTCAATTTGTCATAATATTAACTTGTAAGCATACTTAGCGGTATAGGTTCCGTTTTATGCATTTTGTTTTTAAATTTATTGATGTGCATTAAAATAATACGATTAATTATATTATTGAAATAAATGGCAAATAAGTAACAACACATTACAAGTTATTGTTCTTGCTGTTATAGTTAGTCCAGTGTGATTTATTAAGACCAATTTATAGAAAGTTTATTAACATCACAAAAATATTTTGCTCTACTTATTTAGTTAGAGGTTCATGAGTGTACAGTTACTTTGCTTTACATTCTTTAAATACATGTTTCAAATTGCCATAATTATCTGTGGACTGTGTTGTTTTACATTAAATGTGTAATGCAACTTTTTATTGCTTATTTAATAAATCGACCACCAACTATGCAAACATTTTGTGTAAAAGACGAAACACATTTTGGTGAACATTAATTTAGAATCTCAAAAGTTGGTGCTTTCTATTAAAACATCTTCTTCTTCATAGCTGTGTATCTTTCTGTATACTCATTGTATCCTTCAAGAGAGGCTAACTGCTTTGGTTCAAACAGATTGCCATCAACATTCAATGTATGAATTTTTGAGTCCCTGAGCAGGTTTGGTTTAATTGCATCCAAAGATAAACAGTTTTCTTCTAATCTCAAAATTTTTAACTTCGGAGCTTCATGCAAGTCTTCACTCAGGCTCGATATTTCATTTCGGCTTAGATTCATTTCTGCTACTGTTAAATTTGACATTCCATTGGGTAAAGATACAAGTTTATTATTGGATAGATCGATAACTTCTAAGTTTTTCAGCTCAAGTATCTGCTTGGGAAAGAGTTTAAACTTGTTATTATTCAAGTACAACTGTTTCAAGTTGCTTAAATTCTCAAACGAATTAGGAAGGCTGGCAATGTTATTACATGATAAATTAAGTAATTCCAATTTCTTGAGGTTCGCCAAAGAAGTGGGCACATTTTGAATAGAGTTGCTACTTAAGTTCAGCTGTTTTAATAATTTAAATTTACTTATATCATCGGGAATACCTGGTATTTTATTTTTGGATAGGTCTAAATTTCTCAAGTGATCAGACAAATTGAACACTTCTGGGGGTATTTCTTTTAGCTTGCTATTGGATAATTGTAGAACCCCTGTTTTGGACGCAGTTTCATAGTGTTGTTTTAACCCCGAATTACCCATGAATGATAAAAGAAACTAACAGGAATATTGTTTTTGAACAAGAACAAGTTCACTATAGTCTATGTGCACCACTTTTTACAATTTCAAAGGTTTATTTTTTAATATTTTCCACTTATTTATATATTTTCTTAAAATCAAGACTCCTTTAAATGAATAGACTTGCAGCACGTTATCCAAGTACAAAAATGGATTTTTTAATAAAAATTTTAAGGAAATGTTTACAATTTTTTTTTTTTAACAAAATCGTGACATTAAGATTTGACAATTGACACTATCAAGATTTGACACTTGACATTTGTTTGACAACTTAATAATGACAGCACTTTTTTTTAAACCAAAATAATTTGCAATATGCAACCAGGGCTTCATAACGTTATCGAATAACAGAAAAAATATCGTTACGTACCGTTATTTTCATAATGGTAGCCAGATAACGTTATTTTTTTAACGATATTTAGTAAAATAACGTTATATTTACCGTTATTATTATAACGATATTTTTTCGTTATGTATAAACGAAAAAATATCGTTATAATAATAACGGTAAATATAACGTTATTTTCTGGTATCAGGTATGCGATCGTGCACGGTGCACTAAATCTCACTCGCAGCCCACTTTTTTGCGAGATTTGTGTGAAAATACAAAGAAAAAATACACCTTATAAGCGTGATTACGTTTAGAAAATTTTCCCGCCTGTCATGAGTTTCTTGACGGACTATAACGATATCAAAGAACATATATTTACCGTTATAAATCCTATATAACGTTATAGCATTAACCGTTATTTATATCAATTTTTAACGTTATTTTTAATATCGGGTAAATTTTCATAACGTTATCTATGCCCTTGAAGAAGTAACGTTATGAAAAAATAACGTTATTTGAAGCCCTGTATGCAACTTCGAGCCAAGTACTAGAAATAACGGTAAAAATTGATATTAATAGCGGTAAATGTTAAAACGGTTAATAGGATTTATAACGGTAAATAGTATATGTTCTTCGATAACGTTACCTTTTGTAAAATAAGTACTTAATTTAATCAGTCAGCTCAGTATGCAGCATGCACAAAATTAAACTAGAGTCTAGACGTGTCTGATGACCAGTAGCGGCTAGCGCTAGCACGGCGACCAGCGGAAATGCGCAAGTATGGACAAACTGTGGAAATAAAGCGCTTATTCCACTTATCCTAGCTATCTAGGAATTTTCCTAGCCTAGCTAGGATCCTAAATCGTTTCCGATTTAGTCAAGTGGAATAACATTTAGTAAAGCTAGGTTCCTAGCTAGGATCCTACCTAGGAACCTAGCTAGGATAAGTGGAATAAGCGCTTTATAAAACCTAAGGTGCCGTTCCGATCTTTTTTCGTTCCAAAAAATTCAATTTAAATGCCATTTTATGACAGATTATAGTTACAAAATGTGGATATAAACTTAAGGTGCCGTTCCAATTTCTTTTAGTTCCGAAAAATCCAATTAAAATGCCACTTTATGACAGACTATAGTCCTAAAAATTGAAATAATATTTTACATTATGACATATATGTCTGTCATAAAGTGCAGGGATGGGTAAGCTCAGTAACAATGAATTTAGACACTCAGTATTTACTTATGACTGAGTATTTGTTTTACTAACCACAATTGAATTATTTAAGGTTTTTCTTTATATTTTATTATTTATTTGTATTGTATTTTAAGTATAACCTATGTTCATATTAAGTATAACCAGTTTAAATGAAAATAAATTATATATACTCAATAATATAATGAATGCAACATTTATTTTAGTATTTTTTGGACTCAGTAACGAAAAATTAGGTACCTCAGCTATAGAATACCTAATTTTGATGATAGACTACCTAATTTTAGTATTTAGGTAGACGATTTTTACAGTGTCGGTGTTATGAAAAAATGTCATAGGTAGCTGTATACACTTAAAAAGGCGAAAGTTTGGATGTATGGATGTTTCTTACTCTTTCACGCAAAAACTACTGAACGCATTTTAATGAAACTTTACATTAATATAGCTTATACATCAGAGTAACACATATTAGGCTACAATTTTAACCGACTTTCAAAATGGAGGAGGTGTTATGTTCGTTTTTTATGTTCAACGATTACTCCGCCGTTTGTGAACCGATTTTCAAAATTTTTCTTTTGGTGTAAAAGATATTATCCCAACTTGATACCGTATTCATAAAAGTGGACGTGACCTGATGAAGGGATCCATAAGAAATCGAGGGAACTTCTCAAAATTTACTTACATGTAAACATGTGATGACTTCGGTTTCGTGAGCAGTATTCTGAGCATATGCTACCAACAAGTAAGATTTTGCACCGGTATACTATGGTTTGGAAGGTTCTGAGAGAACTTCTGACCCGTTATAGATACAAGTTTGGGAGTTTCGACGTTGTTTAAAGAACGGAAAGCATATGCTACTACGCAAATTACATTCCTCATCATCATCACCAATCACTACTATAAACCATTAAAGAACCATAAGAATCGTCCCGTTTTGACCCTATTATGGAAAAATGTTGGCAGGAAGGTTTAATTGCACCCTGTATTGACAACCTTCAACATGAAACTACATTAGACCAAGACAGATAATTTTAAAACAAAAAAATATATGGTAGGATGAAACCCATTGAAAAATAATTTACGGGTGATCTGAGGTTCAAAGGGGGCAAAACGGTTAATCTTGATTTCCAGCAAAACTAATGTTACAATGAAATAAAGTCAAATGGCAAAGTTGTAGGTAAGAAAAAAATCTAAAACTTTTGTAGTCACGCCTTTTTCACATAACCTCAAAATTTATGTGAAAAATTAAAAAAGAACATGTTTTTAGTTTTTTATGAATATCTTTAAGAAAAAATTTCACGAATTTCGGTGAAAACTTACCTTTTTATGTACTAAATACGCTGTAATTTATTTGATAAGAAAGATTAATTTTTTCACCTTATTTCGAATTTATATCGAAAAAATACCCTAATTTTGAATCGAAAGTTCACCCGTCAAAATATTAGCTTTTTAAAAAAAAATGGTATGCTTTCTATTCGTTGAAATCTTTACTTTCCAATGGTGAAAAAATATTTATATTATACTATGGTAAATCTTTTCAGAAAATGCAAAAAATCTAAAAAAACTCAAATTTTAAAATCCTTTATTAATTTTATTTAAAAAAATGATTGCTGCAATTTGTTGTAATTAAAAAGTTGATTTATTTAATTATAATTACATTCTGTCATCATAGGAAATCTCATTATATTTATAATTTATATATATGACTTGAATTGAAACTTTGAACCCCAATTTCACCCCCTTGCGTGTAGAATTTCCAAAAGCACTTAAATGCGTACATCCAATTATTTTTAACCAGCAGCCAAAAATAAACTTTCATGTTTCTAACTTAAGAAATAACGGACTTTCATTTAAACTATCAACCCCTAGTTCACCCCCTTGGGGGTAGGATTTCCAGAAACGCTTAAATACGTATCCATTCATTTTTAATCAGTAGCCCAAAAATAAACTTTGCTTGTTTTTAACTTAAGAAATGACTGACTTTCATTCAAACTTTCAACCCCTATTTCACCCCCTTCGGGGTAAAATTTACGAAATTTCCTTCTTTAGTGGGTGTCTACTTAATAAAACATTAAACAGCCCTACTCACCAAATTTTGTGGCTGTACGTGTAACTTTAACAGTTTTTGCTCAGCGATGATGAATCAGGGGGGTGTGCCAAAATGTTTTCGTTTTCGCTTCGTTATAGAATCGCCGATGAAAATGTATGAAATTGACATAAGCGTTCGTTAATATGATGTCATCGGCGATTCTATAACGAAGCGAAAACGAAAAAGTTTCGGCTATATGCCCAGGACATATTATTTTATAAGTATGGATTTTCATTTTATTTATATTTAATGAGATTTTATATGGCAGAAATGTAATTATAATAAAATAATTAATCAACTTTTTAATTACAACAAATTGTAGCAATCACATTTTTAAATGAAATTAATAAAGAATTTTCAAATTTGAGTTTTTTTCGATTTTTTTGCATTTTCTGAAAAGATTTAATATACTATAATATATATTTTTTCACCATTGGAAAGTAGAGATTTCAACGAATAGAAAGCATACCAATTTTTTTTAGAACAGCTGATATTTGATGGGTGAATTTCCGATTGAAAATTAGGGTATTTTTTCGATATATGCCATTAATAAGTTTTTACGATAATATGTAAAAACTTATTAATGGCTCATAGATAATTGTATTAGTCTTAATTGTCTTTATTGCATAGCTATAAGTTTTTCTGGAGAAATAAAATAAAAAAATAATTTCGAAATAAGGTAAAAAAATAAAATATATTTCTCAAATAAATTACAGCGTATTTGGTACAAAAAAGGTAAGTTTTCACCGAATTTCGTGAAAGATAATTTTTTTTAAAGATAATAATAAAAACCCCAAAAACATGATTTTTTTAATTTTTCACATAAATTTTAAGGATATGTGGAAAAAGCGTAACTACAAAAGTTTTAGATCTTTCTGTTACCTACAACTTTGCTATTTAACTTTTTTCCATAGGACTTTCAATTTTATCGGAAATCGAGATAAATCGTTTTTTACCCTTAAAACCCCACCCCCACACCCTTCCCGAACTCAGATCGCCCGTAAATTATTTTTCCCTTAATTTTTAAATTATTCTCCTCCTTTTCTAATGGGTTTCATCCTACTATTATTCTTTTTCACTTTTTTAAAGGTATCGGCACTGGTCTACATTGTCTTTATTTTACTTAAAATTATGAATCTGTTAAATTATAAGTATTTTTTATTATTCTGTAATGTTCTTGATTTGTTTAAGTGTAATTAGAACCTAAAATATTGAATAAAACGTTTTTACTGTGTCCAATGAGTAAATACTCATACAATAAAGTAAATACTCAGTATTTACTGAGTTTTTACTCTGACTCACTTTTTACTGCCTTACCCATCCCTAAATTAAAGTGGCATTTTAATTAAATTTTTGTCGGTCGCGATTAGCCGCGGTAAAGATCGGAACGGCACATTAGGTTTATTTCCACAGTTTGTCCATACTGTTAGAGAGTAGTAAAAGTCTTGAATTATACATTGAATGATATTTATTCCAGCAGAGTTTCACCTTAAATGCAATATGGCTGGCTTTTATACCATTTTACACAAAAGAAACGAACTTCCGTTGACAATTCAAATATAGTAAAATCATTAAAGAAAACATTAAAAGCAGGTATATAATTCTAAATATTAATTAATGTACTTCTCATATTTAAGATAATTATTTAAGTACTTAAATATGAGAAGAGGAAATTATAACGGAAGTAAATAATCCTCCCGTCCATTTATCTATTTGTCAAAATCTTACCTTACTTATTAATAAAATAAATATAATATTATGTAGCTTGTCCAAATGGACGTCAACACATCCGCTAACAATACTTTCGCATTTCCGCTGGTTGCCGTGCTAGCGATGCAGTAGGTGTATATTATAGGAAAAATGACGTCTAACGAGAATGACATGGTCAGTAGTTCAGTACTCAGTATCTTTGTTCAAATATTACTAATTTATGGTTTGTATAGTAAATTATTGTATTGTCAGCACGTGCGCCGTACGCTGGCTGCCGGGCGGACTCTGTTTTGCAGACGACGGGGTGGGGCGGGCTTTTTGTCCACGAAGGAATAAGGATCGCGTCTGCCCGTCGATGTCGCATACCTGATACCAGAAAATAACATTATATTTACCGTTATCATTATAACGATAACTTTTCGAAATACATAATGAAAAAATGTCGTTATAATAATAACGGTAAATATAACGTTACGTTCATTGAGATAATAAAGACTAGGAGCAGTGAACTTTGAACTATTTGTTATTCGTAGACTAGGAGAGAGCCTTATATCGATTTCATGTAATAAAAGTGTAAATAAAGGTTTTTAGTGAACATTTTATGCTAGATATTGTTGAGTTTTGTGGTTCCACTAAATAATAAACCATAAGAATGGCCAAAGAATGCCTCAAACACGTGGATTTAACATGAAATACGTAAGTTTTGAACAACGTTTTTTGGGCTTTTCAATCAGTATTTTTGTAAGCTAAAAAGAGTTTATAAGTTTAATAATCCTTTATTCGTGCTATATAAGGCATTAGTGGTAAAAATGTCACATCAATTAATAATGTGTCTACAAACTACGAATAATAAAACCTAAGGAAACGTAACTCCCATACTAATACAGTTTTAAATTTGGTTCCATTCGAACTGTCATGTAACGTCAGCCTTTATACCGCTCAAGGTCACCTAAATATTGCAAATGTATGAAAAGTGAACCTAAAGGCCCGTATTCACTTTCATTAGTAATAATGGACCGTATTCACTTTCATTAGTAATAAGTGCAAGTGATTAGGGCAAGTGATTAGTTATTAGGAAAAAGTAAGTGTGGACAGCGACTGTTTAGTGCAAGTGATTAGCCGGCTGCGTAGTAACGTGATTAGTTCTGTATTCACTTTGATTAGTGATTAAGTGCAGGTGACTAGTACAGGTGATGAGTGATTAGTAGAAAGTAATGTGGACAGCGACTGATTAGTGCAAGTGACTAGTCGGCTGCGTAGTAACGTGATTAAAAGCGTGTTCTATTTTTTGCGAGTGCAAGTGCGTGACAGATGAAAATCAATTTTGGTTTCGTTTGACAGCTCGAGATTGTTACTATTATTCCGCTAGGTATATTAACTTTATGGGCCAGACTGACGTGGTGTGCCGTGTGAAGTGTCCATAGATATAGTATATCATTATTAAATAATATACCTATTAAAAGTACAAAAGGACACCCTTTCAATTACTTCCATACTAATCCATACTTATTACTTACTAATATACTAATAATATTATAAATGCGAATGTGTATCTGTCTGTCTGTTACCTCTTCACGTTTATACCTCAGAAGTCAGAACCGATTTTGCTGAAATTTAGCATGGAGATACTTTGAGTCCTGGGAAAAGACATATAAAAATACTTCGTGGTCTTTATATATAAAACTCAAAGGTGACTGACTGACATGTTGATCTATCAACGCACAGCTCAAGCCACTGGACCGATCGGGCTGAAATTTGGCATGCAGGTTTTTGATCATGAGGCATCATCATGAGGCAGAAAGGATTTTGATCAATTCTACCTCCAAGGGGTGAAAATAGGGGATCAAAGTTTGTATACAACAATACTTCTTAACGCGAACGAAGCCGCGGGCAAAAGCTCGTTTTTAATAAAACCAATATTAAAAATGAAGGACATGTCTAAATGGCAGTTTTATTTTTGAAACTTGGACGCTCGTGTTGACAGCTACTACTGAATTTACTAAATTAAATTACTAAAGAGCCATTGGACACTACTTGCACTACACACCTGCACTCCACTGCTTCAATTACTAGTAATTTGCACTTGCACTAATCAAAGTGAATACAGGCCTTAAGTGCAAGTGATTAGGGCAGGTGATTAGTTATTAGGAAAAAGTAAGTGTGGACAGCGACTGTTTAGTGCAAATGATTAGCCAGCTGCGTAGTAACGTGATTAGTTCTGTATTCACTTTGATTAGTGGTTAAGTGCAGGTGACTAGTACAGGTGATGAGTGATTAGTAGAAAGTAAGTGTGGACAGCGACTGATTAGTGCAAGTGATTAAAAGCGTGTTCTATTTTTTGCGAGTGCAAGTGCGTGACAGATGAAAACCAATTTTGGTTTTGTTTGACAGCTCGATATTGTTACTATTATTCTGCTAGGTATATTAACTTTATGGGCCAGACTGACGTGGTGTGCCGTGTGAAGCGTCCATAGATATAGTATATCATTATTATATAATATACCTATTAAAAGTACAAAAGGACACCCTTTCAATTACTTCCATACTAATCCATAATATTATAAATGCGAATGTGTGAATGAACGTTTATACCTCAAGTCAGAACCGATTTTGCTGAAATTTGGCATGGAGATACTTTGAGCCCTTGGAAAGGACATATAAAAATACTTCATGGTCAAATAGTTTTTAATAAAACCAATATTAAAATGAAGGACATGTTAAAATGGCAGTTTTATTTTTGAAACTTGTACGCTCGTTTTGACAGCTACTACTGAATTTACTAAATTAAATTACTAAAGAGCCACTAAACAAGAATTGGACACTACTTGCACTACACACCTGCACTCCACTGCCTCAATTACTAGTCACTTGCACTTGCACTAATCAAAGTGAATACAGGCCTTTAGGTACACTTTTTTGTCAAGTATTTTGGAGCATGTTTTTTGACGGAGTTACTCTTCTTTAGTTTTTCTTATTCGTAGTCTACAAAAATGGAATAGCTTTTTACGTGTATTTACTGATTCTCATTACTTGAACTATAGTTTATCGATGTCATAAACTAAATGACTTTCTTTTCTGTATTATAATGTGCTTCGAAATGATCGACAGATAGAAATATTCAAGAAAATAAACACCTACTACCATATGAAAATAAGCACAAAATGTCCACGCGATGACGGGCTAAAGGGCCCCCGAGACGATCAAACGGTTTGATTCAAACCTTACGTGTTTGATGCAACCGTTTGATGTCGGTTTGAAAGGTTTGTCAAACGAAACTGCGCAGTTTGGTTCAATACTCGCTATGGAGTACACGTCTTGTGACGAATAAATATTATTTTTTAAAAGATAAAACCGACTTAAAAATTGTACTAAATTGAGAATTAAATTCCCTATCTCAAAAACTACTAAACCTATTTTGATGAAACTTGCAGAAGTCTCCCAAGTTAAACAATACCTATTATAGTACAACAAAAAATATTTAAATCTGACTTGTAGTTCCGGAGATATGTGAACACAAACATAAAAACATACATACACTTTTGAAATTTTGCACATTTGTTCAGATGCTGATATAGACTAACATTATATACAAAAACTGGGCATTTCTGGAAATATTACATACATATCATCGAATTGATAACCTCCTCTTTTTTAGTCGGTTAAAAATAATGTACCTACACCAAATAATGGTATAAAGTTTGTTCAAAAGCATCGGAACACGATCAAACGGCGCGTCAAACACAACAAAAATATGAAATTTCATCAAACGAACTTCAAACACGTAAATGTTTGACAAACCGTTCAAACTAGCTTTGTAAACGATCAAAATGGCTTGAGTCAAACCGTTTGATCGTCTCGGGGGCCCTTTTGATTACATCTATACTTTATTATTTTATCTATGGTTATGTTACTAGATATCGTTAAAAAATTACCGTCATCTGGCTATCATTATGAAAAGAATGGTACGTAACGAGTGATGATTGACGGCAAAGCAGTATAATGTTGTAAGCTACGTCTAGCTTCACAGTCCTGCTGCCTGCATGCGGACTGCCATGCAGGATAGTGAATGGATCCTTTAAAGAAATTTAAACAAATAATTGTCTACCTAGCAACCCTCAACCATAGATACGGACATAGACAAAGAAGAAAACAAAAATCATAGACTAAGATGCCAAAAAATTATATACGAGTACGACAGCGAGTTCTACAGGGCTAGACATTTCAGTGATGAAAATTTAAATTTATTTTTAATTTTATTTGATTCAGATAAGTTATGAATAAAAATAATAAAATAAGTTTATACAATGAATTAAAATAATCACTGCCGTGTACACTGTGTTATATTTCTAAGTAATAATAGGTTACCGCGGGAAAACAGTTTCGTTTGACTACTTTAATGGCCGCAATAGCGCCAATGCTGTGGTATTTAGTATTTTAGCGTGATTTTATAGTTAATAAATAAGGTGTAATGCCCATTATTTATACTTTTGAGGAGGACTGAAATGGACATTAACGTGGGTGAGTAGTTATTTACCGATAGCAGAGTAAGATTATGTATTCGTTTGGTAAGCATGCCCCTACAAATTCTCAGAAATCGTCTTTACAAAATCTGTTCAATAAGTATACATTTACAATAAAATGCCTCCTTATAATCCTGCCTAATACATTTTTAGGGAACATGTGTTTATTTCGCCTGTAAACAATATATAATCACATTATTCCCATACAGTGCAAAGATAGACCCCACAAATCTACTGATGATATTCCAATAAAAAGGAGGGGATTCATTAATAATTTGTCACTAATCTCCTTATTATAAAGTACATAGAGACATTCATTAATTAAATTTCAATTTATTGTAAGTTATGATGAAAATAAAGTATGGCTTGAAGTACCTAGGTGCTTTAGTGTAATGCCTTTTTTAAAATGTAAAATAGAAGTTGCAAACATTTACATAGTATATGGTTGCAATAGTTTATTGAGTAAAATACATGATAGCATTATAACCTGCTTGTGCTAAGAGGGCTGTGTATATTTATTTGACATACTAAACTCTGTTTTCAATTCATTTTAATGTTTAAACAAACCTTAGTATTGATGGTAGTATATTGCTATTAATTTAACTTTCCCATATTGATTGATAAAAGAAATACAAGATTAACAAAAACTTGACTTGGCCATCCAAGTCAAGTTTAAATTTTTGTTTACCTTTAGATTAAAAATTAATAAGAATGAAGTTGAGAGCCTAGTTGTAATAAGCGTAAACAAGAATATAATGAAACTAATCTAATGAAGTATGACAACAATAATTGTAATTTTTGTGTCAATAATGAACTAGGTTCTAACCTAAAACTTAACTATTACCATATTATTCCACAGGAACACTGCTTATGAGCATAAAAAGTAGCTTGTATTATGTAATATGTTATACTATTTTGATTAAGTTTGGCAGGGCAGTAGTTAAGGCTTTGATTAACAACTGCCATGCCAAACTTAATCAAAATCTGTTCAGTAGATTCTGCATGAAGAAGTAACAAACATAATCAATCACAAGTTATTTCCTTTCTGATTTAAAGTTGTGTTACTTCTTAAAATTTATTTGTCGTCAGTAACCTTATAGCAAGGGTTCCCAAAGTGGAAAGGCAAGAGGGGCGCCGTGAGTCGATCCTTCATCATATCCAAAACCACAAATAATACTATAAAATAAAATTATAATATTAATCATGTAAAGCCGGTAGATGTAGATATTTAATATATTAAAGTTTATTACTGTTTACCTGCTTTACCTAACTATAATCATTAACTAGGTGTTTATTGTACCATATCTTTTTGTAGGTAGGTAGAGTAGGCTAGGTAGAGTAGGACAAAGTATGTATTGTGATGTGTAACTGCATCGCAGGCTGAAAAATATTGAAAACTCTCCCCTGTATTATATTTATAACCCAAACACAAATTGACCTCAATTTTTGTCTCAACCATACCTTACAGAAACATTATGTCATTGATTAATAATATATTTTGTTAATTCTTGCATCAAATATGGGATATTATATTATGTAAGTATAATTATTATCATGATATTCATTAGTGTAAATATTATAGTGTTTATTTATTTTTATAGGAATTATATCCTCAAAACTAAACCACATTTTTTTAGGTAATTATTGAAAATCCTTTTAAAAGAAACAACAACATAATTATATTATTTAATTAAAGGGCATTTACCTGTAGATCGTGGGAAAACGAGACAATAGATATTCTATAATTATGTCTCGTTCACCGGTGACTGTATGGGGCTTGATAATTCATCAAGCCCCATACAGTCACCGTAACTTTGAGAAACATATTCTATGTTGTTCTTTGTTATCATTACAAAAAAATGAATAAAATTAAAAACTGTAATTTAAAAAAAAATAGCAAATACCTATTTAAAGAGAACATTTATAATTTATGGAAATACTACTTTTAATAAGGATTCTCTTATTATCCTTACAGTATTGTTTTTGGTACTTGTATATTTTACTATTCCTTATGAACCTTAAAAGTTAAAACATACTAGTAAAAACAAGTTTAGAAAAGTAATAATTAGTTTAATCAATCCTTGACTTCCAAATTCCAATTGACTAATAAAATGTCTTATTATAGTGTTTTCCTTTTTCAAAGAGGTGTCAAAGCAGATCTCCCTGATCGATGCACTGTTGAGCAACTTTGACAAGACAATTGCACCATGCCCTAACAAAAAGAATGAAAAAAAAGAGGAAGAAACACAGGATGCCATGCCAGACTCTACGACCAACACGGAGAAAAACACAACCAACCCCTTCCATTGTGGTGATGATGTCTTTGTTCCCAACAAAGATGGAAAATATTATTTAGGTAAGGCATTCAATGTAGCGGTTTTTTACCAATAATACTTTAGTCAGGTACTTAGGTAACTTTAAGGTTTTGAGGAATACTTATCAAGTTATTAATTTTATGTATACTTTTCCAAGTAATATTTTAGTATTTTGATCTATTCTAGCTAATTGTATTATAAATACAAAATCAATGTATATATTTTAGGTACAATTGTAGAGCTAAGTACAAACAACGACAATGATTCCTGTGAGGTTGGAACGGGTGTTGCGAGGTGTCTTGTCAAGTTCGGTGATGGTACACACGCTTGGGCTCCAGTGTCCTCACTCAAGTTGCTCAGTGTACCCCCGGTGGACGATGGACGTATTATGTGCGTGGTGTGCAAGAGGAGGGAGGGACCAGCAGCCAGTCCCGCCATCAATGCAATCATTGCATGTGACATGTGTGGCAGAGGGTACCATGCCAAATGTCACTCACCACCTGTGGAGTCGTGGATCAATGGTGAGTATTTTTAATTATTGCAACTGGCAACAAACTATTTTCTTTTATCTGAGGCAGCTACATAATTGTAAAATAATCCAATAGATACCCAACACTTTTTGACAGTTTTGATATTATATTATGTCGACTGCTTCTAGGTAGACTATCGTAACATCAAAAAGACAACTTTACAGGAGGAGAGTTTGAAGTTGCAAATTTGAACCACGGCTTCATTTTTTAACCGATTGTTCTAAAATTTTACATGAACAACAACAATAGTGTTAGGTATTAACTAATACAATAAGATACTATATTATATGCTTAGTTTAGCTACAATTGTTGTTGCAATATTATTCTTTGGAAAATCTATACCGAAAATTATTGCAACTAACACTAACCACAGTTTACGTTGAAATTTGTCCTTGGTAAAATATCGTAACGTTTACTTACCACACTATACGGGGAACTTTATTAATGTTTTTTTTTATGGTATGTAAGACATATCACAATTTACAGGGGAATTGCCGAATTCGAATTTATAGTATGTTTGAGAAAATAAATAATTTATAAATTATCTTTTCTGACAAGAGTGTGAAATAGCTTTAAAAATTGTTTTATAAATTTTAGCAGTAGTAGACATTACTTACACTGTTAATGTGCAAAAAAGTGCTTAAATATTGTAAGTAATCAACTTATTTGGCTTGCAAAGCATCATAATATTTAGTAGCAACAATTTTATTATAAATAATATTTTGTAACCTTCTTAAAAAAATCATATGATAAGCTTTATAACTTAAGAGTATTTATCTCAATATGTACTCCAATACCAACATTATTATTAATGCGAAAATGTATCTCTGTTTGTTACCTCTTTACATCCAAATAAGAAAAATCTTTTGATTTTCCTGACATTTGGTATGAAGATACTTGGAGTCCTGGGAAAGGATATTTTTATCCTGGGAACCGGGATAGGAAGAATCCTCCTTTTTGACTCCTTGACTCCTTTACTATACGATCCCCGCGAGACAAACGAATTTTTGGCTCTACGGAGTTGTGGGCATCAACTAGAAAACCTTAAACACTGCTAGGTATTATTGATTTCATGTCGTTGATTTTTGTTAAGGCCTGTTATCAATTATTATTTCTTTATCGCTATCACATGGGTCCACTGTTACGAACAATGGCTCCTGTGAACCAGATACTTACACGTTGAAGAATTAGGATGGCTAAGAGTGCTATGTATCAAATGCGTAAAGCCTTGCGTGACAAAATGTTTTCTTTAAAAAGTGAGACAAAACTTGTCCACCCTTTAGTATACACCATACTTCAACAGACGGCAGATATTATATAGACGCCTTCAAGATGTGATAATGGAGGAAAATGCTCCAAATTTCATGGACAGCTTTCAGAACCAACGCGTCTATCCTGGCTGAGCCAAAATTTATGTTTACAAGGCTTTTTACCACAATATGCCTCAAATGTATTTTAGAATATTATGGACACATATCCAGAAAGAAAGGAGACAATATTAAAATAGTCGTTGGCAAGACCGAGGGAGAAAGACCGCGGGGCCGCAGTCCCATGCGTTAGTCCGATCAAATACGCACCTCAATTATTGAGTCCAATGTCTACGACGCTTTTCAAGTGGCTGAAGATAGGAAAAGCTGGCTTAACATTAGAAGGAAGGTTATATAAAGGGGATATCACGACCCTCTGACATAAGGAATACGGCTACAGGAAGAAGATCACTTGGGATACTAGTACCAGTTCTTGAAAAACTTTCAGGAAGAAAAAAGAGATCATGATATTATATAAACTAAGTACAATCTATATCCATACTTTTGCATAAATTCAAAAGTGTGTTCGTTTATTTGTACATGTGTATATTGCCTCCTCACGCCTAAACCACTTAATCGTTTTTTTATGATATACGTACTGTATTACTTTGAATGCGGGATACGAAAACGGGATACTTTGAATCCCGGGCGACAAACGGGTACAGACAAGTTGGCCTTGAATAAGCTTAGTATTCTCAACAGAACGAGATAGTATTTCAGTGCGGTGCAACGTCTATAACTCTACAAGGCGAAGATTCAGCGTCACGTAGAATACTGTTCTCATATCTGGGAAAGGGCGACAAAATACCAACTATTCCCTCTGGATAGGAACCAACAAAGGGCCGCTTAGATTGTAGCCAGCCATAGTGTTTCAAACAAGCTAGAACCCTTGGAATTATGCCCAGATGTGGCTTCGCTCTGCATCTTCTATCTGCTGTATCAAGGGGAGGGGCTTCGTTATCACATCTCTTGCAACATTTTGACATCGTTCCACGGGAAAATTTACCATCTTGATGAATCTTTCACAGTAAATCTGAATCAAGCTGCCGTCTACAGACGGCAGTTTGTTTCAGATTGACGGCAGTCCGGAAATACTACAGTATTTCCGGACAAATACGACACGAAAACCTGAAGAAGAGAGCGACCTTCTTAAAAAAGCTGGCAACGTATTGGCAACTCTTCTGATGTTGCCAGCGTCCATGGGTTATCTACTTGCTTCCCATCAGGTACTCTTTTGCCCTCTAATTTCATAAATAATAGTTGTAATAAAAGAAATAGATCGGTAAAGTATTGTGGGAATAATGCATGGAGGCCAAAGGAAGATCTTCCGACCGAGCGAGGTGTTATGCTCGGTCAGGCCGAAGCCCACGTGATACATTTCAGCTGTCGTATATATACCGACGCGCTTAGAAAACTTCGATATCGCGATGCAGGAATGTTAGGCGAATTGTACCGCTACATCACTCCCCCCCGAAGACCGGAGGTCGAATCTTGAAGTCTTGTCGCTTGAGTCGCCAGTGCCAGTGAGTTCCAGTGAGTCGGAACTGTTGCAGTGAGTCCCAGTGAGTCGGAACTGTAAGCTGCTGCACGGGATCCAGTGAGTCGGATAAGCTGCCGTGCGGGGCCGATGCTACGTGCTGACCAGGAGAGATGTGCTCTGCTTGCTGACCGGTCGGTGTAGTGAGAAAGCCCGATGATGCCGATGCGGAGTCGCCCAGGCCGCGGTACGTTGCGGCTAGTGGACGATGTACCCGATGAGGCGATGCTGGCTGGCGCGGTGCGGAGGGGCGGGGAGTGATGATGATGAAGGAGGCGTGTTCTGTCGAGGGTCACCAATGTGGGAATAATGCATGGAGGCCAAAGGAAGATCTTCCGACCGAGCGAGGTGTTATGCTCGGTCAGGCCGAAGCCCACGTGATACATTTCAGCTGTCGTATATATACCGACGCGCTTAGAAAACTTCGATATCGCGATGCAGGAATGTTAGGCGAATTGTACCGCTACAGTATCGTATATTAATGAATAGTACGAAGTAGGACGTAGTAAGTTATAGATACAATAAATAAAAACGAATAGTTTCCGTAGTAGAATATTGTATACTTAACATACCATATTTATCATAACTTAAATTCCAACGAACAAAATCGTAAGTTACACTTGCAATATATTTTTCAAAAGAAGTACCAATGTAAAATATTGTAAGTAGTACAAACTATAGTTTACGTTAGTCTTTATCCGGCGTAGACAGTCGCAACTGATACATACGATGTGTAAATTCGGGCATCTCCTCCCCTATTTCTCCGCGTAGACTATCGCTAAGGGACTTACGATCAATAACGTCTGAGGCGTTTGAAACATTGATTACTACAGTTTACGTTTCGAAAAAGGCAGTTATAATTCGAATTTCATATTTATTCTTGAAGATCCTAAAAGATCTAACATAATTATATGCATTTTCGCAAAAAAACGAAATTTGCCATTTTGTGGCTTACGATAGTCTACCTAGGAGCAGTCGATTATTGTATAGTATTATGATTCAGTTGTCGATAGGAACTACTGCTTGCTCTGATTTATAAAAATTACATAATACGTTGGTCTAGAAATTAGTGTTCTTTAACCTGTGGGTCGGGACTACCTAGGGGGTTGCGAAGCTTCTATCGAGGGTTTGCCAGATGTCAAGAAAACTTTTTTTTTAACTAAAAATATGGATATAATTAGGAGAATTTTAGCAAAAAGATGTAGGTATCCATGAACATACATGTAATAATAAAAGAACAAAGGGTGAAATATTTTTTCACACCAGGGGGTTGTGTCACAAAAAAGGTTGAAAAACACTTGTCTAGTACAATGTTATGCTTTGGCTTTTCAGAAATACAAGTTAATATACACATAAGTACAAATTACAATTTAAACACGACCAGTTTCTATATAAATTATCATCAGGTGTACTTAACGTTGGTAGTTTAAAATAATTAAATTTAATCAAAACAAATATTAGGGTTGTCAGCATCATGGTATTTTTTACAATTTGGTAGAATTTTTCTTTCAAATACGACTATTTTCTACTAAGTGTGTTCAAATTAATATTTACTAGCTATATGACTGAGCTTCGCTCGGTATTCAAAAAATTAAAAAAACATACATAAAATGACATTTTGTGAAAATGATTCCTAGCTAGATCGATTTATCGCCTCCGAAACCCCCTACATACTAAATTTCATGAAAATCCTTGGAGTCGATTCCGAGATTCCAAATATATATTTATATATATACAAGAATTGCTCGTTTAAAGATATAAGATTTGTATTTACCCATTTTATATTGATAAATTAATAACATTATGTCACGTATACAGATGTCAGATTCTCAAATAAATAATAATTGTTAAATTTTCAATTAAAACATGTTACAAAAATAATTATTATCAAATTTTTAAATGTTAAAAAAATAAATATACACAATTTCAAACAAATGAATAACGATACAATTGTCCAATTACATCACCAATAATTTAATTGAATTGTCCACAATATTAAAAATTATAAAAATGTAAATATCTGTACCAATAACAAACAAATTTAAAACTAAATTAAATAATGTCTATAAATATAGTAAAATGTCCACAAAATATGTAAAATTAATAAATATCAGGTCAATAAATTAAATACAAAACAAGTTAATATTTCTTTATATTTCAACACTACTTGCAACCTAAGATGTATGGAAATCTCCAAAAAAGTATCAATGAGGTTAATTTGTTTAACACAGGTGCGTCATGGCACTGTAAGAGATGTGTAGACCAAAGGTACCGAGTAGCTGCGGCGGAGAACCGGGCGCTGAAGCGGTCCGACCTCATCAGGTTCAAGGGTGGCCAACAGCGGAGGCAGCAGCAGGAACTCACACCACCATGTGATGTTAGTCCGTACTTTGTATAAAAATGCATATTTTAGGATTGTAATACTATTATCATTTTTTGCAACTGTAATGTTAATAATACATGTAATGCTGGTGTCCTTTTACATAAATACAGTATACTACTGAATGAAACTTGCTCAAGACAGGAAAGTACGTAATTTTGCTACTTCAAGTTTCGGCAATCACGCAAATAAAAGCATTTTGTCGAAATTGAAAACGCTTTTTTTTTCTCGCAAGAAATAATATAGGGTTCATATAATTGATTAGGTACTTACATGAAAAAGTACAAAAGGGACTATGCTTAGTTCACTCTTTAGTATGATAATTGGAAATTGGAATTACTTATTTCTATACATTTTTTATAAATTCGTGCATTAACCGATAGCTGCTTCTTATTCACTCGCGTACATAATAATCTATTTCTATCAATACGCGATTTGCGCGTGTAAGAGATAGTAGCAACAGATCAATGGAGGAATTTCTACCTACTCCGAAACCGAACTTTAAAATATATGAACATTCCAGACAGCATCAACGACATCGTCCACAGCATCAGAGGCGGGCAAGGAGCAAAATGAAGCGCACTGCTACTGCGGAGAGAAGAGTGACTGGCTCGCACAAGTATGTTTGACATCACATAATATATGATTGAAAGCCGTTTGACTCTATATTGAATAAAAGCCATCTTTCCAGATGCTCATGTGCTGCAGGTGCCTCCGATGGTTTCACCAAAGATGCGTCTCGAGTTTGCAGTATCCGTTGTACGCTGGTGATAAGTAAGTTATCTAAGGCCGGCCATGGACTGCATCTTGCATTCCGACTGCAAAATGCGGTCGCCGCACGCGATCTGCAGTTTTCATACTAAATTCATATCCACAATACACGGACCGCTCGAGCAGTTCTTGAGCGTTCGGTATATAATTTCAACGCGACCGCTCTAGAGCAGTCGGTGCAACTTGCGGGCCGTCTATGGCCGGGCTAATATTCTCAAATCCTTAAAGGAGGATGGCAAGTCGTCATACATTTGCTGCCTTGCCTACCCATATGTGCTAAACTTAAAGTGATTTCCTAATTCTGACAAGGGCGATATTCGCCAATATAAAAAAACTCATACCTAGTTCCTATTTGTTACGCTGGCGGAACCGCGCGGAAAGTCTAATTTTTCATACAATTTGGCACATTCTTATAGAAAAAATGAGACGTGATCAAAAGAAAATTTGTATGCAATGTATAGAAGGTAATGTAAGGAAGGGACATGAATTAAAATTCCCTATCTCAAAAACTACTAAACCGATTTTGATGGAACTTGCAGCATTCCCTAAGTTGTACAGCAAAAAAATAATTATTTAATACTTCAGTCGGAATTTCCAGGAATTGCTATTGTATTCTATTGTTGTCGCGATCACCGGTGCTCGCGCGGGGCCTGAAGGATTAAATCGGATTTGTAGTTTCGAAGATATGCGAACACATACATACTTACACTTTTGTGCACATTTGTTCAGATGCTGATATAGACTAACACATATAAGACTAACAATTAACAAACTGGGCAGTTCTGGAAATGTGACATACACACGCGTCGAATTCATAACCTCCTTTTTTTGAAGTCAGTTAAAAAAACTCATACCTAGATACGTTACAAATCTTTGAAAGAAATTAATGTTTGCTTGATATATATCATTGAATTCCAATTATTTCCAATCTCTATCACTACAAACACTTACGTTTTTCAATCATCTGTGAGGTGAATCAGCTGATAATGCGAAGTCAATGACCTCAGCGGAAAATATTGATCACTACGTTTTTTACTGTATTTTTTGCGGTTATGACTTACGAAGTATAAGCATCATGCACAAAATCCATACTTACTTAATATTATAAATGCGAAAGTGTGTCTGTTACCTCTTCACGCTCAAACCGCTGAACCGATTTCGCTGAAATTTGGCATGGAGATACTTTGAGTCCCGGGAAAGGACATAGGATACTTTTTATCCCGGAAAAATGTACGGTTCTTGCGCGATAAACGATTTTTGGAGCAACGAAGTTGCGGGCGTCATCTAGTAAATAATAATGTTGATTAGGAAAACAGGAACATACTTACGAAAGTGCAAATGCTATCAACTATTAACTCAACTCAAAATGTTGACTGTCGTATATTCTAGACATGTAATATAATATTGTATGTTATAATGTTATTTTGTATTCCAGGTTATACATATTCTCGTGTGCGAATTGCAACAGTGGGGAAGAATACCTGCGGCGTTTGGAGTTGTGTTGGTTGGACTTGGCCCATCTAGCTTTGTATAACCTGACTGCATACAACGCTCCCAACTATTTTGACCTGGACTCCGTTATCATGCCTTACATCATGGACAATTGGCACGCTTTACAATTACCTGAAAAGGTAAGGGCCTTACTATTGTGGGAATATCAATGGGCGCCTTAGGGTGAAGCCAAACGAACGTAATTTTGTGAGTCGCAGTCGCAGAATAGAATTTTGGTCGCGTAAATTATTTTTCATACTAATCATGACTCAAAAAATTACTCTCTTGTGAATGAAGTAGGAATTTTCTATGAAACTGAATACAGCAGAATTTATGCCAACCGAAATACTGCGACTCACGGCTCACAAAATTACGCTCGTTTGATTTCATTCTTAAGGTGTTCGCACATTCATCAGCACGCACGCGCCGAACGCGCCGCATTTTAGGATTCGTTGTATGATAATTTCATGAAATCTTGCAAGTTCGTCCGAAACATCCGCGCCGCATTTCGTGTACTATGCGGTACTTTCGATGCGTATGTCGCGTACGGCGCTGACAAATGTTTGATCAGCTTTTAAAGAGATCTCTCGCTATGCTGGTAGCACAATTCTGGGCCCGTACCACGAAATCGTTTTGAGACTCAAACAATCGAACGGGAATGCCGCGTCCTACTCTAACAAACGTAAAACGACGTTGTTAGAACAGGACGCGGCATTCTCGTTCGATTGTTTGAGTCTCAAACGGTTTCGTGGTCCTCCTGAATTGTGTGCTCTTTATTCCACTTCTATAGAGTATACACTAATAAAAATACATACTAGTTTTTATTATTGGTCAATCTTATCGGAATTGCTTAAACGGAAGTATCGTACTGTCGTAACTCCATACCGGCGGTAATAGGCTACTTGACCTATTTTTTTTCTTCATGCTAATCTAATATTTTAATATTTTACACAGTAGAAACCCATAAAAATGTTGATTGAAAAACATGCCTTTTAAATGGCGCCGAAAACACTGTCCGCCATAGTGTGACGTCATACGTTTTGTATTTTAAACTCTCTTTATTTAAAAATTTTTAATGTGCTAAATGTACGAGTCTAAAAGTGCCCAAAAATTATAAAATAATTAAATAAGAAATTAGAAATCATTTGTAATGTTAAAAACTTGGAGAAAAGTTTTGGCTATTTCATTTTCTGTCTACAATAAATGGAGATAATATATAAAACTGATGTTTTATTTGAATTATTTAAGAAAATATAATTTACAAATCTTTCTACGCTTATTCTTAATATTTATGTACAAATAAACTTACATATAACGAGCGCGATAAATAAAAGATATTAAATTACTATGAGGATGACGTCACATCCAAATCGGAAGTACCGCAAAAGCGTTTTCGTCAGTACAAATCCTATTTTCATAAAATCATATTTTCAAATCGACTTTATTTATCAATTATAAGTTTTTATTTGATGATAAGGGTGAAATACGATTTCCTAGGCCAAGTTCTATTAGAAATATGCATTAGTTCAATGAAATTGAATATAGGTCAAGTAGCCTATTTTATGTGCCACAACTCGATTGGTCTACCATCCATAATCCATTTTGGTGGACAGTTTTATTAAAACCAGGCTAGCTAGGTGTTTTTCTATAGTCGACAAGTGAGTGACACATTACACGAGGTGACGCTCTCTCCTTTTACTCTCGATTTCAATTGAAACGAATGACCGACACGACTGGACAGAGATCAGCGCCCGTACCACGAAACGGTTTTGAGACTCAAACAATCGTACGAAAATGTTGCGTCCTACTCTAACAAACGTGAAATGACGTTGTTAGAGCAGTACGCGGCATACTCGTCCGATTGTTTTGAGTCTCAAAACGGTTTCATAGTAGGCCTACAGGCTCATGACCGATTTTTTACATCACCATCTTTTTTTTATGAAATGAGGGGGCAAACGAGCCAACGGGTCACCTGATGGAAAGCAACTTCCGTCGCCCATGGACACTCGCAGCATTAGAAGAGCTGCAAGTGCGTTGCCGGCCTTTTAAAAGGGAATAGGATAATAGGGGAGGGTAGGGAAGGGAATAGAGTAGGGATTGGGCCTCCGGTAAACTCACTCACTCGGCGAAACACAGCGCAAGCGCTGTTTCACGCCGGTTTTCTGTGAGAACGTGGTATTTATCCGGTCGAGCCGGCCCATTCGTGCCGAAGCATGGCTCTCCCACGTATATCTGACGCAGAGATTTGTTTTCAGTAAAACATATTTTTCATGTTTTGACTTATTCTTCAAATTGATTGTTCCAAACTTAGAAACAAAATTCTTCCAACGTGGGAATCTAACCCACGACCTCCGAGTCGAGAGCCTAAATCTTTTGTGTGCTTTTTTAAGCTTGGGCTGTATGTATGTAATGGAATCTTCGAGTACGATTTTTACCTATTTCCAGTAGTCTTAATTAATTCGAAATTTTGCATACGTATTAAGAGCCAATAGCCGCGTACTGAACAAGCGAACAACCTCGTGAGGCTCGGGCCGCGGCACGCTCGGGCGAGGCAGCGCGTACGTTGGCCTCGGGCGAGGCACGTTTTGACCGACCGAGGATTTGCCTCACGAGGTAGCCTCGCTAAGCTGCTCGCTCAATCAGTACGCGGCTAATGACAATGCAATAATTTGAAGAAAAAAAAACAAAAGCGTGCTTTTTTAACTATTGTTTTTTTATAGATGTGGCGGACGCCGGTGAACGAGCGACGGGAGAGGATACTCACGGCGCTGACGTCGTCACGCAAGCGGTTCAAGTGCGGGCGCGAGATGAAGAAGCGTGCCACGATATGGGGGCTCCGGTTGCGACGGCCTCCGCCCGCGCCCCTACAGCTGTCAGCCTTGGAGCAGGTGACGACATCGTGTATATTTATTTCACTTTAGGCAACTTTCAGGCTCTACAACCAACATTACAATTTACAAGGTACGAATAATAAAAACTAAGGAAACTTACGAATAATAAAAACTAAGGAAACGTAACTCCCATACTTCAACCGTTTTGAATTTGGTTCCTTTTCGCACACTAAAATATGGCAATAGCAACGAAATACTAACATTCAAATTTACGAAATAAAGCCGTTGACATTAATACTTCAGTCGGAATTTCCAGGAATTGCTCTTGTATTCTATTGTTGTCGCGATCACCGGTGCTCGCGCGGGGCCTGAAGGATTAATTGTCACTTCTATATTTACACAAAATTGTCTACCGAATACATTAATAAAGTATGCATTTACAAGATGTAGAGATCAACTACGATAACATGGTGCGCCCGTCCAAAATTCAAAACGTTTGAAGTGCGTTGTCAAAACCTTTGAAGTACGTTGTCTTGCGCGGTAGGCTAATTATGATTAGTTGACCAACAAATCTTGGTAATAAGTGACTTTAACTGAAATATTACGTGTATTGTGATTGGTTGAATACTCACTACATACAAACTCTTTCATAAGGATGTGACTACACACATTGAAACAGTCATTTGGAAGGGCGCGCCATGTTATCGTAGTTGACCTCTAGCTTATCTTGTAAAAAAGTTTCTATGCTTGAAGTTGTTGGATTGTAATTTTGGTTTATGGAGCCTGAATGTTGCCTAAAGTGAAATAAATATACAGATTTTTTTATCATAAACTTATCCAAACTTTTAAAAGATAATATTACACATGAAATAAGCTACTTATAGTGTGCAGTCAACTTTCTAATTTAAAAATGGATATCAACTGTTTTATACAAAAGAACTTTCTTAGGCGTTTTTGTATGGAACAGTTTTATTATAACATCCCGTATAATAAATGCAATGCCTATGTCAACTAAAAGATCCAATTTGCTATACTGTACTCGGTGAAACATAGCGGTAGCGGTCATTGACTCCCTGTCAAAAACTTGTCATTTTCTATATAAACCGCGATTGACAATGAAGTGTCAGATATTGTCAATCGCGGCTTTCCGCTGCGTATAGAAAATGACATGTTTTTGACAAGAGTCAATGACCGCTACCGCCATGTTTCGCTGAGTACAGTCTAACGTTTTTGATAACTTCTGCTTTGTCTATACAAACGATTGGTTTACACCATGGGGTTTAAGACACCTGTGTTTACTAACACATACACTTCTAATGTGGTACTCCACATTAGAAGTTACTACACTACAGTTAATACGCTTCTAATGTGGTACTCCACATTAGAAGTGTATGGTTTTAGGCATGCAAACTTGTTTTATGGTATAACTTGCTTAACTTAGTATAATTTATAGAACCCTCAAAAATATATTTCTTTCTCTTTCTTAGGTTAAGAAAGGTGTTCCACTGACGGATGACTTAGTACGAGAATACGCACCGCGATTAAGGTTCTTGTCCAGGGCACCTTCACCACAAACTGTAACGTCGGTTGATGATTGGTAAGATATCATTTTTTGTTATTTCATCAAACCTTTAAGTCCTGAGTATAATAAGTAACCTGAGCGCTTAGGCGAAAAGCATTCGCCGGTTTGCGCCAAATGCAAGCGCAATGACACTTAAGGCCTGTATTCACTTTGATTAGTGCCAGTGCAGGTGATTAGTGATTAGGAGAAAATAAAGAACTTGCACTAATCAGTAATCAGTCGCTTTCCACACTGGCTTTCTCCTGATTGCTAATCACCTGCACTAATCACCTACACTTGCACTAATCAAAGTGAATACAGGCCCTTAGCGATGCGTTATATCAAATTTCACACATTTTTAATGAAACTGTATTTAGACTAGAGCCTGTTGTTTAACTGTTGTATAGTTGTATTAAATCCCAAACATTTGCCTATTTGACTGTATTATCATTTTCCAGCTCTCAGCCCTCTAGTAGCAATAACAAGAAGAGCCACAATCACATGATCGTGCCGGTCGACGGCCACTGGCTGGGCCTCATGATGGGCAAACGGTTTCACGAAAGTCTCAACTCGAATTCAAACTCCGAAAACGATTCCACGAGTTCCTACGAGTCTGCCAAACTCACGGAATGCGAGGAGCAGCCCTCCCCCTCTGAATGCACATCCACTGCTAGAAAATCCGATGCCAAAGATGATAATTTAGAAAAAGTGTCAGAAATAAACGAATCCAACGAAGCGAGCTGCGAAGTGAAACGTGTAACCCCCGTGCCATCAGAGGAGCTTGTACCTTGTTCTGTTCGATTAGAACCAGCCAAAGAAAGCACCGACGTTAACCCGAGCAACGCGTGCAATGTAAATATTAATACGCACACGTCCAGAATAGCCACTATGAACTTGGAAGTGTCGAAACTGTCAACCAAGAACATTATCGAACATTCCAAAATAATGTCGCTCCAACACATGGACAGTGCGCCCCCGTATAATAGTAGTAGCTTTAATCAAGAAGTCGAGTCGTCGGGCGACGAAACGTCGAGTAGAGGTACTCTAGACGCTATCATACCCCCGTTAAAAGACTTTCAAGGAAAAAATAATCCTTTTTTAATGACAAACACGTACCCGTCCAAAATGCCGTTTTCGTCTAATATGAATATTTATAACAAACAAAATGGAAGGACTAACATTCATTCGAGGTTTTCGTTACCCAACCAGTTGCATCCGCTGATGGGCCCCGTAGTCAGGCCGTTAAAACGAAAGTTGAGCGAAAAGGATATCGTCATAGGCCCGAATGGCGAAGTCAAAAGAAGAAAATACAGACGACCGCGAAAACATTTACAATTACAGGTAAACAACCAAATATAAGATCAACTACGATAACATGGCGCGCCCCTCCAAGATCCAAAACTTTTGAGGTGCGTTGTCAAAACGTTTGAAGTGCGTTGTCTTGCGCGGTAGGCTAGTTATGATTAGTTGACCAACAAATCCTGGTAATAAGTGACATTAACTGAAATATTATTTGTACTGTGATTGTTTGAATACTTACTACATACAAACTCTTTCATAAGAATGTGACTACACACATTGAAACAGTCATTTGGAGGGGCGCGCCATGTTATCGTAGTTGATCTCTACTTAACATCTAGTTTGTAACGCGACTCAGCCCGCGTTTTATTCAATTCTACTACAACTTTGAATATTATCATTGTAATTCGTCTTTTAATAAACCGCAGTGTTATAAACATCTCATTATGCATGACTCATTTTGCAAAACTAATTTTGCATGACAACTTTTATTACTTTTGGACCGACCATACGCGGCATGCATACCGCACAAAGTACCGGCTTCGTCCGCCGATCGGAATCTTTTATTTCCTAGAAGTTGATTCCTAGGCAGTTGACAGACAATGTCTTTTGGTCAGATCATGTCAATTCAATGTTAATTGTGATCTGTCCGCTAGCTGTTTGACATAACGCGACCAAACTAGTACAGTGCTCCCAAAGTGATAATGTGCATAGAAATTTTCGTCATTGTTTGGCAACGATCGTTTTTCCCGGGCGTCGGAAGAAAACCTTTTATTGCGCATGTCCAAATCATGGCATGCCATGGCAACGCCGCAACTTGTTGGTGGCGTTGCCATGGCATGACATGATTTGGACTTGCGCAATAAAAGGTTTTGTGGCGCATGCGCCAAAAATGCAGACAATATGATATTTACTTCTATTCCTTTCGCACAAGGTGCAAAATGCAAAAGCATTATTTGGGGCTCTTACGTTTGATAGATTCGGGTGTTTCCGTGATCACGACAATTTGCGAAGATTTTCATGCGCATTATTAATTTGGGAGTACCTACTGTAACTACGTAGGTCCCCCATCTGCCTAGGAATCAACTTTTCTGATAGTACTATCAGAGAAGTTGATTCCTAGGCTGATGGCGGACCTAAGTAATTAGGTCCATCCGACCAATCACAGTTCACAGCTAATATTGAATTGACATAAGCCGACCACGACCATTAATAAAGTTGACGTACCCACGTCATGCGTGGGTACGTCAACTTTATTAACGTAACGTAGTATCGTAATTTGTTGTTATTTCCAGCTCAATAAATCGTGTCCATTGCCCGACGATACGGCTAAGACTCAACCCGCCGAGGGCGACATCACGCCGCCCACACACAACTTCCACGGCCGAAGACTGAGACAGCGTCAGGAGAAAAACTACTATGAGAACGCTAGGCGGAACAACAGCGCTGCCAACAACAGCGTCAAAAGCCTCCAGTTGAGCCCCCATAAGTCTGGGGAAGACGATCCCAGGCAGTTGTCGGAGCTCAAGTCCACAGTACAGTCGTATTTCCGCGCCGGCCGCGGATTCCGCGTACTGGCGAGAAGACGGACCCCCCAAGCGGCCCCCGCCTACCTCATAGAGTGGGACACCTCCTAGCCTCTAGTATAAAGCACTCCCTAAACGGTAATTCAGCATTACATGAGTTACGTGCTGTAATGCACGCACGATCGTTAATCGTAGTGATTGATGCGAATGACGTGCAAACTAAGTGCTGTACACAATTTCTTTAATTTTTCGTCCTGCAATATGTGCATGACATGCACGCATGATCGTTTCGTGACCGGCATGTCATGCAAAAATTAATACTGTCACGTAAATGCATGTAATGCTGAATTACCGTATAGGGAGTGTTTTAGTACCCGAGCGGTCGAGTAGTATTAGCCAGGTTATGATGATCACTACTTGTGTAGTGTAAGACTCCTAATAGGATAGGGTGCGTCGGTACACCAATATAATATCTCTGTTGGTTGATTTTGAGGTATTCGTAATTATTTTCTGTTTACTGTTTACCGCCGAGTAAATGGTATTTTGTTTTCGTTTGTTGATAAGTTTACGTTATAATTAATTGAAACGATACAATAATTTATAATTAATACAAAACTTAAACCAAAATCATGGGGAATACGAGAAATGAAAGAATGAATTTTGAGCTTATAGGAAATTACGATGTCTTATAATAAATATTATTGTCTAGTTCTCGATTTGTACTGATTGAAGTCTGAATGTTACGACAATTATCGGAGGTTGTAAACGTAGATATAAATAGCTCGCGTTATTAATTTTGTTTTTAATGGTGCAAGACTTGTGCATTAATGTTTTCTCGAATGTTAAATGTTTTAGTTTTGTTTGAGACGACACTTAGGTAATCAGTTATTCACTAATGAGGCTTATCTCTGTGAAGGTTGTCAAAGTTTCCACATTCAAGTTTTTGTTTGTCGCCGGTTAGACAGTCAAATTTTCATCGATCTGATCCATCAATCCGGTAAAGATTGACGAAAATTTGATTGTCTAACCCACAGATTGATTGATCATCATTGATGGATGGATCATATTTTTAATATGAACTTTTTAGGCATCCATTAGTTCCATTACACGCTCATGCAAGCGACAGTCAATTCCGTCAATCATGAAAATTATGTTTGACTGATGGTGACTGATGGAATGACGAATGGTATTAGACAGTCACTCAATTCTCTTCAGTTTTATGTCAGTCAAACCCAAAAATTTCAAAGGTATACGTTTCTAATTTTTTTCCAATTTCGTCAGATGTGACAACACTCACTCAAAATTCGTGACTGATGGTTGCTTGAAGCAAAAATCAAAATATCCAGACTTTCGTCAATCTACTTCATGCAACCGTCTGTCACGCTCTTACACGGTAGGCTATCCATCAGTTACAGTCATGACTGTGGTGAAACTGACAGCAAAACCTACCGTGTAATGATGCCTTATAAGTTATAACCATCAAAATTCCGTCAATCAGATTGATGGATCAGATTGATGAAAATTTGACCGTCTAACCGGCGACTTTCGCATTTTTCACACTATACGCCACAATATGTTATCGCAGATACAGACTTATAAGGTTGTTTACAGTGCCGGTTTTAGATATCAGCGCCCTGGGCGAGATTTCTTCGGCGCCCAGGATACTGGTAGTGTTGTAAAAAATTGGCGCCCCTTTTGTTTGCCTGCGGCGTCCCTGTTTATCCGGCGTCCTAACGCCGATACTAGTTGTTTAGGCTCCGCACCAAACTCAGAACTAACGCGGCCTTATTGTAAATGGCCACTTGAGAGACACTTGTTTGACACTCACGCCCCCATTATTCGACGTGCCAAAACAACCTTGTATGCCTATATTTCTATTACCAGCATCTACCACTTGCATTATGCATATGACTGATATTTTCTTACGGAGTGAATCTTGGTAAAAACAAGATAATCTAACTTTTAGTCTTTTGTGTTCTTATGCACTAAGATAGCACGAAAAGTGATATGAATCTTTACTCGATGTTTATGTTTATACAAAACATTTTCATTGTTAATGTAATTTTGCATGGGTGGGGTTAGAATGATAGACACAATTGTATACCAAATGCTTTAACGATCTATCCAAATTAAACTAATTTTGTAAATTTGGTCGGAGTAGCTGGTGTGACGTTTCCACCTGGTATGTGTATGGTAATAGTAAAAGAACCAAGATTTGTAAACGAAATAGTAGATATTGTTATGTGTATCTAAATTGTAACATATCTTTTGTTATTAGGGAATTGGTAAAATGTATAGGAAAAAGTAGTGTTTTTTTGCTGTTAAGCTTGATGGAGTAAGTTATGTTTTAAATAATAAGGTTGAGTCCTTATTGTAATTGTTTGGAAGGTGTTTATATGCACAATTCTAGGAGATCCTGATTGTAACAGCATTCAATAGTTATTATTGTCATTACCCAAAAGTGGCAAAGCCAAAAATAAGGGTTATGCTTTTCTAGCTTGATTTACGGCGTTGACCTCAGTATTATGAAAAAATATATTTTTATATCATACCTACAATAAACTGGCGAAAACGATGCATAAACGTATAAAATATTTTTCGATCCCGTCTGAACTTTTTGAAGTC
The DNA here is from genome assembly GCA_905333045.1 of Lysandra bellargus. Lineage (NCBI taxonomy): Eukaryota > Metazoa > Arthropoda > Insecta > Lepidoptera > Lycaenidae > Lysandra > Lysandra bellargus. Next base: position 3,560,448 of record HG995333.1, read on the forward strand.
TCGCCTCGACGACTGTATTATATTTAGTTCCAGAGGACTTAGGATTCTATATCTAATCTCTTGTATATTTAATATTAAAAATGAAAATACAATAATATTTTCTCACTTCATAATATTTAAAAAGAAAAATCTAAAATTATGCGTGGCCAATCCGTCGAAGACATCAATACGTCGCAGTCATCTGGCTTAATCTGCGATTCGATCGAATGACTAGTGCATTCATTGAATGACAAAAGGACAACTCGTCAAGACGTAACTGTCGTGACGTGACTGTAACGTTTAACGTCTTGATGCTATATTTTTTTTCAAGTAGCCGTTGACGGGGTAGTTATAGGTAAATTAACGCTTTTAAATTATTTTATTAGTTACTACAAATAAAGCATTTTAATGTAAATGTAATCGATAAAATACCAACACAGTGCTATCAGCTGTGTGAGCTGTTTGACGCCATATTTGTTTCAGTGACTAGTAGCGCCGCAGTAGGAAGAAAATGAAATACGTTCAATTACCTGACTGATTTCATGTCCGCTATCTTCAAAACGCTATGCTACAAATCGCTAACTCTGAGCGTTGAGGGACGATCGTTTAATCGACGTTCGGCCGAGTCATTCAATTGAATGGTGTCATTCAATGAATGCGCTAGTCATTCAATCGAATCGCAGATTAAACCAGATGACTGCGACAAATATACACTTGATATAAAATAATGTACTGTAAAACCAACGCATAGTCATAGTATGTTTACAAAAATACAATCTGCTCGTTCAACTGTTTTGGCGAATATTTACCGCAAGACTTAAGCCATGTATGTCTACGTTCAGTACACTATTTTATAAAAATTCGTATATTACTTAAATAATGTAATAATATATAAGCGCTTGTCTGTCTAATTTAGGTGTACAGTATGTTCAAGGAATGTGATATATTATAATTCCAACATGATTTTGTATTTTTATTTCATGTCCAAGGTATAGACAGTTTCGACTTGTCTTACCTCATGGATCTCACCGTAACGGCCTGTCCACATGTGCACGTCACGATGTCAACGTGGAACGGTGCGGTAACGTGGCACTTTACGTTGTCGCGACGTGCAAAAGGCTATGGGCAAAAATGTATGGGCTCCGTCCCCACCTACCAACAGTCATAGAACTGATACCAACGAGTTCCAAGTGACCCCTATTTAATTAAAATCCTTTGTTTTAGATAAATCAGTGGGAATATATATTAAAAAAACAACCATATTACTACTAGACCTTGCCAAGATCTCCAAGGTCCATTTTGTCTAATATTTCATTTGGAGGTGGGCATTAGCGGCTGTATCATAGTTATAACTTCTGCAGCCCCCACCGTGCATATTATTTTTTGTATTCTGTGTTTTTATTTAAATAAATATTTTTTGTCATTATCTATATCATTATATAAAAGGATTTGTCCTGAATGACATGAAAATGGAATCACGCCACGGCCTAAACCAGTGATTGTAAATACTTGAAATTTGGAGGGAGTGTTCTTCGTATAACGTAGGCGTGTGATAAGAAGGGATTTTTAGAAATTCTTCTCCTAAGGGTATGAAAAGGGGGGATGAAGTTAGTATGGGACAACTCGATTCCTTAGTATAATCTGCTCGAAAATTCGCATCATTATTATTTGATGTATTTTATTGAAGATGTAATTCATAGTTTGTTGAAATTTATCCTTAAAAGTCGCTAAAAAGCATAAACAGTTTACGGCGTTTAGCAGCGGCTTGCAGCGACACAGGGAGTTAGAGACGCCAATCACTGCTTTTTGCCACAATAAACATAATCTGTGTACTCTATTTTTGCCATGCAAGTTATGGCTGGTTTACACGTATTAAGTAGATAAGTAGTCAACTAAATTTTAACTTATGACTTTATAATTACTTTGAGTTTGAGTTTACATGCTATTGATAACTTAAAATTAAGTAAAAATTTAGTTAACTACTTATCCACTTAATACGTGTAAACCAGCCATTAGAGCTCATTTGAGTAAATACTCTTTTGCTTATGAAATAAAGCCACCATTCACGATAAAGCGATCTCTTAAAGCGAGTTGTTAAATCTAAATAATAACTATATATTTGTAACAATTTATTGTTATTATGATATTATTGTTTTCTTATACTTTTGTAGAATTTAGAATGATTGTATTGAATGGAGGGCTTTACATTATGTTTTGTCATCTTAATAGTGTTAAAAAAATATTGGCGTTTGAAATTCAAAATTATTTATTCCTGTAGGAATTGGTGTTTTTTTTCATTGAGATTTTATTTTACGCACAAAAGATTGTGTAAAGTGCCAAAAATTCAAAAATATTTTTTTATAAGAAATGAAGTTACACTTTTACTAATCTATTTAATTTATAATATTATATACATATTATCATATTATCATTAACAGGCTTTGTCTTGAATGATATAATAATCATAATACTTACTTAATAATTTTCAGTAAGTATTAATAATTAATATATATGGTGAGGTATTAGTTTACAGTGTTGCCAAAATTAGTTTACCCTGTGTTTTAGGCGAAATCTAGGGTTAAAGCAATTATTAGATATGAAAATGGAATTACGATAAAACCTAAACCACTGATCGTAGAGACTGAAAATTTTAGGGAAGCCGGAAGTGTTCTCCGTATGACGCAGACGTGCGCGGTGCAATGTAAGAAGGGATGTTCATGTTTCGAAAAAATGTTATTAAGTTTTATAATGGTGTGTACGTGTTCCTTGTAGAGAGTTCACTGTGAAAGTAGCAGCGCTGAAAGACGAATTTTTTTTACTTTTGTATGGGCAAGGGCCCGATCGTCACCAGTTTCCTCATACATAAGTGAAAAAAAAAGGTCTTTCAGCGCTGCTACTTTCACAGTGAACTCTCCACAGTCTACGAGGAACACGTACACATCCTAAAGTTTATCACTTAGTTTTGTTACACCCTGTATAGGATTATTATTTTATGAGAAAATTATGTCTTGACTCTTGACTGACCTGACTAGCTGAAAAAAAGTGAGTAGCATTCTAAATTCCAAATTCAAATTTTATGCACAGTCAAACCCTTGAGATACTATAGACTTATACTTTAATACTTTATCTATGAGTCAAACTCATTTTGAAATCTTCATATTTTATTTTTGTGATTTGCGATAGCTTTCATATTTTAGTTTGTGTTATTTAATTATTCTGAGTGTAGATATTATTTAAATTCCTTTATCAATTTAAAAAATATATTTTTTGTGTAATTATTAGGTATTAGTTAAACTGTGTAGTGTGTAGTTAAGTACTTATCTGGTTCTGATATAGATTTTTAGTTTTGTAGGTTAACGGAGTATTAAACGTGTATAATATTATAAGGTAAGAAAGTTGTTTTTTTGGCTAAGGTTCACAAACCTTCCCCAGCAAGTACTTAACTACACACTACACAGTTTAACTAATACCTAATAATTACACAAAAAATATATTTTTTAAATTGATAAAGGAATTTAAATAATATCTACACTCAGAATAATTAAATAACACAAACTAAAATATGAAAGCTATCGCAAATCACAAAAATAAAATATGAAGATTTCAAAATGAGTTTGACTCATAGATAAAGTATTAAAGTATAGTCTATGAGTCTATAGTATCTCAAGGGTTTGACTGTGCATAAAATTTGAATTTGGAATTTAGAATGCTACTCACTTTTTTTATATTATGTTCGGCTGTGGATTTTTTTTTTTGTATGTTCAACGATTACTCCGCCGTTTGTGAACCGATTTTCGAAATTTTTGTTGTGTTGTATTAGGTTTTACTCCAATTTGGTACCATGTTCACAAAAGTGGTGACCTGATGATGGGATCCATGAGTAATCGAGGGAACTCCTCGAAATTTATATGGAAACATATGGTGATTTTGGTTTTATGAGAAGCATCCTAAGCATATGCTACCAAAACGCAAGATTTTGCACCGAGGTATACTATGGTTCCGAAGCTACTAAGAGAACTCCGGATTCCTTATAGATACAAGTTTGGGAGTTTAGGCGCTGTTTTAAGAACTGAAAGCATATGCTACTATGCAAATTACATTCATCATCATCATCATCATTACCACGTCAGGGTCACCAATGTCACCAAATTCAACCTTATCTCCAGAGCATAAGGCACACATTTGACATTACTCCTGAGAAGTTAAAGTTGCTTCGATAATGTAACATTCTGTTCCACTTCGCCGAGATATTCTGGAAAACAACCTAATTTCAACCTTTTGCATTGCGTTTAGCGTTCATAGTATAATAACGCATCGCATCGCATATCTGCCAGGGCTGTCAAGCAAGCGCGCGGCGGCTTACACAGAATACAAATTACTCACGGAGGTACTATGTGCGCTGTGTGTGCTTGTCGCACATGTCGAACGAGTGCCAGCCTATTGAAACTAGTCCGGTGACCGGCTACTTAGCACGTCACACGTGTTCACTTCGATTTTTTTTAATGATTGTTTAAAATTATCTGCAGGCTGCAGCTGATATTATAATATTTTGTAAGTGTGACTGTAATAAGATACGTAGAATAATATACACGTGTATTATTCTACGTATAGTACGCGTTTGCTTACTAGGTAACTAAAAAGAGTGAAATTATTATTTTTAACAAAAAAATTAAAACCGACTTCCAAGGTAAAACAATAATAATATCCTTATAATATGAACTAAAAAGTATTAAATAATTATTCCTATCTAATAGTGCCTTTTTACGAATTCGGCTAAAACTCAACTATTTCTGTACTCAATCTTCATAATTTTAAAGTCGGTGCCAGTTCCAAAAGTTTCAAATATTCTGTCAGAGAACAGAAGATTCATCTGGTACCGACTTCAGGAAGGCAAGGCTATATTTTATCACGCTAAGACTAATAGGAGAATGTGGAAAAAACGGGGGAAATTATTTGAAAGGGCTTATCTCGCGAACTACTGGAGCAAGTTTTATGTTATTTGGCACAGAATATAAGAAGTAGGTCACCACGTGAAGGATCATAGGCTGTCGATTTTAATCATTTATTCAGTGGCTATATATTTCATACCCGTGCGACGCCGGGGCGGGTCGCTAGTTTTCTATATTTATTCAAATATAGAAGGTGTAACAAAACAAAGTGATAGTACTTTAGGGGATGTACATGTGTTCCTGTCATAAAGTTCACTGTAAAAGTAGCAGCGCTGAAAGCACCGCTATTTTTTTACTTATAAAATAAGGGGGCAAACGGGTCACCTGACGGAAAGCAACTTTCGTCGACCATGGACACCCGCAACATCAAAAGAGCTGCCGGTGCGTTGCCACTATTTTAAGAGGGAATAGGATAATAGGGTAGGGGAGGGTAGAGAAGGGAATAGAGTAGGGGATTGGGCCTCCGGGCTCCGGTAAACTCATTCGGCGATACACAGCGCGAGCGCTGTTACACGCCGGTTTTCTGTGAGCCCGTGGTATTTCTCCGGTCGAGCCGGCTCATTCATGCCGAAGCATGGCTCTCCCACGGTGCTGTGCACTAATGAATACATAAATGAGCATGTATTTTGGAATTAGTCGTCAAAGTACGTTAACGAAATATTTGTTTAAACGTAAGATACCATGAGAACCCCATGCATTTGGGCAAAGTCGCCATAGTATAAAAATATCATCTTGCCAATATCTATCAATTGAGCTCATTTGAGCTAAGTACATTTCATTTGTGTTGATGGGTGGGAACGATTCCGCCCATACCCCTTTACGTCAACGTAACGTGAAAATGCACGTGTCACGACGACGCAACGTTGCACCACCATGCCATCATGCCTTGTAAAATTCTACCTATTGTGCATTAATCAGGGTATTTTATTCGAATAGAAAAAGTGTACGGTACGGCAACGTCACCGTAAAACTGCACGTCACGTCGGCCGACGTGGCTCGATCCGTTGCGCTTGCTCAGTTAATAGGTACTTAACCCAGGGCATAGTACGATTTATCGACCACCTAGGTAATTGGAGTTTTATAGTGATCTTCCGTCTTCTTTTTAATTCATAAAATCTTTTTTGATTACTTACCAAAATGTTTTGTGTCTTTCTATATGTATAGGTATGTAGTATTATGATGACACTGATTCCATTATACAAGAGATGATATTTTGCTATTACAAATCATTATAAAAAACAATATTCATTGTCAGTAAAGAGATCAAAGTTCAAAGTACCTATGCAGTTTCCTAATTAAAAATAGGAATAATGTTTTTTTTTTAAATTTTAATATTTTTTAAGAAACAATTCTTAGGTATACATTTTACAGGTAAAAATTAAGACCACACCATAATAAAAATATTTTAATGCCTGTGCTGTGTGCGCTTGGGGCCTGATTAAGGGTTAATGCATAAAGCGTCGTCCTGACGTGCATTTTCACGTTACGCTAACGTAAATGTGCACGTCGCGACAGCGTAACGTGCCACGTTACCGCACCGTTCCGCGTCGTGACGTGGACATGTGGATAGGTCCTAAAGCGTACCTATATGACATACGCTTACGGCTTATCGCTCATAATAAGTATTATGTTTGAAGAAAACTCAAACCCCACCACTTTAAGGCGCTTTGCAGACGACAGGGCGGGGCCATGCGGGGCGGGCCTGTAGGTAAACTTCGCCGTGTAGTGTGTACGCCCGTCGATGTCTGCGGCTGTTCGCGCCGCGTACACAAATCACACGCCGCGCCGCCGTCTGCGTTCCTCATAGAGATATTAAAACAACAAGAGTGGCTGTGGGGGCGTGGCCGGTGTAAGTGAAGTATACCCAACACGGGTAAACTTCGCGAAAACACAATTAGTCGGGACGTGACTGTCTAAGCGCGTACTACGAGAGTGTTTTTTTAAAATGCCTAACTGTTCGATCGTTGTGTGCAAGAATCGAAGTGGCCATAAACTTAAAGGAGTCACTGTCCATAGGTAAGTACAAAAACAATTTTGTATTTCCAGTATTTTCTACCAAAATCTCATTTTTGTCGTTAAAATAATTGCACTAGAAATTTCCAGTCGGGTACTGAGAGATATATGTAACCTAACGATTGAACGCATTACATTGCTCGCTAAGTGTAGCGTGCCAGGTGTTGAAAACAGTCTGAGCGAGTAATGAAAATTGCGCATATTGAATCGGTCGCTTCCCGTGCCGGGCGCTGATAAGCGCCGTGAGATAGGGATGTACCTGTCATTTCTTGTTGTCGATACGTCACGTTGCCGCGATTAGTATGAGTAATAAACTAATAACTAATATTAGGTACACTCGAGGAAGTTGATTGCTATGCATGTCGCGGGTCATCTTAAACTGGTCAGTGGTCAGTGTTGGTCGGGAAAAAGAAAAGGACAGAATCTTATTTCTATATTCCCATCTTGGTCATTTTGTGTTTACCAAAATATCAACATTGCGATCTCCTTAGCAACGATAGGTTTATTGTTCGCTATCTGTCGGCTATGCTCGTTCACAAGAATCGTATCTTATTGGTCGCATTGCTTTTAACAAAATATAATCTACTTAGCAACGAAAGTTTATATACCTATTACATATTTTTCAAGTTTTTGACACGATCATCTTCAAAAATGTTTTGCAAATATTGGGAATTGATTTAAATAAGTAATTGTATAATATTTTATTTCTCTCATCCAAACAATCTTTGAAAAAATTATTAAGTGCTTATACCTACTTATATATACTTAATATTATGTAAAATGTGTTTATTGAAACATTATAAGTAACTCATCCAATATGTGCTACAAAACAATGGACTTATTAACAGCAAACAGTTGAGCAGATCAAACTGGCCAACCTAATTCTACTCCCAATATCTTCGTCAAATATCATGAGTTGGTTAGTTGGAAAAGGCTACCCCGAAGGATTAAGTAAAACTTAAGTTATGTTTTTGAATTATATTCTCATTGCTGATCATTATAACAACCCAGAGTTCATAATAATACCTCAAGAAGAATACCTAAGAGTTCATAATGATTTTATAAGTTTTAAGTTTTTCAATATTGTTTTAACGCTCAAATAAAATATTATCACGATATTATACAAGTGTGTTCTGATTTTTATTGTTCTTGTAGATTAGAAAGATGTTGATCTAGAATTCTAGAGCGTTTTTACATTACGCAAAACATAAAAATGAATAGTAACTAGTAGGTACAGATTCCCTAGATTCTAGAACATTGATTGCTATCAAGCAAATTTTTCGTGAGTAGCATTGTGAGTAGCTTCATTTTTTTTGTTGATTAGACGAACTCAGACCAAAGACGAACAACAATTGCCTGTGCAAAAATTCTCGAAAGTTAATATTTCGATTTGATGGTCCTAAAATATCGATTGTTCTATTTGTAGGAAAATGTTATTGTTAAATTATATTTATCTAGCTACTAACCTCTCAGTATACAAAAAAATCTGCTGGTTAGCCGTTAGGGTTCCGTTTTAGGGTTCCACAGTCAAAGAGGACTTGTTAATTATAGAACCAAAAGGGGTGTAAAAGGGGTGACAGACGTGCGTAGAAGTACGCGGACTTATGGCTCGACGATCTTTTTCGTCTGTATGTCACTTAACGCCTCGGAGTATCTGTAAATATGATCTTTAAGACGTGGTCAATAAGGTGTGACCTTTATTACCACGTATTAAAGTTAATTTCATGAGTAATCGAGGGAACTCCTCAAAAATTTATGAAAGCACAATAGGGCGATTTTGGCTTTATGAGAAGTATCCCAAGCATATATTATAATTTATATGCTACCAATTTGCACCAAGGTATGCGTCCATGACTATTAACAATGTCGGATGTGCAAAATCGACAATTTTTTTTATATTTCATAAAACATGTCCTTATAACCAAGGCTATCTGTAGCTGAAAAGAAAAAATCTATATTATGCATATTTTGATTTGATTTGATTATAAGATAAACATTTACCTTCATTAACATATTTTTATCGTAGGTCATTTAAAATTGTCGGATGTGCCACATACAACGTCCTTAACTGGTTTTTCAAAATATGTCTAAAATGTCGGTTGTACCACATACGACATTCTTAATCGGTTTTATAAATGGTTGAATTGTCGGTAGTACCACTTCCGACATTGTTATGCGGATTTATGAATTGATAAAATGTCGGTAGTACTACATCATAATCATTTCATTTATTTTCTTATTGATTAAATGGCATTTGTAGTTTGTACAATATTTGTCGTTGCTTACAGACTTTAAACAATTTTTAGAAGGCTTCAAAATAGGTCATTTTTGTACGAAAATTAAGTTTTTGTTGGCACTCATACACAACGAATGAATATAATTTTTTAATTCAATAATCGTGTTTTGGCGGTCTGGTGTCTAATAGCTGATTTTCTGGGTATTTTAATAATACATAACAGTAATAAAACATAAGCTATGCTGTTAAAAATCGTAAAAAAGGTATTAAAAGGACCTTTTTCACACTAGGTTCAGTCACAAGATTTCCATGAGCATTTTTTTCCTATACTATTACTATAATTTTCTCAAATTCGTTGAGTAGCTACTTTGATTAGCCTTGCCGACCTTGTAGAGTGTAGACATTGATGTCTTAACAAACATATAGATTTACTCAGATTATGTAAAAGTGAAATTATTATCAAAAATACCATAGAATAAATAGAGAATCTCGGATGAAGAAGAGTGCTTTTGATTAATTAATCTAATAAATATTAATCTAAGTTTTTCATGAAAACGAAGGCTGTGGTAGTACGTAAGTACCCTAAAAATGTAGAGATTTTTAAGAACTACCTGATTCCGCAAACTTCGTTTCGCTGACAAATTAATGGACCTGCAAAACAGTCAGTCCTTCGTCATTATTTTCTGTATTTCCCACATATTTAAGCAATATAATCTCTTCAGCGTATTTGGCAGATGTCGATAAGATCCATAGCAAGTTGTTCGACTTAGAAAATATAATATTTTCCATTACAAATTCGTGGTAGCCACCGCCGTTGCCGCGTCGGCGCCTTGTTTTAAGCTATCAAACTGCCCCAACTTTTAAAACATTTGCCCCATGGCAATAATTTAAAAGACAATTCTATTCTTTACAGAATCACAATTAATATTTTGATATTTATTTAAATAAGGATCAATTGTTAATATGCAAAAGAAGCCACGGTAGTAGGAGATGATTTGAAGTTAATATTTTAATAAAGGAAATTTAATGGTTATTATTCCTTAACCACAAAAGATACATATATGCTGTTCTGGACTTTTTTGTAGATAATGATAAACACTATAAGTATTTGTTATATTATTTCTATGAATCAGCTGTATTTTTCACAGCGCAAGCGGATTAATGTAATTTATTGCAAATTTTTACCACTTTGGGTTATATTTTTGCGATTTTCGGTATGATTCCTAATATTTTTCTGAATAATACGCTGCCTATGTTCTTTGCAAACAATGTAGCTTACCAACGGTAAAAGAATTTTTAAAATTGGTTCAGTAGTTATTGAACCTATTCAATACAAACAAAAGATACAAAGACTTTTCCAAACACGAAACAAACTTTTCCTCTTTATGATTGATACAAAAAAATATTAATATTGTTAAGTTAATTTAAGTTATGACATCAAAAATTCAACAAAATAGTGATGGAAATAATTTTTAATTTCAATGTTTTAAGTTAATTTACATTTCGGACGAAAACTTGATTTTACGAATTATTTACGTCATAAGAAATGTTTTGTATGTTCATACTGTAATGATTTTCGAATATTTAAAATAATTATTTAATATTAATTTGGAAAGTGTGATTTTATTGTTGTTATTCAAGATTATTTATTAAATTAAAAGTAGTAAATCAAATTATTTTATATTAACATTTTATGATTAATCAATATTATTTATTGCATGAATTTATAGGAAGTCAAATTAATTTTAAGTTTACATTTTTATATTGTTAGTAACTTATTATTGTTATGCTTAAAATTAATGTTAAGGCTTCTATAATTATATTTGTATTTGTAATGAATTATTTAACTAAGGAGAATGTCAATTCATAATTCAATTAAAATTTGTGGGCGTATTTCCGGTCTGATGTAGCCGGAACTGTATTTAATAAATTAATATATTTTTAAAATATTATTTCCGGTGCAAGATCAATAAATTGTAGATTCTTGATTTGGAACGGGCATTATTCTTAGAGCAGCCATAGAGTGAACATCATGGTAGAACTGTCACTGTGAATTATTAGTGTAGTTATAAATAACTATAAAATATAGTGTTGTGAAGAAATTAGAAGTGAGAAATTAAAAGGTGATTTATTGTCTGAAGTGTTTGATTTTATCACATTTCAGAAGTTCACATCCTCCCTCCGAGCCGAAGCTCTCGCGACTCCACTCTGACCGGCTATTATTATTATTATTATTATTATGATGTCCAAAATTGATTGTCCCTTAATGGTAATAATCTTCTTATCTTATACATATACCAAATTCTCGTGTCACAATGTTACTTACCGTACCTACTCCTCCGAAACGGCTTTACTGATTTTTACAGAATTTTATATGCATACTCAGATCTGAGAATACTTTCTATATTGAAAAGTGCATTTGTTGAATTTGTTGAATAAATAATAGTAAATTATTACAACTCGAGACTGACAGCGACCATTATTTGTGCGACGGGATAGCACTGGACGTTGCCATGGTGATGGCACCGTGGCAAAATCCATCGCTATCCCGTACTTATTTAGTCACTACAATAAATAAAAATAATGTGGGCGAAATACTTTATATGGCAAAACAACGTTTGCCGGGACAGCTAGTATGTTCGCGCCAAACTCTAACGCGACGTTGGCAGCACTGCAGCGCGTGAGTCTGCACTCTGCGCTGTCAACTGTCATACGCGACACTGTGAAGTGACACATTCCGCTCTGAACTGTTGCCGGCGCGCGTTCGTTACATACGAAATCCTCGGTTAGCCGATCGGCCCAAACTTCGCGATTAATCCAAAAAAGCTCAGTGATAGTGATTATAGACCACGGTGACAGTGTGACTATCAGCTCGTCTCGTCTCAGCCCGGCCGCCAGCATATATCAACAGGTACCCATTTTTGTCTTCCTTCATTATATCCCAATTTCACCTCAAACACACGTCGTAGGGCTTCGCCCCTTCATTTTCTGGTCCTTCGAACCGGATTTGAACCAGCGACCTATGGATTTGGGCCCGGGGAAGCCCATAGCCTTCGGCAGGATTTTTGATGTTGCACTTATAGGTCCCATTGAACAATTATGAAACATAACTCAGTAGTTCAAGTTAACTCAGCTCTTTCTGCTCATTCCCATTCTAATCAAGATATAAATAAAGTCTAGAGCGATTCTGGGAGTCAGAAGAACCCCAGCCGCGTCCAACTCACTCAAACCCATTGTATGAACAATCTGAAGCCTTATTCCGCTCAACAACTACTCGTAACCAATCGGGACGTTATATTGTAACTCTTCCATTTTTATCGAATGCTCCGCAGTTAGGTGGTACACATGCTATTGCGCTTCGTAGATTTTTCAACTTAGAAAAGCGATTACAATTTGATCATTCACTCCGCTCAAAATACGTAGAATTTATGAATAAATACATAAATTTAGGTCACATGACACCTTGTCATCCTTCCACTTTTACACATAAACCTCATTATTATATTCCTCATCATGGCGTATTTAAATCAGGTACGGATAAAGTCCGCACAGTATTCGATGGCAGTTGTAAGTCATCTAATGGTGTCAGCCTGAATGATTGTCTGCACACAGGCCTTGCCTTCAGCGTGATATTATCGATATAATCATGACATTTAGGACACATCGTGTAGTCTTTACCACAGATATAAAAGTGATGTTTAGAATTATTATTATTAATCCAGATCAATGTCATTATCAGCTCATACTCTGAAGATCGTCTCCCGATAGACCTTTACTCACATATGCGCTCAACACTGTTACCTACGGATTACGTTCGAGCCCTTATCACGCTATCCGCACATTATTACAACTCGCTGATGATGAAGGTCATCGCTATCCCCAAGCTGCTCATGTATTACGTAATTCCATTTTCGTAGATGATATTCTCTGTGGTCATGACTCCATAGAAAAAGCTTCAGCCCTTCAAACTCAGCTTATTAATTTATTATCGCTAGGTAGATTCCAGCTCAGTAAATGGAAATCTAACACCCCTCAACTTTTACAGCGTTTCCCAGATGATCAATGCGAAATGCCTAAGGACTTTGACATCAGCTCAGACTCTCCATCTGTTAAGGTCTTAGGTATTAGATGGATTCCGCAATTTGATGAATTTACATATCACATTTCGCTGCCACCAATCGCTCACGTAACAAAGCGATCCATACTCAGCACTGTAGCTTCTCTTTATGATCCAAACGGTTGGATCACTCCTGTCATATTCCGCGCAAAGTTACTTCTACAGAAATTATGGTTGCTTAAACTGGATTGGGACGACCCCACTCCAGATAATATTACACAAGACTGGCAGCGCATTTCTCATGATCTTCCGCACATCTCAGACATACACTTTCCCAGACACGTAGCTCCGCACAAATTAACTTCTACATACTCACTTCATGGCTTCGCAGCCGCCAGCATCTCAGCTCATCAGGTACCTCCTTCCTCATCCTTTTCTCCGCAATTAGCTCAAACACAACGTGTAGGGCTTCGCCCCTACATAGTATTTTAATAAATGATAGTACCAATTATCATATAGTTTTTTATTTCCATACCGTACGAATTTATGCAACGGTAGCTTTCGGATCTTTTCTGCGAGTGACCGCGACCGATAAAAATTCAAATAAAATGCTACTTTATGACATAAGCTATAATAGGTATCATTTTCTACTGACATTTGTGTGGCGGCCCCTGGCCAGCAGCGGCGTAAGCTGGTGGCGTAGAGTGTAGACTAAAATGAAGCCTATAACCTTTGTCATAAAGTGGCATTTTGTTTGAATTTTTGTCGGTCGCGATCGCTCGTGGCAAAGATCCGAAAGCCACCTTTATGCTAATTACTGACATACGGTTTTGCTCGATAGTTTTACTCCAAATCGAGCAATAACCACCGTGTGGACCGCAAAACTGACAGCTCGAAGGCTCGCCTCGATGGAGTTAAATATGTCAAATATGTCATTTTCTTCGATTCGGAGTAAAACTATCGAGCAAAACCGTATGTAAGTACTTAGCATTAGACTTCGCTATAAATTTACATTATTTTTATCTCTTGAAGATAAATCGAAATAATCTTTTATTTTTGACCTAATGACTTTGCATTACACTGTGACTGTGAGGCAACTTACACGTTCAGGGTAGATTAAGCTAAAATTGTCCGCCATAATATGCAACAAATAACTACTCGATAGTAATTTATCGACAGTCAATCACTAGCGTAGGTGTGAAATTTGTTGAATGTGTTTTCTGGACTGAGGCGCGTACTTACACAGTAGATGGCAATGTGTGCGCAGCAATGAGAGCATCGCCTTGAATGTGTGAGTGGCAGCGATTTGTTAATGTGTGGGTGTAACTTGTGTAATTATTCAGGTGTCAATGTATGTGTCGCTTACATCAGGACTCAAACAAAGTGCGCTCGGCGGCCCATCTCTTGTTTCTGATATCTGTGGCGTTCCTGCATGTAAACTGGTTTGTGTGATGGACGGCGGGCAGCCGCGGACATGCGCCGCCAGTGCCCGCCGGGCACTGTATTACCGGTTGGTATTATAGGATTCGCATTTCGCCCTTTGTGCTCTCATTTGTGCTATCGTTCGCGGCGAAGTTGACCGGCCCGCCCCGCCCCGTCGTCTGCAAAGCGCCAAAAAGATGCAGCGAATAATTATTCAAGGTCCGTTGTTTTTCTTTCAAGGGTTCCTCATGTAACTTTACCAATATGTCAAGCATAGTACCATCTAATATATAAAATTCTCATGTCACGGTGTGCGTAATTGAACTCCTCTGAAACGGCTCGACCGATTTTCGTGAATCTTAGCGAGCATATCGGCTAGGGTTGAGAATCGGACAACATCTACTTTTTATATTGATAAGTGCATTTGTTGAATAAATAATAGTAAATTATTATAACTCGAGACTGAGGGCGACCATTGTTTGTGCGACGGGATAGCGCTAGACGTTGCTATGGTAACATTTTTATTTAGTCACTTCAAAAAAGTAATATGGGCGAAATAGGTATTTTATATTATGGCAAAGCAACGTTTGCCGGGACAGCTAGTAATATTATAAAGTACTAGATGACGCCCGCAACTCTGTTGCGCCAAAATTCGTTTATCGCGCGGGAACCGTACATTTTTTGGGGTAAAAAGTATCCTATGTCCTTTCCCGGGACTCAAAGTATCTCCATGCCAAATTTCAACGAAATCGGTTAAGCGGTTCGAGCGTGAAGAGGTAACAGACAGACAGACCGACAGACAGACACACTTTCGCATTTATAATATTAGTATGGATGTGAAAGTGTGTCTTGTCTGTCACCTCCTCACGTTTACACCGCTAACCGATTTAATCCTTCAATCCCCATAAGAGCACCGGTGATCGCGACAATAGAATACAATAGCATTTCCAAGAATCCCCGATCGAAGGTTTAATTTGGCATGAAGATATTTTAAGGCCGGGAGAGGACAGAATAGTTTTTTTACGGCAAAATGTAAGAAAGTCCTGAAACTTGAGCGATACACGGATTTCTTCGCAACGGAGTTATATCTATATAGTTCCTTTCATAAATACGAAGAATGAGATAATATAATTTACGACCTCTGTGGCTCAATGGTTAAGTGTGTGGCAGTTCAAGCCGGGGGTCGCGGGTTCGAATCCCGCTGACGGAACAAAGTTTTCAATGCTCCTGGATCATGGATGTGTATTATATAATAAAAAATAATACAAAAGTATTAAATAGATTTCCGTAGGCGGCGTAGGCCGTAAGTCGTAACACAAGTCCTTCAGGACTCAGGTACTTACCACGGGGCCAGACTGACGTGGTGTGAAGCGTCCATAGATATTATTATGAGTCAATGACCGCTACCACCATGTTTCGCAGAGTACATCATAGATGTAAGTGAGGCTTATTGTAATTTTTCACCACAGCTAAAGCTAAGCTAGAAACCTTTTCAGGAAACAATGGAATCTATTCGCCTGAACTGGATTTGCGCAGCTACTCTATCGGAACATAAATAATAATCGGCCAAGCCATTTGTTGTATGGGAGCCCCCCTCAAATTTTTAATTTACTTATTTTGTTTTTAGTATTTGTTGTTATAGCGGCAACAGAAATACATAATCTGTGAAAATTTCAAGTCTAGCTATTACCGTTTTTGAGTTACAGCCTGGAGACAGACAAACGGACAGACATCGAAATCTTAGTAATAGGGTCCCGTTTTTACCCTTTGAATAATGGGTACGAAACCCTAAAAATAGCTCAGCTTTGTGGAATGACATGGTGTTATAAGGGCCATACCTCACTGGGACGCTATGGCGACTTAGCCGGTGGCGTCGCCAACTAGTTCTATTGAGATGTATGACGGGTAACTCACCTGGCGACCGACTGGCAACGTTGCCAAGTAGCCAGCGTAGCCGCTCCGTATCCGGCGACTATTGACGTTGCCAGTTGTTTGCACGTCTTTGTATGCTCCGTCACTCAATAAGTCGCTGATTTGATATCCTCAGATAATTGAACATTTTTTCAATTTCGTTAAATCTTCATAGAATTTAAGAAAAACACCGCTTTGCGACGACGTAGAGACGCCAGACGTTGCCATGTAAAGTCACTGGCCACGTCGCCATGGCATCCCGGGGAGGTATGGATCGATGTGTTTAACTTTAATAGCTGGTTATCGTAGAGATGAAGAATATACTTTATCATTAAAGGCGCTACTAGCCAGGCTACCTTGTGTGCATAAGCTTTAGAGGCATACCTCACCGGGACGCCATCGTGACGTGGCCAGTGACGTTACCATAGCAACGTCCAAGCAACGTCTAGATTTTTCTTAAAGTTAGGTTTCAAAACAGCTGTGAGGTATGGCCCTAAAGGTGTATGTAATGCAAGGCCGTGTTTCCACCTGCAAGACAACTGTCGCGAGAAGTGTCAGACAGCAGCTTGCAAGTGTAAACCCCGTAGCAAGTGCTGTCGCGACAATTTGTCAAGCGCTTCCTGCGAGTAGTTGCGAGAGCATGTCTAAACATGTCTGCGAGGACTCGCGACAGATCTCGCTGCAGGTCACCGCAGATATACGGTCTAGTTTCGTATGGCATTTATCCGCGAACTTCTCGCACGACATTTATTGCAGCAATAAATTCCAGGAATTAGTATGAAATGTAAACAATATTGCAAGAAACTCACGCAAGAATTCCGCGAGTTTGCTTGCAGGTGGAAACACGGCCTAAGGCACTTTGAAGTTTCTGGTGTTATATACAGAAATAAGTTTGATATAATATAAGAAATGTATCTGTTTTAATTTTTTTTATTACTCAACTTTTGAATTAACTTCACTTATATGGTGTTATTAAAAAAAAACTAGAAACAATGAAAAAACTAAATTGCATCAACATTGAACTATTAAACACTCGACAAGTTGATAAACTGTCGACTTATTATTGCTAATGAATCGTAGGTGTTCCTCGTTCGAGCAGCGGGGAACCTCTCTCCACGTTATAAATATAATTTACAACACAAACACAAAATACAATATGGAATGTCAATATATTTTACTTTATATCTACATCGATTTCGAGTTTGAGTAGGTGACTTGAAATTAAAAAAATGCTTATAATATACAATATGTTTATCGAACTAGTTTACCCATATAATAAACTTATGAGTATGACGATTTCTGATAATACTTTACATTTCCCACTGGAGTCATCTAACTACAAAACATAAAAAGACATTCAAATGTAAAATAAATATATTTCAAATCAAATGTATGACATTTGATCTGTTTCCGTTGACAGACTGATAAAAAATCTACTAACATTAAGCAATAATTGTCGATAAATCAACTTCAACAGAAAATTCATTTGCTATTAAATACATAACGAACTCGGCTTCCCATATTGCACCTCGGTCGACTGCCGAGGGCTAGCGCCACGCCGCAGAGCAAAAAAATATACAAGTACAGAGAAACAGCTACATACTAAGCTATCATCCCACTACTACAGACAAAGTGTGCACATTGACTGGGCACATTTGGCCGCGTACACGATAGAAACTGTGCTTGTAGTAGGTGTGATTATGTAGCTGTAGCTTCGCTAATCTGTGGCCTGGCTCCCGAGCGCGCTGCAACACGCTCGCATCCGTGCAATATGCGAACCGCGCGCGACAACTGATTTCATTGTTAAAATAGATTGTCTATATCGATTAGATAAAAAAGTTTGATTTTAATTTCCATCACTACCGCACTATTCATTAGTAGATACGTACTAAAAAACAATTTCGCAAGGTAGACGAGGCATCTAGAACGTAATATAAATATAGACTTACAAATGTAAAGAGAGTTTACAGTAGTAAATTGCATAGAAACTATTATAATACAAGTTATTTTAAAATGCAACCCCCTATATAAAGGCCTAGAGCACAGAGCACGCAACCACGAAGTCAAGATCGACGGTACAACAGTTTAATTTATAATAAGTATATCTATTCACAGCACTTAACCACATGTTAGTCAACAACTTCACACACAAAACGACCACAAATCACTCTGGTGTCATACTATTACCATATGTATAGATTGCATTGTAATTATATATATATTTTTTATATACTCATATTTACAATTAACATTACAAGTCCGTGGAACACATTACAACGACTCCTCGAAAGCGGCCATCAGATCACTCTGCATGTTCATATCTATCTGGCCGGCCATCTGCAAAAGACAAAACAAATCTTATATAAGAAAGTTTTAACTTGATTTATAACACTGAAGATTGGCATTGATTCAGCGTGACGAAGTAGTGGGCATCTAGTAAAATATATGTATAGGTAGACATCAACTACGATAACATGGCGCGCCCCTCCAAATGACTGTTTCAATGTGTGTAGTCACATCCTTATGAAAGTGATTGTATGTATGTAGTAAGTATTGAACCAATCACAGTTCACGTAATATTTCTGTTAATGTCACTTATTAGTTATTACCAAGATTTGTTGGTTAACTAATTATAACTATCCTACCGCGCAAGACAACACACTTCAAACGTTTTGAATTTTGGAGGGGCGCGCCATGTTATCGTAGTTGATCTCTATAGTGAATAACACACTCAAATCCTCTTTAATGTTACACCCTCCACTCCAACCCTAAGGGTCTAAACACACTAGGCTGAATTACGCCGCGTTTAAATTGCATACAAAATACGGACCGAATACTAGGGGTGACACACTATTACGTCGCGTTTTGTATGCGTTTGACATTTGCGGCGGAAATTACGCCGGCGTAATTCAGCCTAGTGTGTTTAGACACTAACTCACAACATGGCCTGTAAACTGTTAAGCTTTATTATTAGGAAATAAAGAGTAAATTTGCTGGGGACAGCCAGTTGGCGAATAGTCAACTAGTTGTCCGCAAGTTAGTAAATCTCCTAAGTCATACTACTTAATGCCATGAGATAATATGTATAATACATATAATGTGAATTCAGTGGCATACCGTAAGTCACGTTGGCACTTAGCGTCGAATCGATAAAATGTGTAAACTTAATGCTGTAAGTCTTCCTAATAAAATACAAAGAGAATGGATATCGGGCGTTCTGGTCTAAAAAAAATGCGCAGCCAGAACTAAGGATATTTCCAATAGATAAGCCATATTAATATGGCCAGATATTTTAAATAATTCTAGGTCTGGCCGCGCATCTTTTTTCTTAGAGTAACATTGTATGGAAATTGCCTGATGTCCTTTCCTACTAAAATTAAAACTGATACTAACCGCCTCTCTCCGTCGTCGCTCCTGTTCGCGCTGCCTCAGTCTCTCGCGGTCGCTCGCGGGCGGCTTTTCCGGCGGGGGGGCGTGCGGGGCGTGCGGCGCGGGCGCGGCGGGCGGGGCGGGGGGCGAGGCGCGCGCCGCCGGCGACACGTGCGGGGACGCCGCCTCGCCGCCCGCGCGCACGCCGCCCGCCGCCGCGCCCGCTCCCACTCCCACCATGCTGCCGCCCCTGCTGAATACACAGTACACACTCAATATACAAGATGTAACAAAACTAAGTGATAATACTTTAGGGAGTGTACGTGTTCCTTGTAAAGAGTTCACTGTGAAAGTAGCAGCGCTGAAAGAGCAAATTTTTTTTCACCTTTGCATGGAAAAATTCACGACGCGCCGGCGCTTGCCCATACAAATCATAAAAATCCTCTTTCAGCGCTGCTATTTTCACAGTGAACTCTATATAAGGAACACATACATACTCTAAAATATTATCACTTAGTTTTGTTACAGCCTGTAGAGATACTTAAGAATGTGAAAATGAATGCGTAGCTCCGAGATATACAGACACTAATCTATACTACTACTAGCTGTCCCGGCCAACGTTGCTTTGCCATAATATAAAGTATTTCGCCGGTATTATTTTATTTAAGTGACTAAATAAGTATGTCGCCATGGCAACGTCGATCGCTATCCCGTCGCACAAACTTAATGATCGCCGTCAGTCTCAGGTTGTAATAATTAACTATTATTTATTCAACAAATGCACTTATCAATATAAAAAGTACCCAGTAGCCGATTCTCAGATCTACTGAATATGCATATAAAATTGAGTAAAAATCAGTAAAGCCGTTTCGGTGGAGTTCGCTGACTAACTTTGTTAACTTTGTGACACGAGAATTTTAAATATATAGGATTATAATTGGGAAGAGTTTGTTTGTTTGTTTGAACGCGCAAATCCCAGGAACTCCTGCTAGCCGATTCTGTATCGTACATTTGTGAGTTAATCACTAAGTTATTAACTAAAACGGAGGAGTGAGTAACGGAAAGTCTCACTTTTGTATGCAAGTGAATACAAAAGTGACACTTTCCGTTGCTCACTCCACCGTTTTAGTTACTAACTCAGTGATTAACTCATAAATGTACGATACAGAATCGGTCTGCTGGTCTGGTTTGAAAAATTCTTTCAGTGTTAGATAGCCCATTTATCGAGGAAGGCTTATAAGCTATTTTTTATCACGTTAAGATTAATAGGAGCGAAGAAATAGAGGAAAATGTGGAAAAAACGGGGAAAATTATTTCAAAGGGCTTATCTCACGAGCTACTGGAGCAATAGGCTACTTGACCTATTTTTTTTCTTCATGCTAATCGCTTCTTAATCATTCATTTTCACAAAAAAAAAAACTAATATTTTAATATTTTACACAGTAGAAACCCATAAAAATGTTGATTGAAAAACATGCCTTTTAAATGGCGCCGAAAACAATGTCCGCCATAGTGTGACGTCATACGTTTTGTATTTTAAACTCTATTGAAATTGAATATAGGTCAAGTAGCCTATTTTTCTGTTATTTGGCAAAGATAAGAAGTAGATCGTGATCTACTTGATGACATTCTATGTACTGCTATAGCTGCACACAGAATGTCATTTTATAGAAATATACTGCAACAATTTTGGACCTGACATTTTATATGTTTGCGTCTAATGAGTGTTTGAAAGAATAAGTCACCGGCTACACGGTCAATTTTTCATCAATCTGATCCATCAATCAGGTACGGATTGACGAAAATTTGATCGTGTACGACTCGGATTAATGGATTGATCGTATTTTTAATATGAACTTTTTATAACCATCAATATTCCGTCAGTCAGATTGATGGATCAGATTGATGAGAATTTGACCGTGTAGCCTGTGAGTAAGGGTAACTAATTTATTTTGTGTAATTAGCCAAATAGAAGGTTACATCAATACTCTATTTTACCTAATTTTGTCGTCGTCGGGCTGCCTCGTCTCCTGTTGTCGCTGTCTCTCTCTTTCCGCCAGCTCCTTCTTTCTGAGCTCCTGCTGTTCTATTAGAGCTCGTTGCCTGTCAATTTTCTCGCGCGCTTGCTTCTTGAAAGCCTATTAATGGAAAACGACACGTTATTTGCTGTAATTTGGCTTTTCTTTTTCAAATACAAAGAAGAAAGATATATTTACGACTGTACTATATTTACGACGATATAAAACGCACCTGAAAACTATCCATAACAGGTTTGGGTTTCACTTGAGTGTTGGTCCCCATCGGGGGTATACTCTGCGGGCTGCCGGCCTGCGCCAGCGAGGACCACGAGCTGGCGTTCTTCAAATTCTGCTCCTGCTTAATCTTGAAGGCTTGAGCGAAACTGGAGTTCCGGGCGTCCTCCTTCCTGTCCATCTCGTACTTGACCCGGTCCGTCGTGTTATTGGGGACGACACCGGGTACCCCCATGAGATCCTCGATCGGCTTCGGCGTGAGGAGCGGCTTGGAGTCCTCCCTCTTGATGGGCGGCAGCGCCCCGGGCATAGTGAGGTGCAGCGCGGGCGGCGCTGGCGGCTGCGGCGCGGAGTACACGGGGTCGAAGATGGAGGAGACGGGCGGCGCCGTGGTGCCGGGCGCGGCGGGCGCGTCAGGCCGCATCGGCTCGGGGGCGCTACGGTCCGCGAAGCCGTTGTGCGGCGGCGCGTACGGCTCGTTCTTGATGTGGTCGGCGACGTGCGGCACGTCCAGCCCGCCCAGCTGCGCCATGAGCGCGTGGTGCGCCGCGTCCGGCATCAGGCTCGGCTTGGGCAGCGCGAAGTCCTCGAGGCGCACGGCGGACTCAGCCGCAGGCACGTCGGCCTGTAGGCTGCGCTCGAGGCTGGCCAGGGACCGCTCGATGGGGTCGATGTAGTGAGAGGCGTCAATCTTCTCCAGGCCGTTGCGCGGCTCGAGCCTCGTCGGCGGCTTGTGAGCTTCGGCGACGACGGGGACGACGGAGGAGTCGGGCGCGTCGGGGGGCGGGAGCGCTGCGGCGGGCGGCGCGGCGGGGCGCGGCGGCGGCGGGGCGGGGGGGTGCTTGGCCTCGGGTGGCGGGGTCGGGACGGCGGGCGCGGGCTCGGCCTTGACCTCGGGCGCGGCGGGCGCAGGCGGCTCGCCGGCCGCCGCCGCTGCGGGGACTGCGGCCGCGGGGACCGTCGCCACTGCGGGAGGCGCCGACGCTGCCGCGGGTTTCTAGGTAATCGGAATACACAGTTAGTCTTATACCGATAGTCTATACCAGGGGTCACCAAATGGCGGACCGCGGTCCGCATCCGGACCGCCGATCCATTGCGTGCGGACCCAGCATTTTCGAAGATGAACTTTGTTAAAAATAAATTTCGGTCTCGACATACTGATGGACATCTCTAGGATTTAATGTCTAAAATAGCTTGCACCAATATTTTACTCCAAATTTCAGAGAGATAATTAGCAACAAAAACTGATACTTCTCATTGAAAAGGTAAATAAATACTTTTGTAAATTCCGCAATTATCTTTGTTTGAATTTTTTTATGTGCGGACCGCGAAGGTCGTTTCATTTCTTAATATGGACCCCGAGAGAAACTAATTGGTGACCCCTGGTCTATACCTATAGACCAGTGGTCCCCAACCTTTTTTTCATGCGGGCCACAAACATGTTTTGGTCTTGGTGGCGCGGGCCACAACAAAAAATTTTTGGGGTAAAATAATAACATTCTACAAAATTAAAGATTTAAAAGCGGAAAAAGTTTAACGACTATCACGTAGACTTCACGTTATTTTGCTGGTGGACGTGAATTTCAAAATTGTTTAACATCACGCGGGCCACAAACAAAGTCCCGGCGGGCCGCGAGCCGCGGGTTGGGGATAGCGGCTATAGACTATTTGAATATGGATAGAATCCTAACTTAAATTGCAGTCTCTTACAATTTTGAAACTAAACCAATTGTTATTACATCGAGCATAATATTATTATCTTATATATAAAATTCTCGTGTCACAATGTTAGTCCACGAACTCCTCCGAAACGGCTTTACTGATTTTTACTCAATTTTATATGCATATTCAGTAGGTCTGAGAATCGGCTACTCGGTACTTTATATATTGATAAGTGCATTTGATAAATAAATAATAGTAAATTATTACAACCTGAGACTGACGGCGACGGGATAGTGATCGATGTTGCCATGGCGACATACTTATGTCACTTCAATAAAATAATATGGGCGAAATACTTTATATTATGGCAAAGCAACGTTTGCCAGGACAGCTAGTATTGGTATAATTTTATCATACATAACCGTAAAGCACAGAACTCTAGCTGATATTATATAATATACTTACAGGAACATTGTGAGACTGCTTCTTGACCTTTTTTTTCGGTGGCTTGGCCGAGTTTGCCCCTGAAAGAACAATTTACATGAGTCATGAAATGCTAAATGTATAAAAACTTAATTAAAATACATCAATAACGTACCTCAGAACTATTTAAAAATGGCGCGTAGCAAAGATCTTTTCTTTAATGTGTTTATTGACCTTACTGTCTTTGTGACTGATGATATTGAAAAGTTTTCTATTGCACATCTGTAAAACGTAGGATGAGGAGCCAGCCACAAAAGTAGCTATTAAATGGTTAATTAATGACAAGCAGCATGTAACTAGTACACGTCAATCATTAAAAAAAATATTGTATCACTTCAGATCTCAGGGCAGAAAAAAATAAAAAAGTATTACTTAAAAGTTTTTACTTAAATTTTGTTATATATCGAATTATATACAAAGTATACTTAACACCACTCATTCTTATCATCTAGATTTAAATTCATGAGGGTATGCAAGTGTAAAATAAATCTTATGTAGTAAAATGTACAATACCGTCCGTTGACACTATACTCACATAACCTACATCAACAAAACTAAACATTGCATACGATTTATTTGTACCGACTATTATTTGCAACTAATTTCAATATACCTTACACAGTTTTGCAAATTAACATTGCAGATTCATGCAGTTTATGAGACATCTGGCCGCACGTAATCTCTGTAACCTAGCTCTCATTATGTGAAGCTAATTATAAAAACAT
This sequence comes from Lysandra bellargus, assembly GCA_905333045.1. NCBI lineage: Eukaryota > Metazoa > Arthropoda > Insecta > Lepidoptera > Lycaenidae > Lysandra > Lysandra bellargus. The sequence goes on from HG995333.1 coordinate 3,585,506, forward strand.
TACATATTTTGTTCGGCTTCTTAGACTCGAAATTAGCATAATTATGTATTTTAAAAATAAATAAAAATAAAATTTCAAACGTAAGGAACACGGGCGATAGATTCAGCAATAATAGTAAATAAATAAATAGTATTTATAGGGTTGTAAGTTGTTGTAAAATATTCAATAAATAATAACAAAACCAAAGTAAAAAGGCCGCCTTATTTCAGTTTCGTTACGTATAGACTAAAAACTAACTCTTACTTATGAACAATGAATCGATCAACTCTACGAGATGTTTACATCATTTTTACATGAAGATATTTTAGGAATGTACATTTGCCACTTTTTTCTGTAGATCTAAATATACACTATAACAAACAGTTATCCGAATATTAAAAATATAGTGCGAGCACTGATTTACAAACTTATCCAATTCGGTTGCAGCATTGCAGCTTCAAAAATTACAAAATGTGCCCTAGCCCTAAAACAATATTTTTTTTTGTGATTACTAACAAGCTAATTTTTGTGAGTAGCTTCATTTTGATAAGACAAACAACTTTTTTATCTGCGAAAAATCTTGAAAGTGAGCTAACAGAGATAGAAAGGATTTCATACTTTGATTTGATGGTCCTAAAATATGAATTGTTCTATTTGTAGGACAATGTTAGAGATAAACTACGATAACATGGCGCGCCCCTCCAAATTACTGTTTTAATGTGTGTAGTCACATCCTTATAAAAGAGTTTGTATGTAGTAAGTATTCAACCAATCAAAGTACTCATAATATTATTTCACTTAATGTCACTTATTACGAAGATTTGTTGGTCAACTAATCATAACTAGCCGACCGCACAAGACAACGCATTTCAAACGTTTTGACAACGCACTTCAAACATTTTGAATTTTGGAAGGGCGCGCCATGTAATATGTTATCGTAGTTTATCTCTACTCTTAAATTATATAACTATTAACCAACCAATATACAAAAAATCAGCTGGTTAGGGTTCCGTTTCAGTGTACCGTAGTCAACCAAGATTTGTTGATTACAAAACCCTAAAACGGAACCCTTAGGCATCCATTAGACGGTAGGTTTTGCTGTCAGTTTTACCACAGTTATGACTGTTACTGATGGATAACCTACCGTGTAAGAGCGTAACTGACGGTTCCATAAAGCTGATTGATGAAAATCTGGATATTTTGATTTTTAGGGTTCCGTAGCCAAAATGGCAAAAAACGGAACCCTTATAGATTCGTCATGTCTGTCTGTCTGTCTGTCTGTCCGTCCGTATGTAACAGCCACTTTTCTCCGAAACTATAAGAGCTATACTATCGAAACTTGGTAAGTAGATGTAGTCTGTGAACCGCATTAAGATTTTGATGCAAAAATGGAAAAATTATTAAAAATTTTAGGAGTCCCCATAAGTACAACTGAAAAAAAATTTTTTTTCGTCTAACCTATGCGTATAGGGTATCTATGGATAGGTCTTCAAAATCATATTGAGGTTTCTAATCATTTTTTTCTAATCTGAATAGTTTGCGAGAGAGACTCTTTCAAAGTGGTTAAATGTGTCCCCCCCCAACTTCTAAAGTAATTCTAAAAAAAATAATATGATGTACATTATTATAAAAACTACCAACGAAAATTGGTTTGAACGAGATCTAACAAGTAGTTTTTTTTATACGTCATAAATAATAAATCTTAATTTAACTTTCATTAAATCAACTAAAATATAAAAATAAATCAAAAACCTTTTAATTTTATAGAAATAAACCTTATTGCTGCTGCGGAACCCTTCATGGGCGAGTCCAACTCGCACTTGGCCGGTTTTGCTTCATGCAACCATCAATCACGAATTTTGAGTGAGTTTTGTCACATGTCGCGAAGTCCAGTTCCGATATCATCTAGAGGGTAAGGCCAAATTAGCCTCGAAGAAGCTTGGTGTTCTTAACAGAGCGAGACAGTACTTCAGTCCGGACCAACGCCTACAACTCTTACAAGGCGCAGGTTCGGCCTCATATGGAATATTGTTCTCATCTCTGGGCAGGGGCGCCAAAATACCAACTGCTCCCTCTGGATCGTATCCAACGAAGGGCCGCTCGAATTGTTGACTGCCATAGTGTTTCAAACAGCTTGGACCCCTTGGAATTACGCCGAGATGTAGCATCACTCTGCATCCTCTATCGGTTGTATCACGGGGAGTGCTCTGAGGAATTGTTCGGAATCATACCACTTGCAACTTTTCGCCATCGTCCCACGCGAAAAACATACCATCCTCATCACCTTGGTCTTCCACTGCGTTTTTCGCGTAACTTTCTGCCGCGCACTGTAAAACTCTGGAACGAACTGTTACCAGCAGTATTTCCGGACCTATACGACCTGCAAACCTTCAAGAAAAGAGCGTATTCCCTCTTAAAAGGCCGGCAACGCACCTGCAGCTCTTCTGATATTGCGAGTGTCCATGGGCGACGGTAGTTGCTTACCATCAGGTGACCCGTTTGCTCGTTTGCCCCCTTATTTAATAAAAATGAAAAAAATCTGATAAAATTGGAAAAAATTAGAATTGTATACCTTTGAAATTTTTGGCTTTGACTGACATAAAACTGAAGAGAATTGAGTGACCGTCCAATACCATTTGTCAGTCCATCAGTCAAACATAATTCATGACTGACGGAATTGACTGACGCTTGCATGCCCTTGTAATGGATGCTTAACCAGCAGATTTTTTGTATATTGGTTGGTTAATTAGTTATATAATTTAAGAGTAACATTGTCATACAAACAGAACAATCCATATTTTAGGACCATCGAATCAAAGTATGAAATCCTTTCTATCTCTGTTCCACTTTCAAGATTTTTCGCAGATAAAAAAGTTGTTTGTCTAATCAAAATGAAGCTACTCACAAAAAATTAGCTTGTTAGTAATCACAAAAAAAATGTTCTAGGGCTCCCTCACTATTGCTGACTAACTACTCAAAAACTACGGATAGACCGCACTGGGTAAGTTTGGCAAATCATGAAAACTTTTAAATAAAAAGTTTAAAGAAAGACAGGTCGATATAAAATGGGTTTAGTATGTCACATACCAGAATACAACATTTTCGATACAGCGTCAGTCAAATAATATGTTACAATATGTTAAAACTGATTAAAAAGGTGTTCTGTATTACACAGTAAAGATAAAAATTGACTTTGCATTATTACTTTGTACATTGTTTTTGATGTTGTGATAAAAATAAATTAAATAATGACATGTAATTACACTAGATATAAGATATCATTATATATTATTATAATATGTTAATATTTTAATAATATTTTATTTTATAATTCTAAAATATTTTCACCAATTAAGCTAAATAAAGTAATACTAACATAAAACTATAATATTTTGCGTGTATTTTTTACTCATTCATTTACAATTGGTACATAAAGTTTTTGATAAAATAAAGCAGCCGAATATAAACGAGGTGCGATGGACCACTGACGTGACAAGTGACAACATTATATTATAGTGGCAGCATTATATTATTACGCTTCTATTTAGCATATAAATAAGTCTGCCACGAAAGTATTTGAAAATTCTAGTTTATTAGTAAATTTAAGATCAAAGCGATAAGATGTTTGTCTGTAATGTCTCGAGATCTCGAATATTAAAGATTAAAAAAAATCGAAAGCTTGGTTTGACTTTTGAAGTAACAAATAACAATAATAATGTTTCAAATACTTTCAAGTCTTTTAAAAGATTAGTCTCCATAGAAAGTCAAACCTATTTTGTCCAAGGACTTGGCTCACAATATGCACCGATATTAATAAAATTAATTGCACCATTCCTCCTGTCGCATAAATATTTATAAATACAATACAATATGATCGTACTAAACACAATTACAATAAAAAATATCATAACAACAATTTCACACGTAAGTTTCATACTAAAAATCTTTTCGGTACATGCAGACAAAAATCCTGTGCAATTAATGTAAATACATAATTATATTATAATGATATCGAGTAGGTTTGCAAACAATTTGTGGAAGGAGGGAGGCCAGCTTCGGGTGTATCGTAAACAGTACCGGTCACACGAGTTTTAATTTTTGAGCAAGCAATTTTAAACTGTCAAGCGATCAACCAATAAACGATACCTTTTCAATGATCACAAATTTTTAACTACAACATGTCACTAAAATACATCCTCATGAGGGGTGAAAGACTGGGGGTGAAGTAATTTTGCTTGCTAAATGGTATCCGTCCTTACACAATTGTTTGCAATACGTAGTGCGACGCGCGCGCGCCGCCGCAACCGCCGCCGCCGCTCCGCCCACCTCATACCGATGTCACACAAAACCAGTTCGTACCGTGAGATCTGAAGTGTCCGATATATCCCGGAGCGATTAGATTCAAGGATGCAAATGAAATAAAGTCGCATTTAAGGACATGATATAGTTAAAATTGTGAAAAGGTATTTCCTATTGGCTCATGAAAGCTGTCGATATGATAACCTTACCGGCGTTAAATAGGTGTCGTCGAACACCAAAGCTGGCTTCTCCTCCCCCGCGAATACGTTTTGTGCCCTCACTGACAACGTCCGACCATTTTGACCGGTTTTCCTTTCCAATATCACAGTAAGAAAAATTATAACGGCCATTACGATACGCTCGCATTCAAACTCATACACACATTCTATACCGTTTACCAAGAAAAATAAGTACTACTATTGAAAAATATTGCGAGGTGGTTGCGTTTTAACAATTTTACTGGATGCAACGAGCTGTTTTAGTTACATACTTCATCAAATAAAAAAAATACCAAATACACATAGGTATCGTAAGTCGTACTCGTTTTACACAGTCGTCGATCATAAAAATTTATATCTGAATGTAGTCAATAATTACTTTTGTAAAGTACTTTAATAAAAAAATTAAATAATAAAAACAAATCCAATTGTTGGACATATTAACCTACTACGAAATAGGCATATTTATTTTATAACCTACGTTAAAATGTTCAGTCACATCCATACTCATCAAGTGACTACCGTTCCTCGGACACGCGAGTGTCGCTCGCGTCACTGACATATTGAGACTAGAATAAAATGATAAAACATTATTCCCATCCAGTTTAAACATTACTGATCAGTCATATAAAAAAAATACTGGAAAAGGTAAAATACAACCTTTTTAAGATTCTGAATTTCGTCTCTTACATGTCGATAACCTAAGCCTACACAAGATCTCAAGCCTTTTGAAAATATGACATGAAGATTGCTCTTAATTAAATGCAAGTAACATTAAAATCTATTTTGGATGTATACGTGGTACGCGGTATCAAATCGCCGGGGGCCGCACGCGTTTACGCCGGTACGGGTGAGTGTCGGGTCTAACCTGCTTCGCTGTCGCTGCTGTCGGAGGAGCTGGTGTCGGTGCTGGACGAGGAGTTGGACGAGTCGGACGAGCTCGACGACGACGACATGCCGCCGCCCAGACCGTCCTTGCAGCCTTCTGTGGAACACGACACGTTTAAACTTTTGCTCAACATACCTGCAACGCCCTCATTCATTAAAATATTAACTTATTCGTTCCAATAAGTTCCTTATCGCGCGTTGCGAAAGGGGGCTAGACAGAAAAAGTTGTAACGACACTTTTTTTAGTACCTGCGAAGTAGTTGCAGAGGGCGTTGATATGGCGATGACGTCAACTGGCGGGAAATTTAAAATTCTATCATTTCTCTATGGCGGGAAATTTGATTCTTTTTTAACTGGGTGGGGTGGCTGTACTCTTAATTATTTTTTTTTTATAACTTTGTTCCATCCGGGTGCCCCTTGACACCTCTCAAGTTTTTTCTCAAAATTTAGATTTAATCAATATGCAAGACAAGCTTTGTTCTATATTGTATGTTGGAGCTTGATAGAACAGGACAAAACATTGTACAGCGTACTACACTAATATTTAATATTAGTGAGGGGATAAAAATTACTTTTTAGTTTTTACTAACCAGGCACAGAATTTTAATTAGCAGTACCAACAGATTCCCACTGGCGAAACCCGTTTAAAGAAATAACGACTCATGCTACGATACTATAAAGATCAAATTCCGACCGCGCAGTGCTAGGTGCCTACTCATGCGCTCTCTTTCTATCGCATAACTCGTACCTTTTCTGACGAAATCAAGGTTTTCGCCATTTAGAAAACAAAAATATAATCTTTTTAATTTCTATTGGTACGAATAGCAAACCTTTTCATAGTAATATAAAATTTTAGTAACCCAACCTATATTTTATAGTAGTTTTATATGTTCGATTATAGTGCAGGAAACTTTTACAATTTAAACATAGTACAGTACTCGGCAATAAATATTGCACATCGACCTTTGGAAAGTGACAGTCGGCTAATTTCGGTTTTGTAGAGCGTTATCTCTTACGCACGAAATACAAAAAGTCCGGTATATATTAGGAGCTGTTAAAACAATTAAGGTTTGCTTCTTTTGACAATTTTATTATTGTTTGTATAAAATACACCAAATTTTCTATAAGTTATGGCTTTATATTCGGGTAAAATAAAATAAAAAAGGGGGTTCAAATTATGTTTACGTATTTAAAATTCTTTTGGAAAATTACAGCTGTAGTAAATTTAGGGGTGTTAACAACTCTAGATATATATTTTGAACTGGACGCGACTGCACTCTATTGAATTTGAACAACGACTGACATAATGTCAAATAGGTGTGTGCTACAAAGATAACGCTCTATGCAGTGAACTTCAAACTACAGGAAGAGTAACTCCGTCAAAAAAAGTGCACCAAAAGGCTACAAAATGTGACAAGAATACATGTATACTTTATGCATGTGTTCGGTACACATTTTTCGTGTATATATACACGAGTGACATTCAACCAGGTTGACATGATAATTATTGTCAAACTCATTTTACAATTTGTTTACTTACTTTTTACGTAGCTTTTTACAAAATTTTCATTGTAAAATGCCTAAATGCCCTGTGAAATGGTGTAGAAGTCATACAGATACGACTTTTAATACAGGAATAACCTTTCAAGTTTCATCATAGGTAAAGTTCTTGTATTTTTTCCGACCCAAAAACATGCCCAAAAAGATGGTTTATTTAAGTTGGATGCAAGGGTATTTGCGTAAAATTAAGCTGGTCTCTTTGTGTTTGTCTTATTAAGTTTACATGTTATTGTAAAAATGCAATAATCAAAAAATAATATAATTACAAAATTTTTACAAAGTCGCCATGGACAGTGTTATGCAAGATTTAATCATTATTCATAAACGAGGGTCTGACTAACATCAGTATGGAGTATCTTATTTTTATAATGCCGTTCGTACTTCGTTTAGTAAGAAACGAACCGATTTGGATGCCGAGCCAGATTACTCGTTTATGTAGCATACACTTTAATAGTCATGATATGATTTTGTATGAGTAATGACCGAAAATTAAAGAGATTACGAAAATCTACATTTGCACCGTAAGTTTTTTATTTCAATTCTGTAATAATTCTGTAATAATTTAGCACATAGATTTTTGTAATCTGAAAACGTCTTGTCTAGGTACTCTGGATAGTTTTAAATTCGTCCGAGTCGTACAAGGTTTGTTCAAAATTATTATATATTATTACTATCGATGACTTAAGCGGGGAATTCACTACCGGGCTGCCCGCAGGCCGCCCGGTCTGGCACAAGTCTGCCGCTTGCCCCTACTAAACACACACAGAACAGCCAGGTCAGTCGAATAGATAGCTGCAGCTCGGTCGTGGATGAGTCCATGAGTGCCATGAGTGGACACAATATTCTTTGTAATAAATGATAGATCAGCATCGGCATTGATTTCTTTGGATTTTTCAATAAGTTCGCTGTATTAGCAACATCCTTGCTTTTAACTTTCTACAAACAAGGATACGACCGGTAAATGGAAATAAACGAATGTCAAAATTGTTTTTATTCCTTCATTCCTAAGTTTAGTGTATGTATTGTTTACAATAATAAATGTTTTAAAATAATATTTTAAGTGTACTCCGGTCGCTCTCCAAGGCGCGAATGACGACGGGCCGCCCGTCGCGACCATTCATGTAAAGATTTGCCCGTGCCCACGCGGGAAAAATGCGATCTCGCGGGCAGGCGCAGCCTGCCCGCGAGATCGCATTTTTCCCGCACGGGCGAACGGGCGAACGGGCATGTCTGTGCCCGTACCTCGGAATTGACGAGCAGACATGCAACAGCCCTGCCTGCCCGTGACGGGCGGCCCGTAGCGGGCGGCCCGGTAGTCAATTCCCCGCTTTAAGGATCAGAGGAAAATGTTTGATTTTAAAATAATAATTATGTACTCCTTTCTTCGTGATAGTAGATATGTTTGGTGAATACTGCATAATGCCATCCGCTTTTGACAATTATTGTCCACGGCTTTGTTTCATAACTGTGACAGTGACAATAACCGCGCAGGCTGTCGTCCAGCGCGCAATTTTATGATACGTTACCTGGGAAACGACCTTGGCGAGAATCTGAATTGTCATATTTTAGTGTTCGAAAAGGAGTCAAATTTAAAACGGTTGAAGTATGGGAGTTACGTTTCCTGTAGTTTTGTTATTCGTAGGCTCTATGAAACCGAAATTAGCCGAATGTCTCCTTCCAAAGGTCGAAGTACAATATTTATTGCCGGGTATTGTAACTTGTGTTTATTTCTGTGTAGTTTGTGTGTTTCTTTGTATGAAATTGGTTTATTTGCTAGATATGTTTGTATAGTTTTTATACACTTTTTGTATTTTAATTCTACCTTATGCAAATGCATATTTCTTTAGCCTTTTTTAATTTTTAATTTTTATTAGATTTATAACGATTTTGTCACAGCGGTTAAATCAATATAATGAATTAAATTCTCTATGATCAGTACAGTAGATTACGCGACGAAAAATCTTGCGCGTGCGGCACCGCTCGCTTGTGAGTCCCTTATGATTTGCCACCTGCGGGTGGTACTTACAGTTCTATGCCTACACGCGCGAGTAGGACAGGCCTGACCATGGTCATATTTTGTATGGCCGTAGTTAGGATAGGGTATTGGTCAATTTATTTGTTACAATGGTGCAGGTAACATACACTATAATATAATTTAATTATCACAAAAAGAATGATGTATTTGTGAAATACACGCCTTTGTACAGAAACATTTTAGAATCCAAAACATATTGTGGCAATGTTTACGTATTTAAACCTATTAAACAAAAAAATGTGTGAAAAACCATCCAAGATATATATCTTTTTTATTATATAATAAATAAAATACGCGTAAGGAATATTAAATAAAAACAGTAGCAATTTGAACTCATAACAAAAAAATACCATACCTTTTTTAGGCTGTTGTTTCTTATTTGTTCCTAGTTGACCCGATACATCTTGCAATCTCTTTTCTAATTCCTGTTTCTTTTCAGCCATTTGTTCATCTTTCGATTTTCCTGATACTTTTCGATCTGCAAACAAGGATATAAGTAACTTACTATTGTCTTTGGAGCTTCATAAAATAGGATAGTGAAATAAGTAATAATAATAGTAAATACACGATTAATGCTGGTTTTAGACTACGCTATAATATAATAGCATATATAGTATATATCTCATAGCACAAGAATATCGCACACCATACATAGCGTATAGCAAGCCAATAATATTGTTATGGACATGTTCACACTGTACTGTACTATACAGTACAGTGTGAACGTGTCTATAACAATGTATGGTGCGCGTTACTCTTGTGCTATGAGCTATAAACTATAATATGCTATTATATTATTATAGCGTAGTATGAAACCAACTTTATAAAACACGATACTTACGTGTCTTTTTTCGAAGACATGACGCAACGTAGCTTTCTAGCTCACGTAGCGTTGACGGTTTGAGTGTCTCGAAATCTATTTCTATTTCATCTGGGTTGGAATCTCTTAGAGAGGGTTCTCGGTTTTGAATTATGTGCACTACTTTTCCAAGCTTGTCACCTGTTAAATAACAATAAAATTTTCAAAGATATTCTTACACAATTTTTGGTTTACGTTACAACTTTGATTCTGTTGCTATCTTTAAATGAGCAATTCTTGTATATATATAACTTGGCCAGCGCACTCCGTGCGCTTTGATAATTGGAATCTCGGAATCGGCTCCAACGATTTTCATGAAATTTAGTATATAGGTGGTTTTGGGGGCGATAAATCGATCTAGCTAGGAATCATTTTTAGAAAATGTCATTTTATTCGTGTTTTATTGAATACCAAGCAAAGCTCGGTCAAATAGCTAGTAAGAATAATGTAAGTAGTAATAACGTAAGAGAAACTGTAACACATTGAATTAACTGAACAATGTTCGCTCTGTCTTTGTATTTTGAGCGGGTTCTTCAAAATTAATTATATAGTATTTCCATTGTATAAATATTAAATATATATACTTAGTTTTGTTAAACACCTGTATATTAAACAGGGTGTAACAAAACTAAGTGATAATACTTTAGGGTATGTATGTGTCCCTTCTATAGTTTACTGTGAAGGTAGCAGCACTGAAAGAGTAAAAATTTTTTTGTGATTTGTATGGGCAAGCGCCCGAGCGTCAGGAATTTTCCCATGCAAAAGTTTAAAAGAAAGTTACTCTTTTAGCGCTACTACTGTCACACCAAATTCAATACAGGCGTCTCATACACACCCTAAAGTATTATCACTTGGTTTTATTACACCTTGTATATTAGTTAAGAGGATAGACTAAAATTCACTAACCAGGCAGCTTATTGATGTCGAGGGAGAGCTGGCGCTTCTCATCGTACGACATGGGCTTGGCGAGGTCCTCATCGTCGGTGTCGGGCGCGGCGTGGGCGTGGGCGTGGCCGTGGCCGTGGTGGGGCGGCGCGGTGGGCGTGGAGCCCTTCTTCTTGGCCGGCGCCGCGGCCCGCGCGCCCGCCTTGCCCGCCCCCCCACCTGCCGCGCCCGCACCCGCGCCGCGCTTACCGCCCGCCTTGCCACGGATCACGCCTGCTGTCGCTACAGTTAAAATATAATGTTAAGGACCTGTTTCACCACTTCCTGATAAAGTGCCGGATAGGCTATCCACAACGTTTTTGACAGATTCTCCATACTTCATCTGACAAGTTAAGTGGTGGATAGGCTTATCGGGCACTCATCAGGAAGTGGTGAAACAGGCCCTAAATTAAGAAAGTTACAGACAACCCTCCAATTAAAAAATGTAAAGTAAATAAAACGATATTTTTCAGCACTGAGTGGGCTGATGATGATGAACTATAGATAAGAGCATCCTCGATAATTTAAGCTTTCAAATAAAACAAACTAGATCAAAATCGGTCAACCTGTTTGGATGCTATGATGTCATGGACAGACACACAGACAGACAGACACGTCCAACTTATAAAAACCCTCTTTTTGGCGGGGGTTAAGAAGTTTCTTAAAAATACATAATTCAGTCAAATAATGTCAAGCTCGGCTGACAGTTAACGACAAACATTAACCTTACCAAATAATGTAGGTTCGCCATCTGATTACAAATAAACTCTTGTTTAGATACAATATAATATAGCATAATATCCTGGTCGTGCGTCGATAATTTGAACTCTCTTATAACTTTTTATCCATGCGTGTATAGTTCTTGCAATCTACGAGTGCGCGTCGCCCTTAGTTGTGTGAGTGACCATATCTATACACGCGTACATGGCTCGCTCGCTACTGACTGCTCCATCAGGTGCGCACATTAACGAAAATTTCTATTCACATTTCCAACTACAAATAAAGGCTACGCGCACTCGTAGATTGCGAAAAATATATAAGATATAAATATAACGGAAATTTACTTACCAATGTTTTCGCTAACTATATTATTTGCTTTAGCATTGTAAGCAGCCACCGCATTTGCTTTTGGAATACTCGTGCTATTGCCGATCTGTTTCTTCTGTTTTTCCTTTACCTTTTTCTTGGCTTTCTTTTTAGTATTGGACTCTTCTACTAGTTTTCTCATTTTCTCTTGAAGAGCTAGAAGCTCCTTTTCGAGTATTTTTACTTTGTTGTTCCTCTCCTCTTCAGAGTCATCCGAATCGGATTCCGAGTCCGAACCAGATTCTGAGCTAGACGCTGAGCTGCCTTTGTCTATATGTGGCACCCCAACGTGTACTGGTTCATCCGGAATCTTTGCATACCTATAAACGAGTGGCACACGTTAATACAAAGTAACAAAAAAAGTTATAACAGTTAAGACTGAAATATGTTTTAAGAGACCGTGGAAAAGAGGAGTATGAAATTGATCAAAATTAACTAACACACCACTTAACTCATGCTAGAATATTTTGCATATCTAATGGTGCTCCCAGACAGAAGTTAAATAACGTTATAAAACATTGTGTAACACAATAACATTTTATAACATTGTGTAACATACACTACAACATGTAAAAAATAAACGTCTATTTTGTTATAAATTGTTACAAAATGTTATATAACATAATATAACTTCTATCTGGGAGCACCCTAAGAGACCAAATCAGCCTAAGAATATTTGAAAAAATAATTGAAACACTAAGAACAGGGTCTCCAGTTGTAAAAATTCAACAAAACACTCACCTCATTTCAAAGACGTCTTGTAGTTTCCGAGCCATAGCGACGACATCGTGATCGGGCGGGTTGTACTTGTAGCAATTTGTAAATATTAAGCGGACGTCCGCGGCGAATTCGGCGGCCGTTTTGTAAGCACGGTTATCCATGTTGTGTTTCACTGTACCGAGATCCATTGGCTTCTTGATTATTTCAAAATAGTCGTGCAGACCCAGTAACACCGCGTCAACGGGCTTGTAAAAAGGCCAGGCGTAACCCTGTAGAAAAATTTTATTTGATAAGTTGTACCTCGAATCTGGTATTTTAATCACACATTTATACAGCTTCGACCCATAATAAGTATTATATTAAAAAAGTAAAAACACCAAACTACTTTTTTTTAGTTTAACGATCAGAAAGGGTTTAACATTGATTTAACATATTGTAAGACTACCACTTTGTACTATTACAAGAACGATAGCCCATGAAAAGCATATGAAAATTATAATAACATATTGGATTAAAACAGAAGTAAGTAATAAGATATCAAAAATAAACATGAGTTGTAAACAAATGATATCTATCAAAACTATAAAAATTCGTTGATTTCCTCACTTTTTAATATAGATTACTTTAGCGATCTAAGTAATAGCCCAGTGAGCCTAGCATGTGTATAGCGTGAAAATTTTGTCTACATGTTTTCTCGGTGTTTGATGGTTTGTCTCTTAATCTCTATTGACCCTAACATGACATACATTTTTTCTCGTGTAGTTCTGTCGTCAAAATTAGAGATAATTGTGTTTTTTTTTTAATCTATGATATTTTTGTCTATGAACCCCAATGAACATTTCTACGTCATAACTCATAGACGAACCTAACATGACAACACATTTTTATCGAGTTTTATCAAGATTTTAACATTATGTTGATATCGACAATATAACTACACTCGAGAGTGAGATATATTCTCGTTGTACGCGCATGCTAGACGCACAGATAAAGCATTAATACTCACAGAATGTTTCTTCGAGAACAGTTCCTTCAGTATTTCGTTGCAGCTCTTGAGCGCGTCGGACAGTTTCTCCTTGCCCTTGGGCATCTGCGGCGTGATGGCGGAGTGGTGCGCCGCGCCCGTCGCCCCCACGCCGGGGGACAACCCGCCCATCTTGAAACCGTCCTCGCCCACTCGCCCAGCCTGAAAGTTATAATACGTCATGTGCGGTCTAAGCAGCAAGCGGACGTAGGCAGGGCCGGATTTATATTTTTGAGGAGTATACTGTATAGGTGTTTAAACCCACCATGCCGAAGTTCGGCAAGATTACGCCTGCAATGTATTTAAAATTGCCGATGACACACCATGCCGAAATTACGTCGCGTTATAGCGTACAGCCGAAGTTCAGTCGAGCGTAAGTTCGGCAGCGATTCGACGTAGTGGAGTTCCCAGAGCGTAAAAATCGTGCAAACCTCCGATTTTTGCAATAGTGGATGAAAATTGAAAAGAAAAAAAACGAATGTGTAGCTGATAACATAAATAATAAAGGCCCTACTGGAACGTCTCTCAAATATTTAAATGCTACTTAATTTTTTGAGTACAACTTATACAAAAATTTCGTATTCTCCAACGCAAATTTTAACTTCCAGTTAGTTTTAAGTGGACCTCCAAATAAGTTGTACTCAGGCTCCACATGAGCATCACTTAGCAAAAAAATTCGTATACTCGATGGTTACTCAACTTTTTTTGGCTGTCAAATGATCTGTCAAACTGATTTAAGCGTCGCTTGCGGTTAAGAGTGGTCAAGAGGTCTCTTAAATCTATAATTACAGTAAAAAGCGTGTGTATAAAGTTAAATTAATGTCTTTATCGTCGCTATCTAGTCTTTCTGGCCATGACAGGCCGACCGTGAGTCGCCGCCGAAATAATCAAATGCTCAATGCGTTTGAAAAATACAACAATGCATTTACGTTTTACAAGTTTACAATATGCAACTACATTTTCATGAAAATAGTATATTGATATTAATGTTATTTGTAACTCACTTTTAAACTAATAATTAGAGCATATACTTTTCCGAGGTAGTATAATTACAACCACGTTTCTTTTTTGTCTCCATAATATAATATTATAATTATGTATTATTACTTCAATCGGAATTTCCAGGAATTGCTATTGTATTCTATTGTTGTCGCGATCACCGGTGCTCGCGCGGGGCCTGAAGGATTATTGCAGAAATGTATTTTCTTGGACAAAATGTTTTCCACAAAGAGAATATAATCACTACGGTCGGTCTTCTTCTTCTTTTTGATAATGTCAATCGGTTGGTCTTCAAACATGTCAATTGTCAGTTGTCACTCAAAAGACCATTCCATTCTACGTATGGTTGCATTGTTGTAAAATTTAAAGTTGATTTCGAATTTTCTATTGTAATTAATCAGAAAATAATGTTAAAAATTGTCATGTCTTTAATTAATTTAAATATATTTAATGAAAACAAATAGTAAACGGCATTAAATGATTTTTAGTGAACTTTTTATTTGTACAATCAAGTTAGATCTAGCGTAAAATGTAACACTGTAAATGATGCCATGATGTAAATATTTGACGGCTACTCACAGGGCTACTTACGTGAGTACCATAAGAAATTGTCTGAGTGGCGTTTGTGTATATCACTTAAATATGGGAAACGCTTACATTTAAATGACCTTCAACTGATTGATGCATTTGAGTGACGTTCCAGTATTCGGCCGCAAGTTTACCTATTGAAAAGTTGTGCTTTTGATTTTTAAATTATTCTCTTCCTTTATAATAAAATATATATATATATATTTTTTTATTTGTATCGTTGCTTATATTCCATAGAAAGAAAATAAATTGAAAAAATATATAATTTAGATTTAAAATTAATATTTTTGTATGTAGATGAGCATACCTCCAAATGTGCTTGTTGTGTGCCTCGCCAGGTAAATGGCGTTCCTATTTTTCTTTGGTGTTAAATAGGAAGTTTAAAATTATTTTTTAAGGCTTAACAAAGCCTTCTATTTCTTAACTAGCTGTTGCCCGCGACTTCGTCCGCGGTGTCAACAAAATTGGTGTCAAATTTAAAAGCTTTTTATTAAAACCCTGGTACCCCTTAAAATATCAAAATACCCAAAAATAGCTGTGCAGTGTGCACATAATATTTTTTAAAATTACTTAAGTAAACTTTATTAATACTAAATTTACAGCTTATTTAGCCCCCCATTACACAACTTTAGCTTTACTCATAAACTATTTACCATTGGTAGGTTTAAGGTTACGTCACTGCATAGATAAAGTACTGAGTAGTGAGTTATCTAATTACGTGAATAACAATCGAAAGATTGGAAAAACTTTACTCGATATGGTGCCACCTCTTATAGAAAGACTTATGAGCAAGCGATAGCGAGATGTAGGCGACTCTTAGCGCCATCTGTTACGAATTTTTGGAACTAACTTAATTTGAACAAATTTACGCATTTTCACCCCCTTACAACCCCTTTTTCCAGTTAATAAGTAGCCTATGTCCTTTCTCAGGCTTTAGATTATCTGTGTACAAAATTTCATTACAATCGGTTCAGTAGTTTTGGCGTGAAAGCGAGACAGACAGACAGACAGAGATACTTTCGCATTTATAATATTAGTATAGATGTGTATAACTCTTTAGCTCTTACTTTATTAAATTTTCTGAAAATGTAGCACAAACTTTTCATGGATATTTCGAAGAAAATCTGTATTTTATTTCTTTTGGTTAGGTTTTTACAGAATATTTTTTTTTATATATTTTTTTTCATTAATTATATTTGCTAAAACATACTTTAAGGAAAAAAATACAAATTAAGTTAAGAACTGATATTTTTTGTATTCAGGTAAGCATTTTCCAAACATAGGTCGCAGCATGTGTCTTTAGTATGTACGTGAGATTTGTAGCACCCAATTTTTTTCCGGCTTTAAGTAGGAAGTTTAAATATATTTCAAAGACTAGACAAAGTCTTTCATTTATCGATGCATTTAATGTTTTAGCTCTCACTTAAATAAATTCTCAACAAATATAGAAAAATGTTTTTGGTCTATTTTACACATTTTTGGAGACATTTAAACGTTTTTAAGTACTTAAAAGTTATCATTTCTCTAAAAATTAAATACGCACAACAAGTAAGTTTAACACACTTTTCGTTACAACCCTTAAATCCACCCAAACCCTTTTATCTTGGTTACGACGAGCGTTAATCTCTAAAAACTTTGCAAAAACCTTATAGTTGTATTTAGCTTAGCAAAGCAAACTTTCTTTTTAAAAAATTTGTGTATTTGGTTAATTTTCAACGTAAACAATCAGATAAGAGTCATTAAATAACAGGAAGAAGAAATTTTTTTTCTGGACCGGTTTTATATGGTGAAATATTATTTTTTAATGAAGTAACTAAAAAATTAAAAGCACAAAAATTTTTTTGGTAAACTTTGCAAGTTATAGTGTAAAAAAGAAAATGACACCTCAAAAACAAAACTCCATTCACTATTACAATTTTCGGAGGTTAAAACCTCTGGCGACTGCACTAACGGTAGTGTTTTTTTTTCGGCGGCGTTTGAGACACTGAATACTCAGACCAACTGAATTTCCTCCGCGTAATTTCGGCTCTTATCGTGTGTCATATCAGCCGAATGCGTCGGAACGTAATATCGGGAACTTCGGTCGCGTATCTTCGGCATGGTGTGTTTAGACACTAGGCTACTTTAATTTTGCCACCCTTACGTATGAACTCTGCTGGCATCCTAGGACGCTGCCGCCCCCGCTTAGGACGCCATAGGACGCTGCCGCCCGTAGGCCATGGCCTATACTCCCTATAGATAAATCCAGAGGTGGACGTAGGCTCAATAGAAACCGAGATAATTCCTTTTAAGTATTTTTTTACGCTATAGGTATTGCGCCTTTTACTATTCGTGATTTCGTGATAGTATACCCATAATCTAGTGTGACTGTGTCTCAAAATTTCAGGCTGGGACTATGCAAATTAAGTACTATAATAACACAATAGAGTTAACTACAATAGCATCACTAAATTAGTAAGGTCGGGCAAATGAATTATTAGTGATCGTATATTATTTTGTTCTTAAAATACATTCCTCGTAACTGCTATTTCTCACTTACTTTTTTCTGTCGTCCACTCTCTCTCCTCGTTGATATTTTAGCCGGCTTTTGACCACTTTGCTGATCTATAGTTGGGGTCGTATAACCTTCAAAGGAACTTCCCATAGGCGTGGTAGTATCAGCTTTTCTTTTCACGCCCTTTTTGACCTAAATAAAATTTTAAATTAATAAAATGCTATGTTTTCTACTTTTCAATGCCGGAAAAAATGTCAAAATATTATTAAACATAAGGCCGGCCATAGACGGACCGCATCTTGCAGTCGAAACTGCAAGATGCGGTCGGCCGACGGCGATCTGCAGTTTTTATACTAAATTCATATTCGCAATACACGGACTGCTCGAGCAGTTCTTGAGCGGTCGGTACAAATTTTAACGCGACCGCTCTAGAGCGGGACCGACTATAACTTGGGCTCTGTCTATGGCCAGTCTAAGAGCAATAAAATTAATTAATTACCTTAGCAGGTTGGGTCTGCGACAGTGGCACCGTCGTTATAGTGGAAACTGGTTGCGCGGCTGCTTGCGTCACGTGGAAATTGGAGGGTTGTGTAGCCACCTGCAACATACGACTCTATAGCGACACGAAGCCGTGAAGCGTTGGAGGTAGCGCGACAGTGGTGACACATTATTAATGTGTACTAAATATTTGTTTAAGAAGTAATAGGTACAGAAAACGTCTCAACACCGCCGTTAGCAGTGTTATCAGTGGCAGTACTATCAAACTATTTATATTTGGGGTAAAATCAGTCGTCCATTTCTCTATAGATCAAAGACAAATTTTAATGTGAAACCAAGGCTGGTATAAATAGTCAGTACTTAAGATGCGACCCAGTCTCAAGACGCGGTTTAGCTCTGTGATTGGTCCAAATTTTGACAGCCAACCAATCACAGAGCCTGAATCATGTCTTGAGACCGAGAAGCATCTTGAGTACTGACTATTTATATCAGCCCAAATGTCTAAGCGGTTAGTCGCATTGTAGATTGAGAGCTATAAAATACTCGTTTTAATCCTAAGTGTGACTTAGTACATCGCAGCTGAGTTTTTAAATAAATTGATAGATTTTTATTAGTAGTGTCGCATATACTGTATACAGGGTGTAACAAAACTAATTGATAATACTTTAGGGTGTGTATGGGTCCTGTATATAGAGTTCACTGTGAAAGTAGCAGCTCTAAAAGAATAACTCTTTTCACCTTCGTTTAGAAAAATTCATAACGCGCGGGTGCTTGCCCATAAAAGCACAAGAAAATTTTTCCTTACAGCTTGTATAGCGCCATCTATGAGGATTTTTTTTTTTTAATTACGGCTCAGGTGACATTTGTGTTGCTTACTTGTTGCGGCAGACCGGTGTGCGTGGCGGGGGGCGTGGGTGGGGGCGCGGGGAGCGGCGTGGTCGTGGTGTTGGTGGAGCCGACGAAGGTGGGGTGGGGCGGGACCGCCTTCACCGCGCGCGGCGGCACCGCCCCCGCGCCCCCCGCACCGCCCGCGCCGCCCGCGCCGCCCGGCCCGCTCGACCCGGCGCGCTTCTTCACGCCCCCCTTGCTACTATTAGACGGCATTTCAATCTCCTTCTCCTCCTTCTCCATTTGAGCTATCTGCGCACAGATACAAAATAACATTTAAAAAATTGACTGATTATTGATTAATGAATGGGAAAATTCTTTTTGCATCCTGATTGCGGATAGAGAATCCTACCGAGGGTATGTGGGACTGGCTGTGTCTGTAAATGGACATACTAGTACTAGAGTTGCCCATATCTTCGTTGCACGTGGGAGCCATGTTTTCGTGTTGAAAACTATTAAATATGCTTTCCTGGGGGTCCCAAATATTCTACGGGTGAATTTTCATAATGGCGCATTTTCACTGGTCGATAGGGCCCGCATGCGGGGTGCGAGAGATTTCTAAAATGCATGCCACGACCAATCAAAATGCGCCATTAGTTGTCATAGGCTCCCCGTATGCTGTATACCGCACGAGTTAACGACTAATGAAAATGCGCCCTACTAATAGGTTATTTTGCTGTAGTGTATAAAATGATTTTTGATTTCACAAGCATGTTATGGCTCAAGAGATAACTTAGAATATACATTACAATATAGTAGTTTCAAGTTTAGTAAATGTTGTACTCACCCGGTTTAAAAACAATTTTTCTAACGTCTGCGCCATCACAACCACATCCTCGCCTGGCTTGTTGTAAACATAACAGTTTGTGAACATGGTATTGAAGTCCTGGATACATTCTTGAGCAGAATAATAGTAATTTGATTCTAAACGTTTCTTGATGGTGCCCAAGTCCATAGGCTTTTTGATGATTTTATGATAGTCCTGCAAATAAACACAAGTGTTATACTTTCAGACATACTTAAACCTCTACATATTGGGCCATGATGATATCCATCATTGATACATAACCATGATTGCTACCATAATATGCTGTCCAAGGCCAGCCATAGACAGACTGAATCTTGCAGTCGAAACCGACTGCAAAATGCGGTCGCCGTACGGCGATCTGCAGTTTTCATATTAAATTCATATCCGCAATACACGGACCGCACGAGCACGAGTTCTTGAGCTGTCGGAGCTCGCTCTGCGGTCGAGTTTCGCCGTGCGGTAGAACAAAGGTTATGTATGGTCGACTGCATGATGCGATCGTATTGCAGTCGTTGACGACTTCAACGCAACCGCTCTAGAGCAGTCGGTCTCGACTGCAACTTGCGGTCTGTCTATGACCAGTCTAAAGCATGCACATATTTTGACATCGATTGTGGGCAATCATAGACAAATAATATGATCCTCTATACAACGTGACATTTTAGTTGTTGTTTTCCTGCAGCAGAACGATTTACCTATAGTAGTACTACTGAATCATGCATCTTATTTTTTGAAAATAAAAAATATTTTGTGTGACGTACTATGGCAACTTTTAAAATTTCACGCTGTATATTGGTCTGGTCAGTGCACCATGGGCCAATAAGAAGCAAATATTTTTCTACTCACAGGAAGGTTAAGTTTTTTGGCGTCGACCGGCTGATGGAAGGGCCACGCGAACTTATGCTTCCAGACGGCTTTTATCACATTCTTCTGAAGGAACTGTAACTGATTGGTCATCCGCCCCTGTCGGCGCGGAGTCTCCTCCGAGGCGGCTCCATTGACGGGTTCCGCCGCCGGCTGCGATACAAGGGGATCGTTAGCTTATGTTTAAGGGCCCTTCCACACAACATTTCAGAGGTCGTACCACGAAACCGTTTTGAGACTCAAACAATCGTACGAGAATGCCGCGTCCTGTTCTAACAAACGAGAAATGACCTGTTGTTAGAGCAGGACGCGGCATTCTCATGCGAATGTTTGAGTCTCACAACGGTTTCGTAGTAGGCCTACTGATGCGCTCGTCTTCTACACGTTTTCATCGCGTTTTGGCGATTTAAATTTAATAAAGTTTAAAACTTTAGGCTTCCTTGCGTTTGCTGAGCGTTCAACTTGCGTTTGTGACGATACAAACGAGCGTATAAAAACGACGTGTACAGGAAGGGGCCTGAAAGTCAATTAATTTAGAAGTCAAACCCACTATTTTTGTAGTATTTTTGGTATACTGTCTATATGGAGTGTACCATGGAATCAATAGTATGAATCATTTTGGCATTGGTTTGTCTCGTGGTTTACACTGTATTACAATTTACAATCTATAGTAATTTCTACAACTAGTAAAATATTATGTATAATAATTATATTATGGTAACTGTAAAATGAACTGACAAAATACAGTTGGTGCCGGTTAGATGGTACAATGCACTTACAGTGCTGGTTGTAGCTAGAGGATCGACGGCCTGTTGCATTGTGCTCGAGTCAGCAATCTACCTGCCGAGAACACGGTAACACTGTAGAAGGTGATCAAAAAAGAGTACATCATACTAAAGTTACGGAAAATAACATTCACCTCAATCGTAACAAGAGGCTCATCCAATTTCTGGCTCAGAGGCATCAGCTAAGTCCTCTTAGAACTTTAAACCATTCTATCATAATACACCGTGGTGCCGATGCACCTAAGAGCATTTCATTGCATTCCCAAACGGAATCTTCTACCCTGTAAAATCAGTTTGCAGCAAGTTTAGTATCAAAGAACATTTTCATGTTAGTGTCTGTACTACACCTGACAAATGGGTACCTTGCTACATGTGGATCTCTGATGTTTCTGTACTTTCAAGAGGTTTTACCTGGAACAAAAATGTTTAAATTATTTTTCACCAAAACATTGTAACAAAGTAAAAAAATTACCAAAAAAAAACTGTATTCTTTAACTTAATCTAGATGAATAATTACACAATTTGTTATAAAAATTCTGTGATTTTATACTTTGAGTTATTCTCTTTAGCTGTGATCTGATTTTAAAAGACCCTTATAAGTTATAACTTTTTTCCTGCATATATTTTATAATTAAAATTGCCAGTCTCCAGCCATCTATAACACAATATGCCAGTGGTCCCCAACCTATTTTTCATACAGGCAGTCCTGTCCCACTCGCGCGTGTAGGTATCGAACTGTAAGTACCCCCCTAGAGGGGCAGATCACTAGGGACTCACAAGCGAGCAGTGACGCACGCGCAAGATTTTTTCGTCGCATAATATAATACTACGTACTGATTTAACCCCTGTGACATAATCGTTATTAATCTGATAAATTTGAACAATTGAAAAAAGGTCAAAGAAATATTTCAATAAGGTAATTTAAGCCTTTAAAATACAAAAAAGATAAAAAAAATACACAAACATAGCAAATGAACCAATTTGCTACAAACAAACCGCATACTACACAGAAATAAACACATTTAAGTTGAAAAAAATTCCTGACCAGCTCCTGCACTATAATCGAATATAAAGCCCGTCACAGACTTAGCTATAATATATATTTATATTTTTATAGCTAGGCATAATATTACTATATATTTTCTATACTAAATCCACATGTCACAGAAATATATATTATAGCTGAGTGTGCGGTCACACGAAAATTAGTATAGAAAATATATAGTAATATGCTTAGCTATAAAAATATTAATATATATTATAGCTAAGTCTGTGACGGGCTTAAATCTATTATAAAATATAGGTTGGGTTATCAAAATTTGATTATTACTTTAAAAAAGTTTGCTATTAGTAGCTATAGTCATTAAAAGAAGATTATTTTATTTTCTAAAAGGTGACAATCTTGATTTCGTCAGAAAGGGTACCTCTTACGCGATAGAAAGAGAGCGGAAATGTAGGTGAATATAATGTAGGCACCTAGCACTGCGCGGTCGGAATTTGAACTTATAGTGTTGTAGCATGAGCAGGGCTTCAAATAACGTTATTTTTTCATAACGTTATTGCTTCAAGGGCATAGATAACGTTATGAAAATTTAACCGATACTAGAAATAACGTTATAAATGTATTTAATAACGGTAAATGTTATAACGTTATGATTTATAACGGTAAATATATGTTCTTTGATAACGTTATAGTCCGTCAAGAAAGTCATGACAGGCGGGAAAATTTTCTAAACGTAATCACGCTTTTAAGGTGTATTTTTTTCTTTGTATTTTCACAGTGAACGCTTATTACATTTTAAATATGAGTGAGATTTGG
Source organism: Lysandra bellargus (assembly GCA_905333045.1). Classification (NCBI taxonomy): domain Eukaryota; kingdom Metazoa; phylum Arthropoda; class Insecta; order Lepidoptera; family Lycaenidae; genus Lysandra; species Lysandra bellargus. The sequence continues at coordinate 3,608,841 of HG995333.1, forward strand.
TGCACCGTGCACGATCGCATACCTGATACCAGAAAATAACGTTATATTTACCGTTATTATTATAACGTTATTTTTTTGTTATGCCATAACGAAAAAATTACGTTATAATAATAACGGTAAATATAACGTTATTTCACTAGATATCGTTAAAAAAATAACGTTATCTGGCTACCATTATGAAAATAACGGTACGTAACAATATTTTTTCTGTTATTCGATAATGTTATGAAGCCCTGAGCATGAGTCGTTATTTCTTTAAACTGGTTACACCAGTGGGAATTCTGTTGGTACTACTAATATATTATATTGTGATACAGGCCACAAACATGTCTTGGTTTTGGTGTTGCGGGCCGCAACAAAAATTATTTAGGGTTAAAAAATAACGTTCTTCAAAATTAACGATTAAAAAGTGGAAAAAATTTCACGTTTTTCACGAGACTACATTATTTTGTCATTTCAATTTTGAAAGTTTAACATGTCGCTAGTTATAAAATATATGATTGTCGTTGGCCGGGCTCAGGTGACAATAACGCGGGCCGCAGATCAAGTCCCGGCGGGCCGCGGGTTGGGGATAGCTGCAATATGCTAACGTGTAGGTGAATAATCTATTTCAAATTACATATTTCGATCTAAATGTAAACAAATATCAGTATGGATGTCTATAATTTAATTTTATTGATAATAATGAATGAATGAATGAATTTTCAAAGTTATAAACAAATTACCATTCAGCAGCTGTTATAATAAAATAAGACATTTGTCAGTGTTGTCCTACAGGCTGTTTACTGTAGTTAGAAACTTGTAATTTATTTTCAAATTTTCTGAACTCTGCCAGTAATTTAAAAAATTTATACTACACTACGAATAATATAAACTAAGGAAATGTAACTCCCATACTAATACAGTTTTAAATTTGGTTCCATTCGAACTGTCATGTAACGTCAGCCTTTATACCGCTCAAGGTCACCTAAATATTGCAAATGTATGAAAAGTGAACCTAAGGTACACTTTTTTGACAAGCATTTTGGAGCATGTTTTTTGACAGAGTTACCTTCCTTAGTTTATATTATTCGTAGATACTACATAACTTTACTACTGTATGTATTTAGAAACTAATCTACAGCGTAGATTAGTTTCTAAATACCTACAGTATCCTATTAGCAATACTGGCCAATAAATACAGTACAGTACAAACAGTTCTTTATTTGCAGTCTCAAAAGTTTGCCCTGTACTATGTCTATATTGTACTCAGTGAATCGTGGCGGTAGCGGTCATTGGCTCCCTGTCAAAAACTTGTCATTTTCTATACAAAGCTGTGATTGACAACATCTGACACTTCATTCTCAATCACGGTTTATAATGAAAATGACAAGTTTTTGACAGGGAGTCAATGACTGCTACCGCCATGTTTTGCCGAGTACACTATTGTATAGAATGACCAAAGTTATCTAGGGTGGACAGGCAGATGACATAGTCACAGGCTACACCAGTGGTCCCCAACCTTTTTTTCACGCGGGCCACAAACATGTTTTTCTCTTGGTATCGCGGGCCACAACAAAAATGTTTGCGTTTAAAAATAACATTCTCCAAAATTAACGATTTAAAAGTGGAAGAAATTTAACGACTATCACGTAGACTTTACATTATTTTGCGGGTGGGCATGAATTTCAAAATTGCTTAACATCACGCGGGCCACAAATAAAGTTCCGGCGGGCCGCGGGTTGGGGATAGTGGGGCTACATGGTCAAATTCTCATCAATCTGATTGACGGAATATTGATGGTTATAAAAAGTTCATATTAAAAATACGATCAACCCATCAATCCGAGTTGTACACTATCAAATTTTCGTCAATCCGTACCGGATTGATGGATCAGATTGATCAAAAATTGACCGTGTAGCCGGTGACTTAAGGGATCTCCTAGTAGTTACTACATAAGCTGAGATTGGGTTTCAACCAGAGATATGCTACAGTGCTTAAAGAAACCCACACATTATTTAGTTATATTTTTTGTAAGTTTGTGTATGTTACATTATGCAATCTACAACTTATGAATTAGTTTCTTGTACTCGCAATAGAACCCTAGAAATGTTGTATGCCTATATATTATATGTAATGGATATTATGATTTTCAATTTTATACAAAACCAGATAAGTCTTGGGTTTTGACCTACATAGCGCTATTGATTGTAACTTATAAATTATTGTGCTGTTTGCTTTTTTTAATGTTATTTTTTTAATATACATGCGCTATTTAAATAGAAAGACTACCTATAAACACTTGGTTATTTGCCATCAAAAGCTTTAAAGAGGCCAATGCATGACATTAGAATCTAGTCACAATAGATCCTCGAGGGTCACAGTGATGTCAGGGCTATAATGATAATTTGCTTTTGGAGTGAAAAAAGAAAAAAAAACGTAACCGTGACTGCTGAAAAGCAGCCGAAATGTCGTGAATAAGAAAAGTACTCTGTGACAAAATGTGATTAAAATTTAATAGAGCAGTAAAGTAGTAACTATTATTTCTTGGTACCCACCACCAAAGGGCGGGATCTAATATTTCCAAATAGAATAGCCCAACTCTCCAACTAGTGGGTATGCTAAATAATTATAATGTCCACTATAAGAGCCCCGCAGACTACAGAATTTTAGTCGGCTGTTAGTTTGACCAAATTGGGGTTCAGTATATTATTATCGGGCGATACAAATCGTTTAGTGTGCACACCTTCATACAACTTTGTACTGATTAAGCTTTCATCAAACTATCGGCCGCCTAAATGGCTATTACTACAAGTGTGTTTTATGAGTAAGTGTATGAATAAATAACCTCCTCATTTTTGGAAGTCGGTTAAAAATAAATAAGTAATTAACCTTTTTCTATTATATTTATCTACAATTAAAGTTAACACAAACAGCTCATTTTGATCACATATTGTAATGTTGATATTTAATGATGATTTTAAATAGTAAAAATTAATCTAACATATAAAATTATTGTGTCTCTGTTTGTGTGTGAACTCTTCCAAAACGGCTCAACCGATTTTAATGAAATTTTGTATGTACATTCGTTAGGCATGAGAATAGGGATTTACTTTTTATATTGATACTAGAAATAATTCATATGGCAAAACAAAGTTTGTTTGTTGTTGTATGAAGTAATATAAATTACTGATTTTAAAAAAAATCTTTAGTTCTAGTACATTTTTATGTTACCAGATCTTTCCCCATGCTGTTTTGTTTATTATTATTTTGTTCATATATTTAGTAAATCAGAATAATTTTACAAATTACGATAAAGATAATTAATTTAGGTTTATGGATCAATCAATGAGATTGAAGCTAATATCTATAAAGTCCAAAAAAAGCATTTTACATCATGTAACTAAATTAGGACTGTCAGTATTACCACATTTAGGATTCATATAAGAATCTACAAATACAGCAGCTTGAGGGTTATTTTAAAACTTCAAGGAGATTGGAGAGTGGGTTTTAAATCTAGAATATTCTGAGGATTTGAACACATAAAATTTGATTAAAATTCAAGGGATGTTAAAGGTAAATATAGTAAAAAAAGCTTTGATTTCATAAATTAAGACTGTATATTATATTTGTTCATTAATAAACACAAAGATTTAAAACAATTTAATGATTTTACATTGAAAGATGCCTCATTTTTAACAAATTAAGGTAAACGCAATAAAACCTAATTTTAGTGTTGCAAATGAATAGTATATACCTCTAATACAAATAGATCTACAAAATAAGCATAATTTCAGACTACAACCGCGCAAAATTTATGTGAAAAATCGAGTGAAAATCCTCTTCATAGGACCCAAAACTATACTTGGAAATTTTAGCTTAGAACTTGCATCATGCAACTCTACTGTTATACATGACATCCACGAAAGTAAACAACAACAAAATAACATAAAATAATAGGGTTTTACAATTGATAAAAGCTAAAAAATTACGAAAAAGACTTACGAAGTTAAAATAACGCCAATATGGCGGACGAACTAAAAATACGATGTTGAGAGCTACACTTCCAATAGCAAATTCTATTGATCTGCTTAACTTTCTCTATCACTCCACAGTTAACATAGTTCATAGTCATTAGATATAATCATCAATTCATTGTCTTTATTAAACAAAGAATCACAGTTTTAATTAATATAACAAAGAATCGCACGGCACAACTAAATTGTCCAAACGAGCTTCGGATATGGCGGCCAAGCTTATAACGAGTGACAAGCGTCTTTCGGTCATTCCTAAAATTTTAATTCCACAATTTTATTCTGAAAATCAAAATATTGATAAAATTGAATGGGAAAACGTGTTAATTAAATATTGTAATATTAATTAGAGCATGATGACATAGTTTGAGATGGAAGTTGTGGGATTTATTTTATTTCACAATGATAAAAATGGCTTACAATAATTTGCATGCCCATTTCTTTTTTATCTGTGGTGACGGCAGTGTTGCCAGTTGCCACTTGCTACTTATCCTAGCTAGGATCCTAACTAGGATCCTAGCTTTCTAAATGTTATTCCCAATGATAATTGATAATATTGTACTAAATACAGATCTGTAATCTGTTAGTTGTTACGTTCATACTATTTTCCGGCATAGATTGCTTCCGAACAATTTTCAAATTCAATTTTCAAATTTGACAGATAAGTGAAACAAAGGATACGAAATGCCATTTACATAAAAGAGACAGACTAAATAAAAGACGGGCCAATTGGCCCGTATTTATGGCTTCACAACGCGCGCGGTAGTAACATATCTGCTTTGAGTTTTTTTTTATCGCTTATAAGATATTTTGATTTATGCCACACTTGACAGTACACTGATATTTTTTAGAAACGCAACCAATATGTATCCGTGATGCCAACCTGCAGATAATTTCAGATCGGTGGGGAACCAATAGAAAATCTAGAAGTGTCTATCGTCGCGCCGTCTGGTGGAGATTAAAAATAAGAAAACCTCTCCTTGACTAAATTTTTTCCGATTTAGGGTCCCAGCTAGGATCCTAAATCGGAAAAAAATTACCCAGGGCCGGGACACAAAAACACCGCCGTGCCGTGTTTTTGTGTCCCGGCCCTCAAGTGGAATAACTAGGTAAATATCCTAGCTAGGATAAGTGGAATAAGCGCTTAAAACGTAGTGATTATATTATTCTCTTTGGTTTCAAATCACTTTCAAGCAATCATTCAAAATAATAATTTTGCTCTTTTTAGCTGTCCTTAAGGTTTTCTAAACTTACAGTTGGTGTTTTAAAAAATCAAAATCAAAATTGCTTTATTTCTGAATAAATCTTATATATAAAAATGGATTTTCAAATGTGTTAGTCGCACTAAAATCGAAAACGGCTGAACGGATTGGGCTGATTTTAGTCTTAAAATATTCGTAGATGTCCAGGCAAGGTTTTAAAGTGGCACGAAGTTCACCGGGACAGCTAGTCTTATATATAAAAATGGATTTTCAAATGTGTTTTTTTGTTCAAATTTATAAACGAAAGATTTTGAACGTTTTCTGGGATTCTATTGTAAAGGCGTATACATTGACCTTTAAAAGATTTACTGACTTTACTAAGTCTGATCACCGGCAAGACTATGAAAAGTACCAATAATAGGATCATAATGTTATGATGCATGGTGTAGCGATGATGATGATGATTAATGTAATAAGCATAGTAGCTTATGCTTTTCGTTCTTTAAACAACGCTGAAACTCCTAAACATGTATGTATAAGGAATCCGGAGTTCTGTTCAGCACCTTCAGAACCGTGGTATACCATGGGGAAAAAATCGGTTGTCTGTAAAGTCGGTTTACTGACGATAGTTGAACGTGGCAACGTATGACGTTGTCACGTTCACCTATCCTTAACCCCTTAACCCTCGCTTCCGAATCTCTATACTTAAATAGAAACAAACTTTTTCGACTGTAATCTAAAGTTATTTCGATGTATTTCTTTCAAATCGACCTATGCAAAGAACAAAGTTCTATTTGAATATATCACCAAAGTACTTTTCTTGTATTTTTTACTGCTATCGGACCTCTACATTTTATAAAAAAAAAAAGTGTTACGTAAAAACAATACTTACTACAAGTATCATCTCACTACCAACTTCGAGTAGCAAGATATCGACAATTGCAGCACTTAGGCCTCGGTCTCGAATTTTGCGGGCAGCGGGGCGGCGGCGGCGGCGGCGCGGGAGCGGCAGGATCTTATGCGTATCGTCAAATGGACCGGGTCTCGAAAACAGCGGCGCGGGAGCGGCGCGGGGGCGGGCGACGAGCGGTGCCCTCCAGTCGAGCGGTGACCGTCCCGCGTTGCGCGTCTGCATTGTAGTATAGTGTTGTACTTTTTTTTGTGACGTTTCAAAATGTCCTCGGACGTGCAAGAGCAAATTATTTCGGCAATCTTTGAGAGGAGACCCATATGGAACAGCAAAGATGTGAACCATAAAAATAGAAGAATAATTAATCAATTATGGGAAGAAATAAAAAACGAACTGAATATTGAAGGTAGGTGAATATAAAAAATATTTATTATGTTATATACAATGTTTATTATGGTTTACAAATTAATTAGTAGCTAATGGGATTATTTACAAAATATTCTTTGAATTTTTCACGTATATATTGTGCTTGATAAGACGTCCGGGCGTTGGTTTGTAATCGTGTTTGTAATGTTTGTTGATTCGTATTGACAGTAATATAGGCAATGTCATTATCACCATCCTTATCTCGGATAATATTATGCAACAAACAGCAAGTTTTGATGAGTAATCTTGCATGACATTTGTTTGTCTCTATGGGCGATCTGAAAATATGCCACTTGGATCTTAAAATTCCGAAAGCACACTCAATAGTCTTTCGAGCCCGCGATAATCGCTTATTAAATAACTCATTTTGTGCATTAAGTACGCTTTGTGGATAAGGTCGCATCAAATATGTTTTGAGTGGATATCCTTCATCTCCAATAAAAACCATTGGTAGAACGATATCTGATGAGGGTAGATATTGTGGTCCTGGTATATTGTAGTTATTACTCTGAAGTAAACGGTTCAAATTAGAGTAATGGAATGTCCCTGCATCGCTTTGTTTCCCTCTTCCTCCAACTTCTATACAAATGAATCTTTTGTCAGCATCCGCGACCGCTTGCAAGTGCATCGAAAAGAAATGTTTATAATTATAATGCGATGATCCAGCGAACTTAGGATTTTTTATTCGACAGTGCTTGCCATCAATAGCACCAACGCAATTAGGAAATTGCCATTTTTCATAGTATTTTTCCGTTATATTTTTCAATAATTCTTCTGTCGGTTTTGGCATATGTAAATGTACCAAATTTTTCCATATAGCTTTACAAGTGCCATAAACTATGTTGGCCACCGTTGTTTTTCCCATTCTGAATGACAACGACAGTCTTTTGAAAGGCTGCCCACTCGCCAAAAACCTGAAAATTAAAGCATGTATATGTTAAAGTTATGTATGTAATAAATAGTCTGTTCGTTCTTTGTTTCAGTGACCGATTTAAAGAAGAAATGGAAAAATTTAAAAGATCACTATAGAAAGGAATTAAAAAAAAATCCTGCCCCTAGATCAGGAGATGCCGGAAATGTTAATCAACCCTCAAATTGGCAATATTTTTCTCAATTGAGGTTTTTGCAAGATGAAGTTGTACCAAATGTTACTGAGGGTAATTTAAGCAGTACTGAAGTAAGTAATCAGATGAGTAATGATTCTTTTGAGATAGAAGACATATCTGGAGAAAAATCTCAAGAAGATACAACCGGTCATAATGAAGAATCTTCTATTTATCCACAACAACCTTCTACATCCTCACAAGAGGCTCCTGTTTCTTCTCAAGAAGCTTCTACATCATCGCAAGAAATTTCTACGCCTCCAAGAGAAGCTTTTGCGTCACAACGATCAAGAAAAAAGAGAACAGCGAATGACATAAGAACTGAATTTTTAGAATTGGAAAGGAAAAGGATAAGACTGCTGGAAAATGATTTATCAAATCAAAGTAGAAACGAGGCTTCCAGAAATGAGAATAAGTCCGATGACTACTACTTTTTTATGAGTTTACTTCCACAAATGGAAAAATTCACGCCCGTTCAAAAGTTTAGAGTAAGACAAAAAATTAATCAAGCTCTTCTAGATGAGTTAAGTGTAAATGAAAGCACGTACCCTTCTAATGAATCATATATGTATGGGTATAGTACTCAACAATAGAGTTATATCAATCTTATAATGAAAATACTGTCAATAAATAACAAAACTGTGATTTAAATAGTTAACTAATCGTCGTACAAATGAGAACTTTAATTTTAGAAAGGAGATTTAGTTTCAAGATTAGAATAAGCGTGGAATTATTATACTGACCACTAAGTATATCGACCTTGTAATAAAAATACTGTAAATGAGTGAGAAAACTGTGATTGTAGAAATAATTAATCGTCGTACAAACGAAAACTGTGATTTTAAAAATAAATGACAAACTGTTATGTTACTTATTTCATACGAAACGTTTTTATATTATATTTTTCGTCAAAGATAAATAATTAAGGCTGATTAGTGTGTAGTAGGTATTTAATTAAAATTATTGTATCTGGGAACTTAATACCGATGCCAAACTATTTACTAAATTAGTAGGTACAACACTTCCTTTTTGAAACAATCAATAAATACAATTACAAATTACAATTTCGTTGTTTTACTTACCCAAGCGTTATGTATAATTTTTCTGCTGGAGATATACCTCTAAAACTTTTTGGATTAATTCCAGACTCTAAATCACTCTTGATAGTTTCTAGAATATAGTCAAAAGTTTCTACACTCATTCTGGTGTAGTCGTAGAATTTATCGGGATTTTGTCTCTGTTCTTCATAATTTCGATAAAACTCGCCATTTATTTTTCTTGCCCTATAGTAGGGATCCACTTCTTCTTTTGCCCACAATAAATCGAGCATTAGGAATACATTTGAATCAAAAAGATGTTGTCGCCGATTTTCAGACATTTCGTTAGCGAATGTCGACAACACAACCACAAACACAACACTACACCGCTACAGTGCCGCGCGATCTGCCCGCTGGTTTCGAGAACAGGTATGCGTTGCCCGCCCCTCTCCCGCGCCGCCGCCGCCGCCGCCCCGCTTCCCGCAAAATTCGAGACCGAGGCCTTAGCGTTAGCTTTAGTCAGCGTCTTGTTGGCCCAGCGGGACAAGCTAGATATCACAGCTCAAGTTCCAGGATCGCGTCCACGCGGCGGCAATACTAAACTTTTCGCTTTCTTTAAAAAACATGTAAATGTACTATAGTATATACATAGCAGCTGTCCACGCAGACGTATCGCTCACTCAAGTAGGACTTAGGAGAGAGACCACGGAATATATATATTCCGTGAGACAGACGGATGTCGAACGCTGCCGAACGCAAAAGCCCGATTGTGCTTCCTTCTTGTCGCTCGTTCCGCGCTCTCGCTTGCACTTCAAGCCTGTCATGTTTTTCGTGCGCGCACCCCATATCGAATTATAAGACGTTATCACGTCAAAACCTTACTTTTTGGTAGCATATAATCGAAATACATCATATAAATCCAAAATAACCATATGTTCCCATTTGAATATCAAGGAGTCACCTCGATTTCTCATAGTTTCCATCACCAAACCACCACTTTTGTGAACATGGTACCTACTCGGAACAATACAATGTACAACAAAAGAAAAATTTTGAAAATCGGTTCACAAACGGCGGAGTAATCGTTGAACATACATAAAAAAATATATCCACAGCAGAACGTCTAACCTCCTCCTTTTTGGAAGTCGGTTAAAATAATTGTAATAAAAAGTATTATGATATTTTATGATATGTATTTAATTTAACCCTAGAACCGTAGCCTGGGATACAAATGAAAAAATAAACAAAAATTTCATTATACTTTTTTTACTGTTCGACGGTTTGTTTCGCGCGTCCGTGTATTTACGTGGGGCGGGGTGACGCGCCGAAATCTCAGTCAGGCAACGGTCCTCGAAGTAACTAGTTCTTGATCTGTGGCGGTCTTACTCGCAAGTGGAAGCGGTACATTGCTTGTGGGGTACTGCGGTACCCCAGGGTACTTTAAACGTAAGTATTATTGTTTGAACATTTTCACCGTTTTGTTGTTTTTTTGGTTATTTGTGGGCATGAATTTAAAGAAACCGACATAAAATTTATCGAGATCGTCAAGCAGTTTTTGTATTGTGGTTTTATTTGTTTTTGATGGCATTATTGGATTGTTTACGAACTCCTAACTTATTTTCTTTTTTTTTCAGATAGCGTTTAGACGTAATTTGTGTGAAAATTAACTACTTAGAGAATATTCTTCTGGAATCGGAAGAAGAAGAAAAAGGTGAAGATCTGTTTTGAAGGTGAGGCATCTGATGAAGAGCTGGATGATGTTATCCAAGATTTTCACGATGACGTAGCTTTATCTCAGAGTCCTCACCGTTTAGAAGTAGAGTCACCTCCTGATTCAGACGAAGAAATAGAAGAAGTATCTTTGCAGTTCTGTTCTAATGCGTAACCAGTCACTGTCCTCAGCGTTCCAGATATTTTACATGGTAGAGGCAGAAAAAAACAGAAAAGCAGTCATACCTACAGTGTGTCGCGCAAAACTCGCTGCTGGAGCCTCTGTATGTTCTATGGAATACTAAATATTGTGGGGATCAATTCTATGATACTGCTACATTCTTCAGATGCTGCTAATAAGCAATTTTTCAAGAATAGGCGCACTTACCTGAAGACTCTCGCTTTTGATCACATAAAACCGCACCTAGAAGACAGATTTCAATACCGAACTTTGCCAACGTATCTACAAATAAGTATTGGTGATATACTGGAAAAAAAACGCCCAACGCCTTCTATAGCTTCTCCTAATTTCAAATCTGGAAGGTGTTTTGTCTTCCTGAGGTCCAAAGACCGCAAATCACGTACGCAATGTGAGACGTGCAAAACTTTCATTTGTACTGTTCACCAGAACAAAATATGCCAAAATTGTTTTATAGTACCTAATTAATGCGATTTAATTATGTTCAGAAATACTGAGATTATTGTTAAAAAGTCTATGTAAGTTGATTTAATAATAAAAACTTTAATATCTTTTTAAAAATGTGTTATTATTGTTGGGGTGCGCTAGTACCCCAGGGTACCGTTAGATAAAGTTTAAGATGGGTACGGTTCTAGGGTTAAGAATAAAATATAATATACTTTGTGTGTTGTTTATTTTCAACGTAAACTTTCAACGTAAGGGCTAACTTTTTTGAAATGTTTGATAGATACCCTGAAGGGGCGTGTGTGGTCCCAGCATGGTAGCCAGTAGATGCGACATCTTCCGTTTTATTCGGGTATGATGCTCTATCCTTTTCCTTTAGATGTTGTGGCATAGGCTTGGTGGAGAGGGTCAATCAAGCTGGGTCAAGTTTCAAAGATGTTAAGAAGATATTGTTCTGTGACGGACCTACCAGCTGCCAGCCAGTGGGGTCACCAAACCTATGTCCTTCATTAAGTTGCCATGTGTAAAGAGTCAGGGGATGTTATTGGGGGACAAGGCCTGTCAACTTCGATGACCTGTCTGGGTTCTACACTTAAATTATAACATACACTAATGTTATAGTATTAAAGGTAATATTAAACTCTATGTTAGTAGCATAAACATTTGATTGTATTGATGATATTTTAATTTTGCCGACCTCTTAAGACTAAGACTCGTTATACGGCCAAGGATTTGGTGTTTTTTTTTTTAATTAAATAAGGGGGCAAACGAGCAAACCGCAACATCAGAAGAGCTGCAGGTGCGTTACCGGCCTTTTAAGAGGGAATACGCTCTTTTCTTGAAGGTTTGCAGGTAGTATAGGTCCGGAAATACTGCTGGTGATAGTTCGTTCCAGAGTTTTACAGTGCGCGGCAGAAAGTTACGCGAAAAACGCACTGTGGAAGACTGCCACTCATCAAGGTGATAAGGATGGTATGTTTTTCGCGTGGGACGATGGCGAAAAGTTGCAGGTGGTATGATTCCGAACAATTCCTCAGAGCACCTCCCGTGATACAACCGATAGACGATGCAGAGTGAAGCTACATCTCGGCGTAATTCCAAGGGATCCAAGCTGTTTGAAACACTATGTTAATCAACAATTCGAGCGGCCCTTCGTTGGCTACGATCCAGAGGGAGCAGTTGGTATTTTGGCGCCCCTGCCCAGAGATGAAAACAATATTCCATATGAGGCCGAACCTGCGCCTTGTAGAGTGTAACCTGCGCCTGCGAGTTGTAGGCGTTGGTCCGGACTGAAGTACTGTCTCGCTCTGTTAAGAACACCAAGCTTCTTCGGGGCTAATTTGGCCTTACCCTCTAGATGATATCGGAACTGGACTTCGCTTGATATGTTGACGCCAAGTATCTCAATGCTAGGGGAGATGGTAAAAGATGTGCCCTCGAAACGAGGATATACGACCATTGGTGACTTTTTAGTGGTGAACGCGCAGACTTGTGTCTTGACGGGGTTGAATTGGACCAAGTTACGTCTACCCCATTCAGAGACCTTCTCCAATGAATTCTCTACCTTAGAGACAAGTTCGTTTCGACTCTCAGTGACATTTTGCCGAGAAATATTGGGGGAGCCGGTATATACAGCATCACCTGTACTATCATCCGCATAGCAATGAATGCCGCTGGTCCATGTCATTGATATGCAGTATGAATAGAGTAGGCGATAGCACACAGCCCTGAGGGACACCAGCATCAACAGACTGAGTTTCCGAGCATTCGCTGTCAACTACGACCTTATGCTTCTGTCTGCTAAGAAACCAGTGACCCACTTACATAATTTCTCGGGCAGCCCGTATGATGGAAGCTTTGATAGCAGCGCTTTATGCCAAACCCGATCAAAGGCCTTCGCAATGTCCAAACTAACAGCCGATGCCTCTCCCTTTGACTCAATTGCCTGAGCCCAACGATGAGTCAGGTACGCCAAGGGATCACCAGCCGAGCGACCCTTACGGAACCCGTATTGTTTGTCGCTTAGTAATCCCTGGCCGTCCAAGTATCGAAGAAGCTGGCTATTGATAATGGATTCGATTAGCTTCGAGAAGAGAGAGGTTATAGCGATTGGTCTGTAGTTGGAAGGATTTGAGCGATCACCTTTTTTGGCGATCGGGTGCACCAAGGCTGTCTTCCAGGAAGCCGGGACGATGCCAGTGGAATAGCAGAGCCGAAAAAGATGCGGCAAGACCGGCCAACTCTGGAGCACACTTTTTCAACACAATAGGCGGGATTCCGTCAGGCCCACTCGACTTTTGGATATCAAGGGAACGGAGGGCTTTTCGCACTGAGCGCTGATGAAACCGAATATCCGACATGATGCTAGTGCATCGCGGTATGGTCGGCGGTTTCTGCCCCCCGTCATCCAGGGTCGAGTATGACGCAAAGATCTTGCCCAGAAGATCGGCTATGTCTTTTGCGTCCTGGGCCAACGATCCATTTCCTACGTGTAGGGATGGTAGGGTTGGCTTGCAGAAATTTCCTTCAATAGCTTTGGCCAGAGACCAGAATGTACGGGTTCCCGAGGGGAGGCGCTCAAGTCTCTTGCCAATTCTGTTGACGTGCTGTTGCTTAGGCAGGCAGGCTTAGAGGCAAGGTTGTACTCCTTTTTATATGTGCTGGTATTTAAATCCCGAGCAGACACTGCTGGTTTCTGTCCTTGCTGGCTATTTTGGTGTTATATTATAAAATTGGTTGACACCTCCAAGGATCTTTTTATAAAGCTGGCCACAGCGTCCCCATCAGTGTCAGTGTAATAGACACAGGTGTTAGTGTGCTGAGATATAGCTACCACTGCATAAGACTATCATAAGGCTATCATGAATTCCCAGTTTTTGGGTTTTGGTCTGTACGATGATCACTGAATGACTCGTTAATCCCTGAGCTTCGTGAATTGTGAGGACGCGAGAGCTCGTTCTCGATCCATAGCCTATACTAATTATAACTACTTTCTCCTCCTGTGTGTGTACGAGATAGGTACAGGTATTTAGATCGGTTTTAGATATTCATTTATCCTCCTGTTTATATTTCTTTAGCTTTAGGGACCGCACTCCTTCCTTCGATGAATAGATGTTACTGTAGACCATGCTTAGGGCGTAACTCGTAAGCCACATCCCTAAGGCTCCTGTGTGTACAAGATAACTCCTGAGTAATACTGTTTACAAGGTTTGGAGTTTAAAGAGCCTTGCGCGCTCTATGAAAGGAAGTTGGTTAATATCTTCAATGAGGATAACGTCGTTGGCTCCTATTAATTGATTTGCCATGACAATTGAGCTGAATTGGTTCATGAGGGCCTACCTAGTTTGTCCCACTTACCAGCATGGAGGCCATATTTTTAACTTCATCCGTATTGTTGAAAAGACCATGAGAAATACTAATAATAGAGTCAAAGCGTGATGAATGATAATGTATGGTGTAACAAAGGTGGTGATGATGATGATTAATGTAATTTACGTAGTGGCATATACTTGTAGTTATTAAAACAACGCTGAAATCCCCAAACATGACAACTACAAGGACTTTAGCGGTCTATCGGTCCATTCGGAACCAAGGTCTCAATATCTTGGTGCAAAATCTTACTTTTTGGTAGCGTTTGCTTAGATTACTTCATAAAAAGTTTAAATCAACATAATATTAATATGTTTCATTGATTTCTCATGAATATCATGTCACCATTTTTTGTAAAAACCATTACACCATTGTTAAAAAAAAAAAGAATATTAAAATTCGGACAAATGTTTGAGTAATCGTTGAATAAAAATATATATTTTTAATATAATTTGGGGCCGTCTATGGGCTGTTCGCCCATATCCTTTTTTTACTATCTTTGTATATAGGTTTTTCGCACCAAGAATATGGACTTTTTTTTTCTTTTTAATATATTATATAATAGAATATAATATACAGGGTGTTAGGTTTAACACCGTTATCCTTAAAACTATCAAATGGGCTTATTTGATGGTTTTAAGGATAACGGTGTTAAACCTAACAACCTGTATATATAAAAAAAATATGTTATGTATACAGCCAAACGTATAACCTCACCTTTTTTGGAAGCTGCTTAAGAAAACACCAAATATAAAATATTCTGAACATATTAAAACTACAACTCAATAAGTGAGCGAATTAAATATTAATATTGTAGGAGGCTGGGATGAATGCAATTTATCCCCGACTGTCCAAGTCTTGACATGAAAAATTGCGGCGTTGCCAATTCGAAAATTAGCAACGCCGCGCTCGCGCCCTGGCATTTTTTCGGTATCGAAATGATTTCGGTTGGGGTACCGATAAAATAAAGGTATATTTCGTTATTTTGCGGCACCGCAATGGTCAAGTTCAACCGTTTTGACTCAACCTTTAAATCAAAGCAATACCGTAATTTTATACCGGTATATACCCTTTATAACGGTACCGCTTTCAGTCCCTGTTTTTATTCAATATTTTAGGTTCTAATTATACTCAAACAAATCAAGAACATTACAGAATAATAAAAAATACTTATAATTTAACAGATTCATAATTTTAAGTAAAATTAAGACAATGTAGACCAGTGCGGTCTACCGATAGTTGTCTACCCATACGCCATCTAGTTACTAAAATGGAAAATGTTTGACAATCGAATAAAAAAAATCCCTCATTTTACCCTACTCAATGATTAAAGACTAAGATGAAGGATCAAAGAGGTAAAAAAAGCCACTATGCCTGATGCCAATGTCACTTGTGACTTGGCTTGTCAGCAGGGCTTCATAACGTTATCGAATAACAGAAAAAATATCGTTACGTACCGTTATTTTCATAATGGTAGCCAGATAACGTTATTTTTATAACGATATCTAGTAAAATAACGTTATATTTACCGTTATTATTATAACGATATTTTTTCGTTATGGCATAACAAAAAAATAACGTTATAATAATAACGGTAAATATAACGTTATTTTCTGGTATCAGGTATGCGATCGTGCACGGTGCACCAAATCTCACTCATATTTAAAATGTAATAAGCGTTCTCTGTGAAAATACAAAGAAAAAATACACCTTAAAAGCGTGATTATGTTTAGAAAATTTTCCCGCCTGTCATGACTTTCTTGACGGACTATAACGTTATCAAAGAACATATATTTACCGTTATAAATCCTATATAACGTTATAACATTTACCGTTATTAAATACATTTATAACGTTATTTCTAGTATCGGTTTAATTTTCATAACGTTATCTATGCCCTTGAAGCAATAACGTTATGAAAAAATAACGTTATTTGAAGCCCTGCTTCTTCTTCTTTTTCTTCTTTTTTGGCAACTTGACACAAAGGATGTGTATGTTGTGCCACAGACAAGGTAAAAAGGTAAGGAATATGGCGGGAAAACCATATTCCTCCTATTATAATAATTTTCATCATCGTTTTCATGTATCGTCAGGTCTAAAGTCTAGTCAAAGTCTAAGTAAAAGTCAATACAGTCAAGGAGTCAAGTCGGTCGATTCAGTAAAG
The DNA here is from genome assembly GCA_905333045.1 of Lysandra bellargus. Classification (NCBI taxonomy): domain Eukaryota; kingdom Metazoa; phylum Arthropoda; class Insecta; order Lepidoptera; family Lycaenidae; genus Lysandra; species Lysandra bellargus. The sequence continues at coordinate 3,625,418 of HG995333.1, forward strand.
TGGTAGATGCTTTACTGAAACTTTCGATGGAGTTTCGGAGGGAACACAAAATAGCACGTTTCTGGATATTACATCACTTTCCTACACTTGTGCATGAACACGAATATCTAATGGTTAATATTCTACCAATATTACACATTAAAAACCCAGCTAACACAATTTTTAGGAAAATAATACAAAAACACAACAGCACTCTTTCACATGCCCGCCAAAACTCCGAAGCCCTGCTTGTCAGTCTACAAATTTAAATAAGTAATCTGTGCTTGTCAGTTGTCATTTGTCATCAGTCATGAAATTGTCACAAAAAGCAAAAATAGGAGGATTGCAGTACCTATTCATATTTTGTTTTTTTAATATAAATTATAATATTTTAGTTAAATATAATATTTGTATATCAATATTTAACAGCAGTAGACGTTCTGCTGTTGACGTTCTTTTCCACTTAAAAGTATATTACAGAAAACACTGTGATAAATAATTGAAAAGCGAGCCTCTGTGTTTGCGAAACCTACATTACTGTAGGTAAGTCCAATGGGTAAGTCAGATATTCTCACTGTCATTATGTAAACGCTAGTCGCTACATTGCAATTCGCAACTGCCAACTTGCAAGCAACTTCAATTACTAAGTAGGTACCGTACTCTACATAGAGATTGTGCTCACGAGTTTCGAGGTTGATTGTAATTTATAATAAAAAGTGAAAGTAACCACGCACTGTTCAGCTATGTAGAAGCCAATTATTAGTTTCGTATTATTATTCATGCAGTAATCTTAAAATTATTAGCATAGTTGCCGGTAAGTGATCATTTGTTTAGTTTTTCATTAGTGTTTTGTAAACTCAACCAATTGAAAACCTAATTCATACAAACAACGTTATACCTATAGTTCTCTTCTATATACCTAATATTTATGTTAAAAAAACATTGCTGATTTGTAAGATTTCGTTTATTATAACATAAAATTGAATAATTTGTTGTTTTGTTTGTAAAACTGTAACAGATTTATTTAAAACAACTTATGAATTGTAAAATAACTAAAACATAAGTTTTGGAATAAGCGTGACACCAACAGTTATTTTAATGATCTTATAAAACTACTTTTTTTCAGTACATAATAATGGATGGCCATGAATCTCACCATCAAATGGACCACAGCAATCACATGGATCACGGCCAAATGGGAACAGACCCCATGGCCCATAACCACATGCCCAGTGACCATATGGGACACATGGACCACATGACTCAAATGGGAAATAATATGGATCATAAAACTTCTGAGCCACATAACATGATGATGTCTATGGTAGTAAGTACTTTATACTTAGACCTTGAACACTGACAGAGTCAATAGTAATAAATAGGGGGAATGGTGTTTACATATAAATCCGGGGATTTATATGTAAATACCATTGACATAAGAAACTATATGGATACAAAATGACCACGAAAGACACGCACTTGCCTTCAATATTTATAAAAAAACTTAATATTGATATCAATATTTTTTATTATTCAGTGACATTTTAACTTACAAATTTAGAAGGAGGGCGTGTGTATTTTGTGGACACTTCGTGTCCATATAGTTTCTTATGTCAATGGTATTTACATATAAATCCGGGCCCTAGTAATAAAAAATACAGGGCAAACTACCCAAATTTTTGTTTTAAATTACTACTTACTAGGAATGCTAATTAGTAGAACTTTTTGTAGTCAATGATGCATAAAATGTCAATTATTAATAGAGGAAATTTCACCATATAAATGGGTATATTTTGGTCGATCAAAAGAAATGTTCAATCCTATAATATTTTAAACTTATTTTTTAGTTCCATGGTGGATATATGGAGACGATACTGTTTGCCTGGTGGGATGTTAAAGAAGTGGGACAGTTTATTGGATCATTCATTGCAATATTCATAGTTGCTCTATTATATGAGGGGTAAGACAACCATCTTACATTTGTAACAGAACTATAACATGAGTAAGATAACATTGCTGCCAAGCTGTACTTGAGGTTATGGTAGTACAAAATAGTACATAAAAAGAATAATCCATGTAACCAATTCAACAATGCCCAAGAATTTTTTGTTTGTGAAATTGCATGGAATGGATTTGAGAAAGCAGTTTGGTAATTGGTACATTGTCTCAGTTCACAATAGTTTTAGTGCACAATGTATACAATAGATAATAGTATAAAAAAAAATGTTAATGAGCATATCTTGAATATTACTCAAACTTGACTTATTCTTTTGACTTCTTTTGGTATACAAAAGTAATTAGTCGCGTGTGTACGGTAAATTATACAGCTATTGCTGAACCAAAGATTTCCTTTGGTAGGATTGGTCTTTATATCCCTAAGATGGGTTTTTTGTCTTGTACGCACACTACTAAATTCTCATGTTCCACTTTTTCAGGCTGAAATATTACAGAAAGCATTTGCTGTGGAAAACTTACACTGGCCTACAGTATTGTGCTGTAGCACCACCAGACAAAGGAGTTGCCAATATTTGTGCTCCTGATGACCCACAAGTGATTCAGTAAGTGAAGTATTTAGTGTAATAATTGTTATGATTATTTCTAAAGGGTATTAAAGGTCACAAAGAAAGATAACAATATGTTCTTGTCCACTGTAAACAATTACATATTATATGGAAATCTATAAACTTCTATTATTAAAATGTTTAATGTGGCAATAATGAAGCCATACTGTAGGTAGGACACATTTCTGTGTTCACCTTTATGCTTTACATTTTTTATTAATATAATAATATAATTGTTTTTCCTATCTGTACAAAAATTAATTACATATATTTTTTTAGGCCTATGCCCCATGTTGTTGAGAGAAATATGTAAGTACAATATTTATTATTGTGTATGTATACTACTAATTTAAACTATTTTAAGTTTAAAAATAATAAATGTTCTCTGAGAAGATGTTAAACATAGACATAATAAAGACATAATAATATTATTTTATACTAGCTGTCCCAGTGAACTTTGTGTCACTTTCAAACCTTCCCGGGACTTCAAGGATTATTTTAAGACTAAAATTAGAAGAATTGGTTTAGCCATTATCGAGTTATAGCGTTACTGACACAATTGTAAATCCATTTTTATAATAGATGCCTCATTCTTATATACACTTCCCTAATATAATATTTGATTTTTTTCAGTCCAACAATGCTGAGTGCAGCCCATGGGTGGCAGACATTTCTTCATGGTGTTCAAGTGCTCGTTAGCTACATGCTGATGTTAATATTTATGACTTACAATACTTGGTTGTGTGCTGCCGTTGTTTTGGGGTCTGCCACAGGTTACTTCCTATTCGGATGGAGGGAATCAGTCGTAGTTGACTTTACAGAGCATTGTCATTGATATTTGGGTTCTAAGATTATGTTGGACAGTATTATTATTAAATATATAAATTGTATAAGACAAACTAGGTGAAATATATTTATACCTATTGTTATGTACTTTTAAACGGCTGCAATATTCTAGAATAATAAATGAAATATAGCAATATGCATCCAAAACAAAATTATTTATTTTTTGGTAGTGAGATCAGGACTGCATAACAAATTAAATCTTATTAAAAAATTCTCATAAAATATCATTAATGCTGTCTTTTGTTGCTTACATTTGCATGTCTATGGCTACAATGTTTTTTCAAATTAGAACTGCTATTACATCTATATTTGCAGTATTGGCAAACATATGGCTTTTCTAAAGTGTGGATGCGTTTATGCACGGTAAGAGAGTTTTGAAAGTTTGTTCTAAATAAACATTTATCACAAATGTAAGGTTTTTCTGCAGTGTGTGTTCTTTGATGCTTTATCAAATTAGATGAAGACTTTGTAGAATATTTACAATTTGTAAAATCACATCGGCGAAGTTTGTTTTTATGAGTTGCCTTGTGTTCCTTTAATAACTCTTTGTTGTCAGTCCTGGAAAACACAAGTAGGTATTTATTTTATGACAGCACATCAATAATAATTAGCAAAAAATTTGGAATCCAGTAAAATAAAAAATAAATGTTTAAAGATTTTTTTGCAAAATGTTTATAAAACTAAGCCATATTTAAAGTCTAGATTTAAATTTCCTTTACAGCCTTTTTATAACCTCATAGCTCGTAAAGAGGAGCATCTAACAGCAAACAAAAATGTTAAGATAATAAGACCTACCTGAATGAGCATCGTATACACACCCATTCTTTAAGTTTTCTTTCACTTTCTGGGACATTGTTTTCATAAGAAACGGAATTGTTACGACTATTTCCTATAATTGTTTTATCGTTCATCGTTTTTCTGAGCAAAAGTGATACGATAGACCTTGGTGGAGAGCTAAATATTGTTTTTTCATTTTTTCGTGGACGTCCAGACGTTTTACTTTGAAGCTGTGAATTTGAGGGAATGGAAAGTTGCAGCGGGTTTTCATCGTTTGTGTCAATTACATCCATTATGATGTATTTAAAACAATATCTTTTACAAAAGTAAAAGTTAAAAGTTAAGAAATAACTAAATACTAATACGTTATTGTTTATCGTAGGTAGTCTTCTTCTTCTTCTTCTTTTTAATGGCTGACTCGGTGAATTGCCAGTGTCAGAGTTTTTTGAGAAGACTGCTCTAAACTGTAGTGAAGGTCTGGTGAAGTAACAAGGGTACGGTTACAAAAAGAATTGCATATTTACAGGAGTTGATTCACGTAAAATAAAACAAACACGATTGTTAGTAAAAACGTCACAATCTAATATTGTTATCACAAATATATGCACATAAAATTTCAATAAAAGGGGTATCTACATAGGATAAAACCGATTTTAAATTGATAGGGCGAGGAATGGAATTGGGAAGACAGTCATATAAGAACGATTGGTTTCTAGGACAAGAAAAGAAGATGTGATCTAAGGTACTCTCATCTAGACCAATCGTAGGTAGTCACATAATAATTTTTGCTTACAAACCCAAAGTTTGACCAAATTTTGACAAATGACTTATGACAATTGACAGCACAGATTTTTTTTCTTATTATGGCACTTCGGCTATATTTTAAGGCAGGGCTTCCGGCTTCATAACTTTATCGAATAGCAGAAAAATATCGTTACGTACCGTTATTTTCATAATGGTAGCCGCAGGGCTTCATAACGTTATCGAATAACAGAAAAAATATCGTTACGTACCGTTATTTTCATAATGGTAGCCAGATAACGTTATTTTTTTAACGATATCTAGTTAAATAACGTTATATTTACCGTTATTATTATAACGTTATTTTTTCGTTATGGCATAACAAAAAAATAACGTTATAATAATAACGGTAAATATAACGTTATTTTCTGGTATCAGGTATGCGATAGTGCACGGTACACCAAATCTCACTCATATTTAAAATGTAATAAGCGTTCTCTGTGAAAATACAAAGAAAAAAATACACCTTAAAAGCGTGATTACGCTTAGGAAATTTTCCCGCCTGTCATGAGTCATGACTTTCTTGACGGACTATAACGTTATCAAAGAACATATATTTACCGTTATAAATCCTATATAACGTTATAACATTTACCGTTATTAAATACATTTATAACGTTATTTCTAGTATCGGTTAAATTTTCATAACGTTATCTATGCCCTTGAAGCAATAACGTTATGAAAAAATAACGTTATTTGAAGCCCTGGGTAGCCGGCTTCATAACGTTATTGAATAGCAGAAAAAATATCGTTACGTACCGTTATTTTCATAATGGTAGCCAGATAACAATAACTAGTAACATAACGTCATATTTACCGTTATTGTTATAACGATATTTTTTCGTTATGTATGAGGCATTTTCTTATCTTTTTAATTTGACTGTCAAACAGTTTCCATTTTAGTAACTAGATGGCGTATGGGTAGACAGCTATCGGTAATACCAGGGAATACCATCAACAACTGCTACAAAACTGGGCAAAAGAATGTAAAACTTGATACATTTCAATTTGAAAAAGATGCAATAATATTCCAATGACTAGGATAACAAAGTTGTTACAACGATGTTTTAGTTAAAACTCACGGTAGAAATAGCCCTATTTACTGACATGCACACCAAATGTCACAGGAATTATACATTTTGGTTTTGATAACATCTTACCTGCACTTGTGCAAGATAACGGATATTTCATGGCTAATATTTTACCAATAATGAACATCAAAGACCTAAATAACACAATTTGGAAAAAAATAATAAAAACCACACCAACAATAAAAAGTAGAAGAAGTTTGAAAGTGACATGCCCGCCAAAACTCTTTCAGTTTGACAATTTGCGTGTTCCTAAACTGTATCTAATCGCTTAGGCCAATGATCGCTTAGGTTTAAGATATTTTGATTTATCCGTGATGCAAACCTGCAGATAATTTCAGATCTGTGGGGAACCAATAGAAAATCTAGAAATGTCTACCGTCGCGCCGTCTGGTGGAGATTTAAAAAAGAAAACAACCCATATCGTTATAATAATAACGGTAAATATAACGTTATTTTCCAGTATCAGGTATGTGACATCGACGGGCAGACGCGATCTTTATTTCTTCGTGAACAAAAAGCCCGCCCCGCTCCATCGTTACCGTATTTGAAGCCCTGATGGTAACCAGATAACGGTAATTTTTTTAACGATATCTAGTAACATAACGTTATATTTACCGTTATAATTATAACTACATTTTTTCGTTATGTATTACCAAAAAATATCGTTATAATAACAACGGTAAATATAAAGCTATTTTCTGGTATCAGGTATGCGTAATGCGACGTCGACGGGCAGACGCGATATTTATTCCTTCGTGGACAAAAAGCCCGCCCCGCCCGCTGCTATGGGAGCAACTTACTTCTTTTTTCTTTCGAATCTCAGAAGTAATGTTAAATGTGAGCTTTACGCTCTGGAGTTATGGTTGAATTATTTATGATGTTCAATTTTGTGGTACATAAGTCGCTTAAAACTTGAACCATTTATTTTGAAACAACATCATATTTTTATTAAAAATTGCTATGAAAAGTAACAATAATAAGGATATTATAACGTGATGATATAATAATTATGGTGTTTTGGGGGCATATAATTGTATTCATATACAACTCGGTCGAGTTAACTCCGAACCTTACCATACTATAAGTAATGGCCGCCCGTCGCGGGCTGCAACAAAAATGTTTTAGGGTTAAAAAATAACATTATACAAAATTAACGATTTAAAAGTAGAAAAAATTTAACGACTATCACGTAGAAGTCTTGTTTAATTTTGTGGATACTGCATACTGAACTGACCGATTAAATTAAGTACTTATTTTACAAAAGGTAACGTTATCAAAGAATATATTATATTTACCGTTATAATTGCTATTAACTGTTATAACATTTACCGTTATTAACATCAATTTTTACCGTAATTTACCTAGTATCGGGTAAATTTTCATAACGTTATCTATGCCCTTGAAGCAATAACGTTATGAAAAAATAACGATATTTGAAGCCTTGATTTAAGGTGGTTGGTTTCCCATACAAAAAACAATCGACGAATTAATTATTAAGTGATTAATTGGCTAATCTTATACTATTACTACATAAATTTATATGCACTTTATTTTGCAATACCATTCCCATTTCCCGCGAAATATATTATTTAAAATATTTTATATAAAAAGTGACATAAGCCACAAATGTCAATGTTTTTAACCGACTTCCAAAAAACGAGGAGGTTATATGTTCGGCTGTTTTTTTTTATGTTCAACGATTACTCCGCCGTTTGTGAACCGATTTTCGAAATTTTTGTTTTGTTGTATTAGGTTTCATTCCAATTTGGTACCATGTTCACAAAAGTAGTGACTTGATGATGGGATCCATGAGTAATCGAGGGAACTCCTCGAAATTTATATGGCAACATATGGTGATTTTGGTTTTATGAGAAGCATCCTAAGCATATGCTACCAAAACGCAAGATTCTGCACCAAGGTATACTATGGTTCCGAAGATACTAAGAGAACTCCGGATTCCTTATAGATACAAGTTTGGGGGTTTAGGCGCTGTTTTAAGAACTGAAAGCATATGCTACTCTACAAATTACATTCATCATCATCATCATCATCATCATTACCACGTCAGGGTCACCAATGTCACCAAAATTAAACATAACAAAATATTCAACCTTATCTCCAGAGCGTAAGGCACACATTTGACATTACTTCTGAGAAGTAAGTTGCTTCGATAATACAAGTAACATGCTAGAGTGCACGCTGTCACACTTACCAATCGCGGCCACGGGCGGCCGTAAACTTCACAAGCGATACTATGTATTACAATAATAAATATAAAGTTTAAAATCGTATGACACTGAAAGCCTCGCCGCTGCTAAAATTCCGGTTTGGCGCGGCCCTAGCATGTGTCCACTTCGATTTTTTAAAATGTATTGTTTAAAATTATCTGCAGCTGATATTATATTTTGTGAGTGTGACTGTTAACAAATTGTAATAAGATACGTAGAATAGTATACAGGTGTATTAGGGCCGATTCACACCGGAATGGCGGAGGCGAGGCGAGCAATTTCAGTGTCATATGATTTTAAACTTTATTTTCATTGTTGTAATAGATAGTATCGCTTGAGAAATCTACGGCCGCCCGTGGACGCTCGTGGCCTCTTGCGGCCGCCGGCGGCGTCGATTTCTCAAGCGATACTATGTATTATAATAACGAAGATGAAGTTTAAAATCATATGACACTGAAACTGCTCGCCTCACCTCTACCATTCGGTGTGAATCGGCCCTAATCTACGTATAGTACGCGATGATTTTACTAGGTAACTAAAAAGAGTGACATTATTACTTTTAATAAAAAATTAAAACCGACTTCCAAGGTAAAAACAATAATAACATCCTTATACTTAATATGAACTAAAAAGTATTAAATAATTTTTCCTATCTCATGTCATATTATATTTATTTTAATATAATACATTAATTATTACCATATTATATACTAGGTATGATGTAAATGGCGGCGTAAATCGTAATGCTCGCCAGAAAACCGCTATGCAGTTTGGCAGACTGTTAGATTATGATTTATTATTTATTTAACAATTTTTCAATATAGAATTTATTTATATATTATATGTAGACAAAAAACGTGACGACATAGCGGATTGTCGTCTCAAAATCGTGTATCGTGCGGTGCCGTGTGAAAACGGTACAGAAATGTATGGCGCCCGGAATCGTCAGTCGTCACCGCATTTTGTCGTTTCGTGTCGTGTCTCGTGTGAAAACGCCTGTCAATGGACATAGCTCACTCATTGGTATACACGACCGGAAACACCGAGTGTGAACCAATCAGTGAGCTATGTCCATTTGCAGTCCCACAGCCCACGGCGGACTGCCGTGAATGGGCCAATGAGGTACATTCCCTAATCTGTGGAATGGGCCCTTTAATGTCGTCTCTTGTTTATGGAAGTGTCAAAAAAATGTGTCAAAAATTAAGTCAAAACTCAAAACAGTGTTGCCAACTTAGCTACTTTGTAGCTAGATCAGCTAGATCTAGCTACAAAGTACCGTAATTTGTGGTGAATAGGGATCCAAGGACGAATAGGGATAAAACCAAGAACCGTTTTCAACATAAAAAATTTGTTGCCATTTCATTGCTTTTTTAAATATTTTTTTAAGGTAATAGTAGAATTCTTTGCAGTTTTGATGGCAACACTAAACATGTGTGAAATTAGCCACAAGTTGTCAAAAAACACTTTTCAAAATAACTCCTCGAAGCGCCAGTTTGCACAGGAAGAATAACTTTGCTCTGTTATTGAAAGTCTTCAGTGTATGAGTGTTATTTTGTCGCAAATGTATTAGTTAAGTGTTTGGGCTGTGATACACACTAAAGGTAAGTAATTTAATATATTTCTTGCAATGATATTTAGCGAATTCCAAACTCACAAATTTTTCATTGTTTTTGGGGTGAATAGCAAAAGGGGTCAATGGGAATGAAAACGAGTAGAATAGGGACGACGTATAGATGAATAGGGACGCCGTAGAGGTGAATAGGAACGGCTCTGTAGGGTTGGCACTAATCATTTAAAATGTTTTTCTGACTTATTTTCATATTTATTTATTTATTTATTCATTCTTTATTGCAAAAATTAAAGTACAATTGGCGGACTTAATGCCATATGTAATTTATTATACACACCATATTAATAATTATTATATAAAAATATTGTTTAAATACATACATATAATATTTTATATCATAATTATTGATATGGTGTGTATAATATTCAGTATAATAATTTTGGGTTTTTCCAAATGATGTAAATAGTTACAATATTTATCAAATAGGTAACGATATGTAATCGTGATATAATCAATAATATAATAATAATAAATAATATTACGTGATGTAATCATTAGGTATTATATTTGTGCACCTAATATATTTTTCTTCTTTCAGATATGCATCGCGTATACAAATCTAAATGTCTTAAACCCTATAAGAAATATGATCCCCTAATATTGAATCAGGCTATATCAGCCTATAAAAATGGTTACAAATCCATTGTTGACGTTTCTAAGGAATTTAATATAAGCAAGTCCGTTTTGCACAGACATGTGACACGTCGAATGAAAAATCACGGCGGGCAAACTGCAATATGTCAAGAGGTGGAACAATATATTGTAAAATATATTAACGTATGTTCTGAATGGGGCTATCCTCTCGACACGTATGATTTGAGAATCATTATTAAGGGCTATCTAGATCGAATGGGAATAGAAGTAAAGAAAGTTAAAAATAATTTACCTGGCGTGGCCTACATTGAGGGGTTTTTAAAGAGACATAGCAACGATATAGCGCCTTAGTCAAAATATCAAAAGAAATAGGGCAGCAGTGTCTCCGCAAATAATAGACGATTATTTTGTAGAACTACAACACTCCCTGGAAGGTGTGTAATATAGACTAAACAGTAGTAAGCCTACGAATAATAAATAACATTTATTATTCGTAGGGGACAGCCCTAGGATATTTCCCTATTGACCTTTATCGCATCCCTAATGACCCCAAATTGTGGGTGAATAGGGATTGCATATATTTTAGTGTTTCGTGAATAATTTCCAATGTTTATTCCATTATTTTATATTTAATAATAAAGGTATTGACAAGACTCAAATAATGAAATCATTTTTCGGTACTACTGTCTTTCAAAATTATTCACAAACTCGTTATAAAGTTGAGTTTTGTCCCTATTCACCACAAATTACGGTATATCCCATACAAAAAACACAATTTTTGCCTACTTTCGCTCTATAGCGGTACGGAAATCTTCGTGTGCGAGTCCGAATCGCACTTGGCCGGTTATTTTTTTGTCACCAACTAAAATATACGTTAAGGCGCTATATCGAAAGTAATTTTACCGCAAGGGCAATCTTATACTTAATTTGTATGAATATAAAGTCGTGAATACGCTGCGGCCAGAAGCTATCGGCTCGCTCGGAAAACATGCGAAAAAACGTAATTATAATCATTTAAAAAATAACTAGGAGCATTTAATCAAAATGCTTCTATACGATTTTGATTTGCAAAGGTGTCTATCAATTAGACTAATTTCCTGCAATACATCTATTTTCGTTTAAAAATAATCTTCAAATTTCGTATTTTTAAGAGGTCATTTCGAAAATTAACGGAAACGCACCTGCAGCTCTTCTGATGTTGCGAGTGTCCATGAGCGACGGTAGTTGCTTACCATCAGGTGACCCGTTTGCTCGTTTGCCCCCTTATTTAATAAAAAAAAAAATGTATCGAGGCAAAATACATTAATCGTGTTTCTAGTTCTTCTCAAACCCAGGGCTTAATAACGTTATCGAATAACAGAAAAAATATCGTTACGTACCGTTATTTTCATAATGGTAGCCAGATAACGTTATTTTTATAACGATATCCAGTATAATAACGTTATATTTACCGTTATTATTATAACGTTATTTTTTCGTTATGGCATAACAAAAAAATAACGTTATAATAATAACGGTAAATATAACGTTATTTTCTGGTATCAGGTATGCGATCGTGCACGGTGCACCAAATCTCACTCATATTTAAAATGTAATAAGCGTTCTCTGTGAAAATACAAAGAAAAAATACACCTTAAAAGCGTGATTACGTTTAGAAAATTTTCCCGCCTGTCATGACTTTCTTGACGGACTATAACGTTATCAAAGAACATATATTAACGTTATAAATCCTATATAACGTTATAACATTTACCGTTATTAAATACATTTATAACGTTATTTCTAGTATCGGTTTAATTTTCATAACGTTATCTATGCCCTTGAAGCAATAACGTTATGAAAAAATAACGTTATTTGAAGCCCTGCTCAAACCTAGATAAGGCTATGAAGATATGTATATCTCATTATTTGTAACATTTCTGAGGGTTCTATAGTATTACGTCAAAAAGGACAGTTTTTTCAATATTATTAGCCTTAAGCTCCTATCTACTGACTACTCTAGCGCCAAAAACTGGAAATCTAGCAACTTTTTAGGAGCAATCTAGCCACTTGGTAGAGGTAGCAGTTGGCAAAACAGTGTCTGTTACATTTAGCTACTTCTAGCAACTTATTGGGGGAACGAAAACTGGCAATCTAGCAGCTTTTGAACAATAATCTAGCTACTCAAGGCTAGCAGTTGGCAACACTGACTCAAAATCAGCTGCAAATCAGCTGTACCGTGTACGTTGTAGGTACTTGAGCCAGTAAAACTCATAGTAAACTGCTTCGCTTAGCCGAAATGAATATTTCAAATTAGTTTTGTTTCTCCGTCGGTATACAACTAAAGCCATGAAAGGTTACGCTTTTATTAGGAACTATTCGGTAACCATACCGAGGAAGATTGACTATATCAATGACTTGGAAAAAAATGCTATTAAAATAACTTCGTTTCAAAGACTTATGTTATCAGTTGGTTCAGCTGCCGTGTCCCTTTTTGATCCACATAGAGGCGACATGATAGCTTGTCTCGGGGAGGTTACTGGAGAACAGTCCCTTAGGTACATGAGGGAAAAGATGTTGCAATCGAATGAAGGAGCTGAGATTCTCAAAGATATGCCTAGAATCAACACTCAGACTGTATGCTTCAAAACTTTATCCCAATTACCAGAAAATAATTTAGGAAGGGTGTATGTGGATTTTATGAAAGAAAATAATATAACTGCAGATTCTAGGTTACCCGTTCGCTTTATAGAAGATCCTGATTTAGCTTATGTGATGCAAAGGTATAGAGAAGTACATGATTTGGTCCATGCTACCCTTTATATGAAGACTACGATGTTAGGTGAGGTAAGTTGTCATATTAACTTTATCTTAAAGCTATTAGTGTCAGACCAAGTTTGGACCTAAATAATAATGCTCAGTTTATGTTTACAGACAAAAATTAATATCCTTGAATAGTAAAGATCTCAAAACAATAAACAGACTATAATATAAATAATTTTTATCTCTTGTTAGAGATAAACTACAATAAATTGGCACGCCCCTCCAAATGACTGTTTCAATGTGTGTAGTCACATCCTAATGACAGAGTTTGTATGTAGTAAATATTCAACCAATCACAGTACGCGTAATATTTCACTTAATGTCACTTATTACCAAGTTTGTTGGTCAAATAATCATAACTACCGCGCAAGACAACACACTTCACATGTTTTGACAACGCACTTCAAACGTTTTAAATTTTGGAGGGGCGCGCCAAGTTATCTTAGTTGATCTCTACATTCTAAAATATTGTCATAATATTATTACTCTTTATAGCAGAATCATTCTTCTCTATAAAATCAGATTCATACAATGAACTTTTTACTTTCAGGTTACTGTAAAATGGGTGGAAGGTATTCAAACATCTCTACCCATGTGTATTGGAGGAGGAATTTGGGGTGCAGCAAGACTTAAACCAAAACATCGGCAACTATATTTGAATTATTATTTGCCTTGGGCTATAAGGACTGGAATTAATGCAAAGTTTTTACAAGGTACAGGGATATAAAAATTAAAAATATGTTAATGTACACTACTATTTCATTGTAATTAAAATATTGTTACAATAAGTTTATTTACAGGTGTGTACTTTGAAAAGAGATGGGAGCAAGACATAGATGACTTTCATAAGGAGATGAATATAGCAAAACTAGTTGTCAATAAGTAATCAGTATTGTTAAATGTATGTAAATAGACCATAAAGTGTGATTTTAAAAAAGTTTAAATTGTAAATATAAGGTTTTGTAATATACAGAGACAAGTTATTATGTTGTTTTTATTATCAGATAATTATCATTTGTGATGTATTCCATGAAAGATACAAGAAACTTTATATTAATAATGGTATGGTAATTCAAAACTCTGATCTTAAATACATTATAATACATAAATATATGGTAATATTGTATTTAACATCAGAGTTTTTAAAAATTATAATGTATATTTAAAGCAAAAAATAAGACAATCATAAAAATTTCAATAGCAAAATAATAATATATTATGTTGCAAAACAATCATAACAGCATTTCAGAACTGCGTCCATTGGGATTATGAAGTGGTGTTATGCGGTTGTTCACTTCCACAATCCATTCGTACCAAACTCTGCGAGCATTAACACATCGCCAGAATGTTGCTACAATAATATCACCCTTCTTAACTCTTAAAGGCGTCTGAAAATAAAGTTTGGAAAAATTTACATATTATTTACAAAATGTTATGGACATAAGACTTTATCATTTTAACCTTCCATAATCCACAGCATTATAATAAACTATCAATGATAAATTGGCAAAAGATGGCCCCATGCAAGTTTCTTACGACAATTCTTCTCGCTGGCTAGTTCAGGAACTGGTGGTAGTCATTGTAGTACATACATTAAGTATTTATAATACTTACCTATTTTTAAAAAAATATATTTTATTTTACTAAACTATAAAGGGGAAATGACCTTATTGTTAGGAGTTATATTTTAATTATTGACTTTTGGCACCTTAGATTTTTGCTTGAAAATACTATAATTTAATTGGATTTTTTGTATGTACAATGCCAATAATTGAATGTTTTAACCTTGCTTAAAGATAATTAATAATAATTATTATAATACAATCAAAATAGCATACCTTAATTGGTATAAACACTGGGAACCAGGATATCATCCCCGGGCTATGTGTGGATGGCACTATGCTAATTGTTTCATCTCCGTATAACTGACAGTCGAAATACCCTCCAAAACCGTGCATCACATTGTCTTGAGTCACTTCCCATTTTACGGTGGCAGACCTTCTGTTATCCGTTAATGGCATGGCTCTGTGATTCCACATTTCGTTACCCTCATGATCTATGACAGGTTTAGCAGGATGTTCAAATGTAAATACCTCCTGAAAACCAGATAATATACAATATCTCAAGTGAAAAATTACATCTTTTTTGTAAAAAAAAGTAAAAAATCTCTTTTAAATATAAAATATGTAGAATTTAATGGCCATATTTTTTACCTTTGTCTCTCCTATGTCATGTTTGTTTTGCATGTACACAACCCATAGGGTTTCGAGGTTTTTGTCTGCCTGTGAAGGATTGTTGGTTGCTGCCTTAGCCGCAGACCAAAGTCGGGGTGTAGATATGGGGGCTACGTAGGACTTGTACTGGCAAGGTATTGAAATACCAGTGCTTTTTAAAAGACTAGCTGCACCATCTAAACATTCTGGTGATAGTTCATTATCACCCCAAGAGCCTGAAATATTAAACATATTGTGTGTCAGAAAAATATTATTTAAAAAAAATACATTTTTGGTACCATGTGATCCGTACAGGACATTTGAAGACAATAATCAACTACAAGTTTTAGATTGGCACATCAGATTACAACATTATCATTGTACAGTGTACACATTAATTAAAAAGATAGAGAAGAGAGAGAAAACAAGCACTAACCTAGTAACTCAGAAACTATAATATCAGCTTTTGGTGACAAATTCAGGTATCTCATATCTCCAGGCACGACGGTGACATCTCGGTCTCTCCACACCTCCCTCACTTGCGCAGCCAACACCACCACAGCACACGGATTCTTCTCCACTGCTATTACCTTTAAAAAAGATTTCAATTACATAGAGAGTTTAAATTAGATTATTAGAATTAGAAATATTTTTAGTAGTGCACAGTTTACCACAAACCCGAATCTCCTTTTTTCAAAATTTTCAATCACATTACTAATATTGTCAGGTTCATAATAGTACACTCTGTAAGCAACTGTACCTACCAGGTGCTGTATAGCTAGGAATGACACATAATACATAATATTATATCATCATAATCAACCGGTGGTAGGCACCAGTGTAGATCCGACGTTCAGAGAATGTTTGAAATTTGAAAAAATTTATTCTGAATAAAAATATTTAAGTTTTGTGTTTGAGTTTGAGTTTTATTAAATGTGTTGTGAATACAAACATAATATAATATTTTGACGACCTCTGTGGCTCAGTTGCTGCCAGATTTTTTTTGCGCTCAGGACTTTGGAACTTGTTGAGTGAAAAAGAGGGATTCTTCAGTCAAAAGCGGGACAAAGTAAAATAAGGTATAAAATCAAAAATTTTATCTTTCTATTTGCGTTAAAATAACGTTTACGTGGCAATAAATAGCTAAAGTAGCCAAAGAAAATCCCTTCCCTTCCCTTCCCACACTCTTATCTTCATTACGCATCTTTCTTTCTCAGCACGCTGCACATACGTTCGGGCTTTCTCCGAAAAGCGGGACTGAACCTGCGCCGGAGCGCGGGACATTTAATTTTGATGAAAAAATCGGGACCTGGTCGGCTGGGGGTCGTGGGTTCGAATCCCATTGAGGGAACAAAAGTTTTCTAAGTTCCTGGGGTGTGCATTAAATATGTGTATCATATATAATAAAAATCTTAAATATACAGGGTGCGATTAAACCTTCCTGCCAAATAGGGAATATGCATAAAAAATAAAATGGCCTGATTCTTTCTTTAGGTTTGGTATGTTGATCCTTGTTAAAAATTAAAATATACGTATTTTTTCTTTTATAATCACTCAGTACTAAAATGTTGAGAAAAAGCTTCCGAAAGTTATCCTAAAAAACACTACAATTAATGGACACAGCGCGTCGCCCGCGCGTGACGTGCCCCCGCGCGCACGCTTCCCCCCGCGTCACCCCCTCTCATTTCCCTGCGCCGCGAGGGACCATTCTGCAACGATTTTAAATGGGATAAAATATTGTCTTAAAAAATAACATCCAATTTTTTTTGGTTAAATGGACTCTCTTAATGATATCTAAGCCCTGGAAAAAAATTGGCAGGAAGGTTTAATTGCACCCTGTATGTATATGTGGTATAAAGTATTAAATATACATATTTCCCTTGTCTGGTACCCATAACACAATTTCTTCAGGTATTTATAGCAAGGGGCCAAACTAACATGGTGTGAAGCGTCCATAGATATTATTATTATTATATTAAGTACTAGATATTAGATAACACCCACAACTTTTTTGCATAAAAACAATTGCATAAAAATTAGTTTATCACTTGGGAACCCTACATATAAAATGTAGGGTTCCCAAGGATAAAAAGTGTTGACTATGTCCTTTCCCAGGATTTAAGGTATCTCCATACCAAATTTAAGCAAAATTGTTTCAGCGGTTTGTGTGTGAAGAAGTATTAGACAGACACATTTTGTATTTAAAATTTAGTATGGATTTCTTCTACATACCTTCACTTTGCTGTTAGTTATATCAGCAGCATTAAGCGTTGCCCTGACCAAAGGGCCGCGGCCAGCCCCTAGCACCATCACTGTGACAGTACCATCTTCTGGGTCTTGCTTTGGTGTTACAGACTTGTCCACATTTGTGTTGATTATGGAGGAATCTTCAGATGAATTCTAGTTAGATATTGCAAATTGAATTTTTTACAAAACATAATATTATATCAACATTAATTGTAAACAAATTATTCATTAATACTTTGAGTATAGTCCTACTTAAAAAACAACCATATTTGTTAGTTGTTACTAGGTAGATAAATAACAAACATTAAAAGAAATTACAAAATAAAACATATTAAGGCTTTATTTTCTTTTTAGACATTTTAAAACTAAAGATATAAACTACTAACCTCTGTATTATCAGATTTTCTTTTACTGTGAAAATCTATCAGTGCTTTAGCTATTGCCTTCTTTTGTAAATCCACCAGTGCCTTAGCTATTGCTTTTTGATATTGATCATACTTTACTGGATCTTTCTCAAATACATTGTATGTGTATGTGTCCAAGTTGTCAGCAAGTGGTTGTAGTGGGGTTTGAAGATAGTCTTCCCAACTGTAAACGTACAATAGTTTGTTAACACAAGAATATAATTAGTAATAAGCAATTAAAAATTTTGTAAAAAATTCAATGACAACTTTATAGGCTTAATAGTGCTTTAGATACTGAAAACTGGCCTTATGCATGTCAAAATCATGCCCTCATAGTTTTTCCTACTATTTTTAATAATGAACAATGTTCAACTTCTTTTTAGTACTTAGACCACCATCAGTCCCATCAGATAGACAATAAAATCTGAGATCAAGGTATCTTTTTTTGTTTTTAGGGAGCCCAAAGAAAGTTTAACAAAATTAAATACATCTTACCCTCTGGCATAACTGAGCATTGGATCATCTACAGCGTTTGGTCGTCTTTTATGTAGTCTGTACAGATACTGGAGGTAGTGCTCTACATTAGACCTTCTGGCACCGCTGAGGATAACCTGGGCATCATGTTCCACCATACTGATTACCAGCTGCTGGTGTGCCCTTGACAACACTGGATATCTAAAAACAGTAAAGCAAGCTATTTTATGGTTTGTCATTGTTAGCTTGGAAATTATGTGTCATCAATTTTTTATAAAAGTGGAATTTGTATAAACAAAATCAAAGACAAGTTCAATATTATTTACTTACCCCTTTTTATTATTGTGAAATATAGAAGTTGGAACAATTATGGCTTTCACAGGTTCTCCCAGCCATCTATTGATAATTTCCTGCGATGGCAGGTCTGCTGACAATTTGAGGACCACCCCAACTCTCTTCTCCCATCCAACACGCTCGTGGAATTTAGACCACCAGAGCCAAGTCTCATTCCATGGTTCTTCATCTTCCTCATCATTTTCTGGTCCACTGTTTATCAAAGTTCGGTTGCAGAACATTGGAACACATGCCCATATTATTGTAGGATGGTAACTGAAAATTACATTTGAAACTTGTTATGCATTTTATTATGGAGAGCCAACAGACAATTAAATAATTAAGTAAATTATGTGTCTTTTCAGTTTACTGTAGGTACCTTGTCTCAAAATAATCACATATTATTCTAGCTAAATTATTCGTGTTTTTGGAATGTAAATTCAACATAACAGCAGGCAGGCCAAGGCCGCGGCAGTACGATAGCTCCTCGTTCATACAATCTTCATTGCGCTGTCGAACCACTGGCGACGGTGCGTCCACATCCAAATAAGGCGACAGTTTCCCCACGATCCTGGTCGTCCAGTCTTGAGGTGATATGACCATGTCAGATCTTGTAAATCCCCCGATGACACTTCCATTGGGAAGCACAGACCGGCGAAAACGTGGGTGAACTATAGGCGCTACGATGAATGAATAATTGAAGTGTAATGCTTCTGTTAAGCATTGTTGGATATCTGGAGATGTCACATAATCTAGCCCACACGATATTTCTTGTTGCGACATTTTTACTTCATTTAAAACTAGGTATTTTATATAAATTTTTAAACAATTTGACGCTGAACCGTGAACGGTGAACCGCACAAAAGCGAAAATTTAAATTGATAATTTGATATGACAACTGACAGTGACATTTATTTTTTCTCTGAGTCGACTTTTTTCATAATCTGTAATAAATAACATTAGTCAAATGCAGGGCTTCATAACGTTATCGAATAACAGAAAAAATATCGTTACGTATACGTATACGTATCGTTATCGTAACATTAACCGTTACTAATATCAATTTTTAACGTTATTTTTAATATCGGGTAAATTTTCATAACGTTATCTATGCCCTTGAAGCAGTAACGTTATGAAAAAATAACGTTATTTGAAGCCCTGGTCTAAAGTCTAGTCAATGTCTAAGTATAAAGTCAAAAAGTCAAGTCGGTCGGTTCAGTAAAGTGGCAGACACTAGACCCTTTACTAAAACTTTTGATGGAGTTTTGGATGGAACACAAAAGAGAACGTTTCTGGATATTACATCACTTTCCTACACTTGTGCGCGATAACGAATATCCAGGGCTTCATAACGTTATCGAATAACAGAAAAAATATCGTTACGTACCGTTATTTTCATAATTGTAACCAGATAACTTTATTTTTTTAACGATATTTAGTAAAATAACGTTATATTTATCGTTATTAATATAACGATATTTTTTCGTTATGTATAAACGAACAAATATCGTTATAATAATAACGGTAAATATAACGTTATTTTCTGGTATCAGGTATGCGATCGTGCACGGTGCACTAAATCTCACTCACAGTCACAAAGAAAAAATACACCTTATAAGCGTGATTACGTTTAGAAAATTTTCCCGCCTGTCATGATTTTCTTGACGGACTATAACGTTATCAAAGAACATATATTTACCGTTAAATCCTATATAACGTTATAACATTTACCGTTATTAAATACATTTATAACGTTATTTCTAGTATCGGTTAAATTTTCATAACGTTATCTATGCCCTTGAAGCAATAACGTTATGAAAAAATAACGTTATTTGAAGCCCTGCATACAAGATACGCGCTAAACACATAACCCTCCCGGCAGTCGGGTAAAAAAAAAAGAATGTCAGTTGTCAATTGTCATATGTCAATCACAATTTCACACATGAAAACAAAATAGTGATGGGACTCGAATCAAAATTGAGTATTCGAATCCATTCGAATCACCACGAAAATAATCGAATCGTGATTCGAATCAACCTTTGATTCGAATAGACTGTTGATTCGAATCAAGTCTTTAATCCTTCAGGCCCCGCGCGAGCACCGGTGATCGCGACAATAGAATACAATAGCAATTCCTGGAAATTCCGACTGAAGTATATTCGAATAGATTGTTGATTCAAATCAAATCCTTGATTAGAATCACGATTTAAATCAATAATCATACAGAAAGACATAACTACAACGAAATGAAGCTGTCCATTTATCATTCTGTCTGTGGCTGCTACGCTTTCACGCATAAACCACTGAATCGTTTTCGATAGGAATTAGGAGTTAGTACAGACCTTTGGAAAGGACTTATGCTACTACTTTAATTCCACTGCTGGGAACTATATCACGTGTAGCCAAGTTAATTATGAACATGCGGCCCCGCTTCCCCACACCTCGTCCTTGGCCTTAGGCGCCGTCCAATCACAGGCCTTCGCGCCCGCACCGGCCCAATGAGAGCTCGTGTCTCTATAATCGCACTGAACATTACCATAATTATGGTACTAATCTTTCGCAGGGCGTTGCATTGACGTGATTCGAATCAGCTCATGGAATCGAATTAGCTCGTGAATTCGAATCAGCTCGTGGATTCGAATCAACTCGACAATTCGAATCAAATTATGTTCGAACCAATTTAAAAACTGACTCGAATCGAGATATAAATGTCATGATTCGAATCATTCGAATCAAATATGATTCGAGTCCATCACTAACAAAATCAGAAATCTACAGGTAACCTAAAAATTTATTATTTCCATTCATTATTAACGAATATCGTATTCTTTTATAGTAAACTGACAAAATGGGAGTGCCAAAGAAACCTCTAAAAATAAAACATGTAAAAAACGAAATTGTTAAAGAAATGAACTTTATAAAGAACATATTCTCCGTGGCTTTTATACCCCTGCACAAAAAAGGTATTATGTTATACTTTTAACTATAAGTTGATATACTTACTTTTTTATTTAACTAATAATATCTAATTTTAAAAACTAGAAAACAAAGTGTAAGTATCTATAAAATAGAACTCGCAATAATTGTCGTTGAAAGTAGTCAATAAGTATGCTGTTCGTATTTTCAGATGATTCTGAACAAATGGATTTTGAAATGGAAAAGTCAACCACCATTAAAGAACCTGAGAAGTACACGAGAGCAAATACAATAGCTGAACTAGAAGCAAAGTTGCAAAAAGTGAAATCACAACACAAGTTTCAAATAAAGGGAAAACTAGCTAAGAAAAGTTTAAATAGTAAACTCAGCAAGAAGTTAAAGAAAACTGAAAGAAACAAAATGAACAAGAAGCCCAAACCTATTGTGGATTCTGAAACGGACTTAAAAGAAATAAAGGAAGAAAAACCCAAAGTTAATCAACCACCAAAGCCAGTTTTTAATACAGATGGCAAATTAGTGTTCTCCAAATTTGACTTTGCAAAACTTGGGGGAAAAGGTAAATATTTGTTATTTTATAACAGCATTAAAAAATGGTCCTCTCTCAAAATTTTTTTGCAATCTTATTTTTTCTCACTTCAGAAAAGACACCAAAATCTCAAAAAGACCCAAGAAAACTACTAGATCAGTTGAAAAATCAAGAGCAAAGAATACAACAATTATCTGAAACTGATGGAGAAAAAGCTAAAGAAATAAAAGAGAAACTTGCCTGGAAAACTATTCTTCAGAAAGCTGAAGGAGAGAAAGTTAAAGATGATCCCACTCTTCTCAAAAAATCAATAAAGAAAATGGTATGTATTTAATTGTTTCTTATTTAACTGTAAAAAATAATAACTATCCTTTTTTGATTTTCTTTCGCTTTAAAGAGTCCAAAACCTCCTAATTAGTACAGCAGATTAACCCATCAATCCCCAAGCGGTACCTGGCTGCCACATAACAATTGAAAATTGAATGTGCCTGCGATTCCCACGATCGAGGTATTAACCATGAAAAAGTCAAGACAAAACAGATAGATAGTTTCATTTTTAATATAAAAAACTAGTTGTCTCGGCAAACGTTTTTTTTGCCCATATTATTTTATTGAAGTGACTAAAATACAAGTATAGCGCCATGGTTGTCTGACCTGGCTCTTGTAGACATTTTCAAATTTTTAAGAAAATGTTAATAGCGTGTAATATTCTAGCTCTGAAAAGAACTGTTGTTTAGCCCTGAGAAAAAATCACGCACGCGCAGCCCCGCCTTGATGACGCCCACTTCGCAGTAGGCCGTGCAGTAGAAATTGTAATATTTTAATTTCGCCATAACTTCAAAACCAAATGTCCAATTTTAGTCATTCAAAGACCAAATATTATCTACATAAACTGTACTTAGTGAAGAAATAATTTATTTTGATAAGGATCAATAGCATAAGTAAAATAAACGCGTTTAAATGTAGTCCAAAAAAAAACAAGATTTTTTTAAATAAAAAAATGATTGTCGCGGACTTTTTTGTAGATATTTATAAGATCAACAGTTAATTGGAGCATTTTATGGTTCTATATTTTAGTTTAGGAGCGTACGCAAAATAAGTAAATTTTCTGGTTGATTTTTTACACATTGTGTCCGAAAAACCCAAATATGTTACGGAAACCTTTTTTTTAAAAACTAAAATTTTGCTTACTCGTGGATAATGTAGCTTTCGAATGGTGAAAGGATTTAGGATTTTTAAAATCGGTCCAGTAGTTTTTGAGTCTATTCATTACAATTATACAAACAAAGTTTTCCTCTTTATTAGTGTAGATAGT
Source organism: Lysandra bellargus (assembly GCA_905333045.1). Taxonomy (NCBI): domain Eukaryota; kingdom Metazoa; phylum Arthropoda; class Insecta; order Lepidoptera; family Lycaenidae; genus Lysandra; species Lysandra bellargus. The sequence continues at coordinate 3,649,176 of HG995333.1, forward strand.
GGTATAGACTACGAACTACGAATAATAATGAGTGATCGGTGAACATACATAAAAAAAAATACATACAGCCGAATGTATTACCTCCTCCTTTTTGGAAGTCGGTCAAAAACTAAGGAAAAGTAACTCAAAGTCAAAAAACATGTTCTATAACACGTCTTGCCAAAAATTTCATTCATTTGCAATATTTAGGTGGCTTTCAGCGGTATCTGGTTGACGTTACATGACAGTTCGAAATGAACCACATATTTAAAAACGGTAATAGTATGGAAGTTACATTTCCTTATTCTTTATTATTCGTAAAACTTTTATTCCTTTGGTGTATAGAATTCAAACAAAATATTGTTTGCATTTTCCAGGAGCAAAAGAAGAAAGTTAGTAAAAAGAAATGGGAAAATAGAATTGAGGGTGTTGAGAAGAAGAAACAAGACAGACAGACAAAGAGGAAAGACAATATCTCCAAGAAGAAGAAAGAAAAGAAAGTTAAGGTTGTCAAAGCTGCACAAAAGAGGGGCAGAGTTGTCATATTATGACATAATAATAATTAATAATTTTGATCCTGTTTTAATCCCTTGTTTTATTTAATAGGGCTTTCAAAATATGGTTATTATTTTTTAAGACTATGCTGATACGTGAATCTGAATCCTTGAAATTTTCAATAAGTTAGTAGTGATAACATATTGTTTGTAGTAACATAACAATCTTTTTTCAGTTTTTCTTGTCTCTCTAATACAGATAAGATGTAATTTTTCAGTTCGCACTTTAATATTAGAATTTTCCTACTGAGTTATAACTTATAACATAAAAAGACAAAGGGATTTTGAAATAAATAAATTTATAAACGGAAAATAATTTCCTTTAATCGACACAATTTAATTGTATATTTTGTATTACAATACCTAGAACATGTTAGTGTGCCTATGTAGGTAATAAATAAATATAAAAATTATTGAGGTGGGTGGGTGGTGGTCATGTACTTTCGATTGATAAACACAATAAAACGTAAAACAAATTAAACTTTTGTTGGAGATGCAAAAGAAGTGGGAATGTTTTTTTTTTTCAATGATTATGTGCGAGTTACGTTATGGTGAAATGTAACATTGTATCATACGTTTTTAGTTTTTACCAATATTACAATGGTGAAAACGTATGATACAAAGTTACTCTAAACGGCCGCTAGGGGGACATCTGAAGTAGCATGCGAATGGAAATAAGGCCCCGTTTTTACCCTTTGGACATGGAACCCTAAAAAGTACAGAAAAGATGAAAATATAATGTAGCTGCAGTAGTTATAGAAGGTACTAAGGTACTATCCTGAAAAAAAAAACGAGCATCCGGAAAGTTGTGTTCATCAATCGATTCCATGATTTCAAGTGTAGGTCGGTAGTTATTATTAAACAAAATACTATCCCCTTATCCATTAAAAATATAAACTGTTTAGTTAACAGTTAATTTTAATATTAATGCTATCTTTGTCTAACACTAGATCGTCGAGTGTTTGACAAAGAGTATGATAAGGCTTAGAAAAATCAACTGTGCTTGTAAAAAAAATCCAATATAAAATCCACAAATAATGTGAAGTGGCCATGGAAGATGGAATCCTTAACATTCTATGGCTCTATAAATAGAAAAGGTTTTATTTAAAAGAAGAGTCCTGTAGGAAGACTCTTTGAAATGAAAACAGGCCTCCATGCACAGGCTTTGAGAAATCAGTAAACTAGGAAAGGATAATAAGATGTGTGGCGCCAGACTACCTTGTAATTACTTTTATAGGATTTTCTTGGCATGTAGCGACATCTAGCGGGTGAAAGCCTAAGGTTAGTTCTGCCTGTAATCTGCAGTTGTTTATGAAAATCACCGACTTCTGAGAAGCTGTGTAATAACGTTGTAGAAATATTAGATAGTATAAAATATAGATATAAGTTTTACAATATTTTTTATGTATATTGTATGTAAACTTGATACCTACTTTTCTTTTTTATTTGGTCAAATATGCAGACTACTATTTTTTATACATAATATTGTCTCTATCGACTACATAGGTAAGTCTGATCTTACATATTACGCTGCATCATAGTTTTATAGTCGGCGTTTACAAGATACAAAAATATGGATAAAGGTGTAAGCAGACATTGGAGTATATTTTGAGAATCTACTTTTGGAGCATTAGTCAACATCAACACTGAAGTATAAAATATTTTAAGTCCAAAAAATCTATTTTTGATTAGCCCATTTGCCTCTCAGCAACAGCAATCTGTATTAACTTTTTACTGTTTTACAGTTAGGCATCTTATTATACACTAAAAATAATAGAATAACTATGTTCTACAACTAATAAAAACTAAAATATTATGAACACTTCTTTTTTCTTATCAATAAGTAATAATATTTTTCATGATACAAGTTTAAAACAAAACACCATCCACTATTTTCCCAAATGAAATGTATATTGTGGTTTTGTACTATTGTACTATACGACCAGTTACAATATTCATGAAAACTGAAAAGTTTTTGTAAGTCCAATATAATTTTCTTGATACAAATTATTTAAATTAATTGGTTACAATAGTTATTAAACATTGGAGTTCAATTTATGCACTAGGCAAGTGTAGACTTAAAATGTAAATAAAACCTAAAAAGCTCTCAAGATTATTGGACATTAAAACCAGTGTAAATTTATATGAATTTTATGGAAATTTGCTTCAAAATTTACTGTCTTTCTTGCAAGTATTTGATTGAAACTGCTCATGTATTCCTTTTAAAACCTGGTTTATAACTTTACACTGATTGTCTCGTCAAACAGAATAGCGCAATAAAATAATATAAAAAGAAACACCTAAGTCTATGTGTAAATAGGCTAAAATTTAGTAACAAAAAATATTCTTTTTATTGATCTAATCATTATAAAAATAAACACATGTTTAAACAAATGTAAATAGCAATAACTTAAAACAAATAGAGCCTCTAAAACTATTAAAATAGTACATTCAAATGTCATTTATATAATTGAAAGCATGCTTTTTTACAATTAGTAAAAATATGGTTTGTTGCCAATTTCTTAAATCAAGTTTAAAACGTGACCTCGCAAATTTGATGGTTAACAGAGCTTTGCAACCTTTTGCGGCATAGTTGTATTCAATCATTTAAAATTTGGAAAAAATTAACAATGGGTTTATAAAAATAGTTCTCATACACTTTTGTTTAAAATATTGCAAAATCATATATATCAATAGAAGTATGGTATCTCTATTTAAAGGTTTAGAAGCATTTTATAATATTATAAACCATAATAGAAAATTACATTCATTTTAGTTGTCAATAAAATAAAGTGTATTAGAATTATTTTATAATATCCTATGGATGTTATGGCAAGTGTATAACATTCCTGGATAAATATTATATTTCGTTATAATAAACAAGAAAAGAAATCCCCTTATTCTGCAATGGCTTAGCCAAATTTGATTGCACTTTGAAGCTTACTTATGTCTAGTGTCAATGAAACAAAATGTTTCTAAAAAGAACCTGAACTTACAATAATAATTATAGACCTTAACATTTATAAGTATATTCCTTGGAAAAAGTACTGAGCATCAAAAATAATAATAATATGCTCTTTGTACCATCTCCAACTAGAATGCTACATAAACTAGGGTACTCTAAAATATATTCTAAAAATTATAGAAAAATTATAACTTTTATAGGTACAAACTTCAGAAAAATGTAATACTGCGTACTATTAGGTTAATATTAAATCAGTCAAGATATTGTTTCATGTTGATGCATGTCAGTAGTATCAGTGGATTCTATGGTAATCAGTGCAGGTTATGGAAACTTATGTTTTTAATTAAGTCATTAAATAAAAGGTGGGTAACAATTTGGGCGCAATCATTGAGTTCTAACACATACAATAAAAATATACACCAAATGATTAGGCCCAAAGGACAGACTCTCTAAATAAACTTACTCTATCAGTATTACTCACTAACTATACTCTAACTATTGGTAATAATAAAGCAAGTTGTGAGGCGGGATATTTGCATCAGTCTTGTGAAATTCTCAGTTGTAAATTATTAATTGTTAATTATCGAGGATTTTTGGTAATGTTTAAAATAAAATCAGTACAACAGTTAATCGAGAGAGTTGGTGGTAGCCATCAGTTCATTTCCGACTTAAGCGATAATGCAGCATCGAGGGCTCTCCCTGCCGCATAGCTGGGGATGTTTAAGTAGGCGGGCTTATCGTGCTCACATAAACCCGGTTCGGTGCAACAGCGACTTACCGGCCCTGCTGTATTACTCGTTGATGTACTCGTCTCTTGATTGTTAACACAGACCATTTTGTGGTTGGTAAATTGTTCCAGTGAGCGCAGCTGTTCTCCACATGCATTGCATTTTAAATCCCGTGCATGCACCTTTTTGTGGCTGTTTAGTGATCGGGAGTTATCAAATACCTTGTCACACATGTCACAAAATTTCAATGTCTTTTCACCTGTACACACAACTTTGTGATTGTTCAATCTGTCGATGGACATGTATCTTTTGTTGTTGCACAGATCACATTTGAACTGTTTTTGAGGTAGTCTTCCCGTGTGCACTTGCATGTGTTTACGTAGATTACTCTTGTCTTTAATGTATTTTGAACACACAGAGCATTTGTTTACATCCTTTCGGGTGTGGGACGCGTCTAAGTGTCTACGTAGATAGGACTTCTTGAGGAAAGGCTCCAAGCAAATTTGACATCTGAAAGGCTTCTGAGCCGGATGAACACCGGTCAAGTGAGTGTTGAATTCTAAAATCGAGGGATAGCTTTTTCTGCAATGTGGACAGTGAAATAACTTGCGGCATATACTTGCGCTCGAATCACAAAAGGGGTCGGAGCAATCGTCGCAAAACGAATCGAGCCCTGCCGGTGGTGTCACTGTAGACTGAAATGGTTCGAGTTCGTTAGGTAAAGTATCATCATCAGCAGAAGCTGCACTGCCAGGTTCCTCCTTCACTTTAGGTTCGCTGCCTTCAGAGAAATCATCTTGAGAAGCCACACTTCGCGAAGTACCCGCGAGCATCCACCAGGGATTATACTGCCAAGCCCCAAGCCCACTTTGTAAAGTTTGTCCCTTAATATCACTAGGTTTAGTTTGTGTTTCGGCATTAGAAAATCCTGGAAAACTTGGAAGCTCTTGATTTTTAGGCCTCGTCGATTCGAATATACTATGTTGTGATATGAGATGTTCATAATCACTGGAATCTAGCTTCCTCTCGTTTCGATCATTTGGATCCTTTTTTGACATTTTTAGATGTTTCTGTAACAAAATTTGGTGTTTTTTTAATCTAAACGTTTATTGAACATAATATTGATACTTGATTTTTATAAAACTTGAATTGAAAAGCTTCATTATTTTGATTGTTATGGATTTCACAACCATTAGCAAAGTAAACAAACAACGCAAATGCGCGGATTTTCTGTTCCGCTCCACAACAGAAGTTTATGTCACTGTTGTATATATAATTAACATTACGATATGAAAATATTATAAAATTATGTAAAAAACTGGTGCATACATACTTTTATTGCAAAATTTCATAAACAAACAACAAATTCCAACAATTGTTATTTTTACAATTCAGCCATTTTGTTTTTAATTTCATTTAACTTTTTAATTATTTTATTCATAATAAAAATTAGGTACAGTCTACAGAGTTGAGAGTACAGACATCTACCTAAACTAGGGTAAAGTCTAAAGTCTAAACAAACCAGGGCTTCATAACGTTATCGAATAACAGAAAAAATATCGTTACGTACCGTTATTTTCATAATGGTAGCCAGATAACGTTATTTTTTAACGATATTTAGTCAAATAACGTTATATTTACCGTTATTATTATAACGATATTTTTTCGTTATGTATAAACGAAAAAATATCGTTATAATAATAACGGTAAATATAACGTTATTTTCTGGTATCAGGTATGCGATCGTGCACGGTGCACTAAATCTCACTCGCAGCCCACTTTTTTTGCGAGATTTGTGTGAAAATACAAAGAAAAAATACACCTTATAAGCGTGATTACGTTTAGAAAATTTTCCTGCCTGTCATGACTTTCTTGACGGACTATAACGTTATCAAAGAACATATATTTACCGTTATAAATCTTATATAACGTTATAACATTAACCGTTATTAATATCAATTTTTAACGTTATTTTTAATATCGGGTAAATTTTCATAACGTTATCTATGCCCTTGAAGGAGTAACGTTATGAAAAAATAACGTTATTTGAAGCCCTGAAACCAGGGCTTCATAACGTTATCGAATAACAGAAAAAATATCGTTACGTACCGTTATTTTCATAATGGTAGCCAGATAACGTTATTTTTATAACGATATCTAGTAAAATAACGTTATATTTACCGTTATTATTATAACGATATTTTTTCGATATGTATAAACGAAATAATATCGTTATAATAATAACGGTAAATATAACGTTATTTTCTGGTATCAGGTATGCAATCGTGCACGGTGCACCAAATCTCACTCATATTTAAAATGTAATAAGCGTTCTCTGTGAAAATACAAAGAAAAAATACACTTTAAAAGCGTGATTATGTTTAGAAAATTTTCCCGCCTGTCATGACTTTCTTGACGGACTATAACGTTATCAAAGAACATATATTTACCGTTATAAATCCTATATAACGTTATAACATTTACCGTTATTAAATACATTTATAATGTTATTTCTAGTATCGGTTTAATTTTCATAACGTTATCTATGCCCTTGAAGCAATAACGTTATGAAAAAATAACGTTATTTGAAGCCCTGCCTGAAACAAACTGCATTTTATATATTTTTATTATTAAGGGAATATTATGGGTATGGGTGGTTATGGTTGCTTTTGTTTTTGTAAGACGTAGATAACTATTACTTGAATAATTAATCATTAAGTATTATTTTAATAAAATATTATAAATCATTATGATTCCAAAAAATTGTCGTTACTTGCAGGGCTTCATAACGTTATCGAATAACAGAAAAAATATCGTTACGTACCGTTATTTTCATTATGGTAGCCAGATAACGTTATTTTTATAACGATATCTAGTAAAATAACGTTATATTTACCGTTATTATTATAACGTTATTTTTTCGTTATGGCATAACAAAAAAATAACGTTATAATAATAACGGTAAATATAACGTTATTTCCTGGTATCAGGTATGCGATCGTGCACGGTGCACCAAATCTCACTCATATTTAAAATGTAATAAGCGTTCTCTGTGAAAATACAAAGAAAAAATACACCTTAAAAGCGTGATTACGTTTAGAAAATTTTCTCGCCTGTCATGACTTTCTTGACGGACTATAACGTTATCAAAGAACGTATATTTACCGTTATAAATCCTATATAACGTTATAACATTTACCGTTATTAAATACATTTATAACGTTATTTCTAGTATCGGTTTAATTTTCATAACGTTATCTATGCCCTTGAAGCAATAACGTTATGAAAAAATAACGTTATTTGAAGCCCTGGTTACTTGTTACTTTAGGGCTTAGGGCTTAGGCTAGTCAATAATTGAAATAGAAAAAATATTATGTCAGTGTCGATTGTCAATGGTCTTATTGTCAAATTTGAAATTTTAGTTGTCAAAGTCATTTAAAAATTAAAATGTCTCATGCTTATTTTTAATTTTTATTTTCAATTTTTCACACATTTGAAAAATCATAATAATAATTAAAGAATTAATATAACTAGATAATAAATAGAGTTATAAATGGATCGCTTATGTTCATCGATTCTTCAAACTATATGGCGTCCCACGATAAACATTGTGAGGTATTGTAATCTACAAAGTTAAGCTGGCTAGAGTCCCTAGGTTATTTTTTGAATTTCTTCAATTAACTTTGTAGTTTTTTTCCTATAGAACACGATATCATGCTGATAAAACTCGTCTGGTAAGAAGATACGGATACGAAGAGAAAATTTGGAGTGGTGGTCTGTTACCGCGAGTAGAAGGAAAACGCCTGCCAATGCCTGAATATAGGTAAGATGTTTATATTAAGGCAATATTACAAAGCTTCAGGTCCAATGCAATTGTTGTTGAGGCTTCCAAATTTTCTGATATAACTGTATCATTATTATTAAGTATAAATATTAAATATTTCAGACCTAAGAATGCATGGTCAGAAAAAAGGGCACTGTTTGGACAAAATGATTATATTGATATACTGGGTACTGGTGAACTGCACCCAGTCAGGACTCTGTATTCAGTGCCATCCTGGATAAGAGGCTTCAGCGGCAAAGAGTACCATGTAAGTTGCAAGGTTATATTTTAATTAATCCTTCAGGCCCCGCGCGAGCACCGGTGATCGCGACAACAATAGAATACAATAGCAATTCCTGGAAATTCCGACTGAAGTATTAACTTAATAAAATATGCACTATAATATAGTCATTCTACAAGGAATATCATTTCTTGAACTCAATAGGTTATGAAAGAATAATTATTTATTTAAAAATATCTTCAACATAATATTATCTTTGTTCTTTATTTCAGGTGATACTAAGGAAAAAGAAAATGTTTGCTAAGACAGCTGCACCGGTTGTCCGACCGACAAAATGGAAGGAATACCAGAAACGATTTTCCTATTTGTACAGAATACTCAATAGGAAAACTAAAACAGGAAAATCATCCCAGTAGAATTAAGTTTATTTACATACTAGAATCTTAGTTAATTAATAAAAAATGAAACAACACTGCCATGTTTTGATTTCCAATTTTTTATTATGGCCAAAATACTTATTAAGGCTATAAAATGAAATCCTTTTTAACTCATAGCTTAACAATATAATTGTTTATTATTTACTTATATAATTTAATTTTATTTTACTCTTTGGATGCTTATCAACAAAAGTTTATATATTAGTAGGCTTACATTAACAATGTTTTATTTTGTTAACTAGCTATATGACTTCATTTAAGGTCTGCACAAATAGCAGTTGAAATTATATTTTGTTTTTAATTAATTATACTTAATATGTAGCCTGGCCGTTATTATAATCCAGTGGTACTCAACCGACCTTTTTTATAGAGACCACAATCACATTTTGTTCTTGGTTCTACGGCTGCAATCATTTTTTTAGGGTTCAAAATAAAGTTCTTCAAAATTAGCAATTTAAAAGTGAAAATTTGTTTACGACATTTACGACGACTTTACATTACAATGCCGGATGGTGTCAAGATGGTTTAACTTCATGTGGGCCACTGATAAAAGTCCCGGCGGACGCAGGTTGAATATAGCTGTACTACACAGTATTTGTGCTCACACCCCAGTCTTCTTTGATCATATCGGCGGCCTTTTCAGCGATCATGACGACTGGCGCCACTGATAAAAGTCCCGGCGGACGCAGGTTGAATATAGCTGTACTACACAGTATTTGTGCTCACACCCCAGTCTTCTTTGATCATATCGGCGGCCTTTTCAGCGATCATGACGACTGGCGCGTGTGTGTGGGCCGCTGGTATTTGTGGCATTATGGACGCGTCGGCCACCCGCAGTCCTTGGATACCGTGTACCAGTAGCCGCGGGGACACCACAGCGGATGGGTCGCCACTTGGACCCATTTTGCAGGTGCCGGCCTGAAAAAAATGGGAAGTTTTTAAATTATATTGCTGGTAACGTTGGCTGCTCGAATGCAGTATAATAGCCCCTTCATTTTGTTTTTTAACCATTTTGTATACAATTTCATTACGTATCAGATAATTTGGATATAGGACCCTTCAAATCTATTATAGCCGTTGTGGACAGTAAACTGTTTATTGCAGTGGTCTCTAACCTTTTTTTCATGCGGGCCACAAACATGTTTTGGTCTTGGTGTCGTGGGCCGCAACATGGTTTATTGGCATACATAATCGATGCCGGTCATGGCACTCGTGGCCAATTATTAACGATTATGCCCCTTATCATGTAAGCGACTATACAAACGTGTTAAGGGTCATAACACGTTTGTATAGTCATTTACATTGGCATTGGTCCATCATGATGAATAACGTGGATGGGCCGTAGCCCGTAACAGATATCTTTAGCAGTTACCAGCTATAAAGAAACCGGCCAAGTGGGTGTCGGGCCACGCGCAATATAGGGTTCTGTGATACCGCTAGTTTTTTTTTTTTTGTGTGGTTAATAAAATATGTACATTTATAACGTGTTTCATCTCAGTTACTTTCAAAGGAATTTGAACGAAAAGTTCCTTTATACTTCGCCGAATTTTTTTTTAGTTGATCGACTATAATTACCTACTCAATAACTTATGAAGTCTTCTTACAAAGTGAACATAATCACTACGTGTCTTCTTAGTCGTGATAGTTCTTTTTTAAATTCAGCTACTCCCGTGAATTTTTTCACATTTGCAGAAGCAACCGTTTAGAGTTAGACTTTAGCTGGTAGAAGGGGGGACACTGGACTCTAACGATTTTTTCCACTTTAAAATAATAATAATATCTATGGACGCTTCACACCACGTCAGTTTGGCCCCGTGGTAAGTACCTGAAGGACTTGTGTTACAGGTACCAGACAACGGAAATATATTTAATACTTTTATACTATACATATATTTAAGATTTTTATTATATGATACACATATTTAATATACATCCATGACCCAGGAACTTCATAAACTTTTTTTTTTGTTCCATCGGCGGGACTCGAACCCGCGACCTCCGGCTTGAGCTACCAACGCGGCAACGCGCTCACCATTGCGCCACGGAGGTCGTCAAAACTATAAAATTTAATATTTCACAAACGGATCCCTAAATCGGAAAATGATCTATGAATACTCATAAATCATAATAGTTTTAAAAAGCCTATCCAACGACACCCCACACGATGGGGTGGACGCGAAAAAAAATTTTCATCCCCTTTTTTTTTTTTTTCGAAAGGGTTTAAGCTACTGGTCTGGTTAAGACCATGGTAGTTTAATCGTGGCAGTATTTTCATCCCCGCTTGATGTGTATGGAAGGTACCATAAAAAAAAAAGATTTCATGTACCATTTGTTGCCATCATTAATAATATGTGCATTCATGCCAAATTACAGCTTTGTAGGTCCTATATTCTCTGAGCAAAACCGCGGACAAACAGACGGACAGACAGACGGACAGACAGACGGACGGACAGACGGACGGACAGACCGAAACTATAAGGGTTCCTTGTTGACTACGGAATCCTAAAAAAGTATTCAATTACCATATGGTCGAGCGTAATAGAGGTCTGCATGATGGCGCACTCCCAGTACTCATCAGAGTCAAACTCAAGCGTCTCGCAGCCCGGGAACGGCACGTCATTCAGTTTGGTGTCGAACCGCTTAAAAGCTGTGGTGTTTATGACTCGTTGCACCTAAAACAATAGCAGGGGTGAAGGAGTGAGCTTGCCATGCTTGTATTAGGTTATTAGGTAGGTAGGGATTTAGATGACAGTTTTTAAGATATTAGAGGTAAGTAAAGCAGATAAGCTAACCACACAATATGTACATCTATAATAATATATTCTTGTGTTGAGACTTCAGTGTCCATGTGTGGAAGTATAGGTCTACCAGAATCTGATGGCAATTTTTATTTTTATTTATTTATTTATTTAAACACTTCATGCAAATATACATAGGCGGGCTTAATGCCTAGTGGCATTCTCTACCAGCCAACCTTAGGGTGATGATGAGAATGTAGAATAGGCGCATTCTAAAGCAATATTAGTTATAAAATTATGTAATAAATAGTTTTACAATAAATATCATAATAAACCTACATAAACCGTACTTACCTATTGTATACTAATACACACTATAATAATATGATAATACCATACATATTTCAACTATATAATTATAAAATATACCTACATAAAATATGTACTTACATAATTATTAAAATACTAAATTACTAAAAGAAAATATGGAATTTTTTATAAATATTAATTCATGTGGAACTAAATCTAATTCTCATTATCATTCAAAAGATTTTTTAAATATAGTTTAAAGATATTTTTGTTAGTCGACATCCTGATTTCTTGAAGGAGGGCGTTCCAAAGGACTAAGGAGGATGGACTGTACATGGAAGGAGTGGACAATGCTGGAATTATGAGGAGGGCAGTGGAGGCGCAAGTTTTTGCATGATCGAAGTTCCGTACTATGGGTATTACTGAAGAATTCAAGGTGGGAAGATAAATATGGAGGAGCGCTAGGAGAGTACAGGAGAGAGTACAGCATACACAGTGCACGCAGTGATCGACGTTGACGAATTGGCAGCCGTTGCAGCTTAGATCGGTATTGAGAGACATGATCAAAATTACGAAGATTGAAAATGAACCTGATGCAGTTATTTAGCATACGGTCAAGTTTGTTAAGTAGTTCTTCACGGAGTTCGAAGCAACAAACATCACCGTAGTACAGCAGCGGAACTATAAGGTAGGTAAAAAGTTTTTTAATCGATAAAGAGATCTCAGGGAGCCGGTAACTTTACTAGAAACGTTTGTTATGTGTGTACACCAATCGAGACTATTGTCTATATATAGCCCGAGATCTTTAACACTAGAGCTAAAAGGTATAACACTATTACCTAAGACGACGGGTGGAAGGGCTCTAATGTCGATTCGGCTCAACAAACGCGGACTGGCAATCAAGATCGCTTGACATTTACTGGCGTTTACATGCAGACCGAAATTTAAGGACCACGCGTTTATAGCCTCTAAGTCCCTGTTCATGTTTCTAATCGCGACAGGTAAATCATCAACCTTTTCTTGAATGTAGACCTGCAAATCATCAGCATAAAGGTGATACGCACAATGAAGTATAACTAAGGATATTAAATTAATAAAAATCTTACACTCTGCTGGCGTCCTCGAAGATAGGAACGAAACCAATTTAAAGCTTCGGGTGAGAGTATACGGGAAAGAATCTGATTGAAACAAGACTGAGATTTTTGAGTTCTCCATGCCAGCCCGTACATCATTAGTTATTTTTAACAAAGCAGAGGTGGTATTGTGCCCCGGTCTGAATCCAGATTGAAGTGATGAGAGGATATTGTTTTGGTGTACAAACTCGGAGAACTGCTTCAGAACACATGCTTCTAGGACCTTGGATAAAAAGGGGAGAATGGAAATAGGACGAAAATAGGACGGTTGTAAAGGATGAGGGATTTTAGGTAATGGACGAATATAGGCTTTACCCACTGGGCTTTACCCCATATTTTAGGAAATGTAGAGGACTCTATAGAAAAGTTATTAATGTGCGTAAGAGCTGGCAGGAGTTCATCAATAATAGGCACTAACATCTGCCGACAAATATTGTCACAGCCAACGGCTTTGGAGTCAATACGTTTGATGGTAGCTTTGATCTCACCCGGAGTAATTGGAGAAAAATGGAAAATTTCATCGATAGCAAATGGTAAATTTTTTAGATAGGCAATGGTCTGACGTTTGGTTTGAGCATCCAATGCATATAAGAAGAAAAATGGATATTAATATCGTTCAAGTTTATAGACCTGGATCCCAAAAGGATAAGACATAACTTACTTTCTGATGGATGAAACCATAGGTTCTTGGTAGTGCCTCGTGTACTTAGAATACCTGCGAATTTGTGTAGCTCTAAGTGTGACACCTGGTCAGGTACCAGGTACCAAAGTGGACAAAAATGAGTCTTACTTTACTTATTTTCTTATGGCCAATATTTATATATAATTCGTAGATTATTGTTCTGAACTAGTATTATGTAGTGTAAGACACTTTTCAACGACCAAAACTATTATCAGACGTTTTAAAAATATTTTTGTTGCTATTTTGTTTTTCAAAGGCTTAATTTTGTTTTATAAATTAATATAACACCTCAGAAAACAATACGTTATTGCAAGAATTTATTTTCTACTAGCTGTTGCCCGCGACTTTGTCCGTGTCAGCATACTGCATAGTACAATAACAAAAATGGATAATTTTCCCCTGTTTCCTTACCCAAAGGGTAAAAACGGGACCCGATAATAAAGATATTTCAGCCTGTCCGTCTGTCTGTCTGTCCATATCAATTTTTTTTTATTTTTTTTAATACGCAGGGGAAACTCATCATGGGTGCCCCGGGTTGGGTACCCCGGGGGTATGTGAGACTTCTACTCACTAAAACCACCTGCGGTTCGCCTTCAGCCGTATAACGGAGGGATGTCCCGGATCTAACAAACACGAGACTCCCTCCACGACCGGCCGGTCTACCTCGGGACCGGACTTCCACCAAAAGTAAGGGAACGCTTAGGCAAACTAAAGCGTTCCCCTCGGCGCCGGGACTGGCTAAGCCGGGGAGGTTCCCATCCTCTCCCGGAGCCCCGTTAGACGAGAGTTAGGAGGTTCGCATAGCGTCGCCTCCGCACTCCCGTCCTACGCCGGCGGAGCGGCAGAGAGGTGGGATCGTTCTCTCTGTCCCGCTCCGTGGCCTCTTTCTGCGATATAACAAATTCGCAGAAAGAGACCGTCGCCTGCCAGGCCTCATCGCTCTCGAGCATGCAGCGCACCATGCTCGGGTGCGAGAGGTCCCCGCCTAATACTGCCACCAGATCGTGGCGCTGTACGGCCCAACGATCGCACACCTCAAGGGTGTGCTGGGCCGTGTCCTCCGCAGCGCCACAGTCGTGGCAGGCCGGCGTTGGCTCTCTCCTGGCGATCTTACACAGGTACGCACCGAAACAACCGTGTCCGGTGAGTACCTGTGTAAGGCGGAATGTGAGGGGTTTTCTCTTGCGACGCATCCACGCCGCAAGAACTGGCCGCAGAGCCTGAGCAGTACGTTGACCGTACTGGGCCTGCGCCAGAACCTCACCCCACCTTCGAAGCAGCCATTCCTGCCCCAGCTTCCGCACCCGCGAGAGCTCCTCCCATGTCGGCGACTCACCAAAGAGTGACCTCCTCTCTAAAGTGAAGAGGTGCATCTCGGCGAGCACCGGCGCCACGAGCTCCCACGGGGGATCTCCAGCCAGGGCAGTGGCTGCCACCCAGGAGACTGTACGGTAGCCCCGAATTACCCTCACCGCTATGACCCGCTGCGCCTTCCGCAGCTGGGTTTTGTTCTTAACGGTGAGGGAATCCGCCCAAATTGGGGCCCCATACAGAGCTATACTCCGGCAGACCCCGGAGTATAGCCGCCTGCAGGCTTCGCTGGGCCCTCCTATGTTCGGAAGGAGCCGGCCCAGCGCTGATGCCGCCCTCACGACCTTCGGTCCCAACTGTTCGAAATGAGGACCGAAGGTCCACCTCCCGTCCAGGATGAGCCCAAGACATTTCAGTGTCGGGCTCACCCTGACCTCCGTCTCTCCGATCATGAGTCGTGCACCCGATGGGGATCCTTTCTTCCCGGGCCCGCGGAAGAGCAGAGCTTCGGTTTTTTCCATACGAACCCGAAGCCCAAGCTGCTCAATGCGTCTGACTACGAGCTTTGTGCCCTCTTCGGCCAGCCGCGCAGCTTCCTGGTACGTCCTTCCCCGAAATGTGATGTAAGTGTCGTCTGCATAGCAGACGAGATCCATTCCGGGGAGGAGATACTCCTCCAGCAGGACCCAGTCGTAGCCGGAGTCCCAGAGGTTCGGACCCACAATCGAACCTTGTAGAACGCCGCATTCGACCTCCACCCTCACTAAAGACCCCGACCGATCCACGAACATGATCTCCCGATCAGAGAGGTACGCCTTAAACAGTCTCCTGAGATACAGAGGCACTTCCTGGTACTCCAGTGCCTCATGTATTACGCTGTGGGGGAGACTGTTAAAGGTGTTGGCGATGTCCAAGGACACCACCACCACCACCTCCCTCCTGCGTTCCGCCTCCTTCGTCACCGACCTGAGGCGCCCTATGGCGTCGATGGTCGACCGACCGCCCCGAAACCCGAACTGTGCATCCGACAGTCCAGGCCCAGGGCCCTGCTCTAAGTGCTGAACTATGCGAGAGGCTAAAATGTGCTCAAACGCCTTACCCACCTCGTTCAACAAAACGATCGGTCGTACTGCCGACGCGCTGTCCGGTGGCCGCCCGCCCTTCGGTAATAGGACGAGGCGGCCCTCCTTCCATACCTTCGGGAACTGCCCGTACTGAATGCAGCGGTCAAACAGTTTTCGAATACTGTCTTCGAGGTGCACGAGAGCTATTAAGAGAATTTTCCCGTGCACCCCATCCGGACCTGGCGCCCTCTTCTTGGAACGGAGGCGGAGCAGAACCGCCTCCATTTCAGCGTCGGTAACGGGTGGCGGAACACCCTCCTCCATCGAGCCCGGCGTCCGTCGGGCCATCCGCGGTGGAGCGAATCCTGCCGGGGGGTTCGGGAATAACTCTCGCACGATATTCCCCAGCAGGTCTGGCTGGAGCGTCTCCGTCAAAGGGGCCGACTGGGTGCGAAGCTTGTCTCGCGCCCTTTTGTACGGTCGGCCCCAGGGGTCTTTGTCTATCCCCTCCACCAGCTCCATCCACGCTTTCTCCTTGGCCTGACTGATGGCCAGCTGCAGGATCTTCCGTTTCGCAACGTAGACCCTGTGCAGCCGGTCATCCCGATCCACATCTTGGGGGCGGCGCCGCCTGCTGCGAGTATATGCTCGACGCGCCGCATTGCAGGCGGCACGAAGGTCGGCCAACTCGCTCGTCCACCAATACACTTCCCGTCGCGGAGAGGGCGGACCCCAAACTCTAGGCATGCCAGCCTGACATATGTTTGTGAAAACCCTGCCAAGACAGCCAGCCATCTCATCCACCCCCATGCCTTCCATCGACGGGAGGCTCCAGCGACCGACGATGGCCGCCTCCTCCGCCAGCTCCCGGTTGAGTTTGGTAAGTGCCCAACGCGGGAACCTACTACGCCCCCTGGACCTAGACGCCGGACTCGATGCGGAGGCTGAAGACACCTCGAACCTAATGTAGCGGTGGTCCGAGAGTGTCTCCACCTCCGTCAACACCCTCCACCCCTCCACCCTGCGCGCGACGGCGGAAGTGGCGAACGACAAGTCCACCACTGAACCGCCCGTCCGCCGCACGCATGTCAGGACTGTCCTCGTATTAAGAAGGGACAATCCCGAGGCTAAGGCCCACTCCTCTACTTCCCTCCCCTTCGGATCAGTGACAGGGGAGCCCCACGCCGAGGACTTGGCATTGAAGTCCCCTGCCACTATGACGGGAAATGGGGCCAGCCTCCTGATCAGCGGCCCCAGAACATCGAGGAATTGTTCAAGGGCGGCAAGATTGCGATTTGGGGAGAAGTACACTCCGACGATGTACACATCTCCCCGAGCGGCAACTATGTATCCATCCCCCCTCATTCTGGGTATGAGGGGGGGCCCAGCACCAGGCCTCACCACTATTGCCACGCAGCCCAAATTGTCTCCAGCCCAGTGGGGCAAGGGAGGAACGAAGTAGGGCTCCGATACGACCGCCACATCAATCAACCACTCCGCCATCGACTGCAGGAGGAGGTCCTGAGCCGCGGCGCAGTGGTTCACATTAGCCTGTAAGACGCCGAGATGACCAATCATTACTCTGTCATTTCGGCATCATGCACCACCAGCCCTCTCCCGGATGGTGCCGGGGCGGAGGGAAATTTCCCACGTACTGGTGGGGGGTTACACGCTCTACCCCCCATCACGTGATCTGCTTTCAGGCCAGCGTCGCTGCAAATTGCGCAGCGTAACAGGGACGACTCACAGCCGGCAGCTTTATGCCCCGGATTGCCGCAGCGATAACAGAGGTCGCTGCGGTCTTTTTCGCAACTACACATTCCGGACATGTGGCCCTTACCCAGACACCTGTAACAATGCCTGGGTTTGTGGCCCTCGTGGATGAGCCGCACCCTGCTCCAGCCAACGCGAATCGCACCAAGCTTTATGAGCCGCTTGGCAGCGACCACAGGGCAAGAGACACGCACAGCGCCCACACCTCTGAAATTGAATCCATATCCAGACTGTACCTCCCCTTTCTAACATGTAGTGAATATTATTAAAGTATGGATACAATTGAGTATTTTTTGGTCATAACCTAGTCAAGAGCCTACCTGTTTGACCCAGATCCCAGAGCGATAAGACAACTTACTATCACAATATGGATGAAATCTTAGGTTCTCAGTATTTCCTTATGTACTTAGAATACCTTCGAATTTGTGAAGCTCTACATGGAGCTATACTCACTCTCACTCACTCACTCACAATGTGTAAAAATGTCTGTCTGTCTGTCTGTAACCTCTTCACGCCCAAACCGCTTAACCGTTTTTGCTGAAATTTGGTACATATATACTTTGAGCCCTGAGGTTAAAGTATACCTATCCGTTTTTTCCGGATATTTTTTCCGGGATAAAAAGTATCATGATATAATTATGTCCTTTCCTGGTAAAGCACATAATATATAATATGATACTTTTTCTCTCGGAATTTTTTTTTCGCAACAAAGTTGCGGGTATTATCTCGTATTTAATATAATATTGAAATAAATTTATTTAGTGCATGCATAGATATCAGTTAGAAGAATAATATATTATACTACTCTTATCGCTCTGGGATAACTGGGTCTAACAGAAGAAGAAAAGTGTGGTAGAAAGTGTTGGAGTTAGGGTCGATAGAGTTAGGCCGCGTCGATTCAGAAGCTTGGCTCTACATTAGATCTGATGAACGTCTGATAATAGTTTTGGTCATTGAAAAGTGTCTTACACTACATGATACTAGTTCAGAAGAATAATCTATAAATTATATATAAATATTAGCCATAAGAAAATAGGTAAAGTATGACCCATTTTTTGTCCACTTTGGTACCTGGTACCTGACCAGGTGTCACACTTAGAGCTACACAAATTCGCAGGTATTCTAAGTACACGAGGCACTACCAAGAACCTATGGTTTCATCCATCAGAATTCAGTCCGTCTGTCTGTCTGTCCATATCAAAAATGGATATGGACAGACAGACAGACGGACAGGCTGAAATATCTTTATTATCGGGTCCCGTTTTTACCCTTTGGGTAAGGAAACAGGGGAAAATTATCCATCTTTGTTATTGTACTATGCAGTATGCTGACACGGACAAAGTCGCGGGCAACAGCTAGTAGAAAATAAATTCTTGCAATAACGTATTGTTTTCTGAGGTGTTATATTAATTTATAAAACAAAATTAAGCCTTTGAAAAACAAAATAGCAACAAAAATATTTTTAAAACGTCTGATAATAGTTTTGGTCGTTGAAAAGTGTCTTACACTACATAATACTATTACGGATACGGGCAGTTGTTTACGTGTTACGAATACGGGCAGTTGTTTACCTGCGCGCGACAGTTGCGCGTACCTGCTAGAAAAGCCCGACCCTTGTTTATGTGATTGCGTGTTTACGTAAACAATCCAAAATAGAACGCTCCAGAATTCGACGCGGGCCATATAAAAGGTAAACAAGCCGGCAGTCAACTCAGTTCGATCCGAGCGATCATCAAGGCGACTTCAAAGTGAGACAAGTGATCAATAGTGAGTGATTGTGATAGTGAACTAACGACTCGGCTACGACCTAGGACAGTGATAGTGCTCAGTGATTTGGATCTAGTGCTTAGTGTTTGGACTTAGTGATTTGTGTGGGCTAGTGTTTGTGAATAAAGTCTTCAAGAGAGTCACCAGGTCTTTCTCTCCGAATCCTCGAACCCTAGCACGTAACAACTGGTGTCGGAAGTGAGATTTGGAGATGCCAATGACTCCGAGAGAGGACTTCAAGGGGAGTATCAGGACAAGGGCGCAGCGAGCTGCTGCCATTGACTCCGAGAGAGGAGTTGGAGGTGGAGCTGCGGAGGCCACACCCACTGGGGACCAAGCTCCGCCCACTGCGGGGCAGGCCCCACCCGCTGGCCACGCCCACCAGGCTCCGCCCACTGACCACGCCCCCCAGGCTCCACCCACTTCGGGTGAAGCCACGCCCACTGGCTCCGCCCACCGGGGCCCGCCCACTAATCACGCCCCTCAGGCCCCGCCCACTCTGGACATGGCCACGCCCACTGGCTCCGCCCACCAGGCCACGTCCACTCAGGCCCCGTCGACTAGCTACGTCCATCCTGCCACGCCCGTAGTTTCTACGGCCCCTCAAATGGCTCCTCAATTAGAAAGCATAATTGAGTTAATTCAGGCTTTGCAAGATTCTCAAAGGGCAATGATGGAGTCACAAGACCGCAAGCTCGGCGCTATGCAAGAGTCACAAGAGCAACAAAAGGACCTTCAAGAAAAGGCGCTTCTGGCTATAAAGGATGTCAGTGACACGGTGACAAAGCTTCGTAAAGATGTCGACGTAATGGACGAACGAGTTACGGGGTTAGGATTGGATGTAGAAAATGTGAAAACCGGCCTCACTGAGCTTCAGAAGAAAGTAGTGCGCCTGGAAACTACAGGAGTGGCGGTGTCTAGTGGAACTACCGGAGTGGTGCAAGTGGTACAAGGACCAAGAGTTAAAGTGCCACCATACGACGGTACTACTTCATGGAACGCTTATCGTCAGCAATTCCAGACGGTTGCTTCTGCCAACGGATGGACTGACGAACAATGCCTGACCGCTCTCACTGTTGCGCTCAGAGGGCAAGCTTTGTCGGTCCTAGAAGCACATACAGGAAATGGGTTCCAAGACCTGATGGAGGCCCTTGAATCCAGATACGGGGAGCGACACCTGGAGCACGTGTTCCGTGCTCAACTTCGTGACAGAGTCCAACGCTCAGGAGAGGGACTACAGCAATGGGCGTTGGAAATTGAAAAACTCGTCAAGAAGGCACACCCAGGAGCCGATTCCAAAATGGTCGACACGAATATTGTACAAGCATTTGTCGACGGAATCAGGGATCTGGAGGTCAGAGCTGCAGTAAGGCTACGTCACCACACCTCGTTAAAGGAAGCGTTGGCGCATGCTTTAGAGGTCGAGGCTGTTCGGCGTGACATACGGCAGACCTATAAGATCCGCGAGGTCCCCGAGGAAGTCAGGGAGGTTAAGGCTCCTACGAAGAGAAATTATGGAGCCATGTGCTATAAGTGCGGTGAGAGGGGCCATCTTCAGCTCAACTGCCCGCAGAAGGAGACCCATCTGGCAAGGATGAAAAGTCTCGAGGAACGCATGAAACAAATAGAGGAGCTGAAGAAAGGAGCTTCATCCCCTGCCCGGGATCAGGGAAACGAATAAAAGCCAGGACTGAGGGGCGGGTACTGGCTGACGCGGAGGAAGCCCCGATAACTGTTATCTCCCAAGCATGCAGCGGGAATAGTCTTGTGATTCAGGGGACTATTAACAGGACGGATTGCAAAATGACTCTAGATACAGGAGCCTCTAGAACGATAGCTAACCCAAATCTGGTAAAAGCCACAAGAAGACACAAGAGGAGAATTAACTGTCGGCTCCTTACTGCCTCCGGTCAGCCAATACCCGTCCTGGGAGAAATGTCAGTAACGATTAATGTAGGGGGATCCTCATACCCCCATGACGTTATCGTGGCTGAATTTATGGATGATTGCATCTTGGGTTTGGATTTCATGAAGAAGCATAACTGCAGAATTAATGTCGCTGACGGAGTTTTCAAGTGTGGCGAAGAAGAAATTTTCATCCTTGGAGGCGCCTGCGGGAAAGTCGCATGTGTAAAAGAAGTCATTATACCTGGACGAGCGGAAGCTAGAGTGCTCGTAAAACTACCGCCAGCTGGAAAGAAGAAGTCAAACAGATGCGTGTTGATCGAAGACATACCTACCAAGACATCAGCGCGGAAACTAATGACGGCGAGAACCCTTGTTAGAGGAAGCAGTAACGCTGTGGTCAGGGTTTTGAATCTGGGTGATCACGAGATCTGCTTGAACAAAGGTGACGTCATTGGAAAGTGCGAGGAAGTTGTCTGGATGAGAAAGTGTAGTTCGATCACAGGCTCAAACTCAGCAAACAGCAGCAACTATGGATTAGTGACTGAGCTACTCGACGACTGCAAGAGTAATCTGACTTATTCGCAGAGCATGAAAGCTAAGAAGTTTTTACAACGCTACGCGAATATCTTCTCCAGTCAGGAAGGCGACCTTGGAAGAACGTCGATGGTTCAGCACAGGATAGATACTGGAAACGAGAACCCAATTCGTCAACGAGCAAGACGGATACCCATTGCAAAGGAAAAAGAAGTTGAAGGCCTTTTGGAGGACATGAGAAGGCATAAGATTATTGAACCGTCTGCAAGTCCGTGGTGCTCACCTGTTGTATTAGTGAAGAAGAAAGATGGCAGCACAAGATTTTGTGTGGACTACAGGCGTCTCAATGATGTCACTAAGAAGGACAGCTATCCATTACCTCGAATCGACGACACTCTGGATACCTTGAGTGGCATGAAATGGTTCTCGACCCTAGACCTGAAATCTGGATACTGGCAGGTCGAAATTCATCCAAAAGACAAGGAGAAGACAGCTTTCTCCACCGGTAAAGGTTTGTGGCAGTTTAACGTCATGCCCTTTGGATTGTGCAACGCACCTGCCACATTTGAGCGACTCATGGAGTGTGTACTGGCAGGCTTAGTTGGAGAGGCTTGCTTAGTCTACTTGGACGACGTCATCATTGTTGGCCGCGACTTCGAGGACCATTTGCGAAACCTAGAACGAGTTTTCGCTAAAATAGAGGGGGCCAAGTTAAAGTTGAATCCGAAAAAGTGTCGTTTATTCAGGAGTAAGGTCAACTATCTCGGCCATGTCATCTCTAGTGATGGAATCCAGACGGACCCGGAGAAACTGGAAGCAGTTCAAAATTGGCCAACCCCTAAGAACAAAACCGAAGTGCGGGCATTTCTCGGCCTATGCTCCTACTACAGGCGTTTTGTCAAGGGATTCTCAGAGATAGCCAAGCCATTACATCGGCTGACGGAAGATAAACGACAGTTTATGTGGGACGAGACTTCTGAAGATTCTTTTCAGAAACTGAAGAAACATCCTGGGATATCCACAACCTGAAGGTCAGTTTATAGTCGACACTGACGCAAGCAACACGGCCATTGGAGGGGTGTTATCTCAAAAGCAGGGCGAAAGAGAAGTTGTAATTGCATATTTCAGCAAATCTTTATCTAAGCCAGAGAGAAACTACTGTGTGACAAGAAGAGAACTCTTGGCTGTTGTAAAGACGCTACAACATTTCAGCAAATATCTCATTGGCAGACAGTTTTTACTGCGAACTGATCACGCAGCGTTGAAGTGGCTACTGCAATTCAAGAACCCTGAAGGTCAAGTAG
This sequence comes from Lysandra bellargus, assembly GCA_905333045.1. NCBI lineage: Eukaryota > Metazoa > Arthropoda > Insecta > Lepidoptera > Lycaenidae > Lysandra > Lysandra bellargus. The sequence continues at coordinate 3,672,426 of HG995333.1, forward strand.
CTCGATGGATTGAACAGCTCCAGGAGTACGACTTCAAGACGGAACACCGCAGCGGAAAGGCGCATGGGAATGCCGACGCCCTTTCACGAAGACCGTGTTCAGAGGACTGCAAACATTGTGTTAAGCAGGAATCTAATGAAGTGACATTAAAGTTAACGAAAACAAGTCCTTGGCGTCCATGGGAGAATGATGCTATGAGGGAGGCTCAAGAAACAGATGACGACCTACGGCACATCATCACATGGAAGAAACGAGGTGACGAAAAACCAATCTGGAGTGAGGTTGCACCCACTGGCGCTGTCACTAAGGCGTACTGGGCGCAATGGGACAGTCTGATACTTCAAAATGGAATACTTTACCGAAAATGGGAGAAGACTAACGGCAGAGAGTTCCATCTTCAGATAGTTGTCCCAAGAACGAGAGTACCGGATGTTCTCCGTGAAATACACGATGGCGTATCAGGAGGTCATCTAGGTGTTAAGAGGACGTTAACAAAAGTGCGAGAACGATTCTACTGGTTGCATTGTCGAGGTGATGTACAGGATTGGTGCCGCAAATGCACTACTTGCGCTGCAGTGAAGGGACCACAGACCAGGAGCCGTGGGAACCTGCGGTTGTATAACATTGGCGCACCGTGGGAACGAATTGCAGTTGACGTAGCTGGGCCATTTCCCGTGACGGAATCGGGAAACAAGTACTTTATGGTCGTCATGGACTACTTCACCAAATGGCCCGAAGTGTTCGCCATACCAAACCAGGAAGCTACAACAGTTGCTTCTAAGCTAGTCGAAGAAGTGATATCTCGCTTTGGTGTGCCTCTTGAAATCCATTCCGATCAGGGCAGGAACTTCGAATCGCAGGTCTTCCAGGAAGTGTGCAGAATTTTGGGAATGCATAAGACGAGGACCACCGCGTACCATCCACAGTCTGATGGAATGGTTGAGAGATTTAACCAGACTCTAGAGAGGCATTTGGCGAAATTGGTAGATGATAGACAAAAGGATTGGGACAAGTATATACCACTCTTCCTTCTCTCGTACCGTACCGCCGAGCATGAGAGCATAAAAGCTACCCCGGCATTTGTCAATTACGGTAGAGAACTACGAATACCAATAGACCTCTTGACAGGAGCGTCACCGGGGGAACCAAAGACCGTACAAGACTATGTCTGCGATTTAAGGGAAAAGATGCACTACATACACGCCATGGTTCGGGAAAATGGGTTACAGTCAAGTGAGAACATGAAGACCAGATACGACCGGAAAGCGAACGCGAGCGGCTTCGAAGAAGGGTCACTGGTATGGCTGCATAACCCAACTCGCCGAAAAGGGAAATCTCCAAAGTTGCAGACCAAGTGGGACGGCCCATATAAAGTGGTTACCCGATTGAATGATGTGACTTACAGGATTCAAAAGCCACCAAGAGGCACATTCAAAGTGGTACACATAGACCGTTTGGCGCGTTATCATGGCAGTAACAACGATGCTCGGGACGAGCATCTCTAAGAGGGGAGTAGTATTACGGATACGGGCAGTTGTTTACGTGTTACGAATACGGGCAGTTGTTTACCTGCGCGCGACAGTTGCGCGTACCTTCTAGAAAAGCCCGACCCTTGTTTATGTGATTGCGTGTTTACGTAAACAATCCAAAATAGAACGCTCCAGAATTCGACGCGGGCCATATAAAAGGTAAACAAGCCGGCAGTCAACTCAGTTCGATCCGAGCGATCATCAAGGCGACTTCAAAATGAGACAAGTGATCAATAGTGAGTGATTGTGATAGTGAACTAACGACTCGGCTACGACCTAGGACAGTGATAGTGCTCAGTGATTTGGATCTAGTGCTTAGTGTTTGGACTTAGTGATTTGTGTGGGCTAGTGTTTGTGAATAAAGTCTTCAAGAGAGTCACCAGGTCTTTCTCTCCGAATCCTCGAACCCTAGCACGTAACAATACTAGTTCAGAACAATAATCTACGAATTATATATAAATATTGGCCATAAGAAAATAAGTAAAGTAAGACTCATTTTTGTCCACTTTGGTACCTGGTACCTGACCAGGTGTCACACTTAGAGCTACACAAATTCGCAGGTATTCTAAGTACACGAGGCACTACCAAGAACCTATGGTTTCATCCATCAGAAAGTAAGTTATGTCTTATCCTTTTGGGATCCAGGTCTATTATGGAGCTTTGCAAATCACATTGTCTCGGTTTGCCAATGCCAATTGTGCCAATTTTGACAGCAGATTTTCAAAAAATATCCTTGATCCCATTGAGATGTCTTGATCATTGGATAATTTAGTATATTTTCATGTTTCACACACAAAATAAGCCGCTAAAGGAATAAAAAAGGATGAAAATGTTTTATTCCTATTACCCCGGTATTGCTAGAGTCATGCTAGAGTCAATTTATTTTCTCACTTTTTGCCATCAGATTCTGGTATACCTATAATTGGTAAGACAAGTTTTCTCCTCATTTGCGGGTCCTACGATGATTTTTGGAAACATAATCTCATTCAATTATGCATTTTATGATCCATAAATTAATATTTTTTAATTTTTTAACCAATCAGAAAACGATTATTCTATAAGTAGTAGTAGTAGACAGACAGTCATTAAAAAGTATACAAAATATTGGTTATCGCTGCTATATTATAATAATTTCTTCATTTGAGCTTTTGCTTTTTAATTTCCACAGGTAAACGTGTGTTCACGCGTGTGTTATTTTTAACCGACTTCTAAAAAACGAGGAGGTTATATGTTCGGCTGTGGATATATTTTTTTTTTGTATGTTCAACGATTACTCCGCCGTTTGCGAAACGATTTTCGAAATTTTTGTTTTGCTGTATTAGGTTTCACTCCAATTTGGTACCATGTTCACAAAAGTGGTGACCTGATGATGGTATCCATGAGTAATCGAGGGAACTCCTCGAAATTTATATGGAAACATATGGTGATTTTGGCATATGCTACCAAAACGCAAGATTTTGCACCGACACGAAACTAAACTATTTCTGTACTCAATCTTCATAATTTTGAAGTCGGTGCCAGTTCCAAAAGTTTCAAATATTCTGTCAGAAAACAGAATATTTATCTGGTACCGACTTCAAAATGATGAAGATTGAGTACAGAAATAGTTGAGTTTTAGCCGAATTCGGAAAAAGGCACTATTAGATAGGAATAATTATTTAATACTTTTTAGTTCATATTATAAGGATGTTATTATTGTTTTACCTTGGAAGTCGGTTTTGATTTTTTGTTAAAAATAATAATTTTATGTTTAATAAACAAGACAAATCAAAGACCAATGTATGTACAATTTTTAACTGAAGATTGGACTTTATGTTGCTCGACTTACGAATCTCACACCCTCTCTAATAGTCCTCATATCGTTGGGATCATCGAAGTAGTTGAGCTGCAGGCGCGGGGGGTCGCTATGCCGCGCGGACCGCAGCGTCAGCCTGCCCACGCTCCGAGGCCGGATGAGGATGGGGTTGAGAGCGAACGACTGCTGCCTCCTCTCCAGGGGCACGGAGCCGTACACCTTCCAGTACCACTCGTCCGTGATACCTGAGGATTGGAGTTAGCTTGTAGGAAGACTTAATATTTTGAATAACGAATGTTTTGCCATTTTAGAGGTAATCGCAAGTTAAAAACTTAACTATTGTTTAGCTACTGCGGTTCCTTAGATACAGCCTGATGAGTCGTGATAGACGGACGTTCGAACGAACAGCGAAGTCTCAATAATAGGATCCCGTTTTTACCCTTCGAATTTTAATTTAATTTTTTGGGTTTCGCCGTTACGAAATTATACAAAAAACAAGACGTGAAAGCTTAAACCAGTTCCTTTGACTTCGTCGTAGTCCAGTTAAAACGGCGCTTATGCTGTTAAAACTGACTACCGAGAATTCGCTGGCCACTACACACAACAGAATAATATACTTACTCGTTATTTGAAACTTACCAAGCATAGACCTCAGAATGCCTAGGAAGTCACCAGCCAAGGAGCCTGCGCCTAACACCAGCTCTATATCAGGTCTGCCTGTGGAGCTGTCGTTGGCAAACTGTGTTTGCGTGAAGGCGAGGCCGGCGGCGCCGCCCGGCAGCGTCAGTGGCCCTCGACCGGCCAAGTACGCCGCCGCTGACACCGGCGACGCGGCTATCATCTGATGACGTCAAGGTGATCACATTTTTTGGTGCTGTAGGCCAGGTCACAACACTGCGTTGCGGCGTCACGTCGTGTTGTGGCCTGGCCCTACATACACGGACTTCTAATTATTGGCCCTTTTTAGGCCTTTTTATACCTTCCGGTTCCCTGTGGCGGATATAATATATAGTCATGTACATACAAGCGCTTTCAAACGTACCGGATTTATAATTTAATATGTATTACATAGATTTCACAATTCACAGGCTATTGTGAATTTTTTTTTATAAGAATAAATAAATAAATAAATAAAAATATAAGAAGATAAGAAAAAAATTGTGAAGTGTGCCTGTGAATTGTGAAATCTATGTATATAATAGTTGAATGTGTATAATAGCTGAGTCTGACAACCGGAAAGTGTGAAAAGGCTCTGGAAAAATCACATCGATGACAGAAACGAGACGAGAAAGCAATACAAAACTAAATATCATTTCCAATTCATTATTCAACGAGAATGTCTGTGACAAATACAAGCCTGATATAACATTTGCACCATACAAATGAAGTGAACGACGTCCGCTACACATAATCAACTTACGTCATTCACCGTCACCCCGCTACTGTTGACCATGAACGCGTTGCCCGAAAACGTGATGTGGTCTTGTAGGTTGTGGCCGACGGGCGCCGCCACCACGGGGTCAAGGCCGAGCTCTCGCAGATGGTCTTCCGGACCCACGCCGGATAGCATCAGCAGCTGCGCGGACCCCACCGTGCCACCCGACAGGACCACCTCCCTCCGCGCGTATACCCGCCGTCTGAAAACATATCCTCATTTACATCAAACTCTTTGTAGTTACATAATCATGTTAAACATTTTGTAATTAGCGCCTTGTACCACCCAATTCAGATTAAATCTAATTGATTAGCTCTGAAATGACGGAAAGGAATTTCCGCTGAGTCGATCCAAAAAGGGCTTAATTTAGACATTCCTTTCAAGATAAAAGCTCGCCTAATTGCTGTCAAATTCGTAATCTATTATCGGAAAATGAAATTAATTACCTTTTGTTGAACTTGATAAATTCGACGCCGGTGGCTTTCCTAGTTTTTGGGTCGATTAGGATTCTCGTGGCCGTGGAGTACTTGGAGACCTTCAAGTTTCGTCGGTGGCGGACAGGTTCTAGGAAGGCTTTGGACGAGCTGCATCTTCGGCCATTTCGGAGGGTCGCCTGCGGTCTCGAGAACCCGATCACTCGTTCGCCGTTCGGGTCGTTCCACTCGAAACCCAGCTCCTCGCCCGCTTCCTTGAAAGCTCGATCCAGAGGCGTCGTGTACGGCGAGTGATCTATGTCCAGGTACCCTCCCGTGCCGTGAAATTTAGAATTCTTTAGATTTTCAATCTTTATATTTTCCGATTTCTTGAAGTACGGGAGGACCTCCTCGTAGCTCCAGCCGGGGTTGCCCATGCGCGCCCAGTCGTTGTAGTCGTCGGGGTGGCCGCGCTGGTAGATCAGGTAGTTGAGGACACTGCTGCCGCCGAGGACCTTGCCCCGCGGCATGTAGCACACGTTCCCTCTCAGGCCTCTGCATGCCTTCCGCTCCGGTTCGGACGTGTAGCCCCAGTTCATGGGGGTTATGGAAATGAAGGGTGCAAATATGGGGATATCGGAGAAGAAGTTTTCGTTCCCGCCCGCCTCTAGAAGTAGAATCTTCCAATCGGATATTTCGGAGAGTCTGTTGGCGAGCACGCAACCGGCCGAGCCGGCGCCGACTATGATGAAGTCGTACTCCTGATTGTCTTTGGGCGTGTAGTCCGGTACGAACCCCTCGTCCCTGCTGCGGGGGAGCGGCCGGAACAAGTCTGTCCCGAGATCGAATATGTTGTACGTTTCAAGGGACGCCTCGTAACTCAGCAGGATCAGTAGAAGTACGGACCTCCACATCGTGATGGCTTTTACTTTGCATCCCTGAAAATTAAAAAAAAATCTTTAATCGCAAACTCTGATGACGTGGGCTTAATAACATTGGGATAATGTGTTCTAATAAGTAATTAAAAAGTATTTTTATTATTTCAGCCTCGTTACTTATGCAAAACCGTGGAGTTTAACGATTAACAAGGTTACTTCAGTATTTACACTTTTACCCTAATTACAAAGACGGCAAGTGCCTAAAACTTTGCGAATTTAACTGAACATAAAAATACAAGGAGGAAGGGTGACACTGGACAATTCCTCGGAGATTCAGCCCGCGTGGATGGAATGAAGGATCGCTGTATTTCCCAGTATTAAATAGATTGTTTCCTACATCGACGGAATATAGATTAGCTTGTATGTGTCTTCATCAGCTACCCAGCTCGTGTGCCGTCCGCTCTGACTATATAAATAGAAGATTGACATCATTTTATCTAATAATCTGAATGGTTTTGTATTTTTTTAAATACTGTTTATTTTACGGCCAAATAAATTCTACATTTTATCAAAAATTGTTTGTTGTGTGTCCTAAATCCTAATTCTCAATAATTTTTAAGGAAGTTATGTTAAAACCTACGAATATTAAAAATATAGTACACCTAAAATTATTATTATTCGTAAGCTAAAAGAAATTAAGGGATGATGACGTGTCCGGTGTCCCCATGTGGCTTCTCTATTAACTATTAACAGCATGTAATTACTAATAATTATTTACTGGGTACAAATATATTACTGTGATTGGTCAATGTCAACAGTAGTTACGTTAACAATTATTCAATCATTGTAAATATTTACACATACAAGTAGCGATGATGTAAATTATGTGTCTATGTTTAATAGTCCATATTACGATTGTTTGCATTACTTTTTGCAGTATTTGTTAACATATCTTCAGCTTATATTATATACAATTCTCGTGTCACAATGTTAGTTACCGTACTCCTCCAAAATGGCTTTACTTATTTTTACCAAATTTTATATGCATATTCAGTGGGTCTGAAAATCGGCTACTGGCTACTTTTTTATATTGATAAGTGCATTAATTTGTTGAATAAATAATAGTAAATTATTACAACTCGAGACTGACGGCGACCATTGTTTGTGCGACGGGATAGTGATGGACCTTGCCATGGTTTCATACTTATTTAGTCACTTCAATAAAATAATATAGGCGAAATACTTTATATAATGGCAAAACAACGTTTGCCGGGACAGCTAGTAATATTATATTATATTGATTTTAATGTGATTCCGGTCTGTAATTAACAATCTATTAATTTCCTAGTTCCTACCGTGCTTTTCCTACTAAGTTGTGATAAAGTCGAGGCACTTATTCTCGCGAAGGGATATAATATGATTGTTTTCTTGTGGCAAAATGCACGGATCTCGAACGATAAACCAATAACTAATTAATTAATTTTAAGAAATAAAAAATAAAATGTCAACTACGCAAGCATGTTTAAATACTAGATGACGCCCGCAACTCCGTTGCGCCACAATTCGTTTATCGCGCGGGAACCGTACATTTTTCTGGGATGAAAACTATCCTATGTTCTCGGGACTCAAAGTATCTCCATACCAAATTTCAGCAAAATCGGTTCAACTGTTAGAGCGTGAAGAGGTAACAGACAGACAGACAGATGGACAGATAGACAGACACACGTTCGCATTTATAATATTAGTATGGAAGTATGGAAGTATGGATGTTGTTAGAGTTAGCTAACCATTATTCCATTTTAAACAGTGGTTCTCCTTGCAGTTGAGCATATTTTTCCATGGACTGTAACTGATGCTGATCATCCATACTAATATTATAAATGCGAATGTGTGTCTGTCTGTCTGTCCGTCTGTCTGTCTGTCTGTCTGTTACCTTTTACATAAGGGTAGGAAAGGACATAAGTAGGATACTTTTTATCCCGAAAAAATATACGGTTCCCGCGCGTTAAACGAATTTTGGCGCAACGAAGTTGCGGGCGTCATCTAGTTGCTAATATGTTTGGGACGTTGAGTTTGGTTCTAGAATCTAGACAATAGAACCGCAGAATTGATAATGCTGAGTATTGCTGAGTATCACATAGGTACGGTCACTGACAATATCGGATACCCTCTTTGAATCTTATTCCGAAGCAATAAAGGTGGAAAATATCACCGGATCTGCTAGCAACTGTACGCATGTCAAGGCAAGTACTATTAGAGAAATTGATTCCTAGGCAGATGGCAGACCTATGTAATTTAATCGCGTTACATGATACATCAAACCCATCCGACCGATCACAGCTAACATTGAATTGACATAAGCCGACCACATGACTTAGGTCCGCCATCTGCCTAGGACTCAATTTCCTCGATGGTACTATCATCGAAGTTGATCCCTAGGCAGATGGCGGAAAGTAATTTGGTCGCGTCGCCCATCCGACCGATGACCGATCACAGTTAACATTGAATTGACATAAGCCGACCACATGACGTAGGTCCGTCAACTGCCTAGGAGTCAATTTCCTCTCGATGGTACATATAAAACAATGGCATACTCCAATTTCACAGGATAAGCATGGGCTTAAACTGGATTGCAGATTAAACGAAAACAAAAAATCTATACCCATCCATTACCTCCAAGATTAATGGGGCCAGTTGACAATTTTTAATAGTAAATAGTAAATATTTATTATTAATGTAGAAATTAAGTTTGTAGGCATCCTAAACATAAATACTTGTAAAAGAATGTATAAGTACATAATTAATAACAATTAACAAGTGCTTTTGCTTCGACGAAATATAGCAATATTTCCGGACCTATACGACCTGCAAACCTTCAAGAAAAGAGCGTATTCCCTCTTAAAAGGCCGGCAACGCACCTGTAGCTCTTCTGATGTTGCGAGTGTCCATGGGCGACGGTAGTTGCTTACCATCAGGTGACCCGTTTGCTCGTTTGCCCCCTTATTTAATAAATAAAAAAAATATATTAGTTCTGGCGACGTAAATAAATTAAAAATGTTAACTTGCGTCTCTAAAGTCTAAACTTGCCTTGGTTTTTAAAACCAAAATTGGACCCAATTTTGGTTTTAAAAACCAATTTTAAAGTCGGACCTTCATCGAAAATGTTTTTTAATTGCACTATTATAATCCACAATCCAAAAACAAGAAAAAAAAAGAAATTGAGTATTAACAGGAGTGCAGTGGGGTTCAGATAACTTCAATATTCCTATCAACTTTACGTCTTGTACGTTTACAAATTATGAAGACCGTCAACCAAATACGTTGGTATTTGGATGACAGTCTAAGCTAGGCTAAATAAATAATAGTTTAAAATAAAAATCGGCCAAGTGCGAGTCAAACTCGCGCACGAAGGATTCCGCACCGTTATAGAGCGAAAATTGGCAAAAGAATTGTGTTTTTTGTATGTTAATATTTATTTTAATTTTATTTTATTATTAATTATTAAAGAACAAATATAATTAAGGATTTTGTGAAAGTTTCAAGTGACTAGCTGTTGTCATTATTGATTGATCATTGAGCAAAAAAGGACAAAAAGACGTTTCTTGTATGGGTGCCCCCCTTAAATATTAACTTTATTTTGTTTTTAGTAGTTATTTGTTGTTATAGCGGCAACAGATATACACAATCTGAGAAAATTTCAAAAGTCTAGCTATAGCGGTTCTTGAGATACAGCCTGGAGACACAGAGACATACAGACGGACAGACAATGAAGTCTTAGTAATATAGGATCCCGTTTTTACCCTTTGGGTGCGGAACTCTAAAAAAACATGCTCAAAGCGTGTTAAAAATTGGCCTTGGCTACCTACTGCATAAGAGTAACAAAACCTTTTGAACCAAATAAGATGTTGTTGAGAAAAATCTAGTTGTTAGCCTCAAGATGGCATGAATATAATATTGTTTCGCAGCCAGTTGCAACAACACATTTCAACAATTTGTCCACTCTACAACGAAAATATACTATGAAACTACGAGCGTAGCACTCGTAGCGATACATAGACGGCCCGATTTCAAACCATATGCAATGGCAATAGGATGCAAAATTCTACTTCCCATATTCACGTAGCGATTTTTAAAGTTCTTCGAGTTTAGGCCGTTACGAAAACTATCGAAAATTTTTAACTAAAATAAACGGAAAACTTCTTTTTGCTTACAGTGTCTTCTTCTGAATATTATGTCTGTTCCTGATTTCCTGGGTTTTTACAGTTTCTGAATTAGGTAGGTAGGCGTTAATTATCACACAACGTCCTAGTTATGCACATATTGCTTTCTGTCATAGAAAAGCTTGAATGCCTCATACAAACAAACATATTAATTGTCAGGGAGCCCTAGAACATTTTTTTTTATCACTAACAAGCTAATTTTTGTAATAAGACAAACAACTTTTTTATCTGCGAAAAATCTCGAAACTAACGGAGATAGAAAGGATTTCATACTTTGATTTGATGGTCCTAAAAATAAATATGGATTGTTCTATTTGTAGGACAATGTTACTCTTAAATTACATAACTATTAACCTACCAACATACAAAAAATCAGCCGGTTAGGCTTCCGTTTTAGGGTACCGTAGTCAACCAAGTTTTGTTGATTACAGAAGCCTAAAACAGAACTCTAACTAGCAATTCAAAGTATGAAATGCTTTCTATCTCTGTTAGCTACCACTTTCAAGATTTTTCGCAAATAAAAATGTTGTTCGTTTTATCAAAATGAAGCTACTCACAAAAAAATTAGCTTGATAGTAATAAAAAAAAATTTGTTCTAGAACTCCCTGACTATAATATCATTAGTATACTGACGAAGTGGCGATCAATTTTACCTAATGATGCGACCGCAGTGCAAATTGTTGTTTGTCATAGTTTCAGTCGCGACAGGGCCGGGTCATAAACATTTGTTTTTATTATTAGCTATTGCACGTGAATTTTAAGCTGCATTTGCTGCGGGCATTCGACGCGAGGGTATAAGCGTCGCGATAAAATACAATTAGACCGGAGACTAAGACCAGACTCGCGCAAAACGTCTGAAAATATCGCAGTCTGAGACTGTAAAAAGTTTGGCTTACAGAAAATTGTGCATTAGGAGAGTGGCTGTAGTCTCGTTTAAAATTTTATTTATGAGCTCATTATACATAATACTTATGTAACTCGACCGCTTTACCTTCACCTTAATAAATCGGCACATACTGGTTGTATTACCATAATTAAAAACATAATGTATTTTACGGTTATGTCAAAAGTGATTTGTTATATAAGGTTTCCTTGGGCCTAGGTTGCGGTGTTTATGCGTATTGCGAAGGTCAGTAACCGATTCCGACCTGCCTTGAACTGGTTTCAAGATTTTTTATAGAAATCTCGATTGTGTTACAAAATTGTTTTTTTTTTTGTTCACAAATATTCGTTTTTGGGAAAAAATCTCATTCGCTGAGTCGTGTCGTTGGGCAACGTCGTATCGTAATCGCTCGACTTAAACAAGTTTAAACATCAGACTAAAATACTGTCCTCAACATCGTTGTGTCCAAATCCGTACTCAGGAGCCGTACATTTTCCTGTGATAAAAATCTTATGCCTTTCAAGGACTCTATCTTATTTCACGGTTTCGGCATAAATAGTTATCTGACAGACGCTTTCGTATTATCATGTTCAAAGAGCTACTGTAGCTGACAGAAGTGAATGAAAGATGGAATGCAACTACCGTGACACATGGGCAATATCAAAAGAGCTGCAGGTGCGTTGCCAGCCTTTTAAAAGGGAATAGGCTCTCTTCTTGAAGGTTTGCAGGTCGTATTGGTCCGGAAATACTGCTGGCGACAGTTCGTTCCAGAGTTTTACAGTGCGTGACAGATAGTTGCTCGAAAAACGCACGGTGCAGGAAGACTGTCACTCATCAAGGTGATAACTGATAATGGATAGTATATTTTTCGCGTGGAACGATGGCGAAAAGTTGCAAGAGATATATTATATGATTCCGAACAATTCCTCAGAGCACTCCCCGTGATACAACCGACAGAGGATGCAGAGTGAAGCCACAATTCGGCTTATTTATAAGGGCACATGAAGCCTTATTCTCCTACATCGAAAACAGCTCTTACAGCCTGAGCGATATTCGAGGATAGATATTCGACAGAACACGAGAATCAGGCTCTCATCTATGACATAGTATTATGGACGGACATGCCCAACCAACTATTGCTACGTACTGAATGATAAAATCTATGTGCAATGAACTACATTGTTGAAACTAACATCAAATTCATAAATTTTATACAACTAAACCAATTGTTAAGATGTATATCAGCTATTGCCTAACGCATTTTTTTTTAAATAATTTTTCGTAAATTGTTTACCTCTATTTTGAGAACAATAATTACTACTTGTCCAAACTTTTACTTAGGGAAGTAACAGTCTTTCTTTCCAAATACTTTGTTGTTAAAACTGCAACATCGGATGTAGAGTTGTGTGAGAGAAGTACAAATACAGCGGGAAACTTAGCTGGAGAGTAAACAACAATCCATTAGGGTTAACGGTGAAATATACGACTATTATTAGAGATGTTTTGTTATGCTGCCATAATAAATGCTATTTGGAGTTTGAAAGGCTGTGACTGCGTGTAAACGCGATAATTAATTTATACATCACTTTATGACGCCCGCAACTCCGTTGCGCCAAAATTCGTTTATCGCGCGTGAACCGTACATTTTTTCCCGGTTAAAAATAATATCGTTTCCCAGGACATAAAGTATCTTTTTACCAAATTTCAGCAAAATCATTTCAGCGGTTTGGGCATGAAGACGTAACATACACACAGACAGCCAAACAATGTTTCTTTGTCTGTCATGAGTCATGACGTTGAATACGATACCGAGTGCAATCTGCAATAGCTTCTTCAAGTGAAATTCCCCGTTGTGCGCTTTTTAAGGTTCCGTACCCAAAGGGTAAAAACGGGATCCTATTACTAATAAGACTTCGTTGTCTGTCCGTCTGTCTGGCTGTCTGTCTCCAGTCTGTAACTCAAGAACGGTAATATTATATATATATATATATATATATATATATATAATATTATACGTACGTATTATACGTACCATTATAATGGTACGGAACCCTTCGTGCGGGAGTCCGACTCGCACTTGGCCGATTATTTTAGATGTAACAAACGTTAAAATTACGTCAGGGCACGTGATTTACCGAAAATCCGTAAGACCAAGGGGGAGTAAACCTAGGCTTTACAATATTACGGTAGGAATATGTTCGTTTTACGTAGTCGCAAGATGTCGCAGAAGCAGAAGGATCGACGAATGTTTGTTACTCTTCCACCCGAAAACTACTGAACAGATTTTGGAGAAAATAATGATGGCCGCCTAGGCATTAGATTCTGGTGCCTAAACGGCCCTTTTTTTCTTATATAGTGACTAGATTAACAAAGGCTAAATTCTAATGTTATTCCGAAAAATACACTGCTCTCATGACCGTTTTATGTGGGCGAATCCACAAAGTTAGTTTGTTATCATACCAAGTGAAGGGTATCTGGTGTATAATAGGTATAAATATTCAGCTGGACCCTAAATAAAGGGTTCAGATCAGATTACGTGTGATGAGGAAGGGTCTTTGTCAGCACTCAAAAGGCATTTTAGGTCAATATCGAGATAAGCCCATAAAACATATCTAATCTTATACATATTTTTAAACGAGCAATTCTTGTATTATTATAACTAGCTATTTGACCGAGCTTCGCTAATTAAAAAAAACCACATAAAATGACATTTTATGAAAATGATTCCTAGCTAGATCGATTTATCGCCCCCGAAACCCCCTATATGTATACTAAATTTCATGAAAATCGTTGGAGCCGATTCCGGGGAAACTCGTGACGCTCGGGCCCTTGCCCATAAAAAAGTGAAAAAAATTTTCGTCTTTCAGCGCTGATACTTTCACAGTGAACTCTCTACAAGGAACACGTACACACCCTAAAGTATTATCACTTATTTTTGTTACACGCTGTATAATTGGAATCTCGGAATCGGCTCCAATGATTTTCATGAAATTTAGTAAGTATATAGGGGGTTTCTGGGGCGATAAACTGATCTAAATAAGAATCACTTTAAATAATCAGCCAAGACTCGCGCACGAAGGATTCCGTACCATTATCGAGCAAAATTAGGCCAAAAATTGTGTTTTTTGTATGGGAGCCCCCTTAATTTTTTATTTTATTTTAATATTATTATTAAATATCAAAGTACACATATAACTAAGGATTTTGTGAAAAAGTCAAGTACCTACTTGCTGCCATTATTGATATAAAGCAAAAAAAGCCAAAAAAAACACGTTGTTATAGCGGCAACAGATATACTCAACTCTCTAGCTATTACCGTTCTCGAGTTACAGCCTGGTGACAGACAGACGGACAGACGGACAGACAACGAAGTCTTAGTAATAGGGTCCGTTTTTACCCTTTGGGTACGGAACCCTAAAAATGACATTTTATTCGTGTTTTATCGAATACCGATAAAGCTCGGTCAAATAGCTAGTAATTATAAACATAGGTAGGTACAATACTTTGTATGTTTATTTATAATATTTAATACGGTGGCATTAAATGTTTGAAAAGTCTACGTTTATTGAAATGTTTTTTTTTTTTATAAAATCGAATCAGTAGCAAAGACGCTATGTTGAGATATACATACATTTTAACTTTTTGATCTCATAAAAAAAAACCATACAAATATTATAAAGACGTAAGTGTATCTGTCCGTCTGCTTGTTACCTCTTCGTGCTCAAACCGCCTGAACCGATTTTGCTGAAATTTGCCCTGGAGATATTTTGAGTCCCGGGAAAGGACTATGTATAGTTTTATAAGGCTTAATAATTATTGTGTCCATGGATATTTCGCACTGCCAAGAGTTATGAGATACATAATATTATAACGAATGGTTAAAATTTTAAGTTAAAACTGTTAAAATTTTTGCATGCCTTTTATTGTACGTTGCTCTTTATACCAACAAAACAGTTACAAAAAAATTAAATTAAGAAATTTAAAAATCCCCCGCCAAACAACTTTACAAAGTAATGAAATAATATTCACTGCCTTTAAGTTCAAATAATTTCTAACTTGTTTAAAGTAATATTTTAGTACATAATTGTTGTCGAGGTGTGTCGGAAGACCGCCAAGTAAACCACAACCTATAAACGCTATCGCTTATCATCTCGATTCAGTTCACTGTGAATTGATCCATAAACATTTGATTTCTACATTAGCGGTCCCCCGACACACCTTGACAACAATTATGTACTAAAATATTACTTTAAACAAGTTAGGAATTATTTGAACTTAAAGGCAGTAAATATTATTTCATTACTTTTTAAAGTTGTTTGGCGGGGGTTTTTTTAAATTTCTTAATTTTATTTTATTTCATACTTTTTAAGCTTGTGTTCCATCCCATCCATCCGTCCACGAGGTCGTTAATATGAGCCCAAACATGAAACCTCCACTTTGGGTTCATACGAAGCTCGGTTCCCATAGAATCCAGGTGATGCTGTAGCAGCAACATGTAAATATTTACGGTCTTACTACAAAAGATTTAAACGCCCGTTGAACAGTTGATTAGAGAAAAAATCAGTACGAAATGGTCTCAAAACAACTGTTCAACAGATGTTTAATCTTTTGTGGTAAGACCGTTACTGTTTATCTACTTCTTACTGGTTGTCGCAATTATAATGAGCCCAAACACGAAACCTCTGCTCTAAGTTGGTGAGGAGTTGGGTATCCTATTGATTACCAGGTGATGCTGCAGCACCAGGTCAACTTTCCATTATTATGTGTATACGTATATTGTATATTCACAAATGTCACGAACTAGAATGAAATATAAAACCCATCAAACGACTACAAGTTGCCAACGGCCTTTCATGAACCAGGTAAACCCTGATTGTCCAGCACTGCGCAGGCTGATGATGATGAATTATAGCTAAGAACACTATAGATCATGTCAGCTTTCAAACAAAAAAAAACTAGATCAAAATCGGTCCACCGGTTTGGATGCTACGATGCCACGGACAGATACACACACAGACAAACAGACAGACAGACAGACACGTCAAACTTATAACACCCCTCTTTTTTGTCGGGGGTTAATTATAATGTTATGTAAAGGTTTGTGATAATTTAGAGTAAGACATTATTGAAATGAGTCTGGCAAATTGCTTGTTCCTCAACTTGACATTGTAATAATGCTCTTGACATGGATTTCATATCAGGAACAAAAATTAATCTCATCTGACGTACAGTAAACAAAATTATAATAAATTTATTACTTAAACTGTGACTAATGCGTTTTTACCCGACTACGGCGAAGCAAAAAGGAGGGCTATGATTTTGGCCTGTATGTATGTATGTATGTATGTATGTGTGTAACTTTGTTAGCACATTTCAAATATATAAATTTTATTAGCTATTTCCCACGGGTTTGCTTGCAATCACCTGATTATTGCATGAATTCATGAATCATTTCAATACAATATGAAATAATAACTAATTATCTATAGCAACACCAATTCAAAGTAATTCTAAAATCAGTTAAAGGTGCTATCGGGCACTACGTTACTATATAATATGGTGTACGACTTTGCTTGCAATTACTTGATATTTGCATGAACTAATAAAAATTACTCATCACTCTCACTGATATGAGAATCGTCCGGAACTTGGACAATGGGGCCCAGCTCGAAATCGCGTCGTTAGTGTTGAGTTTTAATTCGCCTGTTTTAGGAATAAAGTTATAAATTGAAAGTGAAATGATTGTACCCTACACTTCTACTATATGGTACCTGCACTCTCGGCTGGAACGGACAGGCTGATATTTTATCTTTGTGATCGGGTCCCGTTTTAACCCTTTGAGTAAGAGAGCATAAAAAGGAGAAAATTAACCATCTCCGTTATTATGCTATGCTAACGCGGACGAAATCGCGGGCAACAGCTAGTAAAACAATAAATAACTATAATTCATTTGCTCACTAGAATCAAATAAATTGTAAAAAATGCTTATGGTCGTCGATCATTTGAGAAGTTGGGAAGGTCAAGAAATTTATCGAGCGAATCTTAGCTCCAAAATAATTGAAATAAAATTCCATATCCCTATAAACTATTTTCTTGTTTCGTACTTTTCACCAGAGCGCGTTTTAGTAGTCGGGTTTTGGTTTTTTAAACTTTATTGTAACAAGAGATCTTTATAATTCTATACTGTACTCAATTTGTAACGTGACATAAAATGCAATGACGCAGTAACAGTGCCGTAAATAGCCTTTTTTGCGCCCTGTGTGAGCTTCTATAAGTTATCCCTATATTACATTTTCATACGACAGGCACCGGAAATACGCTCGTGCGCTGCAAAAATTTGAGCGAGGTTTTGTCTCATTTAATAGACGTTACTGATGTTATTGGCATGTTGATGTGTATTGTTGGAATCGAGCACTAGGGGCGCAGTGGGAACTTATAGGGAGCAAACCGAAAAAATAATACTCCTGCCAGGTCTGGCCATTCTTGCGCCCTCCCAGAGTCTACGCCCTGTGCCTGGGCACCGGTGGCACCGCCCTATTTACGGCACTGCGCAGTAATCTGTAAAAATATATTTGTACGGGTCCAAATATGCATTTTTTTATTTGTCACGTCAATTAAAGTTTTGTGAGTATGCACCGTTTAGGTCCATCCTTTTATTACAAGTTGCACGTATAGAAAGAAAAAGATTTCTAGCGGTTAAATTGATAGCTTTTAATCCTTTACTTTAATAGAGAACTCTCCAATCAAGTCGTAATTGCCGACAACTTGAGGGATAGAGTTCTCCTCGCTGCATTCAATCAAATGCAGGTCCATAACAGATTCAAACTATAACGCACTTGTAGTTTCTCAGGTTTGAAGCCAAGTCAATTTGCTTGCTTAGGGAATAGGGCCTGATTACACTTACAGAGTAGAGTGGTGAGACAGTGCCCTCAGCCAAGCACTCGGTATAGCGGGGAATATAATAATAATCGTTTATAGTATATTTGTGCAAGCTTTCTCAAAAATTGGTGGGGCGCACGGACTATACATATACAGACCTGGCGCAAACCTCCTGTAAAGTTGACAGGCCCCCGGGCGTGCCTACGGCCTACGGGTATGTCTGTAGGTGAATTCCCCGGTTATGTTTAATGTCGGCTGTACACTCTCGCTGAGACACAGCGAGGTGGCCTGAGTGCAAGAGTGTAAATGGGTGCGCTCGCCTCGTCTCGCCTGTCTCGGACCCTCTCGGTCCGGTGTCGGTATTTTGCGCCCGAGTCAAAGCTGTCTCGCGAGGAAAGCGAGCGCATTACTGAACACTATCGCGTTTTTCACTACTAGTCGCGCCGCTAGACAGTTAAATGCAGAACAGAAAAATAACAATAATAAACCTCATTATCAGTCATTATCTGTGAGAAATAAAATTAAATATGATTAAAGGTCTTTGGGTTACCATGATCGCTTTCGATGCGTGGTGAATGGTGATCATCCACCATCTACGTTTCCGCCATTTTTTTATTTTCGTATTTTTAATGTGTAAATATTTGGTAAATATTTATAATGGCTCATAGCATAGAGAGCTACGGCAGCTGCAAGAGAAGCGTTTTCGTCCATATTCTCTGAGTTCATAACTGCGATTGAACTAAGCGAGAATGTACATGATCGCACTCGGGCAAGGGGCTCTCACACGAGAATCTCGCCCGAGAGCTCTCGGCGAGAGTGTACAGCCGACATTAGAGATGTGCTCGGCCGAGAACACTGTTTCACTACTCTACTCGATAGGTGTAATCGGGCCTTTAGTTTGCTCCTCGATGTAAACAGTCTCATCCACAAATCATTATTCATTATCAGTAAAGTTACATCACTGTCTCAGTAGAGCTGGGCTAGAATCGTACTTAAGAGCCCGGGTTACCCTCGAAATTCTCATACATACGTAATACCAAAATCATTTTGTCATACAAAAATATTTAACATGTTTGAGTTATTTTTCAGCTTAAAATAGTAATTACCTAGGTTCCTGAACAAAAATTAACTTCAAAATATTTAAACATTAAAATTTTTTTTTACTAAATTTACTACCAAATATTTAAACACTAAAAATAGAGTAAAACACTAAAAATATATATAAATAAATAGTAAATTTACTACAAAATATTTCAACTCTAAAAAATATTTTTTAGTAAGTATTAAAATATTTTGTAGTAAATTTACTAATTATTTATAAATTTTTGAGTGTTTTACTCAATTTTTTAGTGTTTAAATATTTAGTACTAAATTTAGTAAAAAAAATTTATACACAAAAAAATTTTTTTTGTGTTTAAATATTATGAAGTAAATTTTTGTTCAGGAACCTAGGTAATTACTATTTTATGCTGAAAAATAATTCAAACATCTTAAATATTTTCGTATGACAAAATGATTTTGGTATTACGTATGTATGAGAATTTCGAGCGTTACCCGGGCTCTTAACACATAATATACCCGAACATGTTTTAAATGTTGCCGGCGACGTACACTGCATATATATGGTATTAACGAGTAATTTAGCGACATATATATGACGTGTATGTAGGTCTAGCAGACGGGTTCTCTGGCTGGCGAAATAGTGGTTATTTCACAACGTGTTTTGATACATGAATGTGAGCAAGTACGTAAATAGTAAATACGTCAGTTAATGATAAATACGTAAAGGATATTTAATTTGTTATATCCGAATTGAGTTTTTAATTCATCTTGTTACAGACTTGATCTGACGATTATGCAGGTTGTTCGGGTGAACACCGTTATCCTTAAAACCGTCAAATGAGCCCGTCAAAATAAACAACTTTTTCTATAAGAACAATGCTGGGAACTCAAAAAAATCCGTCGTCATACCCATACACGGGCATACACAGACGGGCTCATTTGAGGATAAAACGGTGTTCGCCCTAACAACCTGCATAATTGCTTATTTGGGTTCCGTACCCAAAGGGTAAAAACGGGACCCTATTCATGAGACTTCGATGTCTGGCTGTCCGTCTGTCTGTCCGTTTTTCTGTCTCCAGGCTGTATCTCAAGAACCGCTATAGCTAGAGTTCTGAAATTTTCACAGATTGTGTATTTTTGGTGCCGCTATAACAACAAATACTAAAATAAAAATAAAATTAATATTTACCTCCCATACAACTTAAGCGTGATATTTTTTGGCCTTTTTTGCTCGTAATCAATAATGATAAGAGGTAGGCACTAGAAACTTTCACGAAGGCCTTAAATATAATTGTACTTTAATAATTAATAATAATATTAAAATAAAATAAAAAAATAAAATTGTGTGTATTTTGGCCAATTTTTGCCAATTTTTGCTCTATAACGGTACGGAACCCTTCGTGCGCGAGTACGGCTCGCACTTGGCCGATTATTTTTTAATAAGCTTAAAGTGTTTGCACAATTTTGGAATACACAAAATATTGTAAATAAAGTAATATCCAGACATTGAGATATCCAGACTAGTATTATATAAAATATGCGAAAGTGTGTCTATCTCTGTCTGTCTTGTCTGTCACACCCAAACCACTGAACCGGTTTTGCCTAAATTTGGTATAAATGATATACATAGTAATAATTTGAGTCCCGGGAAAAGTCATCTAAGGATACTTTTTATTCTGAAAAAATACACGGTTCCCGCGCAATAAACGACTTTTGGCGCAAGGGAGTTGCGGGCGTTATCTAGTTACATATTATAAAATGTATTGTTTGCCTAATATAGTATTTTACCACATTATTTGATAAAATAATAAATTATAATAAATAATAAAAATATTATAATAAAATATAAATATATTTTTTTACATTTTCAAGAACTAATAGTAGACACCCTTTATATTGTTAGGTAGGGAAAATGGATAAAAAATCATAAATAAGCATTAATTAGAGTTTACAACATGACCATTAATCCAATGAAATCAATAGAATTTACAAAAATCAAATAAATGTATTCAAAACTTACGTGCAAAATTTCGCCTTCCTTAACCTAGTTGCTAAGAAATTGCCGAGCGCGTGTCGACGCGGTCACATTGTTAACGAAAACCGATCCCCATTTTAAAATTTTGTTCCCGAAGGCGTCCCTTAAGGCGTATTTTGTCACATCAACAGATAGCTTGAGAAGCTTATAAAATTTACAGTGTTGAGAAATAAGTAGAGTAATTCTTATTTTTATGATATTTTTTTCTAAGTGTCATCTATTAGTTCCGTGTCTAGCACTAGGTCTTTTCCCTTACATAATCGTGTATTTTTTTGTTCGAGTATATACTCGAATAAAAGATACACGGTTAAGTTTTTAACCGACCTCCAAAAAACGAGGAGGTTATATGTTCGGCTGTGGATATTTTTATTTTTTTTTATTTTTGTATGTTCAACGATTACTCCGCCGTTTGTGAACCGATTTTCGAAATTTTTGTTGTGTTGTATTAGGTTTCACTCCAATTTGGTACCATGTTCACAAAAGTGGTGACCTGATGATGGGATCCATGAGTAATCGAGGGAACTCCTCGAAATTTATATGGAAACATATGGTGATTTTGGTTTTATGAGAAGCATCCTAAGCATATGCTACCAAAACGCAAGATTTTGCACCGAGGTATACTATGGTTCCGAAGCTACTAAGAGAACTCCGGATTCCTTATAGATACAAGTTTGGGAGTTTAGGCGCTGTTTTAAGAACTGAAAGCATATGCTACTATGCAAATTACATTCATCATTATCATCATCATTACCACGTCAGGGTCACCAATGTCACCAAATTCAACCTTATCTCAAGAGCATAAGGCACACATTTGACATTACTCCTGAGAAGTTAAAGTTGCTTCGATAATGTAACATTCTGTTCCACTTCGCCGAGATATTCTGGAAAACAACCTAATTTCAACCTTTTGCATTGCGTTTAGCGTTTTTAGTATAATAATAACGCATCGCATCGCATATCTGCCAGGGCTGTCAAGCAAGCGCGCGGCGGCGCGGGCGCGGGCCGGGTACTATGCACAGAATACAAATTACTCACGGAGGTAGTATGTGCGCTGCGTGTGCTTGTCGCACATGTCGAACGAGTGCCAGCCTATTGAAACTAGTCCGGTGACCGGCTACTTAGCACGTCACACGTGTTCACTTCGATTTTTTTTAATGATTGTTTAAAATTATCTGCAGGCTGCAGCTGATATTATAATATTTTGTAAGTGTGACTGTAATAAGATACGTAGAATAATATACACGTGTATTATTCTACGTATAGTACGCGTTTGTTTACTAGGTAACTAAAAAGAGTGAAATTATTATTTTTAACAAAAAATTAAAACCGACTTCCAAGGTAAAACAATAATAACATCCTTATAGAATGAACTAAAAAGTATTAAATAATTATTCCTATCTAATAGTGCCTTTTTACGAATTCGGCTAAAACTCAACTATTTCTGTACTCAATCTTCATAATAATTTTGAAGTCGGTGCCAGTTCCAAAAGTTTCAAATATTCTGTCAGAGAACAGAAAATTCATCTGGTACCGACTTCAAAATGATGAAGATTGAGTACAGAAATAGTTGAGTTTTAGCCGAATTCGTAAAAAGGCACTATTAGATAGGAATAATTATTTAATACTTTTTAGTTCATATTATAAGGATCTTATTATTGTTTTACCTTGGAAGTCGGTTTTAATTTTTTGTTAATGCAAAATAAATTAAGAAAGAGATTTTATGGGTGTTCTGAATATCCGTACCCAAATGAGAGTTAACTCTACATTATCTCTACATGTACCTAACGATTGATTAAAATTTGATGGTAATGATTGTGTTGGATGATAAAGCCCTACAAAAAGGGACCAAGGTTGATCCCTATCAATCAATACAGGGTATTAGGTAATTGATGGTTGGATTATCCGGAATTGTGTTCAGTTTTAATCGTACAACGCTGAAAACTTTTTAGACGGATTAAAAATTAAAATGGCTGACTATGCGAAAACAGAGTGCATTTATGTAGATAGTAGCACTTTGCTTAATATAATTTAAATTATCGTTTTGTGCCAATGGATTGATGCCTGTTTTCTTCATTCATACAGTATATTACATAGTTTTATTGTATTAGCTCAAATCGTTTATTTAAATTATTTTAGTCAGTTGCATGCCGGTAATACGAGCGCATATCTTTACTCTATGGTTTATGAGTTATGACCTAGGTTAATGTACCATCGAGGAAATTGATTCCTATGCAGTTGATAGACCAACGTTATTTGTTGTGATCTGTCAGCTGGGTTTGACGTAACGCAACCAAACTACGTAGGTAGGACCTGCATAGGAATCAACTTCTCTGAGTACAAAATTAATATCTATAAACAATTGAAATAAGAAAGTACTTACATTTAATTTTTTTGTATAAATCCCGAAGCACTATGTCATTGCAAATATTTTCTCCCACAAAATTGTATTTTTTTTACTTAAGTTACACAACTTCGTCACAATGCCCGTTACAATCTTTTTATTTTATTTTAAACATTTTTTTAACGCGCATGCAACAATAATTGCTTTACTGTGGCCGTTGCAATTTCCTTTTTTTTTCTTGCCAATGCACCGGTTTCAACTTTCATGCAAATTACGCAATGTCACGATGTCCGTTGCAAAGATTTTATTATTTCCAATTTTTTCAACACGCAAGCAACAACTTCCTCACAATTCTTTGCAAATTTTGTCCAATTTTTTTTTTCGTTTTTTTTATTTTTATTTTTTTTTGCCACCGGTTACACAATCCGCACGCACTATCCGTAGTCAGACCGTTTATAGGATACTGTGGTGGTGGTATCAGAGTCGCATATAAACAGCATGTAGCCGGCCTTGCTCGCTAGCCGCTAGATGCTTTTGCGTGAATTCCAATCCTTTGAACTTGGACTGATAACCCACTTTAGCGAAAACAACAAGTTATGTATAAATAGTTGAGCTTTAAAGCCAAATCGATTTTAATTTGTACTTAGCTCGTATGTTGCGCTTTGGGAATATTTTTCGTTTTGTTTTTTTTATTACTCTGTAATAATTTTCTTTTAAAATTCCTATTTTTGATGAGATCTGACTTGATTGAAAAATTAAACTAAAGTTAGCTTTTAGACATCGGTTTTCGAATTATTAGGCCCAATTGCATAAAGGTAGATTGAACCTCGGTTAAATATAGTGTTATCTTATTCTTATCATGTTTAGAAGAAAAAAGGGTTAATTGTAACCTAGAAAAGTTAGAGAGATCCTTAAAATCTTATCCCTCCACTATCAGACGTACATACTACATAATCATGGTGTCCCATCATAACTCAACATGGAAAGTTCATTATAGTTTCTTATAGTTACGTAAATGCAAAAATTTCAAGTAAGTACATAATTAAACATTTTAATGATGATTCACGATTCAAGTATAAGTGTTTTTACATTGAAATCTTATTGCACATTCAAGGGTTTGCTGATTCCTATCTGTTATGTCCATAAAGCATCGTAAATAAATCATTGCTGCGAGTAGGGTTGCCAGGCATCCGGATAAAGCCGGACATAGTGAAGCTGCACGCGATCAGCGTGTGCGGCCAAAATTAGATGAAGTCCAGCTATTGTAGAACTGCCTCCAACACTTTTATATGAAAATCTTACAATTTGTTAAACGATATTATTTATTTTATTTACCTGAAAGATGGTACGCACGATATCGAACTTTATTCGTTCTCGAACGAACGCGTATTCTGATAGTTGAGATGCCAAAGTCTTCAATAGTAAGGTGTCTCCGGCTTTTTTATACGAATGTCCGGCTAAGCTGTCCGGTTTGTCCGGCTATTAGGTTTGTCAATCTGGCAACCCTAACTGCCAGCCTCATCAAAAAACCAACTGATCATAAGATAAAAACTTTATTCTTATTCATTATTATTATTTTTGTAGATGATGAATAAACCAAGAATAAACAATTTTGAATGTTCTTATTCTTTTAAATTCGTAAATTTATACTCTTAAAAATATTAAGAACGAAAGTTAAGTAACAGTAATAGCATTGACCTTTACTTATGTAGAGTAAAATTTTATTTATATCCATACTTGAACTTTGGCAAAACACTTGTTTTTAACGCTACGTAATATTTTTGATAATATCGCACTTTTTTGGTAATTGACACCTTTTAGACTTTACCACAGTCCACAGCTATGGTTGTTTTTAACTTTGTTTAGAGTTAAGTCTACAACGTGTAACATAAGCGAGTTTATATTTTCAGGCAGTGGTTCTCAAACTTGGGGGAACCCTTTTAAGAAGTGAAATTTTTGAAATGAACTAAAAAAATATTTTTTTTTGTATTTGAATGAAAATTGTGTCCAAGCTGGTATCTGACTTCTGAGTGATAACATTCCTGAGAACAATTTATGTGTCGCTCGCGGAGCCCCTACAAGGTCTTTGCGGGCTTCGCGGAGCACACTTTGAGAATTGCTGCATAGGGTATGTAGTATGTACTTTCAGAGAAGTTGATTCCTAGGCAGATGGCGGACCTAAGTAAAGCCCCATACATACGTAACGATTTATCGTAGCGAAAAATCTGTGCAGACCAGTTTGCGCAGTTTTATCGATCGTGTGTATGAGAAATCGTTGTCGATAATCGTTCGTCGGTAGCAGTTGCAAATTCTTTCAGATAAATCGTTGTCGATTACATTTGCACAGTTTTATCGTTGCGTGTGGACGGCGATCGCTCATAAATCAGTTCGGCAGTACTTCACGGATCTTGCTAGTGTACGCACGTGCACATCGCCTTCACAGAAACATGTCGGAAGACGAAAGAGTTGGACACCGCGAACTACTTCAAGATTTTATAGAAAGCTACAGAAACCTAATCTTTCATGAGGACTTATAGCTTCTCTCATAACTGTGTCTTGTTTCTTTATTAGTGGAGAAACTAAAGCCAGCAGATTTAAATATGCCTCTTCATTCATCCTCAAATAGTTATGCCAATATAGTATATAGGGTAGGGTAGGGGATTGGGCCTCCGGTAAACTCACTCACTCGGCGAAACACAGCGCAAGCGCTGTTTCACGCCGGTTTTCTGTGAGGACGTGGTATTTTTCCGGTCGAGCCGGCCCATTCGTGCCGAAGCATGGCTCTATAAGTGGTACTGGTACATGGTACTATCATCGAAGTTGATCCCTAGGCAGATGGCGGACCTAAGTAATTTGGTCGCGTCGCCCATCCGACCGATGACCGATCACAGCTAACATTGAATTGACGTAGACGTCCCTCAACTGCCTAGGAATTGAGTTCCTCGATGGTATCCTAAGTATGTATGTGTCCTTTGAGCGTCTGTGGCCTATTGGGTAGACCTTTGGTTCGCACTCGCAGGGTGCAGGTTCGATCCCAGTTGGAGGCGTGTACCAATGAGACATTTTCTGATCTCAAGTACACAATACGGACGCTCGTACGGTGAAGGAAAACATCGTGAGGAAACCCGCACATGGTTGGTCCCAGACACATTGACTAGTTCTTTCCTTTGGGCTAGGCCGACTATGTTGCGAGAATGCCGTATGCGCTTGGGCAACCATACAGGCATTTAAAATCTTGACCCAGGCACTACAGTATTTGAAAAGTGGTTACTTCGCTCTGAAAATGCTGTATAAATCAGGTGTTCCCAAACTGTGCGCCGCGGCGCCGCGGCGCCCTGGTGCGCCGCGTAAAGGCAAGAGGGGCGCCGCCGTGAGTCGATCCTCCATCACTATCCATAACTCAATTATAAAATAAAATTATAATATTATGAATTATACAAAGCATTCAGAAGAATAATATTTGTTTATTATTATTTACTTGCTTAACCTACCTATAATCATTAAATGTGCTTATTAATTATGTATCTTTTTGTAAAACCTAGGTAAAGTAGGGCGCCGTGACAAAATGTTGACTTGTAAGTGCGCCGCAGGCTGAAAAAGATTGGGAACCCCTGGTATAAATCATCCACAATGGTTGCAAAGGCCTAGTTATTTATGTGTCCTTTGTAGAGTTCACTGTAAAAGTATCAGCGCTGCGAGAGCTATCAGCGACACATAATTATTATTATACACGGCACACCCTAGTCTCTAAAGTATTATCAATTTATCATACACTAGCTGTTCCACGCGGCTTTGCCCGCGTAATTTAGGAATTTCACGCAACCGAACATTTTTCCGCAAAAAATAGCCTATTCCCCTTCACGTGGTCTATTCTTCATGTAAAATAACATAAAAATTTCTCCACATTTTCCTCTATTTCTTCGCTCCTATTAGTCTTAGCGTAATAAAATATAGCCTATAGCCTTCCTCGATAAATGAGCTATCTATCACTGAAATAATTTTTCAAATCGAAACAGTAGTTCCTGAGATTAGCGCGTTCAAATAAGCTTTTTCAAATAATTTTCCCCCGTTTTTTCCACATTTTCCTCTATTTCTTCACTCCTATTAGTCATAACGTGATAAGATATAGCCTATTATAGCCTTCCTCGGTAAATGGACTAACACTGAAAGAATTTTTCAAATCAGACCAGTAGTTCGTGAGATTAGCGCGTTCAAACAAACAAACTAACTAACTCTTCCGCTTTATAATATTAGTATAGATAAATTAGGTTACACCCTGTTTTAGTCTCTACTTTTCACGATCCTCGCTAGTCGCTTACTCACTTAGTCATAGTGACTGGCGCTTACTATTAATAAAGTATGTTCAGTGAGACACTTATTTGTAGGTAGTATAAGTAAATGGACACTCGCAACAGAAGAGCTGCAGGTGCGTTGCCGGCCTTAAACGTGAACTTGTGAACGCATCCTAAATATGAGAAACCAGCAAATACTCACAAGGCCATTTAGGCCTTAAACGTTTTGACATTCGTCTGCATCGTTAAACTTGCTAAGTCGTTAACAATTATCTTGCATGTTAAATCTAAATCGCAGCCGGTGGGCACGACTCTGAGGTCAAGATTTTAATATACTAAATCAATTGAATACGTGAGAATTTGCAAGTAGGTATGACTATGTCTACATTCTACAATATCACGTCTTGCTCATTGATACACTGTGCACCGTAATGGGTGGAAATGGCGAGATGTGGTTTTATTTGGTCTGAATGGACTACGCAGATCTAGCAAGGTTCGCGCTCTGATGATGGACTATAGGGTTTTTTTTACGATTGCCGTCAAAAAAGACAATCATGAGGTAATTATGTTTCTCCATCATGGCCCGTCATTAAGAGCGTTATTTCAGATAATATTTTAACTATAGCAAAGCCAAAAGGAAGTATTTTGGCAGTGTACAATCTGCACGGTTTGTTTTGTTACAAAATGTTGTAGCGGACGAAAGAAATCGTCTTAGGTATGGATAACTCTTCATTAGTCACAAAGTCGACTGAATCGATACTAATAATTTAAATGTGAAAGTGTGCCTGTCCGCCTGTCTGATTATTCACGCTCAAAACGCTGAGCCGATTTTGCTGAAATTTGGTATGGAAATACTTAGAGTCCCGGGAAAGAACATAGGATACTTTTCATCTCGGAAAAATATACGGTCCCCGAGCAATAAACAAATTTTAGAGCAACGGAGTTGCGGGCATTAACAGGTAACCGTCTAAAAAGTAAAAACCTTTACATAAGCAATCTCATTTGCCCAGAAGGTCTCTAATCGATTTTACCAAAATTTGTTTGCTATATTATTTTAGGAGCATAAAATATGGAACCAATGCATAATCTAATACATTCTTGAACGGATTTATATCGTACATTCTAGCGGCCAGCCCCACATATTTCGGGTCGAGAATATTTTGGTTGCAAGGATATTATCCCAGCTTAATATATTATGTATTAAGGCCGTAAAATTTTAATGGATTTTGAAGTCCTCGATGAAGTTTGTGATTATTTCCATGGACGACTATAAGCGTCTTTGTAATAATTTTGAGGTTTCCAAAGTACCGTACGTATTGCTATGTACGAATGATACGTATATAGTTAAGTAGTTTGAGAATAGCAAACTCTTGCTCAAGGTATTTACTAATGCAAAAATTAAAATCTTAAGGCAGGGATTAATCTCAATCCAAAACGATAACCTTGCACACAACCAAAGACCAAGCGTATACGCATCGCAATAAGATTCATTTTAGCTTAGCATAAAACTGTAGTTACTAGGGGCGGATCTTCTCTATTTTTCATGTTTTTTTAAAATATCTTTGGAAATAAATATTAAGAAACAAAATTGTTCGGTTCAGAAGATTTTAATATAGATTTACTAACAATTTATTCAAATAAAATGTATAATTATCCTAGTTAATACTTATATTTCGATGAATTAGATTTTTGTCGGAGGTGAGTTTGTAAATTAATTACAGCCAAAGTATTACGTTTTATAAAAATGTTTATGGTTTAAAGTCTTTTAAATATTGTGCTTTATATCTTATATTTTTTACATTTCGTTATTATATTGGAACTAGGTAAACCAGGAGTCACGGAATAACAAATTGGGGTTTATGCCCACTTTAAGCTAGCTGTTCACGAGCCGTTTATTTGGAATAATTGTACTCCACGCTCGCCAAATAAAGCAGGTGATGGGGCTATAGCATATACTATATGTATAGCACTGCCATAGGGGCATAGGGCTAGAGCAGTGGTACTCAACATTTTTTTATGCGGGCCACAAACACGTCTTGGTCTCGCTGTCGCGGGCCGCAATCAACATTTTTTAGGGATAAAAAATAACGTTCTTCAAAAGTAACGATTTAGAAGTGGAAAAATGTTCACAACTTTCATGACGACTTTGCTCTATTTTGCCGGTGGGCGTGAATTTCAAGATGGTTTAACTTCACGCCACACTTCACATTTGACCCGCCCGCCGGGACTTTCTCAGTGGCCTACTGATAAAGGCCCGGCGGACCAAACAGGCCCGCGGGCTGCAGGTTGAGTATTGCTGGGCTAAAGGAACCTCACGCCAATGGTGTACACTACAGGAGATTCTAATAAAACTATAAATTGTAGTACGTTTTAGAATTTAGTGAATGTGACCCTCTTTTTTTTACATGGGGAAATGCTTGACGCAGTGGATTAGAGATATTGGTCGGGACTCGGGGTATATGAGACTCCCCTGGTCTATCCACTAAAACCCCATGGTGCTCAACTGGGCACTTTTAGACGTGCGCCTTTATGCAGAGTTGCTGTTACTATAGATAGAAGTTAGAACCTACCGCAACAGTGAAAGAAAAATTCTAGAACAACAGATCAGTGATAATGACAATATTGATAACCGATAAAAACAAAATAAACGTGGGAAAGAGAACAGAGTGAGCCGACCATGACACGACCGCAATATCAGAAGACAATATTGCAGAGCATTCGTTTATTATGTAATAGGAGGTAACTAATTATTAAAACCCAATTAATTACATCACGATTCACGCATCCGCTAAAAGCTAAAACGAACAGTCGATTGGAACGTTAAATTCGTTTACTTGCCGAAAATTTATACAGTAAATCACACAATCTTGAATATTAAACTTTTAAAAATCCGTTTTAAAAAACGAAGTAGTTTTAGCCCGAATCATGTTATTGTTACAATATTACACGTGACCACTGTACTTTTCCGTAGACTTTTTTGTACTTCAAAGGCCACTACTATTTTATCAAAATCTTTTTTACTACCTACTACTAATACTATTTTATCTAAAACTAAGTAGATTTTATCAAAATCTGCTTAGTTTTTTTACGTTCACAATTGACAAACATACATTATCGGCTAATCAAAAGTAGTGCGGTAATGACACAAAAATTAAATTGTCACAAAAATTAATTACTCCTAAACTCAACTAGGTACATACTTGCATTCAAATGTAAAATTCTAACCTAACGTTAACCTGTCTGAAGCCTTTATATTCAGTATCTGCACGACAAAAGGCTTCTATCATCCGTATAAGATTCGCGTTTAAAATATCACTTTGAAAATAGCGCACTTGTAATTCATGGATTCCGAAAACCTGACGCGAACTGACATTATACATGGGCCTTTAGGCAAGTTGTATTCGATTATTTTGGTAGCCAAGTTAGAAAAGAAAAATGTATGGGTTTTGGGTGTTGACTTTCAGTTGCGATTGATTGATATAATCATTATTTAAAAACCCCTTACATTTTTGATTCTTTACTGCGCTGTCAAAATTATCTCATGTAACTCTAAGTGCCCAGGGTAATTAGTCAAATAGCTTTAGATAGTCTCCGCTGCGAAGTAAGAGATCAAAAATTGCAACGTTATGCCAAAAATCACATACATATTTAATATCCTATTTCGGAGTAAGTAAATGTGAAAATGTAATTTGTCTAAGTACCCTGCTCTACACCCGACTCGACGCAATAACTGCTTAACACCCGACGCGACGTACCTGTTCTATTTCAAGTCGAGAGTGTCAAGTGTGCGTTTCGCTATTCAGCGTTCTCTTTAAACGTTTACTGCTACTGCAGACTGTGTAAAATTTATTATAACGGGCTAACTCACTTTCTTACTGAGCTCTTTGCAGTCATAAAGCTTAAAAGGCCAAAGAGTGGGACTAGCGCTTTATAAGGATTGTGGCTTAGAATGCAGTTCCTTGCATTGAACCATATTTTTAAAAATGAGATGAGACATTCAAATTTGGAACAGGCAGCCCGACACTGCAAGCAGAGTGCAAGCGTCAATTCAATGTGTATCTTCTAATGATGTGAGTAAAGTTCAGTTTTGAATGGGTCACTTATAAGCTAAGCTATGGGTCACGTGTAACGTGTTACTTTGCAATTTTGAGTGCCAGTTCTTTAGACTCAAAAAAAGAATTATAATGGGGTAGAAAGAAGAAGTCTTCTGGAGTCCTAGGATTCTTGTGCCTTAAATGTATACAGTCTCAAAAGCCGGCCAAAAGTCAAAGACAGCCTGCGATCGAAATTCGAGGTCTGAGAATTTGACCTCTGACTTCTGAGCTTATTCCGGCTTGTGCCGAAATTTACATTGGGTGCCGATTTTAACTGGCCGAGTGACCTCGACATGTCAGCAATTGACACCTTTGTCGCTGACCTCGTAACCGTGACGTGACATGATGCACCCTCTCCAAACTGTAGCACACGACGACCGCAACATTCTTTGAAAAAGCCTAAATTAGGGCTAACAATATATAGTAGAGGAGGGGAGGGTGCTATTTTTGTAGTCACTCGAGCGTCATGGAGACCTAGTAGGTTTTGTACATAAGGTAAAGCTGATAAAAAAAAATAAGAGCATTTTTTTTATTTTAGCGGTGGGTTCAGAAACTGCAGCCACTTTAAAGTTTTGAAAAAAAAAATATTCAGAAAATTGCTTATTTAGGTAAATTATAAATATATTTTTAACCGACTTCCAAAAACGAGGAGGTTATATGTTCGGCTGTGGATATTTTTTTTTTTTATTTTTATTTTTTTTTATTTTTGTATGTTCAACGATTACTCCGCCGTTTGTGAACCGATTTTCGAAATTTTTGTTTTGTTGTATTAGGTTTCACTCCAATTTGGTACCATGTTCACAAAAGTGGTGACCTGATGATGGGATCCAGGAGTAATCGAGGGAACTCCTCGAAATTTATATGGAAACATATGGTGATTTTGGTTTTATGTGAAGTGTACTAAGAATATGCTACCAAAAAGTCAAATATTGGGTCAAGGTATACCATGGTTTCGAAGATGCTGAGAGAACTCCTGACTCTTTATAGATACACGTTTGGGAGTTTCGGCTTTATTTTAAGAACAGAAAGCATATGCTACCATGCAATTCAAATTCATCATCATCATCATCGTCATCATCATCATTACCACGTCGTGTTAAGGTCACCAATGTCTCATGGCACAAAATAGATAATAGTACAAGGCATAGGTATGGATACAATAATAATAATTATGTACATAACAACACCAATTATTATAGGCTGTTTAATATACACGGCGGTCGGCGCCGCAGAGGCAACGGCGTCGCCGCGCGGCGCGCGGCGGCGCGCGGCGACGCGTACGTAAACATCGTATTCAAGTTCTAACTGGAATGTCAGGGCATGCGGCATGCCGCCAGAGTAGACAGAATGATAGAGTATGCCGACTTAGAACTGATGTAATTTTTTTAAGTTTGACGTATTATGACAAAAGTCGTCGCTAGGGTCGTAACCTACAAATTTAGTTGTTTATATTTTGGCACATGCAAAGAAAACTGTCAGAATTCAATTTCAAAATCTTATTTTTAAAATTAAATTATACCAGCCAGCGCGCCAGCCTTTAACTTATCCTGGCGAAACCCGAAAGAAACGACAGATATTAATACTCGTCAGTCTCTTAGCAGTCGAAGTACTGGTAGTTATGTCTATTGTGATGCCGCGCTGCGAGCATTTTGCAGCACGTGTTCACTTAGATCTTTTTAAATGTATTGTTTAAATTTATCTATCTACCTGATATTTGGGCCTTGGGGTATGCCGTATGACTCATATCAGTCTTAACAAATTGTAATAAGATACGTAGAATATACGCAGTACCACCGACGACCACTTATAAATTCGCGGACTATGACGGAGGTCAACTTAAGGTGAACGCAGATTTGGCCGCACCGCACGCACCGCAGTCGCCGCATTCGGAATTCTTTATATGAAGTTATAGGCAAGCTCGCATACCTACCTACCTGCGCCGCAGTCTTCGCAACTTCATAATAATATGAAGAATTGCGAATGCGGCGACTGCGGTGCGGCCAAATCTGCGTTCACCTTTAATAACAATTATACGAGATCAATTACCACTCAATATTATGATTTATGTTGTCAATTCAATACTCACTGCTCACACCAAGCTCACTGTTGAGTTGTCAGACGTCAGTTGCTTACAAACTTTCAACAACACAACGAAAATCTGTTACAAGTTACAACTACCTATGTAAAACTTCTACGTACAAGCGATAGCGCGACACAGGAGCGCCTCAGTGACATCTAGTGAAGACAATATGAAACTATTTTTATACAATTTGAATTGGCACTAACAGTTTACCTACTAGGTAACTAAAAAGAGTGAAATTATTATTTTTAACAAAAAATTAAAACCGACTTCCAAGGTAAAAACAATATTAATAGCATCCTTATAATATGAACTAAAAAGTATTAAATAATTTTTCCTATCTAATATGCAGTGCCTTTTCCCGAATTCGGCTAAACTTCAACTATTTCTGTACTCAATCTTCATAATTTTGAAGTCGGTGCCAGTTCCAAAAGTTTCAAATTTTCTGTCAAAGAAATAAAGATTCAGCTATATCTGGTACCGACTTCAAAATGATGAAGATTGAGTACAGAAATAGTAGAAGTTTAGCCGAATTCGGGAAAAGGCACTACATATTAGATAGGAAAAATTATTTAATAATTTTTAGTTCATATTATAAGGATGCTATTAATATTGTTTTTACCTTGGAAGTCGGTTTTAATTTTTTGTTAAAAATAATAATTTCACTCTTTTTAGTTACCTAGTAGGTAAACTGTTAGTGCCAATTCAAATTGTATAAAAATAGTTTCATATTGTCTTCACTAGATGTCACTGAGGCGCTCCTGTGTCGCGCTATCGCTTGTACGTAGAAGTTTTATATAGGTAGTTGTAACTTGTAACAGATTTTCGTTGTGTTGTTGAAAGTTTGTAAGCAACTGACGTCTGACAACTCAACAGTGAGCTTGGTGTGAGCAGTGAGTATTGAATTGACAACATAAATCATAATATTGAGTGGTAATTGATCTCGTATAATTGTTATTAAAGGTGAACGCAGATTTGGCCGCACCGCAGTCGCCGCATTCGCAATTCTTCATATTATTATGAAGTTGCGAAGACTGCGGCGCAGGTAGGTAGGTATGCGAGCTTGCCTATAACTTCATATAAAGAATTCCGAATGCGGCGACTGCGGTGCGTGCGGTGCGGCCAAATCTGCGTTCACCTTAAGTTGACCTCCGTCATAGTCCGCGAATTTATAAGTGGTCGTCGGTGGTACTGCGTATATTCTACGTATCTTATTACAATTTGTTAAGACTGATATGAGTCATACGGCATACCCCAAGGCCCAAATATCAGGTAGATAGATAAATTTAAACAATACATTTAAAAAGATCTAAGTGAACACGTGCTGCAAAATGCTCGCAGCGCGGCATCACAATAGACATAACTACCAGTACTTCGACTGCTAAGAGACTGACGAGTATTAATATCTGTCGTTTCTTTCGGGTTTCGCCAGGATAAGTTAAAGGCTGGCGCGCTGGCTGGTATAATTTAATTTTAAAAATAAGATTTTGAAATTGAATTCTGACAGTTTTCTTTGCATGTGCCAAAATATAAACAACTAAATTTGTAGGTTACGACCCTAGCGACGACTTTTGTCATAATACGTCAAACTTAAAAAAATTACATCAGTTCTAAGTCGGCATACTCTATCATTCTGTCTACTCTGGCGGCATGCCGCATGCCCTGACATTCCAGTTAGAACTTGAATACGATGTTTACGTACGCGTCGCCGCGCGCCGCCGCGCGGCGCGCGGCGACGCCGTTGCCTCTGCGGCGCCGACCGCCGTGTATATTAAACAGCCTATAATAATTGGTGTTGTTATGTACATAATTATTATTATTGTATCCATACCTATGCCTTGTACTATTATCTATTTTGTGCCATGAGACATTGGTGACCTTAACACGACGTGGTAATGATGATGATGACGATGATGATGATGATGAATTTGAATTGCATGGTAGCATATGCTTTCTGTTCTTAAAATAACGCCGAAACTCCCAAACGTGTATCTATAAAGAGTCAGGAGTTCTCTCAGCATCTTCGAAACCATGGTATACCTTGACCCAATATTTGACTTTTTGGTAGCATATTCTTAGTACACTTCACATAAAACCAAAATCACCATATGTTTCCATATAAATTTCGAGGAGTTCCCTCGATTACTCCTGGATCCCATCATCAGGTCACCACTTTTGTGAACATGGTACCAAATTGGAGTGAAACCTAATACAACAAAACAAAAATTTCGAAAATCGGTTCACAAACGGCGGAGTAATCGTTGAACATACAAAAATAAAAAAAAATAAAAATAAAAAAAAAAAATATCCACAGCCGAACATATAACCTCCTCGTTTTTGGAAGTCGGTTAAAAATATATTTATAATTTACCTAAATAAGCAATTTTCTGAATATTTTTTTTTTCAAAACTTTAAAGTGGCTGCAGTTTCTGAACCCACCGCTAAAATAAAAAAAATGCTCTTATTTTTTTTTATCAGCTTTACCTTATGTACAAAACCTACTAGGTCTCCATGACGCTCGAGTGACTACAAAAATAGCACCCTCCCCTCCTCTACTATATATTGTTAGCCCTAATTTAGGCTTTTTCAAAGAATGTTGCGGTCGTCGTGTGCTACAGTTTGGAGAGGGTGCATCATGTCACGTCACGGTTACGAGGTCAGCGACAAAGGTGTCAATTGCTGACATGTCGAGGTCACTCGGCCAGTTAAAATCGGCACCCAATGTAAATTTCGGCACAAGCCGGAATAAGCTCAGAAGTCAGAGGTCAAATTCTCAGACCTCGAATTTCGATCGCAGGCTGTCTTTGACTTTTGGCCGGCTTTTGAGACTGTATACATTTAAGGCACAAGAATCCTAGGACTCCAGAAGACTTCTTCTTTCTACCCCATTATAATTCTTTTTTTGAGTCTAAAGAACTGGCACTCAAAATTGCAAAGTAACACGTTACACGTGACCCATAGCTTAGCTTATAAGTGACCCATTCAAAACTGAACTTTACTCACATCATTAGAAGATACACATTGAATTGACGCTTGCACTCTGCTTGCAGTGTCGGGCTGCCTGTTCCAAATTTGAATGTCTCATCTCATTTTTAAAAATATGGTTCAATGCAAGGAACTGCATTCTAAGCCACAATCCTTATAAAGCGCTAGTCCCACTCTTTGGCCTTTTAAGCTTTATGACTGCAAAGAGCTCAGTAAGAAAGTGAGTTAGCCCGTTATAATAAATTTTACACAGTCTGCAGTAGCAGTAAACGTTTAAAGAGAACGCTGAATAGCGAAACGCACACTTGACACTCTCGACTTGAAATAGAACAGGTACGTCGCGTCGGGTGTTAAGCAGTTATTGCGTCGAGTCGGGTGTAGAGCAGGGTACTTAGACAAATTACATTTTCACATTTACTTACTCCGAAATAGGATATTAAATATGTATGTGATTTTTGGCATAACGTTGCAATTTTTGATCTCTTACTTCGCAGCGGAGACTATCTAAAGCTATTTGACTAATTACCCTGGGCACTTAGAGTTACATGAGATAATTTTGACAGCGCAGTAAAGAATCAAAAATGTAAGGGGTTTTTAAATAATGATTATATCAATCAATCGCAACTGAAAGTCAACACCCAAAACCCATACATTTTTCTTTTCTAACTTGGCTACCAAAATAATCGAATACAACTTGCCTAAAGGCCCATGTATAATGTCAGTTCGCGTCAGGTTTTCGGAATCCATGAATTACAAGTGCGCTATTTTCAAAGTGATATTTTAAACGCGAATCTTATACGGATGATAGAAGCCTTTTGTCGTGCAGATACTGAATATAAAGGCTTCAGACAGGTTAACGTTAGGTTAGAATTTTACATTTGAATGCAAGTATGTACCTAGTTGAGTTTAGGAGTAATTAATTTTTGTGACAATTTAATTTTTGTGTCATTACCGCACTACTTTTGATTAGCCGATAATGTATGTTTGTCAATTGTGAACGTAAAAAAACTAAGCAGATTTTGATAAAATCTACTTAGTTTTAGATAAAATAGTATTAGTAGTAGGTAGTAAAAAAGATTTTGATAAAATAGTAGTGGCCTTTGAAGTACAAAAAAGTCTACGGAAAAGTACAGTGGTCACGTGTAATATTGTAACAATAACATGATTCGGGCTAAAACTACTTCGTTTTTTAAAACGGATTTTTAAAAGTTTAATATTCAAGATTGTGTGATTTACTGTATAAATTTTCGGCAAGTAAACGAATTTAACGTTCCAATCGACTGTTCGTTTTAGCTTTTAGCGGATGCGTGAATCGTGATGTAATTAATTGGGTTTTAATAATTAGTTACCTCCTATTACATAATAAACGAATGCTCTGCAATATTGTCTTCTGATATTGCGGTCGTGTCATGGTCGGCTCACTCTGTTCTCTTTCCCACGTTTATTTTGTTTTTATCGGTTATCAATATTGTCATTATCACTGATCTGTTGTTCTAGAATTTTTCTTTCACTGTTGCGGTAGGTTCTAACTTCTATCTATAGTAACAGCAACTCTGCATAAAGGCGCACGTCTAAAAGTGCCCAGTTGAGCACCATGGGGTTTTAGTGGATAGACCAGGGGAGTCTCATATACCCCGAGTCCCGACCAATATCTCTAATCCACTGCGTCAAGCATTTCCCCATGTAAAAAAAAGAGGGTCACATTCACTAAATTCTAAAACGTACTACAATTTATAGTTTTATTAGAATCTCCTGTAGTGTACACCATTGGCGTGAGGTTCCTTTAGCCCAGCAATACTCAACCTTCAGCCCGCGGGCCTGTTTGGTCCGCCGGGCCTTTATCAGTAGGCCACTGAGAAAGTCCCGGCGGGCGGGTCAAATGTGAAGTGTGGCGTGAAGTTAAACCATCTTGAAATTCACGCCCACCGGCAAAATAGAGCAAAGTCGTCATGAAAGTTGTGAACATTTTTCCACTTCTAAATCGTTACTTTTGAAGAACGTT
Source organism: Lysandra bellargus (assembly GCA_905333045.1). Taxonomy (NCBI): domain Eukaryota; kingdom Metazoa; phylum Arthropoda; class Insecta; order Lepidoptera; family Lycaenidae; genus Lysandra; species Lysandra bellargus. The sequence goes on from HG995333.1 coordinate 3,711,349, forward strand.
ATTTTTTATCCCTAAAAAATGTTGATTGCGGCCCGCGACAGCGAGACCAAGACGTGTTTGTGGCCCGCATAAAAAAATGTTGAGTACCACTGCTCTAGCCCTATGCCCCTATGGCAGTGCTATACATATAGTATATGCTATAGCCCCATCACCTGCTTTATTTGGCGAGCGTGGAGTACAATTATTCCAAATAAACGGCTCGTGAACAGCTAGCTTAAAGTGGGCATAAACCCCAATTTGTTATTCCGTGACTCCTGGTTTACCTAGTTCCAATATAATAACGAAATGTAAAAAATATAAGATATAAAGCACAATATTTAAAAGACTTTAAACCATAAACATTTTTATAAAACGTAATACTTTGGCTGTAATTAATTTACAAACTCACCTCCGACAAAAATCTAATTCATCGAAATATAAGTATTAACTAGGATAATTATACATTTTATTTGAATAAATTGTTAGTAAATCTATATTAAAATCTTCTGAACCGAACAATTTTGTTTCTTAATATTTATTTCCAAAGATATTTTAAAAAAACATGAAAAATAGAGAAGATCCGCCCCTAGTAACTACAGTTTTATGCTAAGCTAAAATGAATCTTATTGCGATGCGTATACGCTTGGTCTTTGGTTGTGTGCAAGGTTATCGTTTTGGATTGAGATTAATCCCTGCCTTAAGATTTTAATTTTTGCATTAGTAAATACCTTGAGCAAGAGTTTGCTATTCTCAAACTACTTAACTATATACGTATCATTCGTACATAGCAATACGTACGGTACTTTGGAAACCTCAAAATTATTACAAAGACGCTTATAATCGTCCATGGGCGTGAGGGTCTCGGGAAATAATCACAAACTTCATCGAGGACTTCAAAATCCATTAAAATTTTACGGCCTTAATACATATTCTCGCATTCAACAGCGAACGTGAGGCATGCCTGCGACGTATGCCCTCTGACCGTCCAAAACTTTTGCTTTATTGTTAAAAATGACAGTTGGCGTTGCGTTCTATGACGTATTCAATTATTGAATGCGCCAAAACGAAAGTTGAATGAAAGAAGATGACGAAAATTGAAAGACGAAAGCGCATAATGTGGACATAGCTAATGAAGTTAATGAACTCTACATTAAATTGAAGTTTAATTAAATTGTTAATTGTCTAGCCTTGGTCTAGCCAAGTTCAAGTATAACAGAACTGGCGAGCAGCTCCCTGTGTAATATTACACGAACCATTTGGAGACACTTTTGACCCCCTCATCCATACTAATATTATAGTCTGTCTGTCTGTTACCTCTTCACGCTCAAACCGCTGAACCGATTTTGCTCAAATTCGGCATGGAGATACTTTGAGTCCCGGGAAAGGACATAGGATATTTTTTATCCCGCAAAAATGTACGGTTCCTCCGCGATAAACGAATTTTGGCGCAACGGAGTTGCGGGCGTCATCTGACCCCCCCCATTACTATCCATCTTACTTGTCCATTCGACAATAATATATTATGTACCTCGTCGATTAAAATCGGTGCGGTATATGTATTTTAAAAAATATTTTTGATTACCCTGGAATAATAAGTCTTTTATCCTGTAAAAAGTGGCATCAAACGTGGCCACTGGCCAGGTTTTTGAGTACCTAACTCGAACCATTTTTGCGCATTTTTGTTCACACAATGAATTCTACATCCAGTTGCATTCATATTTCATAATTCATATGAAATCTGAAGGATTCGGTGTCATCATGCTATTGCTTATTTGAGTTATGAGATTATCAATAACCCTGAGTAGTGACAATTTCAAATGAAAATTAAATCTCAATAGATGAATGTTTACTAAAATACCGGATGAGATTCATCACATATAGCAATTTTAACGTATTCATATTTTTGATTAGATTTGAAGTCATTCACAAATTATGATGACTGGCTCAAGGTTTTAATAAAGGCCATGTCTCTTAACATAATTTACACTGGATTGCGTCATGTGTCGCATAGTAACTGCTAACTAGCCCTAATAATATTTGCAAAGTAGGTCTTACTTACCTTACCATAAACATAACCCAGTATATTAGCTATGCACCTAATTTGGCCTAATATCACTGGACTAGAACAAGTGTATTGGGTGGAGATAGATAGTATAGGTGTAAGAAAGTGTTCAAAACAAAAATCACATTAAAATTGAACCTATAATAAGTATTTCACCTTCACCAATGTCACATGTAGAGCTCTAAAAGAAATGTTTGCAATATTTTAATTCTTGTCCAATAGTAAGGTTAATACAACATAAAGACGATGACTAACATAATTCTTTAGTTCAATTATCATTTTTAGTAAAACAAACATATAATTTCAATTGTTTATTGACTTTATTAGTCACAATTAACATCATCGCAACACATTATAAAGTAACATAATCAATATATCGGTGCCGTTTATTGAACAAACTAAATAACAGTAGCATTATTTCATATGATTGATTAGGGTTGCCAAACACCAGTTCAGACCAATAATAATAAAGGTTTGAACAAACCTACGCCTAATTATTAGTGTTCTAACGGTTTTTAACCTCGCGAAAATCTGCCGTATCCTTGTTTGAATTTTAAAATTTTAATAGGTTTTTGCAAAACTTACATGTGATTTATTTTACTATCCATACTAATATTATAAATGCAAAACTGTGTCTGTGTGTCTATCCGTTTTCTGTCTGTCTATCTGTTGACTGTTACTTCTTCACGCCCAACTACTTAACCGATTTTGTTGAAATTTGCCATTTGGTATAGAGATACATTGAGTCCCGGAAAAAATATTTACAGGAGTTGCATTTAGTTTGTACATAAATTCCAAAAGAAAAGTTGAAGGTGCTTTAAATTAAGTACAGATAAAGGAAAAGGCTGCTTTTATCAATCTGATAGACATCGCTTCCTGCTCGACGTCTGTTTATCTTGGGACCAGACCTAGGCCTACTAAGAAACCATTTTGAGACTCAAACAATCGCACGAGAATGCCGTGTCCTGCTCTAACAACGTCATTTCACGTTTGTTAGAGTAGGACGCGGCATTCTCGTCCGATTATTTGAGTCTCAAAACAGTTTCATGGTACAAGGCACTAGGCAGGCCTACACCTACCGAGTAGAGTGGTAAGACAGTGCTCTTATCTGAGCACTCGGCATGTTTAATATGAATGTCCTCAGCCGAGGGCACTGTCTCGCCACTTTACTCAGTAGGTGTAATAAGGCCCTTAGGGAGGAGTTGAGAATTGATTCTCAACACTGTGTTACAGCCAGCCCACACGGTACATTGCGTCAGCGTTGCGTTCGACGCAGCGCTGCCGTTGCGTTGTTTTACATACAAATAACCAGCGCCCGTGTGGCCGGCTTTGCGTCAAACGGCAGCGCTGCGTCGGCGCAACGCCGCTGACGCAACGCGCCGTGTGGACTGGCTATTACGGCGTCGTATCGCAAAAACAGCCGTTACACAGCAATGCAGATTTAGCCAAGCGACGCTGCAACGTGCTGTTGTGAATTTACCTTTACAAATTGTCGGCCTCTTGTCGGCGAATCTAATGACAGACCGCGACTACTACTAGACGGGACATGGACGTTGCGATAAAACGCAGCAGCCAGCATTAGACGATCTGAAAGTAGTCCAGTTTGACTCTTATAAAATAATTCTGGTGGCAACCCTAATGTTATTAGCATGGTATTGCTTTACATTTGACCTCTCGTGAGTCGTGACCTCGACATTTAGCAAGCCCCTACAATATTGAACTAATTAATGTTAAGTATGGTGCCTTTTAAAATATATTATCACGACAAATTTAACAGCAAGTTGCTTTCCCCTGGAAATACAAACTTTGACATACGCCTACTTTAAATACTATACTCAATAGGATTTATACATATTCATATTTAAAATACACTAATATTATGTCATTGACAGTGTGATACGAGGTGACCCTGTAACATTTACAACTTGTGAATAATTTAAATATAAGAAACTTAACGTTACCTAATAATAATACCTGAGATAAATAACATTTGATTTAACATAATTTACAGTAAACTATATTCGCAAACTGGACCATTTCTATAAAAACTTCTCCCGGCCCATCTAAAAGCAGTTCTACTTTTCGACACTTTTATGTACAGAACTTAAATAAAAATAATGTATTTGTGTTCACATGTAGGGCATTGGCACCTTGTACAGTCAGCATGTTTATAAAGCCACGTTTTAATGCCAATTAGATATTGAATTTTTTTCTTTCGTTATTGTGAATCTTATCTGCATTAAATAACATACGGATAATCTACGAATAATAAAACCTAATAATAATAATAATCAGACTATACCGAATAATACATGTAAAAGAATAATAGTATTTTAAAAAGATAAAAACCTACTTCAAGTTGTACGTAATTAAGCATTAAAATTCCCTATCTCCAAAACTACAGAACCGATTTTGATGAAACTTGCAGTATTCACTAAGTTGAACAATACCTAGTACAACAAAAAAAAGAATCACTTAAATCGGACTTGTAGTTCCGGAGATATGCGCGCACAAACATAAAAACATAGATACATACATACTTACATACATACAGTTTCGAAATTTGGCACATTTCTTCAGAAGCTGTTATAGATTAACATAATATACAAAAACTGGACAGTTCTGGAAATGTTACATACATACGCGTCGAATTGATAACCTCCTTTTTTTGAAGTCGGTTAAAATACTTGATAAATACTGATACAAACTTGGAAACATATCCATATCAGACCAGCACCGAGTCCAAGAAAAAAATGCCAGTGCACGGCGAATCTGGCCAGCACCCACATTCGAATTTAGAACCTAAGTGGAATGTCTAGAAACAGCTTCATACGCTCGGCGACGTCGGCGACCGAGCGTTCGTCGAACTAGCTCTCGTCGTCGATGTCGACGGAGTCCTCGTCTATCGGCTGGCTCGTCAGCGCAGCCCAGAGCGGCGAGCGCGCACCGAGCTGCGCCGAGCCGCGCCGCTAGCTCTCCCGAGCGCACGCCGCCGCCGACACCGCTGCTGCGCCCACCGCGCTCATCGCGCTGAAGATTATCGTCCCCACCTCGCGGTCCGGAGTCATCTCCACCTGGGAATACCAGAACATCGTTAATCCACATCTGAATAGAGAAACTGCACACCTCCGTCAAAGTACAAAAGACGTTTGTGTGAACATGCGCTAATTTAGGCGATAGTGTGTTTACACCATAAAGTTAATATAATAGGTATATTAACTTTATGGTTTACACTGGGCCGAAGTTACGTGGCGTAAATTACGTCCGCATATGTCAAACGCATACAAAATTCGGACGGAACGCGACGGAATAGTGTGTTGTCGGCAATTTAAAATACATATAGTTATTTGCCTGAGCTTTGCTCGGTATTCGATAAAACACAAATAAAATGACATTTTCTAAAAATGATTCCTAGCTAGATTGATTTATCGCCCCCGAAACCACCTACATATATACTAAATTTCATGAAAATCGTTGGAGCAGATTCCGAGATTCCAATTATATATATTAGGTAGGTATATAATACAAGAATTGCTCGTTTAAAGATATAAGATTGCGGGCGTACCTAATCATGCGGAATTTACGCCGGCGTATCTTCGGCCTAGTGTGTTTAGACACGATTGGGAAAATCTTCGCCAGACTCGTCTAGGATATTCACACAAACATGCACTGATAACAATATCATGGGCGTCTATTGTGGTCTGTGACCGAGCTGCGTAGCTATAGGTAGGTTTTGGGATCCTATCTATCTCTAACCAACCCATTTGTTGGGATTTAATCAAAGCTTAGACCTACAATCAACCTAGGAGTGTGTCTCCATTGCATACATGCACAATGCACATTATCTATTGCTGGTTGGGTCATGCCGTCGGGACTCTGTAGTCAATTTACCATAGAGTGGGATTGCTACTAAAATATTGCTTGTAATCTCAACTTATTGTCTATGCACAATGTACTATGTAGGGTCCTTACAGACGATAGAGCATTAAGCTTAACAGTGCACGCATGCATTACTTCTATTTATAGCCTCAAGCCCTATCTACACTCTGGTTGTTATAGCTACAATATAGTGGAATGCACAACTTTGTAATATGTTGCATAAATATTACAGCATCGACGTGTTTTTGGTCACGTCAGCGAGGCCGTGACATTGAAGTATTAATCAAGATCGCAACAAAATGTTTGCTACAGCCGTGACGTGTTTCGCTTTATGTGCGCTCGCGCCTCGTCAGCGAACGAAAAATTGACTTAAATTATTATCATTCTTAGGGTCTACGACTTTTTTGGGAAGCATTGTAAAATATTACTTTATTGCTTGAAGCAGCTAATGGATTTTGTCACACAAATCTCAGCTAATCACGATGCGGCTCTATCTCTATAACATTTAATGCTTCAAACCGAAAAAGGCCAATGGTTTTCTGTTTGCTTACTATGCACTAACAAATGACAATCATCCTAGAAATCCAATTTTGGAAACTGCTTAATAATTCTAAAAATTAATTTCTCTACAAATTCCCATACTCGACGAAAACAGGGTTACGTACTTGCATCATCTCCTTGAAGAATGAAAGCAATAATTTTTAAGTTTAATTCGGATATTTCATTGAGAAACGGGACAAGGTAGCCATTTAAACTGCCTTTATTTACGAACTGAATACAGCGCTAAATACCGATTTAGGCTGCTCGCACATGTATCAGTGGCAGATGCATGTGACAAAAAGCTACTACCATAGAGATCAACTACGATAACATGGCGCGCCCCTCCAAATGACTGTTTCAATGTGTGTAGTCACATCCTTATGAAAGAGTTTGTATGTAGTAAATATTCAACCAATCACAGTACACGTAATATTTCAGTTAATGTCACTTATTACCAAGATTTGTTGGTCAACTAATCATAACTAGCCTACCGCGCAAGACAACGCACTTCAAACGTTTTGACAACGCACTTCAAACGTTTTGAATTTTGGAGGGGCGCGCCATGTTATCGTAGTTGATCTCTACCAATGCGAAAAAGGTCTGTTAATTTGAGTTTGATGAAAGGTATGGACTATGGAGATATTTTAAGTAGCTTCTATGTTATGTGATTTCTGGAATAATAGTAGAAAATGTGAAAAAGTGCATTAAAGAACTATTAAAATTAATTCAAAAAGCTACTGACAAAATAGTAAAATTGGTTTCCACTGCCGTAAACTAATTATTTCTAACGGACGTCTTGTAGCCCGATGTGGCAAATGGCCGACACCACTGACCGCAGAGAAATTAGGCGCAAGACAAACTTATGTAAGACCAGTTTCGTGTAACTACCAGACCGTCAACCGTGCTCTGAACTGTTTCCCTTTACGGAGCAAGGTCAGTCTGTCGTTTATTGACAGTCTATACCACAACATAAATTCAAACAAGAATATTGTTGAGTGTTGACCGTATAATTTATTCTGGGTCGGAGCACTCAGCGTTTTCAAGTGCTTAAATTTTTAAAGGTCAGGTTCAAAGTTTGTGATCTCGTTCGATTCAATTTCGGTTGGCAAGCCGTACCGTCAGTACAGATGCATTGACGCCTCTCCGTGGTCTAGCTTAGAGCGTGGCTCTTGACTAGGAGGCCATGGGTTCGATTCCGCGTTGGAAACATGTTATTTCCAAGTTTGGTTAGGAAAATGCAGGCTGATCACCTGATTGTCTGACAAGTGAGAAGATCCATGTGTCGGATGGGCATGTAAAAGTCGGCCCTGCTCCTGATCTCTCGCCGGTCGTGTCGGTCTTCCGTCCTACTGGGTTGTAAGAGTAAGGGAATAGAGAATACCCTTGTGTACTGCGCACACACTTGGACACTATAAAATTAGTCATGTATAACTGGCGTAATGAAACTTGCCATCGTCACCGAAACTGGTGTGGGGGTTATTATTAAAGATGCATTGCCGGTACTCACATGTGACAGCGTGGTCTGCTTGGGGTCGGAGGGCTCCTCGAGCACCGTGTCTAGCTCCATGCTGGGTGGTGGTCGCGGGGAGCACACTAGCCTGACGGCTCTTTTACCTAGCTCTGATGGGGGACAGCCGGACCGTCAGTACAGATGCATTGCCTGTACTCACATGTGACAGCGTGGTCTGCTCGGGGTCGGATCGCTCCTCGAGCACCGTGTCCAGCTCCAGGCTGGGCGGTGGTCGCGGGGAGCGCACCAGGCTGACGGCTCTTGATCGAGACCTGATGGGGGACAGCCGCACCACCGATAGCTCACCGCGGTCCAGCTCGCAGTTCCGTCGGCGCGCGCGCTCTCTGAGGACATTAATATAGTGCTGCAAGCTTAGCATAACAACATTAGAAACTGAAACTTGTCAGAAATTTCAGTGACAAAATGGCGGATTTCCTTTGTCAATCTGCCATTTGGTCTATTCTTTCGTAGAAAGAAACTGTTTCTATGGCGACCATACTAAGCTTGCTGAAGAATTTGCTATACAGTATACAGGGTGTAACAAAACTAAGTGATAATACTTTGGTGTGAGCATGTGTCCCTTACAATATAGAGTTTACTGTAAAAGTAGCAGCGCGGAAAGAGTTTTTTGTGATTTGTATGGGCAAGCGCCCCTGCGTCATGAGTTTTTCCATACAAAAGTGAAAAAAGGGCCAATTTTTCTGGGCTGCTACTTTCACAGCGAACTCTATACAGGGGGCCTACCATGGAGCTAATATCTCCATGGGACCTTTTTTTTTTGAGGAGGGGAAATACATTACGTATCCCCCACCCCTTCGGGGGAAGGGGCGGGGGTATGTGGGACTCCCTACACGAGGTCTACCCACTAAAACCCCCTCAGCCCTCCGTCATGCGCCTAGTGTGTGGGAGGGACGGGTACCGCAGAGCAATTCAAATCCGCCCCTTCCCGCGCGCAGCAACGCGTTGTGAGCCTTTTTTTCGCTCATTGAGCGATTTCGGTCTTTGAGCGTAACATGTGCATAGCATAGTACTAAAGTCAGTGCCGAATAGCGGCTGCCGGCGTAATTACTTTGGTTCGTTTGCCATTCAAGAGTTGATCGGGCGATGTCCTCCTAACAGGGTTGGATTTGTTAAATGTTTTCTGTAACTGTCCTCGATTTTCACAACAAATTTTCAGGGTATGGTGTAATAATTATTCTAATTTCCATATTCTTAAGAGTCCGTATACGAAATTTTGCCGATTTCGCTCATTTAACAGACGTGATTTAACAGTTAAAATACAGTATTTCCATAAGTTTTAATGCACAACATGTCAATTATAATTAAGGAATGTTATTATTCGACAAATTTACTATTCGAATAATTCGAATATTTTTCAAAAACTTTCGAATAATTCGAATATTATTCGAATAATTAAAAATTTTTGAAAAATGCTGAAATATCTGAACAAAAGTAACACGAAGTTTCGTACAACCTTTTTTGTTAATAGTTTGAAGTAAATAATTTTTATTTTTACTTTTATCAACATATCTCTTAGTAAATGACATAGTTAATGTTCATTTTAAACACTTTAAAAATGGATATAAGGTTACAGCTGGGCAATAAAGGAAAGGCTTTTTACTTTTCTCATGTGATCATGTTTAGTCTAACTAGGCATCAGTTAAGATTAAAATATAATAGTATTATATTCGACGTTATGCTATCTGTTTCTTAATACTAAGCCAGCGTACCCGTATTTTCGATATTTTTGAGCCATGTTCACGTAGGTGGTTTCGCCTGTGTCAACGTGGCTCGAGACTATAAAAAAGGTCCACTAGAAAACAAACACCACAACAAAAAAAAAATGCAACGAAGCTCTGGGGAAGGACGAAGATCTGGTGACTACTAACTTGAAGTTTGATAACGCCAATATCATGATATTAAGGAGCCACCGATCAAGATGGGGTCTTGACCGAGACCGAGAGCTGGGACCGAGAACACACAAAGCGTGAAAAAAGTTAAATGCTGTTTCTTTTTAATACTGTACTAACTGTTTTAATGACTAGTCGAGGACTACGGTAAAGCTATTGAATATTATTTTTTATCAATTTATATATCGAATCATAGATCAACGCTCCATATATCGCGTTCTTTAAGTCAGAAGTATAAAAAGTATTTATTTTAAGTAGAAAATTGGTCTCTACATTCTACAACTGAAAATTTACGTTCTACGTGAAATGATTGTTTGTATTTTAACTATTTCATAACTCCCAATATTGCACTTACATCTATTATCTTCTTAAAAACGACTCTTATTTCTTAAAACCCACGATACTATACCTAGCTATCACGGTAGACCAAAAATTAGAGAAAGCTTGAAGGGAGTCAATGGATGCAGATCTTGAGCGAACATTAGCACTGAAAGCCATGACTAGAAGGGGTTTTTATCTTCATTTGCATGTCTTCTGGCAAAATAACGACTAAAACATGGTCAACGGCGACGATAAATGGGCGTATATTCATTTGTTACATTAAAAACAGATTTATATACATCATTAAAGACATAAAATATTCACAAATAATATTATTTTTCTAAAATAAAATTAATTATGTTCTTAATCCATATCAATTTAATGTGTTTAAAGTTTAATTAAAATTTAAGCATTTTAAAGAAAAATAAAAAGTATTCTTATTATTCGAATTATTCGAAAAAATACTTGGCGAATATTCGAATAATAAAATCGTCGAGTATTCGAATAAAACGATTTTTTTTAAGTATCTTTAAATAATCCAACTCAAACCCGCGACAGTTTTGTGATTTTTGCTGTAAAAGGTTTAGAATATCACCTTTTAATGGATTGTATTGACGTCTTAACGGTATGAAAAAAATACAATGTACTGTTGAGAAAGTCGTCTATACAATGTTGGAATTACTTTTTACCACTTTAATATAAAAAACCCTTTAAAAAACAGAAAACCTCTATCTGCCCGCTACTTGGCGATCGTCCTTTTTCACCTGGCATATGAAAGACGGGCGTGAGTGTGAAGAGAGTAGTAGAAAAGAGAGTACGGGCTCTTAATCTTGTTACTAAGTCTTAACATATTGTTATTGTGTTGTTCAAATGAATATGTTCAAGTTAATTTATTAAATTAAATTATCTTATTGTACTCGCAGGTTGATTCCAGGCTTCGCAAATTTTTCTCTATTTTCTTTTCTCGTCCGAACGAGCCCTGATGGGATAGTCGGACTAGGATTCCGATTCCAGTTATCGTCTTGTGCTACACAAGTCTGGTATGGTACATCAAGATTTGTCTATTTCAGAATAGTCATAACTTGGACATAGCAAATAGTTGTATTTATAATAACTGTGTATTCGTAGGATTTTTAATAAAATGTACCTTATAATCGCGAGACAACCCTACTCACGTTGGGAATTGGGATACATAAATTTGCACATTCCAACGTACAGACAGTAGGCAGGAACATTCCAAAGGGCGCAAATGTTACCCCGTAAGCCTACAGACTACAGACTACATACAACACTCATCAGATGTTACTTGGAATTCATTATTATTAAAATTTTGATCTACATACACCAATATTATGGGCGTTCCTTACGGAGATTCCGTAATTTACTGTATTTAGGGGCTTATAAACTCATAATTTGAAAGCTACAAAGTTATAATAAAAATACAGCAATAATCTTCAGTATATCAACATTCCTTTCCCCGTTTTAAATTTTCTATTTTTGTTTATTATAAGTACTTATGATATCAGCTTCCAAAGTAAAACCAATTTATTAAAATTCAAGCATGCATTCAGCATCTCCTTAGGATTGACAAATTGCTTTTATTTGAAACACACGCCAATAGATCGACAATATCAACTACATATTCCCCGTTTTAAATTTTTTTAGGACAATTTTGAACTAAGATAAGTAAAACAAAATAGGGTTTTGTTGTTGTTGCCCGGCAACGCGGCAAATGTATGGCCAAGGTCGTTTGCTCGGGGGACGGCCTAAAATTTAGATGTACATTCATACGGAATTACAGCTTTGTAGGCCTTATAGTCTGAGAAAAACCGCAGACAGACAGACGGACGAATAGACTGCCGGACAGACCGAAACTTAATAAGGGCTCCTTCACTGAGGTAGTAAAGTACATACTATGTCAGTGGGTTCCTTCATAGATTAATCATTGGTCTAAAGCAAGAGAATAAGGATTTATGATAGTTTCTGATTTCATAAACAACAATTAAGTATAGCTTATTAACTGACACAAAAAATTATATAGCTTAAGTTAAAGTAGAATAAGGACTCCCACACAAAACTGCGAATTTTTTATCGCATCGCAAATGGTCTTCGCGCGGTAACGCCGTGCGCGAAGAACAATGATTAATCTATGGGTTCCTTGTTGACTACGGAACCCTATAAAGAGGAATCTTGGCTGTCTTTACCTTTCTCTCTTTCGACTCTGACTATGGTACTGATTTTGATGAGTTCTGAGGCACATAATAATAATATTAAGCGTCTCACAGACAGACGCGGCCTGCGGTGGCGGTGGCGCGGCGGTAGCGGTCATGGCTTGGCCGCGTGGCCGCGTGTGTCTGTGTCGTTCCTAGAACTCTCAAGTCATCCAACTGACTGCCACCGCCACCGACACCATAGGCCGCGTCAGTCTGGGAGACGCTTTATGTGATATGACACATCCCATTACATTGACCAAATTGCAACCACAAGGCGAGGAGCAAATTTCATTGTGTAGTGTATTTTGTAACTGGTCGAGAGTCGAGACGTATGGTTCTACGATATACATAATAATATTATAGTATCTTATACTATAGTATAGTCGATAGACAATGGTGGTATACACTAAATATACATTTGCCTATATTGTAATTTGTATCTAATCAAAATATCATACTGCCAATATAAATGGTTCTTGTTGGGCAACAGCCAATACCTGACCGTTCTATGAGCTTTAGGCGCGCCGCAGACGTCACACTTTTTGTGTGATCGAGTCTGCGGCTTACATACAGTATGTACATACAGTACATACAGTATGTACATACAGTATGTAAGCCGCAGACTCGATCAAACAAAAAGTGTGACGTCTGCGGCGCGCCTAAAGCTCATAGAACGGTCAGGTATTGGCTGTTGCCCAACAAGAACCATTTATATTGGCAGTATGATATTTTGATTAGATACAAATTACAATATAGGCAAATGTATATTTAGTGTACATACAGTATGTAAGCCGCAGACTCGATCACACAATTAAACAAAAAATTGAAACCGACTTCCACACTAAACACTACGGTGAATAAACTAAAAAGTGTTAAATAATTCTAATTCTATATTAGTGACTTTTTTAGGATTGGCCTAAGCCTCAACTATGTCTGTACTAAATCTTCATACTTTTGAAGTCGGTACCAGCCAGCACATAACTTCTAAGTTCTATGTCAAAAATCTCAGAAATTTTAGGAGCTGGTACCGTCTTCAAAAGTATGAAGATTGAGTACAGAACTACAGACATAGTTGAGGCTTAGGCCAATCCTAAAAAAGCCACTAATATAGAATTAGAATAATTACTAAAAATACAAACTAAAATAAAATATACAAACATATACAAACTTAGAATATAAAATTATAAAAAGTAAAACTTCCCCATGTCGTCCCCATCTGGCAGAGTGCCCAGCAAGCTGACAGCATTGCCACGTTTGATTGCAATTGCTATCCGCTGTGCCAGGTAGCTCCCGGCTCTGGGGTCTCGGGTGGCTTCAATAAGCCTCTTAGATATTTCTCTAAAAAGCTTATGTGCCCCCGGACCCCATGCACCTAGGGTTTCTACCCCAAACGGTTCAAATATGAGATCTCCGCTGAGGTTCTCATATTTGCGCCGCTTGAGGTTCTCTGCTTGGTTGGCGGCTGCGCCCGCACAGCTCGAGGTGCCCTGAACATGGGACGAGGCGAGTGTGTCGACACAAGTAGCGTCCCAAACAAGGGCCCGTCCCATATTCCAGGGGACCAGGGTCATTCCATCGGGTCTCTTGCCATCGTCGCGCGCCCTACCGGAGGGCTCCAGTATCGCTGGCACGCCGGCAGTGACAAGAGCCCGACGAATGAGGTCATTCAGGTTGTGATGCCGCGTAAAGCGTCCAGCGCTTCGCTAGCAGCACAACCCGTGGTGGCCGTAGCTGTCTACGTGCGCGCCGCAAACACACTGATGGTGGACGACATGGGGAGCACCAAGACGCAGAGCAGTGGCTAGGCGGAATGTATTTCGGTCCAGCAATGTTCCTATGTTTTTAGATGGTAGTGCCCGTAGCCAAGCTCCCGACTCCCACCTCTCCACAGCTAAAAGTCGAGCCCGTTCTGCGACGCTGGTAGACGTATTGAAAAGTTTATTACGCACCAGTTCGCAAACGGGCCCGTCCCAGAGCCTTTGCGAAGACGTGTTCTCAGGGACCCTACTGCCGGCACTAGCAATATTCCAGGCGTCCTTGGCCTCGTCCGCAAATGGAATGACTAATGGGCACGATGAGGGCTCTAAAATTTTTGCTATAACTGCGCAATTTGCGTGGAATGAGGACAAGAACGCCGGTAATGCTATGTCAGAAATTTTACGTACTCCCAGGCCACCGAACCTTACGCTTACGGGTAGTGTAGCTTGGGTCCAGGAGCGTTCATCAAAATTAATATTTAAAATTGTGGAGAGCGTATGTTTTAGAGTGTCATCTAAACTATGGAGAAGTTGTGGGAACTTCCAGAGCTGACAACACCGCAAAACATACGTCAATTTGGGAACAAATAAACAATACCGAATCAAAGTAAAAGCCATGTGACTGTTAATTTGGAGAAGTCGGTCTAAACTTTCACTAAAATTTTGTACTTTTTCCTTTATATAGTCTGGAAACGAATCGGCTAGAATAGGTGAACCCAAGAGAAAAAGTGAACTCTTCTCAATCACTGATAATTCTGGGGCGACGGCCTTAAAACTGGATACTATTGCGTCTCTATCCTCACAATCATCAGGGACGAAAAGCTCACACTTCCCCAGGTTCAGATCTAGACCTATAATTTTGAATTCGTGAATCAGGGTCTGAAAATCCGAAAGAACTGTAGATGCGTCGCTGGCAAGAGTCCCGTCATCTAGGTACCACAAGTTGAATTTGGAATTTAGGAGTTCGATGACCGGGTGAATAGCTAGGCTAAAAATTGCTGGACCTAGAGGGTCGCCCTGTTGACAGCCAACTTCAGACTGGATTAAATGGTTCTGGTAAATGAGTTTAGTGGGTTCTCGGTAGCACTGTAGCATGAAGGGCAAAATGGTGGGGGCTTTAGTTTTTATCTGTGTCAACATTGCGACCCTGTCTACGGAATTAAAAGCATTTTTAACATCCACCTTTAGGTATACAGTGTTTTTTGAATTTTGAATATGGGTTCGAAAAGAATGAACGGCTGCCTCACAGCCACTTTTGCAGGCAAAACCCAGTTGTTTGGGTTGGAAGTATGATGATAGCGAGTTCATGGATCTGCAGGCTATCTTGGCAGTGAGTATTAGAATTATTTAACACTTTTTAGTTTATTCACCGTAGTTTTTAGTGTGGAAGTCGGTTTCAATTTTTTGTTTAAAAATAATTATTTTTCTCTTTTTAGTTATATTTAATGTATAAAATTATGTCCATTAAGCATATCATACGCAGTCAGATGTATATCATATT
Source organism: Lysandra bellargus (assembly GCA_905333045.1). Lineage (NCBI taxonomy): Eukaryota > Metazoa > Arthropoda > Insecta > Lepidoptera > Lycaenidae > Lysandra > Lysandra bellargus. Next base: position 3,727,021 of record HG995333.1, read on the forward strand.
TTTTCTTATTTGTGTGTAACTACTTCAAAAGTTACCTAGGTGGATTTTAAAAAGTTACAAATCTAGGCCTTTTAAAAAGAAAGACTACGATTTTCCATACATTTTACGGTTATATTATTGTAATGATAACTTGCAGTAATCATCAAATTTCTAAACTTATAACATCTTTAAAGGCTCCGTAAGTCTGTGGTGTGCCAATGGATTCAGGGTAGACCTTCGTATGGGATTCTACATAATGGCAAAATATTATTATGCTTGAGTTATTTGAAATAACGTCACAATTACTATATTCTATTAAATTTCATATCCCTCTATCGATTGATATATCGATCATTGCTGCATTGATATGAAATGTATTATTATGATGTATGACCTTCGGAAACAAGGTACCAAATTAAGATTACATCTTGAACAACAACAATAAAATTTTCAAAATCAAACAAGAAACGTCGGGAAAATACCGTGAGAAGTACCAGTAATAGGGTCATAATATGATGGTGCGTGGCATAATCATGGTGATGATGATGATGATGATTGATGAAATTGATGTATTGGCATTTGCTTCTAGTTGTTCAAATAACTCCGCAATCCCCAAACATCTATAAGGAGTCAAGAGTTCTGTACAGCACCTTCGGAACCAGGGTATACATTGTGCAAAATCTTACTTTTTGGTAGCATGTACTTGAAATCCATCAGAAAACGTTAAAATCACTATATGTTTCCATATAAATTTTAAGGAGTTCCCTCGATTCCTCATGGATTTCATCATCAGATCACCACTTTTGTGAACGTGGTACCAAATTCCAACTATATCCTTTTCAACAGCAAAAGAATTTTGGAAATCGGTCCACAAACGACGGAGTTATCCGCGAACAAATATAAAAAAAAAAAACCGGCCAAGTGCGAGTTGGACTCGCCCATGAAGGGTTCCGCAGCAGCAATAAGGTTTCTTTCTATAAAATTAAAAGGTTTTTGATTTATTTTTAATGAAAGTTAAATTAAGGTTTACCACTTATGACGTATAAAAAAACTACTTGATAGATCTCGTTCAAACTAAGATTTTTGAAGGCCTATCCATAGATACCCTACACGCGTAGGTTAGACGAAAAAAAAATTTTTTTGTTTCAATTGTACCTATGGGGACCAATAACATTTTTAATAATTTTTCCATTTTTGTATCAAAATCTTAATGCGGTTCACAGAGTACATCTACTTACCAAGTTTCAATAGTATAACTCTTATAGTTTCGGAGAAAAGTGGCTGTGACATACGGACGGACAGACAGACAGACAGACAGACAGACATGACGAATCTATAAGGGTTCCGTTTTTTGCCAATTTGGATACGGAACCCTAAAAAGAATATATATATATATATATATATATATATATATATATATATATATATACGGTCGAATTGAGAAACCTCCTCCTTTTTGGAAGTCGTTTAAAAAGTGTGACGTCTGCGGCGCGCCTTAACGTGTCTAGATCATATTTTATATAATTAGGTGGCAAACGTGCAAACGGGTCACCTGTTGGAAAGTATCTTCCGCCCGTATACATTCGCAAAATCAAAAGAGCTGCAGGTGCGTTACCGGCCTTTTAAGAGGGAATACTAATAATAATTATTGTATAACTAGCTGTTGCCCGCGACTTCGTCCGCGTGGACTTCAGTTTATAGTTGTTCCCGTACATCGATTAAATAGTTAACGCGCAAATCACAAATTTCCTTTTTGTGGGAACCGTACATTTTTCTGCGACAAAATATATCCTATGTTCTTCCCCGGGACTCAAAGTATCTCTATACCCAGCAAAATAGATTGAATAGCTTAGGCGAAAATCATAAAAGTTTATTGAGCGGGAACCGTACATTTTTTGGGACAAAATGTATCCCTTGTCTTTCCCGAGACTCAAAGTATCTCCATTCTCCATACCAAAATTCATCAAAATCGATTGAATAGTTTACGCGCAAATCATAAAAGTATATCGTGCGGTAATCGTACATTTTTCCGGACAAAATGTATCCTATGTCCTTTTCCGGGACTCAAAGTACATATTATATCTATACCAAATTTCAGCAAAATCGGTCCAGCTGTTTACGCGTGATGTCGTAACCAAGGGAAGTATATGGATTCATTTTTATTATTAATATACGTTCCGCGCGGCTTCGCCCGCGTAAATTAGATATTTCACATACAAATTAGTCCACAAAAAAATAGCCTATGATCCTTCACGTGCTCTACTGCCTATCTGTCCCAAATAACAGAAAAATTGCTCTAGTAGTTCGTAAGATAAGCCCTTTCAAATAATTTCCCCCGTTTTTCCACATTTTCCTCTATTTCTTTGCTCCTATTAGTCTTAGCGTAATAAAATATAGCCTATAGCCTTCCTGGATAAATGGGCTATTTAACACTGAAAGAATTTTTCAAATCGGACTAGTAGTTCCTGGGATTAGCGCGTTCAAATAAGCCCTTTCAAATAATTTCCCCCGTTTTTCCCCATTTTCTTCTATTTCTTCGTTCCTGTTAGTCTTAGCGTGATAAAATATACCCTATAGCCTTCCTCGATAAATGGACTATCTAACACTGAAAGAATTTTTCAAATCGGACCAATAGTTCCTGAGATTAGCGCGTTCAAACAAACAAACAAACTAACAAACTCTTCCGCTTTATAATATTAGTATAGACTCCTGAAGGTTTGCAGGTCCGGAAATACTGCTGGTGACAGTTTATACCCAACTAGCTGTTGCCCGCGACTTCGTCCGCGTGGACTTCGGTGTACTTACATCGCTCGATGTCAACAAAATTGGTGTCAAATTTTAAAGGTTTTTAAAACCCTGGTACCCCATAAATCAAAAAAGCCAAAAACAGCTGTGCAGTGTGCACATAATATCGTCACTCACACACACATAGATGAAGTACTGAGTAGTGAGTTATACATTATCAACGTATATAACAATCGAAAGTATCGAAAAGTGTAAGTTAACATAGTACCATGTCTTATAGAAAGACTTATGAGCAAGCGATAGCGCGATGTAGGAGACGCACAGCGCCATCTATTATGAATTTTCGGAACTAACTTAATTTGAACAAATTTACGCATTTTCACCCCCTTACAACCCCTTTTTCCAGTTAAAAAGTAGCCTATGTCCTTTCTCAGGCTTTAGACTATCTGTGTACAAAATTTCATTACAATCGGTTCAGTAGTTTTGGCGTGAAAGCGAGACAGACAGACAGACAGACATAGATACTTTCGCATTTATAATATTAGTATAGACTAGTATAGATGATTTTGGATTTTCCCCAACTATATTTCTATTATATTATCTTTCATTTATCACTTACTAGGTACACTAAAACATGATTTTCATGTTCCTTACATGAAACGGCGAACCAAATAGCGTTAATTGGATGATTCGACATTGACAGTTGACACACATAATAATATAACAAAATATGCTGTTATTTCACGGGCTATTAACATAGTCTATTTTATTTCGTTTTGTGATTTTATTTGGGATGGCCGATGCAAATTAGAGCTCTATGAAACGCTGGTAAATGGGTCGATTATTAGAAAACAATTTTATAGACAGACACCAGAGCTGGTGGTAATAAAAACTAATTTAATTGAACCTAGATTCAGGCAGCTTTTATTGGTTTCATTGTTATTAATATAAAGTTTGAGAATTACTGCAGTAGTAGTTAAGTAGCTTGTAGCGTTGTGTAAACATGTACGCTACGAATAATAATAAATATTATTTATAATCGTAGTATAAGTATGGAAACTTTCTATCATTCACCTCACGTTACGTTTTTAAATTAATTTGTATTATAGGCAATTTAATTACTCAACTGCATCAGAAGAAGGGTTAAGGTGTGTTTGTATAATATTTTAATTATTGAATGGCATGTTCTGAAGACTACAGCCTGAATTACTCTGAACAGCCAAGATGCATTTTAGCTTAAGAGGTGTCGTTAGATTCGTGTTTGTTGTGAATATAACTGTCGGATAGGCTATCCACAGCTTATCTGACAGATAGATTGGGGAGTATCTGTCAGATAAGTTTTAGAAAGCCTATCCGGAACTTATCAGGAAGTGGTGAAACAGGCCCAAATGTAACAAAATGTTCTTACTTGTAACATCCCGATAAAAGTTAAAAATATTATGCAAATAAGTTCGCTCAACTCTGCGTGTACTTTTATTACTTACTTGAAATAGCCGGATTTATATCAATATTAAGAACAGCTTAAACTTTAAAGTATAATATGAAATTCATTATAATAATATAATTGAAACTTTTATACGCTATAAATTAGATTAAAACCGACTTCCATGGTAAAAACAATAATAACATTAATATGAACTAAAAAGTATTAAATAATTTTTCCTATCTAATAGTGCCTTTTTCCGAATTCGGCTAAACCTCAACTATTTCTGTACTCAATCTTCATAACTTTGAAGTCAGTACCAGTTCCAAAAGTTTCAAATATTCTGTCAGAGAACTGAAGATTCAGCTATCTGGTACCGACTTCAAAATAATGAAGAAGAATAAAAAGAATTGAAGTCGGTACCAGATAATTTCGCCTTATCGCGGCGTAACCTTAAATAGTCCAATGTGAAACATCAGTCTTTTCCTGTTCAGAGGTCATCACTCATCAAAAACTTCGCTAACTAACAACAGATGCCGCTGATCGGCCCCTACATCGCGCTATCGAAAACATAAAGCGTTTATTAGGATGTGTAAATGCTCTAACCTTGCTCGACGATTGTGAAAGGATATAATGTGGGAATTTGGAAAATAGGTACCTACATGATATTTTTGTAGAATGTATTGTAACATTAGTTACATGTCATTCATGTAATACATTTACGATCCGGCAGGCTGATTATGTATCTTTAGCAGATGGTTAGCAGACTGCAACCGGTCGCGCGATCGGTTGCTAGACGCTGAAAAAAAAAACGTATTATCTAAGCCTGTTGCTTTGCTGTTGTCCGCTAGCTATTATAATACTTCAGTCGGAATTTCCAGGAATTGCTATTGTATTCTATTGTTGTCGCGATCACCGGTGCTCGCGCGGGGCCTGAAGGAATAATATGCATTTTTAGCGACAAAAAAAGCGCCACTAGCGATATTGTAGCAACAAGGGGCTAATTTAAAAAGTCAAGTGTTTTGTTTACAAAACGTACAAGTGAATTCTTAGTTATTTATTACAAAAAATGGGCTGGAGTGGTGAGAAAAAGTGGATTTATTGGCTCTGGAAAAGCACTCGAAGCAAACTTTCAAGAACTTATACGTATGCAGGCAACAAGTGAGTATTCAGTACCTATTATGAGATTTGTTTTCACCGAGGTTGGTTCTTTGAGGTATAATCGCGTACAATTTATTGTATTTGCATTTTTTTTTAGTATAAGTAAAATGGAACACAGAGTCTCCAACTCACAGATCGAAGAACTGTTGGACCACTTGGCTCGTCATTCATTTCAATCATTAGCCAAAGGTGTTGGTCTTGGGGCAAGGTCGAAAGAGACTATTGACAGAGAGTGGAACGATTTTGCCCAAAAATTAAACGCTCATGGGTCGGGAGCTAATAAAAGTGGTCAACGGTGGAAACGTGTGAGTATTCTTTACAAAATATAACTCTGTTTTTACTTACTAAAAATTACTTGCAAGTGAATTTTTATTGAGTTCACCTCGGTTAAGTGCATATCATACTATTATTATATCAAATTTATTATGCAATACATAATTTATTCATGAATACCCATTTCTTTGATATAAAGTTGTGATAATATTCATCTATGATCTAAGTAAGTATATAGAATCTATAATATTCTTTCCTTTGAATTCAGTATTGGGCTGATATTAAACACAAAGCCAAGTCAAGAGCTGCTGCTAGGCGGCGAGATGCTTCTGGCACAGGTGGTGGACCATCAAGAGAAGAAGATCTGTCTGAAACAGATCGAAAGGTCTTGGGGATAATCGGGGATGCTGCCGTGTATGGAGTCTCTCAACACCGAGTGCCCGTTTATGTCAGTATTAAATTGTTATTAGTTATTGCTGAAAAAATATATTATTATCATCTTTCATTGTTTGCGGGAAATCCAAAATGAACCTCAGACTGTGTGATAGAGGATATTAATGTGCCTGAGGATGTTGTGCCTGTAAGCACGCCAGGTATGTATAATATACTTAACACATTCATAATAATACAATAAATACAAAATATATTATCTGCTTTGTAAACAAAATTATATAGATACCTATTTGTTTTTAGAATCAGCTCTTGCAACAGTGGTGTCACCTTCAAAGACTGGGCGTACAAGCACAATAATATGTAAGTAATTAAAACTTTGCACCTTATTAAAAACACTACTCCCAAATGATTTTTACAATCAACATTGTAATTTTTACAGACACTATGCATACACCACCAGGGGACAAAAAATCTTAATGTGTGTGAAGTTAAAACTGGTAAGGTTACTACTATAAAACAGTAAATAATTACTGTTGTATGATAATTCAAACTTAAAAATATTATCAATTTCAGCAACGGCAAGTCCCACTACCTCCAGGCCTCTGAAGCGTTCACTGTTCCAGGACTCAAAGATTAATAAAAACTCCAATAAGTCAAGTAAGTGTAAGACTTTTTCAGTAATAATGTAAAGAGACTGATTATTATCGATCTATGTATGACCAAATTTTTAAATTGGAGTTATGTTCTGTAAAGAATTAGATTAATTCATACTTGAAAATCACTATGTTATCTTATTTTAATTTTTATCAATATATCATTGCAATCTTCTCAAAGGCAATGTGCCTAGTATTGTAACTATTTAGTAATTTGTGGCAGAAATAGTTGTAAAATTTAACATAAATTAATTGTCATGTTACAGATAGAACAAAAGTGGAACCTGCTTGGGTCGTGGAACTAGAGTCTAGGCGTGTTGCAGTAGAGGATAAATTAGCCAATGCTGCAATGATAATAGCAGAGGCCTCCCGAACAAATGCAGAAACGGCTCAGTTAAATGCAGAATGTGCTAAGAATTAAGATGCATTATGAACTCATGGCCAAGTTGATAGAGACTATAAAAAAGTAAAATGTGACCCTATTTTATTACTTAATAGTTGCATAATAGTATATAGGAATCTATTATCTAAGCTTAACCTGATAATAATTGATACCAACCCTTAATTTAAGCTATACTTATGATATTTTTATATTAATATAAATTATTGTATATACATATTAGTATATTTATTATTTATATAAGTATTTGTAGGTATATTTAAATATCTTATATATGTGTTTTCTTACTATTAATAACTGTACACACCTAATACTGTTAATTTTCTTTATGTTCTCCTGTATCGGGTCTACTGGAAGAAATTCCAATTTACAATAAGTAGTACCATTGTACTAAATTGTATCCTAGTTATAAGATTTCATTGATATTTTGTATATAAATTGATAAATAAGACTTTCGTACTTGTAATAATTAGGTACAACTTCTAACAGTTAAAAATTAGTAGAAACTTATGCTAATAATTAATTTATTAAGATTTTTACCAAAACGTTGTGCCTCTGGTGCATCCTGCTTCATTAATTACAATGTATGTTATAAATAAAGACTGTTCTTAATTATAAACTTTTTATTTAAAATAGATACTTAGAAAGGCCAGAAAAAGAAGTGTTTATTGCATAAAGCTGTACTAAAGTTCAGATATTAATAAAGAACAACATATTATCATAACATTTTATACAAACACTTTAACTTTAGTTTGCTATTTTAGCTTACACAAACATAATAATAAAAAACATAAATTACTATTTATAAAAACAAGTTAAAAAACATGAAATAAGAATTAGAATACAAAATGTAGATAGATAGAAAATTCTTTATTTGTACAAACTAAACTAAATTACAATTTAAAATAAAACAATAGGAATATGTACAAACAGGTGGTCTTACAGCTAAAAGCGGTTTCTTCCAGACAACCTTGAAATAATAATACAAAACAATATAAAATAAAACAATCTAATACTTATGGCTAAAAATACTACATATTAAGTATATGTAATCTAATGTAAATACATAACTAAATAATTCTTATCTATTCCTTCATAAGCGTTGCACAATAAGTTGTCTCTGTTGCCTGCCACGTTCAAGCTGTTGACCTTCCTCAATGTACGGCTGCCGAGGAACCAGGAAGTCTGCTTCCCTCTGGATATCATTGGAAGGTAATTCAGGTACAGCAAGCCTGTGCTTGTTGGTGATGTTGTGTAATACAGCACATGCATTAACAATCTTAGCCACAACATGGTGACTATGTGACAACAGACACCGCCAACGGGCTTTCAATATCCCAATACACCTCTCAACTGTGTTTCTTGTTCGGCAATGCATATTTGTGTAGTTCTCTTCTGCACTGCCAGGTTGTGTGTTAACAATTGGTGTTAGAAGCCAAGTTCTCAATGGATATCCAGAGTCACCTGTTAAGAAAATATATTTTATAATATAATATGTAGTAGATTACATATCTGCAGGAGATGGGGTAAACACTGAGATATTTGAACTTAAATCAATGATTAATAAAGTAAATTTTTTTTTCTCTTCTAATCTGCAATCAGTATTTAACTATAAGCAGGTGAGATGTATTACGCATGGCAGGTAGAGTGCTTCTACCACTGTAGATAACATACTCATGGTTTACTATAATATAGTTCTTTCATTTAAAAGATGTCCTTCCTTTTCAGGCGCTTGTTATAATTACCTCCAGTCTTTTTTTGTATTTTTCTGTGGACCTCAGTAAGTATCTCTTCTTTTATGGTGGGTATACCTAGACTTATATGGACCTCTGTGTTTGTGATGAGCCACGGGGATTTTGAAATCGTTTTTAGTATGATGTTCTGCATTCTTTGTAGGATTGAGATGTTGGAGTTACTCGCACACCCCCATAATTGAATTCCATACATCCATACAGGTTTAAGGATTGTTTTATATACCAATGTTTTGTTTTCCAGTGAGAGTCTACTGTTTCTGCCTAAAGCCCAGTTTAGTTGTTTATATTTGATTCTTAACTCCTCTCTCTTGCTAGTGATGTATTTATTCCAAGTGAGGCGTCTGTCCAAGTTCCCAGATATATTATATGTATTCACAGATATTTTATACTATTTTTATGAGGTAGTGTGCAATTTTCTAGGGAGACAGGCGGACAATCTTCCCTTCGCAGAGTACTCTCAACAAGTGTGTAGTTATGTACATACCTGTTTCTTACCTATTAATTAAAGTTCTTTAGTTAATTAAGGATGAATTTGTTATGTTCAATTTTGGTGACATTGGTGACCCTGATGTGGTAATGATGATGATGATGATGATGAATGTAATTTGCATAGTAGCATATGCTTTCAGTTCTTAAAACAGCGCCTAAACCCCCAAACTTGTATCTATAAGAAATCCGGAGTTCTCTTAGTATCTTCGGAACCATAGTATACCTCGGTGCAAAATCTTGCGTTTTGGTAGCATATGCTTAGGATGCTTCTCATAAAACCAAAATCACCATATGTTTCCATATAAATTTCGAGGAGTTCCCTCGATTACTCATGGATCCCATCATCAGGTCACCACTTTTGTGAACATGGTACCAAATTGGAGTGAAACCTAATACAACAAAACAAAAATTTCGAAAATCGGTTCACAAACGGCGGAGTAATCGTTGAACATACAATATATATATATATATATATATATATATATATATATATATATATATATATATATATATATATATATATATATATATATATATATATATATTCGGCTGTGGATATATATATATATATATATATCCACAGTCGGAAGTCGGAGTTTGGAAGTCGGTTAAAAAATAGTAAAACGCGAAAATATCACTGAAATTCTCGCGTCCACATTTCCGATTCTGATCGTTCAATCGCCATAGTAACAGGTAATTAAGCGTTTGTTTTATAAATTCTGTTTGTTAATTTTATTATAATACTTACCTACTCAGGCTACTTAAAATTGCATTAAGTATAAATGCAATTTTAAGTAGCCTGAGTAAGTATTATGTGGTTTAATAAAACAACAATTTTACATAAACCTTATGTTTACGTAAACAATGAACTGTCAAAGAAATCTATAATATAACGCGCCTAACAATGATTGATACTTTGACTTAAATGCTTTGCGTAATTATGTATCTTAGATGTTTAATATAAAATTCTCGTGTCACAGTGTATGTGCTTAACTCCTTTAACACTTTGATGCAGCGTAATATAATAATAAAATTAGGTATTACGTTTTGTGTTTACAGGTAGCAGAAAAAGCGTTTAACGAAATAACCGAAATGACTGGGAGAATTTATGCTATCATTTTGAAAAAAAAAAACACTGAAAATAAAGGCAAGGAGTGGGAATTAACCCTTTATTAGGATATTGAAGAGCTAATTAATAAAGATGAAAGTGCCTCTTCACTGTGAGCTGTGACACCACTGCTGTAACTACCTACATAGACCTAGAAAGTGGCGATGATTCTGTTTCCGGCTGCATTGTAGAATATTATTTGGATGATCATATTTTATTAAAATAACAAAACCCTGTTTTTTTTTTTTGTATTTTTTAAATAAGTAGGTAGTTCCATAATAAAACAGGAGTGAGCTTCTCTCAGCTCTGGTCATCAAAGTAGCTCTGCACCTCTCAGGGAGAGGGTAGGTACTTAAATAACAGGTGTTGTAAATTCATAATATGTAATACTAGTGACTAGCTGATGTCCCGGTGAACTTCGTGTCACTTATAAACCTTCCCTGGACTTCCAGGAATATGTTAAGACTAAAATTAGCAACATCGGTTTAACCATTTAATCGAGTTATTGCATTTTTTATATAGTCCGTCAAGAAAGTGAAGTAATTAAAAAGTGGCAACATCGTAGTGTCATCCCTTTTTTCTTAGATTGATTTGAAAGGGATGACACTACGATGTTGCCACTTTTTAATTTCTTCACTTTCTTGACAGACTATGACATATACAAACAAACAAACAAATTTTTATTTCCCTCAAAAAAGAATTTTACATGTTAAGTATCTTAAACAAAACACTGTTCCCTACACTAGGATTCCCTGTGTCGTGAAGAGCAGTCTCTTCCATCATGCACATAGATCATACAATTAATTTTAACCAGCTAATGAGATATTTGTGATAACTAACATAAAGTTACGTGTTCTTAGTCTTTTTAACAGAACTAATACAATAGCTGGCACAATATATGGGTCAGAACTAGTGAAAATAAAGGAAAACACTATTTTAATATTCAAAATTTTGTTCCAGTAAGGCCATGGTTTTTTAAATTCAAAAAGGCAAGCAAAACAGTGTGTTCAACAATTTGTCGAATGAGGCTGGGACATTGCTGCACACCTGTTTTCCTAGCAAAGATTAGGGTCAGAGACAGCTGCTTGTGTGAATGCGGCCTAGACGAGGGCACTCTAGACCACATTTTTTTCTCTTGCTTAAGATTCCAACCTTCCTTATATGAATTCCTTCCCCCTACCATTCCTCGCCCTATCAATTTTATTTCCGTTCTGTCCTTTGTAAATACTCCCCTTGTTGAAACTTTATGTACATATATTTGTACTAACAGAATTAAATTGTAAGGTGTATCGGACTAACCCTAAATATTTGTGTTTGTGCTTGTTTTAGATTTTTCAACAGACACCGTACGCGTCTCAATATACCGTAACCTTGTTCTTTCATAAAGCCATTTCATAAAGCAGAGTCTTCGCCAAAACACTCATCAGAGTGTTTTGGCGAAGAATGGCGACTCACAAAGGAGCCAATGGTCGTGTTCGTTACGTTTTTAAACTACGCATGCGCGGCTTTTTTGTGTGTCAGTGTGATTCTAAAATACCTTGTCATGTTCTAAAATGCTATCAATTTCTGTCAGATCAGAGAGAAATCTGACAGGTATTTTAGAATATGACACTTGCTTGACACACAAAAAGCAGCGCATGCGCAGTTGAAAAATCAAACGAACATGACTATTATTAAATTATTTTTAACAAAAAATTAAAACCGACTTCCAAGGTAAAAACCCTTATAATATGACCTAAAAAGTATTAAATAATTTTTCCTATCTAATATGTAGTGCCTTTTCCCGAATTCGGCTAAACCTCAACTATTTCTGTACTCAATCTTCATCATTTTGAAGTCGGCACCAGATATAGCTGAATCTTTATTTATTTCACAGAAAATTTGAAACTTTTGGAACTGGCACCGACTTCAAAATTATGAAGATTGAGTACAGAAATAGTTGAGGTTTAGCCGAATTCGGGAAAAGGCACTACATACAGGGTGCAATTAAACCTTCCTGCCAAATTTTGATATATTAATCCTTGTTAAAAATAAAAATACACGTATTTTTTCTTTTATACTCACTCAGTACTAAAATGTTGAGAAATAGCTTACGAAAGTTATCCTAAAAAACACTACAATTAATGGACACGATGCGTCGGCCGCGCGTGACGTGCCCCCGCGCGCGCGCCTCATCCCGCGTCACCCCCGATCATTACCCCGCGCCGCGAGTAACCATTCTGCAACGATTTTAAATGGGATAAAATATGTAATTGAAAAAAAATAACACCCAATTTTTTTTGGTTAAATGGACTCTCCTAATGATACCTAAGCCCTGGAAAAAATTTGGCAGGAAGGTATAATTGCACCCTGTATTAGATAGGAAAAATTATTTAATACTTTTTAGTTCATATTATAAGGATGCTACTAATATTGTTTTTACCTTGTAAGTCGGTTTTAATTTTTTGTTAAAAATAAGAATTTCACTCTTTTTAGTTACCTAGTAGGTAAACTGTTAGTGCCAATTCAAATTGTAAAAAAAAATAGTTTCATATTGTCTTCACTAGATGTCACTGAAGCGCTCCTGTGTCGCGCTATCGCTTGTACGTAGAAGTTTTATATAGGTAGTTGTAACTTGTAACAGATTCCTGTCGTGTTGTTGAAAGTTTGTAAGCAACTAACAACTGAACAGTGAGCGTGCCGCTTGGTGTGAGCAGTGAGCATTGAATTGACAACATAAATCATAATATTGAGTGGTAATTGATCTCGTATAATTGTTATTAAGTTGACCTCCGCCATAGTCAGTGAATTTATAAGTGGTCGTCGGTGGTACTGCGTATATTCTACGTATCTTATTACAATTTGTTAAGACTGTTAAGAGTCATACGGCATACCCCAAGGTCCAAATATCAGGTAGATAGATACATTTAAACAATACATTTAAAAAAAATCTAAGTGAACACGTGCTGAAAAATACTCGCAGCGCGGCATGCCGCATGCCCGGACATTCCGGTTAGAACTTGAATACGATGTTTACGCACGCGCCGCGCGGCGACGCCGTTGCCTCTGCAGCGCCGACCGCCGTGTTTATTAAACAGCCTATAATAATTGGTGTTGTTATGTACATAATTATTATTATTGTATCCATACCTATGCCTTGTACTATTATATATTTTGTGCCATGAGACATTGGTGACCTTAACACGACGTGGTAATGATGATGATGACGACGATGATGATGAATTTGAATTGCATGATAGCATATGCTTTCTGTTCTTAAAACAACGCCGAAACTCCCAAACGTGTATGTATAAAGAGTCAGGAGTTCTCTCAGCATCTTCGAAACCATGGTATACCTTGATCCAATATTTGGCTTTTTGGTAGCATATTCTTAGTACACTTCACATTAAACCAAAATCACCATATGTTTCCATATAAATTTCGAGGAGTTCCCTCGATTACCCCTGGATCCCATCATCAGGTCACCACTTTTGTGAACATGGTACCAAATTGGAGTGAAACCTAATACAACAAAACAAAAATTTCGAAAATCGGTTTACAAACGGCGGAGTAATCGTTGAACATAAAAAAAAACCACAGCCGAACATATAACCTCCTCGTTTTTTGGAAGTCGGTTAAAAACTAATTACAAACATATTGAATTGAATATAATTATCTATACTTAAATAGCGCTACTAGAAAACTATCGGATATCAGTGCACAAAATTATACATTATATCTACCTTTGTAGTAATTGTAGTAGATATCGAGGAATCAGAAAATTGATTAAATGGTGGACCTATAGCAATTTATCGGATAATGTCAAGAGCAGTCGACAGACGACAAGCCCAGTCGAAAAATGTAGCAAAACTGGACAACGACCTACAACGACCAAATAATGTAGGCCCATCATCTGCTGATAATTCTACTATGGTAATATCGAGTATAAATGAAAAAAAAAGAAGTTGCCTTTCCATTTAAGGCGACGCCTTGATAATTTGGCTATAGCGATGCCGATTTTTCTCAGCAATGACTAAAGCTAAGAAACTAAAGTTCATTGTCAGTATTCGTCATGTCTTTGTCTTTGAATTGCCCATAGCATAACACGATTGGACAACTTTTATAACACAGAATTATCAATCGAAAAGACCTCTGTAAAAAAAGGGATTCCTATTTTTCTAACAGAGGAGAGTGATTTAAGGTTCCAAAATTTGTACATAAATTGGTTGAAGCATACACTTTAATATGTGCATAGCTTATATGAAATGTATTTATGGTTTTTAAATTACGCGACAAAAACCATTTTATCGCTTACGCCCTTTCCATTTTTTGCTGTTCCATTGCTTGTTTTCTATGAGAGGCCGGCCCGGCCTCTCATAGAAAACAAGCAATCTAAAACATATCCAACACGGTTTCTTACTTTAACGCGGCGTCACCTTAAACCAAGCAAAGGCTCAAGTCTTCGTCGATCGATATCTTGTAGGCAGAATAATATTATAATAGTCACGCAAACATTTATAACAACACCCATGGCATTGGGTACGAGCAGCTTGGTATGCAGGCAATCTTATCCTTTTGTTAGGGTTCCGTACTCCGGAAGTCCCACATACCCCCGCCCCTTCCCCCGAAGGGGTGGGGGAGGGATACGTAAAGTATTTCCCCTCCTAAAAAAAAAGTTCCGTACTCTAAGGGTTTACAGTATCCTGTAACTAAAACTTCACTGGCTGTCCGTCCGTCTATCCGTGACCTAGCTGGCTGTATCTCAAGAACCGTAATAGACAGTTGCCACTAATTATTTATGTATTTCCGTTGCCAAGAATAAAGTTTTTTAAACTTTATTTTTATTTCAATTGTTCTTTGGCTGCGATTTGATCGATTCCTCAAATGATCGAGGATAATTATATATTTATTGTTACTGCATATTGTGTTATTTTATGAAATCTTACAATTATCAGGTGATTGCAGGCAAACCCGTAAGAAATAGTTAATAATGCTTACATATTTGAAATGTGTTAACAAAGCTCTTTCATTTGATATCCCACACGACACCGTTAGGAAATATTTTTTTTTGTTCTGTCCTTTATGACCCCTAGATGACGTTCAGTCAATTTAACGTGACGTCATGTAGCCTTTAACCAGCGGACAATCAAGAGGCTTTGAATGATAACTCATTTGTCCAAAATCGATTATATTAGTTTTATAAAGTTACGAGAGAACAGATGAACATCCATACCCACAGAAGATACATACATACATACATGCATAAATACATACAAGTCAAAATCATAACGTTTTTGCTTCGCCGTAGTCGGGTGATAAGTACTATAAATTAAAAATAAGGGATTAACCACGGTGTTAATATCTAGGTAAAATAATATATATATATATATATATATATATATATATATATATATATATATATATATATATATTATTTTAACTTATATATATATATATATATATATATATATATATATATATATATATATATATATATATATATATATATATATATATATATATATATATGGGGGTTTCCATACAAAAAATGCCAACGTACGGAACACTTCGAGCGCAATTTTCCCTGTAACACTTGGCCGGTTTTTACTTAAATCGGATTAAAGCTGTCTAGCACAGCAGGCGTTTTGGCTGCCTGCCTAAAACCCTGTAGTGTGTACAAGAAATTTTACTTGACGCTAACTAAGTGCTTAAGCTAATAATCTCAGACTAAGTTAACATTTACCAGTCTACTCGAGAATTTGAATAATAGTATCCCACCAAAACATGAAAAAGGCCAAAAACATTGAAAAATGACACCAAATATGTAAAAGGAGCCAAGCAAAATATTGCATAGCTATTCAATAGTTCTTAGTGTACAATAAGCACTATAGAAATAATCAGCTACTACTTGGATTTATTGGGTACCATCGGCCACATACGTCGTTACATATTAAAACACTTTACGCTTGCAGTCTGTGTAAGTATGAACTCCTCCCAATATGCAGTTTTATATTTGTTTCTATTGTGCTTATTGCCAAGCCACTATAATAATTATAAAATAAAGAAATCTATTGATACTGTGGCGGTACCCACAATTCGCCTAACATTCCTGCATTGCGCTATCGAAGTTTTCTAAGCGCGGCGGTATATATACGACAGCTGAAATGTATCACGTGGGCTTCGGCCTGACCGGGCATACCACCTCACTCGGTCGGAAGATCTTCCTTTGGCCTCCACGCACATATACCCCACATTGGTGACCCCCGACAGAACATGCCTCCTTCATCATCATCACTCCCCGCCCCTCCGCACTGCGCCAGCCATCATCGCCTCATCGGGTACCTCGTCCACTAGCCACAATGTACCGCGGCCTGGGCGACTCCGCATCGGCATCATCGGGCTTTCTCACTACACCGACCGGTCAGCAAGCAGAGTACATCTCTCCTGGTCAGCGCGTAGCATCGGCCCCGCACGGCAGCTATCGGACTCACTGGATCCCGTGTAAGCAGCTTATAGTCCCGACTCACTGGGACTCACTGCAACAGTTCCGACTCACTGGAACTCTCTGGCATTGGCGACTCAAGCGACAAGTCTTCAAGATTCGACCTCCGGTCTTCGGGGGGGAGTGATGTGGCGGTACCCACAATTCGCCTAACATTCCTGCATTGCGCTATCGAAGTTTTCTAAGCGCGGCGGTATATATACGACAGCTGAAATGTATCACGTGGGCTTCGGCTTGACCGAGCATACCACCTCGCTCGGTCGGAAGATCTTCCTTTGGCCTCCACGCACATATACCCCACAATACATTTACTGAATGTTGAATTAAATTACAAAATAAGTTGAAGGCTTGACTTGAATGTGATCTGAAAACTTTTTACGACAGAAGTATTGAATAGCTATGCAATATTTTGCTTGGTTCCTTTTACATATTTTCATGTTTTGGTGAGATTTCATTTCTTTTTTGAAGGTTTTTTTCTTTTCTTTTCAGGACACGTTATAACTTTTCTGTACTTAGCTTAGCACCCATCCCCTTTTATCTTTATCTCCTTTATATTTTTTCTTTGAGGCTTCGTTACTTCTATAGGTGGACAACGTAACGTAAATACTTCTGAGTTCTGAGTCGATTATTATATTCATATTATATAAATGACTCTTAAGCTAATACTTGAATGTGGTCATTTTTATCTTTACCGTTGAATACATAGCAGCACTGGCCACTGTTGTTAGCGTCTCGACGTTCCTCGCAGGAAAGGAGCACAACTTATAATTGTATCGAGCAAGTAAGGGTTGTATATCTCAGTACCTACTGATTAGTGGTTACATTTATATTGAAATGGAATTCAATTATTGTTTCATTATTACGTTGTTAATATTATTTTTTATTTAATTAATACCATTTCATTTAGTTCATAATTAACTTAAAGCCTTTTGTACGTCAAACAAATATTATGCAGTCAAAAACTCATAAGTCATAACTGTCCTTGCAAAGTTACAAGCATAAAAATCTTTTATTTTATTTAATAAATTATTATATTAAATTACCTATTAAGTATATTATTTTTCAATTTCAGTTTTTAGGTTTTCCTGCCCAAAGGCTGAAAACGGGGCCCTATTATTAATAAGTCTTCGCTGTCTGTCCGTCGTACATCCGTATGTCACCACTCACCAGGCTGGATCTCGAGAACCGCAATAGCTAGATAGTTGCGATTTTCACAAATTATGTATTTCTGGTGTCGTTATAAAAGTTAATAGTCCAATCAAAATAAAATAAATTATTAAAGGGGGGCCTCATACAACAAACACGATTTTTTCCCATTTTTTGCTCTATATCCATAATGGTAACACTAAGGTTTTTGAAAATTTCAGAGAACGCTCATTTGTATGTTAACTTTAATAATTAATAATAAAAATTAAGTAAACTTATTATTTAAGGGGGGCTCCCATACAAATGTACGGTACGGAACCCTATGTACGCCAGTCCGACTCGCACTTGGCCGGTTTCATAATTTTTCCTTTCATTGTGAATAAAGACCTGTCCGAGTACCAAATTTCAAGGTTCTAAGTCTGCTAGAAGTACCTTAGAATTTTGATGATCTATATGTCAGTGAGTGACAAAATGTAGTAACTTTGACCATCCATAACTCCTAAACTATTTACTGAAATTTCATGTAATTTGGAGGTTAAGTTACTTTTAATACTTGCTCCTAGTGACCGAAATTTTATATCTCTAGCTTTGTTAACATCGAAGATAAAGGGGGTGTGAAATAGCCGCGAACCGCTTCGAGAAAAGTATGGTACGGCCGTGCCTTTGCTAAAAAGCTTGGCTGGGGCACTGCCGTGCCCCCAGATTTTAAAAAGATAAAACCGACTTCAATTTTTTGTACGTAATTAACAATTAAAATTCCCTATCTCAAAAATTACTGAACCGATTTTCATGAAACTTGCAGTATTCTCTAAGTTGAACAATATCTAGTACAATAAAAAAATAATCACTAAAATCGGACTTGTGGTTCCGGAGATATGCGTGCACAAACATAAAAACATACATACATACATACACTTTTGAAATTTGGCACATTTGTTCAGAAGCTGTCATAGATTAACATATACAAAAACTGGGCAATTCTGGAAATATTACATACATACGCGTCAAATTGATAACCTCCTTTTTTTGAAGTCGGTTACATACATACATACATACATACATACATACACTTTTGAAATTTGGCACAATTGTTCAGAAGCTGTCATAGATTAACATATACAAAAACTGGGCAATTCTGGAAATATTACATACATACGCGTCGAATTGATAACCTCCTTTTTTTGAAGTCGGTTAAAAATAACATACAACCGGTCAAATTTTGTTTCATCAAATTCATCAATTATTAAAATTATTTTGTTTGTTGTTTTGATCGCGGATTCTTGGAAATCTATTGTTCTCGCGGCCACATGTGGCTGATTGGAAGTTGAAGCGTTAAATTAGTAAAGCAAGGTCGTAAAGATATGTGCAGAAAGAAGAATGGACGATGTCTACTCCACACTAAACCTTCCTACAAAGGAAAATTGTAGTAGGCTTATGAAAATCCAATCTTAGAATAATAATTATGACCAGTATTAAAATGATTGAAAATAATGTCCAAAATACGGCGAAAATAATGAAATACCTTTACGTGTATCATCGTTACACGGACCCTCATAAAACGATAACGCTAGGGTAATAAATGTTCGGAATCTGAATATATAAAATTAATTGCGTTATTATCTGTGCAGCTAGGCATACATGATATAAAAATCTATAAAAGTAATAAAAAATAGTATAAACCCGGAGTTGATGTTCATTAGGTGTGCTAAAATAGCTTCTATTGATATTATATTCATTTTCTTTTTTCCCTGACCATCGAAAGATTATTGCTATTATTTAATTTAGATCGTGATTGATACATAACTATAATCCTAAACTTTTGTATCGATTTACAAATTATAGCAACACAAAATATAGACAAATGTTTACTCACAAGCATTAATTTATGCTCACAAGCACAAATCTGGGAAAAAGTTAATCGTGGTC
Source organism: Lysandra bellargus (assembly GCA_905333045.1). NCBI lineage: Eukaryota > Metazoa > Arthropoda > Insecta > Lepidoptera > Lycaenidae > Lysandra > Lysandra bellargus. The sequence continues at coordinate 3,746,952 of HG995333.1, forward strand.
AAAATTATCAATTTTATGATGATTTTATGTGATATTATCTTTCGCTCTTTATTGACGAAAGAGAAGACATGACATTTTGACAGACTACAGAGGCACAAGGGTGAATTAATGAAACGTTTCTCACCTGGCTAATTTAGCTCTTCTCCGTAAACAGCAGATAATGGTCAGAGCCAGCAGGGGAAAGCCGAATATACACGACACGATCGGTACGACTATCGATTCCGGAGTCACTGGAACAAAACAAATTGTTCTAGAATTATTTATTTCCAACTAAGAGCGAAGCCACATAGCATCAACGGCAACGCCTTGCGGTGCGTCGCAGCAACGGTGTTGCTTCGAAATTTTATAGCTTGACCATACTGAGTAGGAATTATATACAAAATTCTTGCTGTAATTAAAAAAATCATGTGAAATATGTGACAGCTACGAAAAAACTAGGGCTCAAATATTTGATCAACTCTTTATGGTTAAGCTGTAAGTTCATATTTTATGACATGCTATAGTTGCTACATTAATGTGTTGCCTCGTCGGACAACAACGGGCTGGAAATGAAGTGGGAATTGGGATTTGGGATGGTGAATATTGCACTGCGTTGTCACCTAGTACCGCAGCTATGTGGCATACAATGCGTTATTCCGTTCCGACAACGCAACGCATCAGTGCTGTGTGGCCTCACTAACATAAAACAAAAGAGACAAGGGTTGCCCCGGGGCCGGGCGACAACTGAACGAAAAAGAATTTTTAAACTCTACATTTTACCTCGACAAATGTAAAAGTAATACCTGTAAACAACCAATAAATCTTTATGTGGGTACAGATGTCAACGTGTTGTTTAGACTTTTGTCCTTCTACACAACAAACTACATAGCAAAGATATACAGGGTGCAATTAAACCTTCCTGCCAAATTTTGATATATTGATCCTTGCACAGTGTTTTAGAAATCCCCAAATTCGGACATGACTAAGTTAATGCAATGAGTCGATGGCGTCTTATATTTAAAATGCAAGAGTAGAACTCCCGTGTGCGCATTTCACTTCGTTTTTGAGAAAATCAATTTTTAAATTGGTCATTTTTTGACTCCCTAAAAACGAAATTATTTTATTTAAATTAATTACGAGGGTTTATCAACTTGCTACCCAGCTGATTAGATTAATCATTAAGAGACACAAATTTTGTGCTTTATTTCATTCCTACAATTCAAATAGTTCCTGAGATTTTAATGTTTTTAAATATTTAGACTTTTTATTTTCTACTTTCCTATGTGATTTCCGCACTTTCTGTCAATACTGAAAAATACTTTGGTATACTATTTACACTACGATATTTTTATTTTTTGTGAATCGCGTCTCATACTATAGATTTACGTATTCCTAATTTTTATTCGCGCCTTAGAAAATGTAATAGTAAAGTTTCATCAAATATATATTTTTTAATAATAATTAGTCGAATAATAAAATATTTACAATTTTAATAATGAGTCAAATAATAATCAGTGAAATAATAAATCAGTCAAATAATAAATCAGTCAAATAATAAAACATTTCATTCTTCATCACCATCCCGTGCTACACGCAACCCTTCATCGAAGTATAGTTAACACATGATATTTTTTTAACACTTCGATGACTTTGCTCTTAAAATGTTTAAGGCGCGAATAAAAATTATAAATTCGTAAATCTCTGGTATGAGACGCGATTCACAAAAAATAAAAATATTATAGTGTAAATACTATATGAAAGTATTTTTCAGTGTGGACAGAAAGTGCGGAAATCACATAGGAAAGCAGAAAAAAAGTCTAAATATTTAAAAACATTAAAATCTCAGGAACTACTTGAATTGTAGGAATGAAATAAAGTACAAAATTTGTGTCTCTTAATGATTAATCTAATCAGCTGGGTAGCAAGTTAACAAACCCTCGTAATTAATTTAAATAAAATAATTTCGTTTTTAGGGAGTCAAAAAATGACCAATTTAAAAATTGACATTCTCAAAAACGAAGTGAATGCGCACACGGGAGTTCTGCTTTTTCATTTGAAATATAAGACGCCATCGACTCATTGCATTAACTTAGTAATGTCCGATTTTAGGGATTTCTAAAACACTGCCTTGTGAAAAATAAAAATACACGTATTTTTTCTTTTATAGTCACTCAGTACTAAAATGTTGAGATATAGCTTCCGCAAGTTATCCTAAATAACACTACCATTAATGGACACGATGCGCCGCCCGGCCGCGCGTGACGTGCCCCCGCGCGCGCGCCTCATCCCGCGTCACCCCCGATCATTTCCCCGCGCCGCGATTGACCATTCTGCAACGATTTTAAATGGGATAAAATATGTCATTGAAAAAAAATAACAGTCAATTTTTTTTGGTTAAATGGACTCTCCTAATGATACCTAAGCCCTGGAAAAAATTTAGCAGGAAGGTTTAATTGCACCCTGTATAGCCTAGGATCCCTTCATAGAATGACCTTCACCGAGCTGTTTAATGGATGGAAAGTATTTTATATTCAATTTCGTATATCAACAAATTAATTGCAGGTGGGTTGCCTAAAAATTCCAGGCCAGAAAAAAAAAATAGATTTTTTTTTTACATTTCGCTGGTTTGGTTAAGAGGCCGGGCTACCCTCGAAATTCTCATACATACGTAATACCAAAATCATTTTCTCATACGAAAATATTTAACATGTTTGAGTTATTTTTCAGCTTAAAATAGTAATTACCTAGGTTCCTGTACAAAAATTAACTTCAAAATATTTAAACACTAAAAAAAATTATTCGTGTATAAATTTTTTTTTACTGTATTTACTTTTTTTTAACTATATTAAATTTTTGTTATGTTGTATTAGGTTTCACTCCAATTTGGTACCATGTTCACAAAAGTGGTGACCTGATGATGGGATCCATGAGTAATCGAGGGAACTCCTCGAAATTTATATGGAAACATATAGTGATTTCGGTTTTATGAGAAGCATCCTAAAGCATATGCTACCAAAACGCAAGATTTTGCACCGAAGTATACTATGGTTCCGAAGATACTAAGAAAACTCCGGATTCCTTATAGATACAAGTTTGGGAGTTTAGGCGCTGTTTTAAGAACTGAAAACATAATATGCTACTATGCAAATTACATTCATCATCATCATCATCATTACCACGTCAGGGTCACCAATGTCACCAAATTCAACCTTATCTCCAGAGCATAAGGCACACATTTGACATTAAACCTGAGAAGTTAAAGTTGCTTCGTTAATTTAACATTCTGTCTCACTTCGCCGAGATATTCTGGAAGCAACCTAATTTCAACCTTTGCATTGCGTTTAGCGTTCATAGTACAATAACTGCGGTCTCGCATATCTGCCAGGGCTTTCAAGCGAGCGGCCCTTTACACACCTCCCCTCCCGGTTGCCGGGCGGGGTTGTACCCTCTCGGAAATTCTTCATTAAGAGCAGACTGACCGACCGACATCATGGCCGACATGATTGATAAATTTTTATCTTTCTTAAAGGTAGAGTACCCTGACGCCGCGAAAAGGTGGGACAACTTCGTGCGAAATCACGATGCTGTTTCCCCCGCGTCTCCCGACTGTGACATCGCCGTGACTCCTGTAGAGTCCGTGGTCCCCCGACTTACATACTCGTCTCCTTCTGAGATGTCTTGCTCGGAGCAAGAGACTGACCCTGGTGAAGGCGACTTCACCACGGTCGTCAGTAAAAAGACAAAGAAGAGGAAGCGCGCTGAAGGCTCTTCCTCTCCAGTCTCGTCCTCCCCGACTAAACAGGCCGGGAAACCAAAGTCTAGAAAGACTAAACCGGCCCCTAGGCCCGAGCTACCCGCGATGTCCGTGCAGACTAGTACTGCCGCGTCCCCCGCTCGCCCCCCAATCGCCCCTCAGGCATCCCAGGCCTCGCAGGCCTCTCAAATAGTTCCGTCTCAGGCCCCTCTGGCTTCCGAGACGGAACCAGCTTCCAAAATGCCTCCTCCTGTCATAGTACAGGAGAAGGAAAAATGGAACATCATCTCGGCCGCGATAAACGAGAAAAAGCTCCGTTACTCGTCGGCTACCACAACTCCGATCGGGATAAAGGTCCAGGTCCAAACGCCTCAGGACCATCGCCTCCTAACTGCGTTCCTCCGTGGAAAAAACATAGGCTACCACACCTATGCCTTAGAGGACGAACGCGTCCTCCGCGTCGTCATTGTAGGTGTCGACAAGTTCATCTCCGAAAGGGATGTACTTGAAGACCTAATAGCCCAAGGTTACCCCGCGACCGAGGTACACAGGATGTACCACCCCGTCAAAAAACACGTGTACAACATGGTACTAGTGATCCTCCCCCTTACCCCCGAGGGTAAGGAAATTTTTAACATACGCGCCGTATGTAATATAACCGGAATACGCGTGGAACCCCCCCGTAAAAGAGGCACTCCTGGCCAATGCCACAGGTGCCAACTTTACGGGCACTCCGCGCGAAACTGCCAAGCCCGACCGCGTTGCGTCAAGTGCCTAGGAGACCACGGCACCTCTGACTGCCCACGCAAAACACCAGCTGAGGAGTCCGAACCCCCCAGCTGTGTGCTATGCAAAACACAAGGCCATCCGGCTAATTACAGAGGGTGTGTAAAAGCACCCAAAGTAAAGAGACGAATTGCGCCTCAAACAAAGAAAAACAATAAGGAAAAAACAAAGCAGAGATTTATCCCTGCTCCGCTTCCCACTAAATCACCTTGGGTGAACAGCACTAGTGCCCCTAAAAACTTCCCCATGCTCCCCAACAGGGTCCAGCCCACCGCCGCGCAAAAACCCGCACCCTCCGCGACAAAACCTGCGCCCCCAGCGGCAAAGCCCGCAACACCTGTGGCAAAACCCGCGCACCCCGCGAAAAAGCCCACTCCCTCCGCGAATATAACCTCCAATTACGGAGACGACCTGCGTGACGTGACCGACTTCCTAAGCCTCATAAACCCGTCAGAGGTAGCCGAATTCTCCTACGGACTGCGGACGGCTAGGAATTTTTCACAATTATCCGCCTGTCTGTCGACTTACAACGATTTGATCCGCAGGATCAATTCTCTCAATTTATCACTATCGTTTAACTAATGGATTCAACCGGAAGAATAAAACCGCGCTCCCTACAGGTAGTTACGTTTAATACAAACGGCATACATAATAATATAGACGAAATCCGCGAATTCGTCATAAACCACAATGTCGATATTTTACTAATGCAGGAGACGTTCCTTAAGCCTAGTAGAAAAAGCCCAAAAATAGCTAACTATAAAATAGTTAGAAATGACAGAACCCGATCCCAACTCGGAGGCACAATGATTTATTACAAAAAATCATTACACTGTGTTCCCCTAGAACCCCCATCCCTAACTAACTTAGAAACTTCTATTTGTCACATTAGCATGACAGACCATCAACCTATCATAATTGTATCTGCCTATTTAGCCAGCAAAATGCCCATAACTTCTAGCGAATTAAGATCGCTATTTAATTTAGGCAATGCCGTCATTATTGCCGGCGACCTAAACTGCAAACACACAGAGTGGGGCAATGTCATATCTAATACGAATGGCATTAGATTATCCGTCTTAAGCGACTCCTTAAATTTTGCAATTTTAGCCCCAAACGACCCCACTCGCTACGACACTGCTAGCCGTAGTAACAACCTTATTCATAACCCTAGTGTTATTGATATTGCGTTAGTTAAAAACATTAACCTCAACATCTCTTTGGAAACAATCCACGAGCTTAACTCGGACCACAGACCAGTTAAAATTGCGCTTGGCAATTCTAACCAACTCGCTGCTAGTACTAAAAAGATAATTGATTATAAATTACTAGCAGATAACCTAGAAAACCTTCAATCGAGTCACCTCGATCTCATTCCCGATTTCATCGAAAACTCTAAAGTGGCGCTTGAGGCCTCTCTCCACTTGACTGATCATCTGGTAGAGAACATCGAAAAATCTTCTAGGGAAATGCCAACGATTCATGAGAATCGCTGGCCTCTCCCAGATGATATAAAAGAGTCCATCAGACTCCGTAACGCGGCTAAACGCACATACGATCGCTACCCATCGGAAGACTGGAGGAGGGCCCTCCGTCACTACGAGAGGGAAGTTAAATATAAAATCAAACAACACAAAGCCGAGAGGTGGGATCGACTTCTTAGCGAACTCGAACCGTCTCACACGGCCTACTGGCCGCTCGCGAAGTCCCTCAAAAAAGATACGGAGAGCGACATGCCTCCACTAAACAGACCAAATCGTCCTCCTGCACTGGAGGATATCGACAAAGCCGAATGCTTGGCTGACACCATAGAAAATCAGTGCCGACCTAGTACTCTCCCGACCGACCCTGATCATGATAATCTAGTCAATACCGAGGTAGAAAGCCGACTCATGGCCCCACCATCAGAGCCCCTCAGGCCGGTGGATACGGAGGAAATCAAAGATATTATTAAAGATTTGAATTCCAGAAAGGCCCCAGGCCTGGACGGTATCTCAAATAAAACCCTTAAATTACTACCTGCTGTGGGATCACGTCGGGGTCACCAATGTGGGAATAATGCGTGGTGGCCAAAGGAAGATCTTCCGACCGAGCGAGGTGGTATGCTCGGTCAGGCCGAAGCCCGCGTGATACAATTCAGCTGTCGTATATATACCGACGCGCTTAGAAAACTTCGATATCGCGATGCAGGAATGTTAGGCGAATTGTACCGCTACATCACTCCCCCCCGAAGACCGGAGGTCGAATCTTGAAGTCTTGTCGCTTGAGTCGCCAGTGCCAGAGAGTTCCAGTGAGTCGGAACTGTTGCAGTGAGTCCCAGTGAGTCGGAACTGTAAGCTGCTTGCACGGGATCCAGTGAGTCGGATAAGCTGCCGTGCGGGGCCGATGCTACGTGCTGACCAGGAGAGATGTGCTCTGCTTGCTGACCGGTCGGTGTGGTGAGAAAGCCCGATGATGCCGATGCGGAGTCGCCCAGGCCGCGGTACATTGCGGCTAGTGAACGAGGTACCCGATGAGGCGATACTGGCTGGCGCGGTGCGGAGGGGCGGGGAGTGATGATGATGAAGGACGCGTGTTCTGTCGAAGGTCACCAATGTGGGATTAATGCGTGGAGGCCAAAGGAAGATCTTCCGACCGAGCGAGGTGGTATGCTCGGTCAGGCCGAAGCCCGCGTGATACAATTCAGCTGTCGTATATATACCGACGCGCTTAGAAAACTTCGATATCGCGATGCAGGAATGTTAGGCGAATTGTACCGCTACACTGCCACTATAATTGAATTGCTCGTGAACATCTTTAACGCCCTTTTACTAGGATGTTCATTCCCAGATATTTGGAAAGTAGCTATAATAATAGGTATCCACAAACCGGGTAAACTCCGGACGGAACCAAGTAGTTACAGACCAATTAGCTTAATTAGTTGCCTCGGTAAAATTTACGAAAGAGTTATACTAAGACGCCTAAAAGACGTCATAGTTGATAAAAAACTCTTACCTGACGAACAATTCGCATTCCGCGAATTCCACAGCTGTCCCGCTCAGGTACACCGCCTAACGGAGTACATATTAGAACAAAAGAACAATAGGAGACCGACTTGCGCTGTTTTCTTTGATGTCGCAAAAGCATTCGACAAAATTTGGCACAATGGGCTAATTTATAAACTTTTTAAACTCGGCATTCCCGATAGTCTTGTTATAATAATAAGTAACTACCTCAAAAACCGTAAATTTCGTTTTAGAGTCGAAGGCATTCTGTCTTCACTTAGAGATCTAGAGGCTGGAGTACCGCAGGGCTCGGTTCTCTCCCCGACCCTCTACAATCTCTACACGTCCGATTTACCCACTCACCCTCGAGTACAAAAAGCGCTATTCGCAGACGACACGGCCCTTTTCTTTGCTCATCGCCAAATAGCTTTCGCATCCAAAAAACTCCAAGAAGCAGTTACCGAACTCGGTAAATGGTTCGCAAAATGGAGAATCGAACTTAACCCCGACAAAAGTCACGCTATATTATTTAACGGACTAAAACGTAAGAAAATGCAACCTATTAGTCTGCACGGAAAATTAATTCCCGAAGTCACGGCTGTCAAATACTTAGGAGTAGTACTAAACAAGTCGATGTCATTCACGAACCATATATCGAATACCATACGTAAAGCGAAATTTGTATTATACAAATTATATCCTTTACTCAACGCGAATAGCAAGATGTCCTTAAGACATAAGCTCACCTTATACAAAACATGTATAAGAACGATACTCACTTATGCGTGCGTCTCTTTCGCACACATAAGTGACAATCAGATGAACCAATTGCAACGAGTTCAAAACCGTTTTCTGCGCATGGCAACAGGTGCCCCCCGTTACATGCGAAACATCGACTTGCATAGAGACTGCGAGCTTATCACTATCAAAGCCTACATCAAAGAACTCTCGGAGAGATTCTTTGAGAAAGGTAAAGTACATCCCAATCCGCTCATTCGTAAGGCTGTGGACTACGAACATGACGCACGGACATTCCGATACCCCTTCAGGCAGCCTAAGGATATCTTAGCCGACCCTGTAGACCCCATCACAGAATACGTAACGTACTGTGTACAGTTACGCAAACACAAATCACACTCACCCGCGTGGTTAGTACTGCACCGGGGACGACGCCGGCGCCTTCCCCGAGGACTTAACACGACCCGAACGACAAACAGACAGACCGACCGAAATCCGGTGCCGAGCTCGATCCCGGGTTCGAGTTCGCATGCGGATAGCATAGGAACACACCTAAATCATGACCGCGACCGCGACATTGTCGTAGAGAGCTCTACCAATTACTTTGACATTAGAACATACACGCGTATGTCGCTCCAACCAGACTCGGAAGGGGAGAGGGACGGCCCTCTTTTATGCAATAACATTAATAACTTGAGCTCATCTACCGCGATAACTCGTACGCAGCTAGTTTGTGCTACCGCGCGCGAGCAGCCTCACTCGTCAGAGAGTGAGTAAGGGGTCGGACCCCTTAAGAACAGGGGGGATCCGTGTCCCCACGTCAGATGAAAACAGCTTATTTTCGTAGCTCTCCCCAATATTGCCCGATTAGAATGTCACACGTGTGACTTTAGGGGAGGGGGCCAGGCCCCCTCATTGTTTATCTCCAAACCAACTAGCAACAGACTAGTTATAGCCACGATTAAACTACCATGGTCTTAACCAGACCAGTAGCTTAGACCCTTTCGAAAAAAAAAAAAGAGCGGCCCGGCGCGGCGGCGCGGGCGCGGGCCGGGTACTATGCACAGAATACAAATTACTCACGGAGGTACTATGTGCGCTGCGTGTCATGTGCGACAAGTCGAGCGAGTCGAGAGCCTATTGAAACTAGTCCGGTGACCGGCTACTTAGCACGTCACACGTGTTCACTTCGATTTTTTTAATGTATTGTTTAAAATTATCTGCAGGCTGCAGCTGATATTATATTTTGTACGTGTGACTGTAATAACTAATAAGATACGTAGAATAATATACACGTGTATTATTCTACGTATAGTACACGTTTGCTTACTAGGTACCTAAAAAGAGTGAAATTATTATTTAAATAACAAAAAATTAAAACCGACTTCCAAGGTAAAAACAATAATAACATCCTTATAATATGAACTAAAAAGTATTAAATAATTATTCCTATCTAATAGTGCTTTTTCCGAATTCGGCTAAACCTCAACTATTTCTGTACTCAATCTTCATAATTTTGAAGTCGGTGCCAGTTCCAAAAGTTTCAAATATTCTGTCAGAGAACTGAAGATTCATCTGGTACCGACTTCAAAATGATGAAGATTGAGTACAGAAATAGTTGAGTTTTAGCCGAATTCGGGAAAAGGCACTATTAGATAGGAATAATTATTTAATACTTTTTAGTTCATAATATAAGGATGTTATTATTGTTTTTACCTTGGAAGTCGGTTTTAATTTTTTGTTAAAAATAATTCCTGTCACAACTCTTGGGTAGGCAGGCGATACTAGTACCGGTCTGGTTAATGCTTAATGCATATTCTATGGGATTCATATTTTCGATTGGTATGGAATTTGTCTATTAACCAAACCAGAAAAATGTAAAAAAAAAACTTCAATTTTTTATTTTTTTATTCTGGACAGAAATTTTTTAGGCAACCCACTTGCAATTAATTTGTTGACATACGTAATTGAATATAAAATACTTTTCATCCATTAAACAGCTCGGTGAAGGTCCTTCTATGAAGGGATCCTAGGCTTATATGCCTGTAGGCCTACTACGAAACCGTTTTGAGACTCAAACAATCGATTGATAATGCCACGTCCAGCTCTAACAGCATCAATTCTCGTTTGTTAGAGTAAGACGCGGCATTACGAAATCCGATTCGTTCGATTGAGTCTCAAAACGGTTTCGTGGTACAACCCCTGGTTTCTTAGGTCTTTGAGTGTAGTTTATCTTTGCACTTGCACTTCTGGTTGGTTAGAGTCAAACCATAACCAACCAACGACACTGTTGAGTAGATAATCCTTCAGGGGCTTTCGACCGCTCAGAAACCGGGCAGTCACGTGAAACATTACCGGCGCGGTCTTACTACAAAAGATTGAAGTTGAACAAAGTTACAAGAGAATGAAGTTGAACAGTTGATTAGAGAAAAATTCAGTACAAAATGGTCTTAAAACAACTGTTCAACAGATGTTTAGTTTTTTGTGGTAAGACCGTACGTTTTTAATTTTTATACTTTCACTAGATGACGCCCGCAACTTCGTAACAGAACCACATTTTTCCGGGATAAAAAGTATCCTATGTCCTTTCCCGGGACTCAAAGTATCTTCATTGTAAACAGTAAAATCGGTTCAGTGAAACTCCAGGATTCAGGTGTTTGTTATAATCCAGCTTACGATAAAGTAACGTTCGATGTGCAGTGACCCGGTGGTGAACACTTTAAAATTCCAAACGAACCTCATTTTAAGTGAATGAAGCTGTAAGGTAAATTCACTTCGAACAATGCCAGAGGCATGAATATGTGAAGCAAGAATTTCAGTGTGAAACTTGTAACACTTAAAATGTGAAGAATATTTCATTTAACGAGTATGAGATGCTTGTTGTCGTAATGTTGTCGCTTATTGAATTCCTTTACATGCAACATTTCTTCTACAGGCTAAGTAGTTGAAATATAGAAGATAAAATGAAGAAAAAAAGTTGTTGCTTTTGCAGTAGGTAAATACCACGCACAACTTTAAAATCAGTGATATTGGAGAAAGAGAGAGAGAGGGATAGTTTTAACATGGCCGTATAATCACTCATCTAGACACCAATAGTATCGTTCCCGTCCAACCTGCTCACTGGTCCAACCAAAGATATTGACAAATAATATCTTCCCTTCCAAACGGCCTACACATCTTTTACGTCTTTGTTTACAATCACAGAGGACCGTCCGTGCTACGTTTTGATGCTTGTCGAGCCACGGCAAGCCTCCACAAGCCCGAGCGTGAAAACAGGTCAAATGGCTTGGCTTGCGTGAGCTTGCGGACGCTTGTAGATTGTGTCGGGAGTAGTGTCGGTTTTTGGACAGAGATCAAAGGGCATGTACGTAATACACTGACGCGTTCACGAGCGTGAAAACGACTTACAAATGCAAAGCGAGATTTGTGGAGGCTTGTGGCTTGTGGAGGCTTGCCGTGGCTCGGCAAGCATCAAAACGTGGCATAAAGTATGCCACACGATTTTCATGATTTTTCGACCCCCCTTTTCACAGGCTTTTTGTGACTCCTCCCCTCTAGTGTGACGTCACAAATTTGCAATTTTATGTCTAGAAATTAAAAACAATTCAATAATTTTAAAATTCGGGATTCAACCCATGAATTAATGTGATGTCACAAAACTTAGTACCCCTTGTGCACACCATGCCACACTTCGTCGACACCCTCCCCCTTCTACGTGTGACATACTTTGTGGATGACCCCTTATCGAAGTTGCATAAATCAAATGAATGTTTTTACTTTATAATCGGCCGTTGGAAAATTTCGATGTCGCAACATACCGGTGGGATAAATGATGATGGGAGGTCGTTTGTTGCCGTTTGTGGACTTGGCTACGATGACCACGTTGTTGGAGACGGTCGTGGTTGTTGTGGTGGAGCTGGAGCGGAATTGTTCTAGAAGGCTGGAGTTCGTTGACCTCGTCATTTTGCCCTGTGAACAAGGCAATTTTTTTTGAGTATGTTACTATATGAACTTTAAAATTAGTAGATTAGTGTTATGAAGGCCTCGGAGCACAAAACGAGTGGAGGCTCTAGAAGTCTAGACTCTAGATCATATTCTATACTAATATTATAAAGCGGAAGAGTTTGTTAGTTTGTTTGTTTGTTTGTTTGAACGCGCTAATCTCAGGAACTACTGGTCCGATTTGAAAAATTCTTTCAGTGTTAGATAGTCCATTTATCGAGGAAGGCTATAGGCTATATTTTATCACGCTAAGACTAATATAGGAGCGAAGAAATAGAGGAAAATGTGGAAAAAACGGGGGAAAATTATTTGAAAGGGCTTATTTGAACGCGCTAATCTCACGAACTACTGGTCCGATTTGAAAAATTCGTTCAGTGTTAGATAGCTCATTTATTGAGGAAGGCTATAGGCTATATTTTATCACGCTAAGACTAATAGGAACGAAGAAATAGAGGAAAATGGGGAAAAACGGGGGAAATTATTTGAAAGGGCTTATTTGAACGCGCTAATCTCAGGAACTACTGGTCCGATTTGAAAAATTCTTTCAGTGTTAAATAGCCCATTTATCCAGGAAGGCTATAGGCTATATTTTATTACGCTAAGAGTAATAGGAGCAAAAAAATACAGGATTTTCCTCTATTTATTTGCTCCTGGAAAAAAATAGAGGAAAAAACGGGGGAAATTATTTGAAAGGGCTTATCTTACGAACTACTAGAGCAATTTTTCTGTTATTTGGGTCAGATAGGCAGTAGAGCACGTGAAGGATCATAGGCTATTTTTTGTGGACTAATTTGTATGTGAAATATCTAATTTACGCGGGCGAAGCCGCGCGGAACGTATATTAATAATAAAAATGAATCCATATACTTCCCTTGGTTACGACATCACGCGTAAACAGCTGGACCGATTTTGCTGAAATTTGGTATAGATATAATATGTACTTTGAGTCCCGGAAAAGGACATAGGATACATTTTGTCCGGAAAAATGTACGATTACCGCACGATATACTTTTATGATTTGCGCGTAAACTATTCAATCGATTTTGATGAATTTTGGTATGGAGAATGGAGATACTTTGAGTCTCGGGAAAGACAGGGGATACATTTTGTCCCAAAAAGTGTACGGTTCCCGCTCAATAAACTTTTATGATTTTCGTCTAAGCTATTCAATCTATTTTGCTGGGTATAGAGATACTTTGAGTCCCGGGGAAGAACATAGGATATATTTTGTCGCAGAAAAATGTACGGTTCCCACAAAAAGGAAATTTGCGATTTGCGCGTAAACTATTTAATCGATGTACGGGAAAACTATAAACTGAAGTCCACGCGGACGAAGTAGCAGGCAACAGCTAGTATAATATAATTGTATTCCAATCCGATTTCGTTACGGTTCACTTTTCTAGTTTGTCAAGTGCATATAATTTTTGAAAGCCATAACGGTGTTATTAGGTGGTAACATTTGTGTTTTCATGGCAATTATAGAAAAGAATTTAAGCAGAACTGTCGGAAGCGACCTTTTTTATGTATAACTAATTTAATCTTCTTTTTAATCCGTTATAGCAGCCCTGGGCAACAGTTCAAGTTGCATAATGTGGTATACTGACATAACGAAACTATAAGGTCGAGACTGAACTACAAACCCTAACTATTAATAGTATTCTCGACGGAGCTTATTATCTACAGGCTATCTATTAAGCTAGATAAAATATCGTGTTGTAAGAATTGTAAGCTTTTGTTCGGTTTTCTTGTTCAATAACAACTATGACTATATACAAAAGAAAAAAGATTAGATATTTATCAAAACAATAAAGAATACATTTTCTTTTCTTTATTTTTATGTAATAAGAGAATGAGACATGATAGTAAATACTAATATTTTCAGACCAATATATTGCAAATATCTGAAGGGTAGATTGGTCCCTTGTATACTTTGAGTTATCCAAACGTCAGTAGCGGAGACAATCACTATATAATAGCCAATAATATGGCAAATTGTGTAAAGACCCCACAGACATCATGATCTATGTCTGTGAAAGACCCTTATATAATACACAGACTAGCTGTCCTGTCAAACGTTGCTTTGCCATAATATAAAGTGCCTATTTCGCCCATATTATTTTTTTGAAATGACTAAATAAGTATGTTACCATGTAGCAACGTCTATCGCTATCCCGTCGCACAAACAATGGTCGCCCTCAGTCTCGAGTTGTAATAATTTACTATTATTTATTGAACAAATGCCCTTATCTATCTATACTTATAAAATTACATGTCCTGACTGACTGACTGATTCGTCATCGCTGAGCAAAAACTGTTAGAGCTACAGCCACGAAATTTGGTGAGTAGGGTTGTTTTATAATGTAGACAGTCACTAAGGAAGGAATCTTGAAAATTTTCACCCGAAGGGGGTGAAATAAGGGGGTTGAAAGTTTGTATGAAAGTCCGTCATTTCTTTAGTTAGAAACATGAAACTTTATTTTTGGGCTACTGATTAAAAATAAATAGATATGTCTTTAAGCGTTTTTGTAAATTCTACCCCAAAGGGGTGAAATTGGGGTTGAAAGTTTGAATGAAAATCCGTCATTTCTTGAGTTAGAAACATGAAACTTTATTTTTGGGCTACTGATTAAAAATAAATAGATACGTATTTAAGTGTTTATGGAAATTCTACCCCCAAGGGGGTGAAATTGGGATTGTAAGTTTGAATGAAAGTGCGTCATTTCTTAAGTTAGAAACATGAAGCTTTATTTTTAGGCTACTGATTAAAAATAAATAGATATGTCTTTAAGCGTTTTTGGAAATTATACCCCCAAAGGGGTGAAATTGGGGTTGAAAATTTGTATGAAACTTTGTCAATTTTAAACCGATCGGTCTGAAACTTTGCATGCATAAAGTTACTGTAAGGCGTTTCCTAAAAAAGGATTTTAAAAAATTTAACCACTAAGGGATTAAAATAAGAGATGGAATTTTGCATGAAACTTTGTCAATTTTAAGCCGATCGGGCTGAGACTGTGTATGCATAAAGTTACTATGACGTAGGGATCTCCTCAGAAAGGAATTTAATAAATTCCATCCCTAAGGGGATGAAATAGTAGAAATACTCTAAAAAATATTTTTTAGTATTTAAATATTTTGTAGTAAATTTACTATTTATTTATATATTTTTTAGTGTTTTACTCTATTTTTTAGTGTTTAAATATTTTGAAGTTAATTTTTGTTCAGGAACCTAGGTAATTACTATTTTAAGCTGAAAAATAACTCAAACATGTTAAATACTTTCGTATGACAAAATGATTTTGGTATTACGTATGTATGAGAATTTCGAGGGTAACCCGGGCTCTTAAGGTCTGAAATAGGTCAGGTGTAAGGAGTAACACCAAAACCCTTTTACTACGACTCGGTTATCTATAAACCCTTCACTAAAAATAACTCAGTTACAACGCCTTTCTCGTAAGGTATTGGTAAAACGGTTACACTTTTCTTATACTCGTATTTTCTTTTACAATTGAAGACGCAAGAGGAAGAAGTGGCTCACTAACATTTGTATGATGTATTATAAGGGCAATTATATGTTCACAAAAGTGGTGACCTGATGATGGGATCCATGAGTAATCGAGGGAACTCCTCGAAATTTATATGGAGACATATGGTGATTTTAGTTTTATGAGAAGCATCCTAAGCATATGCTACCAAAACGCAAGATTTTGCACCGAGGTATACTATGGTTCCGAAGCTACTAAGAGAACTCCGGATTCCTTATAGATACAAGTTTGGGAGTTTAGGCGCTGTTTTAAGAACTGAAAGCATATGCTACTATGCAAATTACATTCATCATCATTATCATCATTACCACGTCAGGGTCACCAATGTCACCAAATTCAACCTTATCTCCAGAGCATAAGGCACACATTTGACATTACTCCTGAGAAGTTAAAGTTGCTTCGATAATGTAACATTCTGTTCCACTTCGCCGATATATCCTGGAAAACAACCTAATTTCAACCTTTTGCATTGCGTTTAGCGTTCATAGTATAATAACGCATCGCATCGCATATCTGCCAGGGCTGTCAAGCAAGCGCGCGGCGGAGCGGGCGCGGGCCGGGTACTATGCACAGAATACAAATTACTCACGGAGGTACTATGTGCGCTGCGTGTGCTTGTCGCACATGTCGAACGAATGCCAGCCTATTGAAACTAGTCCGGTGAAAGGCTACTTAGCACGTCACACGTGTTCACTTCGATTTTTTTTAATGATTGTTTAAAATTATCTGCAGGCTGCAGCTGATGTTATAATATTTTGTAAGTGTGACTGTAATAAGATACGTAGGATAATATACACGTGTATTATTCTACGTATAGTACGCGTTTGCTTACTAGGTAACTAAAAAGAGTGAAATTATTATTTTTAACAAAAAATTAAAACCGACTTCCAAGGTAAAACAATAATAACATCCTTATAATATAAACTAAAAAGTATTAAATAATTATTCCTATCTAATAGTGCCTTTTTACGAATTCGGCTAAAACTCAACTATTTCTGTACTCAATCTTCATAATTTTGAAGTCGGTGCCAGTTCCAAAAGTTTCAAATATTCTGTCAGAGAACAGAAGATTCATCTGGTACCGACTTCAAAATGATGAAGATTGAGTACAGAAATAGTTGAGTTTTAGCCGAATTCGTAAAAAGGCACTATTAGATAGGAATAATTATTTAATACTTTTTAGTTTATATTATAAGGATGTTATTATTGTTTTACCTTGGAAGTCGGTTTTAATTTTTTGTTAAAAATAATTTTTAGACGTAAACTTAATAGAAATTTATCATCATCAAATTTCATCAAATTTATCGCAACATCACAACATCAAATTTATCAAATAAAAAATAAATTAATATAATTTATTTTTTAATGAGGAACTCCTTTCGGGTGAAGGCCTCTTCCAAACCTAACCATTTTTCCCGGTCATGTGCCACGTCTTGCCAGTTTGTCCCTGCAACGTTTCTTATGTCGTCATCCCAGCGTGCGTGTGGTCTACCTCTGGGTCGTTTTCCTTGTGGTCCTCTCCAAGTTGTGACCGCTTTCGTCCACCGATGGTCTTTAAGCCTGATTATATTGTGTCCGGCCCATTTCCACTTTAGTTTTTGTGCGTACTGAAGGGCGTCTATAACTTTAGTCTTAGAACTTATCTTATCTTATCTTACGATATCTTATGGCAAAAACTTAAGGAGGCTGGTGTGCCGGGCGAGGTAACTAATATTCTTAAATATTGGTACGGCCACTAAACTAACCAGGTCAAATGGCTCCGAGAACTCTCCGACGAATACAGGTTAGAGTGTGGAGTGAGACAAGGGGGGATAACGTCTCCTTCTCTCTTCAACTTGTACACGGACAGGCTGATTGCTGAGCTGAGCGACACCAGAGAAGGCTGTTTTATTGATGGTCTCTGTATTAACAGCATCAGTTACGCCGACGATATGGTATGCACAGCCCATCAATAGCCGCCCTCAGAAAAATGATGAGTGTATGTGAAAGTTACGCCAAGTCGCACGGTCTTACATACAATGTAAAAAAAAGCGAGCTCATGATATTTAATTCTAGGGCTCGTAAAATCGGAGATGTAGCACCAGTGCTTCTCAATGGTGTTGCGCTTCGAAGAGTAAAAGAATCAAAATATCTCGGTCATGTGGTGACTGAGGATTTAAAAGACGATGGCGACATCGAAAGGGAGAGGAGAGCGATGGCGGTCCGCTGTAATATGTTGGCGCGCAGATTCGCAAGGTGTAGTACAGATGTTAAAATTACACTATTTAAAGCATTCTGTCAAACACTCTACACCTGCAATCTGTGGGTCAGCTATACGCAGCGGGCCATCAACGCTCTCCGAGTACAGTATAATAATGCTTTCAGGGTGTTGGTGGGGCTCCCTCGCTGGTGTAGTGCATCAGCGATGTTTGCGCGCGCTCGTACAGACGGTCTTCACGCCGTACTGCGACGTCGCATAGCATCGCTGATGTTCCGCACGCGGGGCAGCCCCAACAGCATCCTGAAAGTGCTCAGCGTCAAGCTGGACAGCCCCCTTCTGGGGCACTGGATCCATACACATGTACATGTGCCCGGAGCGCCAGAAGGTGGCAAGTACTTAAACTAACTTATTTATTTCTTTCTTAATAATATGGGTTAAAAAGCCTGAAATAAACGTTTTTTTTATCTGTTCATGTCTTATTTTTTGAAATTTTTTGACGTTTATCATGCTTCTCTCCAAAGCCCTCTGGCAGGTAATTATTATGTCACTGCATTACACGGCAGGTTATTCAACAGTCACAGCCATGACTGTGGTAAAACTGACAGCAAAACCTACCGTCTAATGGACGCCTAAGCCGTGTATTATATTTCTCTAGCGCCTAAGCGTGAGGAGATATCAGATAACAACGAGACAGACACATTTTCACATTAAAAATATTGAGCGAATTAACCTACTTTCAATAACTGAAGGTAATTTTAAATTTCATTAGCCGTGAATTCGTAGAATATGAAGTTTTTTACCTGAGCAGCCTTATTAAAAATTTAAAGCTTGAGTCGTGGCAGAATTGCTTGTTTGAATAAAATATAAAATAGGCAGTTTGGGAGATAATGAATAATGCATAATGAATTTCGGAGAGATTGCTGTTGGTTTTAAATTTAGGTGAGTATTTCGAAAATATTATCAAACACCTAATTTAACATAATGAAAATAATGCATTGGTCTAAGATAGAAAATAATTTTTTTCTAAAGTAACGTAAATAATAAAAAACCTTAATACCATTTTATTAAGTAAAATGTTTGTAAATAATAATTTAAGTTACATACCTACTTAACGTATAAGTATATATTATTTTGTATGTGTACGCGATCATCGCATTTAGAGTAACCATAAACGGTTATCACTTTTTTACCGGCAAAACACAAGGCATCACTTTACATCCGATCCCTGGCCAGGGAACGCATCATCCATTCTTCTACAAACGTAATAATTTTATCTTATTTTTATAATTACATCTAATAGTCCACAAGTTTAAAGTAAATAGCAGTATACTAGGGGACACGAAAAATATATTATTTTTTTATGAAATAAGGGGGCAAACGAGCAAACGGGTCACCTGATGGAAAGCAACTTCCGTCGCCCATGGACACTCGCAGCATCAGAAGAGCTGCAGGTGCGTTGCCGGCCTCTTAAAAGGGAATAGGGTATGGATGGGAAGGGAAGGGAAAAGAGTAGCCGGTAGGGTAGGGAAGGGAATAGGGTAGGGGATTGGGCCTCCGGTAAAACTCACTCACACGGCGAAACATAGCGCAAGCGCTGTTTCACGCCGGTTTTCTGTGAGAACGTGGTATTTCTCCGGTCGAGCCGGCCCATTCGTGCCGAAGCATGGCTCTCCCACGTTTGAAAAATATTACAGCTACAAAATTGTCTACATAAATAAAATAATATTAGAAAGCGACATTTTTGCTCACATTTACTCTGAAATATTATGTTAATTACCGTGCCTGTGATATTGAAATGGAAAAATCTTATCTTGAAATGAATGTTTCATAAAAATAATTTTATGATTTTCATAAAATATTCATTAATATTTATCTGGAAGCTACGCGATAGATATCGCGATAAAATATTCCGATGTGAAGCGATATTAAGATTTGAAATATTAAAATATTTTTTCATACATTTCAAAAGCGGAAAAGGTGTCCCAAATACAAATTATTTTTTATTCAATCTTTATGAAAATTAGAAACAGGTTATGAATTTAATGAGGAAAGTATCGAGATGAAAAATATTTAATTTTGTTGGTATGTTTTTGATATAATTATACTAAGTCTAGATGACCCGGTGAATATCGTATCACTTCCCTCCTAAATCCTAATAGAAACCTTCCCTGGACTTCCACGATCTTTTCAAGACTAAAAATAGCCAAATCGATTCAGCCGTTCTTGAGTTTTAGCGAGGCTAAGAAAATTTTAAAATAAACTAGCTGACCCGACAGACGTTGTCCTGTCTTAGCGATGATTATTAAATTCGAATTGGTATAATTAAGAGAACTATAGATTAAAATGTAGTATCTCCATGCCTTTCATCAAAATAGATTAAATAGTTTAAGCGAAAATGAGTTTATTGTGCGGGAACCGTACATTTTCCGGGACAAAAGTATCCCTTGTCCTTTCCCGAGACTCAAAGTACCTATCTCCATACCAAATTTCATAAAAATAGACTGAATAGTTTAGTTTAGTTTCCCTTGTCCTTTTCCGAGAATAGTTTAGGCTAAAATCGCAAAAGTTTATTGTGCGGGAAGTGTCCGGGACAAAAAGTATCCCTTGTTCTTTCCATAGACTCAAAGTATCTCTATACCAAATTTCATCCAAATATATTGAATAGCTTAGGCGAAAATCATAAAAGTTTATTTCGCGGCAACCATATATTTTCCGGGACAAAAAGTATCCCGTCCTTTCCCGAGACTCAAAGTATCTGCATACCAAATTTTATCAAAATCTATTGAATAGCTTACGCGCAAATCACAAAAGTATATTGTGCAGTAACCGTACATTTTTCCGGGACAAAATGTATCCTATGTTCTTTTCCGGGACTCAAAGTATCTCTCCACCAGTTTTCAGCCAATTCGGTTCATTCGTTCTTGAGTTATAAGTAGTGTAACTAACACCACTTTCTTTTATATATATAGATTTTTATTTATATAGATAGATACAGCACATTACACACCTCATTCTAGTTAAAAATAACTAAAATGTGTAATATAACTCGACCTTTCAAGGGGTTAAAACTTAAATTGTAAGGCGTCGTCTAGAGCTTTCGTCTATGCTGTAACAAATTACAATAGTATCAAGAGACACAATACGCTATTATAAGTTTACGGCGGAAATCAAAGTCGAGCTTAATGCGGCCGCTATAAATTTTGTCCGTCCTGACCACAGACATTGCGAATGGACTGAGTGTTCCTTGTACTATTATCTCTCTGGAGAACTATAATACTACACTTATATTGTACTAGAGCAATATCAATGGTATCTTTTAAGACGATAAAGCATCCTGTTCATACAAAATTTATTATAAAAAAACACAGAGCAAATTAAGTCAAATAAGTTTTGGAGAGACAGATGGAAGACCTTGGGGAGGCCTTTGTCCAGCAGTGGGATAGTATAGGCTGCTAAAAAAAAGTTTTGGAGACCAAGATTTGCTTACTGATTTAGTACTCATGAACTTGAAAAAGCGTTATTTTTCAGGATGAAGACCTAGATAGCCAGGACGTCCTTGAACTGACTATATACGCCCTAAATACAACATTTCGTTGACTTAATGGGGCGACTAACCCAAAATTTTCTATTTTATAATTCATTTTTATACTTGAAAATAAGCCCCGAATTGTTTCATTTTCTAAAATTAGATACTACATTATATTTCCAAGAGTTCGATCTGAGCAAAAATACGATATCTTAAAATTTTCTCGATAGAAAAAAAAAACACAAAGATGCACCTAATTTTCACGAATTTTTATTTATTGCCATAACCCTGCATTGAACTAAGTTAATATTCTAACACATTGTATAAAATTCTATCATTGAGAAACCGACCGACCGGATTTTTAAAATGTATATGTTGTGAGCTATTTTTTCGCTCACTGAGCGATTTTGGTCTTTGAGCGTAACATATACAACATTTTAAAAATCCGCTTGGTTTGTTTATTTATCGAGTTATTGAGAAAAAACTAATTTGGCAATGAATGCGCGTCGTTCTTTTTCACCTGGCATAATATTAAATGAAAGACGGGCGTGAGTGTGAAGAGAGAAGGACGATGTTTGATTTTTTGGGTTAGTCGCCCTCTTGATGCTTCCAGTCACTCCCCAGACAACATTTTCTCGTTTAATCCTTCAGGCCCCGCGCGAGCACCGGTGATCGCGACAACAATAGAATACAATAGCAATTCCTGGAAATTCCGACTGAAGTATTAAAGTAAAAGATCAATTACTGCAGCTTACTTTTTCTACGCTTTCACAAGATGATAATGAGTCGCTCTTTCTGTTATGTCTATGGCCCTGGCTCTACATTACTTGCTTTTAAATGAAATTGCTTCTAGCTTTGAGAAAATGATATTTTGTATGAATATTTTATACTCCCTGTAGTAATCTTTGAGCTTTATGTGATTATGGTTGCGCATAAGATGAGTAAATAGTTGTGCTACATTTATTTAAAGTAACATTTTCGTATAGAATACCGTATTTATACATACAAAGTTCTGTTTCTTAAACTCAATCACACAAACTTTTTTCGTTCGATCATCTCACAAAATATATGGAATCCACTCTCAGACTTTATTTTCTATTATATTGAAGAAAACACTTTGAGCTTTGCAGTGAAGAAAATGGGATAGAGATGAGAAATTATTTAAAAGATCTGTACGGTATGATTTGATTTTGAAAAACATCAGAGACACAGTTTAATTTATATTACTGAGTACTCATAAAGGTAAGCTTTGGGTCTATAACCTAGTGGCCAATCTAATCTATACTAATATTAGAAATGCGAAAGTGTCTCTGTCTGTCTCGCTTTCACGCCAAAACTACTGAACCGATTGTAATGAAATTTTATACACAGATAGTCTGAGCCTGAGAAAGGACATAGGCTACTTTTTAACCGGAAAAGGGGTTGTAAGGGGGTGAAAATGCGTAAATTTGTTCAAATTAAGTTAGTTCCAAAAATTCATAATAGATAGCGCCGTGCGTCTCCTTCATCGCGCTATCGCTTGCTCATAAGTCTTTCTATAAGACATGGTACCATGTTAAATTGCGTTTATCGATACTTTCGATTGTTATGCACGTCAAAAATGAATAACTCACTACTCAGTAGTCGGTACTCAGTACTTTATCTACGCAGTGGTGAGTGACGAAACCTTAAACCTACCAATGCTAAATACTTTAATAAGCATTAGGTTTAATATAAAAAAATGAAATATTATGTGCGCACTGCACAGCTGTTTTTGTGTATTTTGATTTAAATTTTAAGGAGTACCAGGGTTTTAAAAAGCTTTTAAATTTGACACCGCGCGCTATAAACTGAAGTCCACGCAGACGAAGTCGCGGGCAACAGCTAGTATTATATAAACAATGCAAACTTCTCCAAAAGGCCTAAATGGAGTTCCACAAATTCACTCCAAAAGGTCTACGAATCTATCAACAAATTTTTTATACCAAGAAAAAATTGCCGAAACACCTTTTTCAAATAACAATACATATTATGAAAGATATATAGAACCGATGCTTCAAGTTCAGTATATCTTCTGTATCCTACGAATAATAAAAACTACTAAAAATACATCTACTAGATATGTGGATTGTATTGCAGTTTCATGAGCGTGGTCACTCTGCACTAGAAACCAATCTCACTAATAGGAAAAACTAAAAGAAACACATGCAACTTTCTATTTCACGTATCGATTCTCGTCGTTTACATACTGCAGTAATTGGTTTTAATCGTAACATAGCTAATTTTAATTTACCCTAACTTTTATAGCATTACCACAGTATAGCAATATGACATTTGGCATTACTGAAGATTATAGAGAAAATTGTTAGAACTCTACAATTTTGGAATGTGACGTACGCAATAGCCCTAGAACAATTTTTTTTGTGATTACTAACAAGCAAATTTTTTGTGAGTAGCTACATTTTGATAAGACGAACGACATTTTTATTTGCGAAAAATGTCGAAAGTGGTAGCTAACAGAGATAGAAAGGATTGCATACTTTGACTTGATGGTCCTAAAATATGGATTGTTTTATTTGTTGGACAAGGTTACTCTTAAATTATACAACTATTAACCTACCAATATACAAAAAATCTGCTGGTTAGGGTTCCATTTTAGGGTTCTGTAATCAACAAAACTTGGTTGACTACTGTACCCTAAAAGGGATCCCTAACCAGCTGATTCGAGGAAAATAGCTATATAGAATTAGCTTGTTAGTAATCACAAGAAAATTTGTTCTATTGCTCCCGTACTACAAGTGTTAATAAAACCACTCTTAACATTAGTTTTGATTAGGAATGGAACACCATGGTCCGTGGGATTTAAGTGGCCAGATCCTACGTGGAGTCCCACATGCCTCAGCCGTTGGACCCAATTTTCGCCATGTTTAACATATTGGATGGATGGATGCATGCCATAATGATTGCAGAGCTGCGATTGCAAAGACCACGATTGCATGATTGCAAATAGAGCACACAATCGATACTCTTTTAGGCTGCTGGTTTGGCTGCCACACTGTGACATCACAGGAAAATATGTAAAGGTGCTCCCAGACAGCAGTTATATAACGTTAAATAACATTTTTGTGTAACTTTTTTAACAAATTATAACAAAACACACGTTTATTTCTTGACATGTTGAAGCGTATGTTACACGCTGTTATAAAATGTTATCGTGTTACACAATGTTTTACAACGTTATATTATAACTGCTGTGTGGGAGCACCTTTATACAATGATTTATTTAATTAGTGGCGCGGTCGTGCTGTCAATCTTGCTACGCCAAACCGCGCTTTCGGGCGGGTGATATAAAATCCGGCCTTACACGTTTTCATCATCATGGAGGAAAATCAATTAATTATCTTTATCAAAAGAAGATTGACGTGCTATGAACTTCAGACCTATCTAGATACACAAGTATAAGAATATACTTAGGTAAAAATTTTTATCCTCCAGAAGGTTTAGCCGAAACTTTTTCGTTTTCGCTTCGTTATAGAATCGCCGATCAAAATGGATGGAATTGACATAGGACGAGTCGAACGTCAACGTCATATTAACGAACGCTTATGTCACTTCCATATATTATTTTCATCGGCGATTCTATAACGAAGCGAAAACGAAAACATTTTGGCACACCCTCCAGGGTTCATTTCTTCATGCAACTGATACCTATATTGAAAACAAAGGACGGACTTCTGGAGTTTTTTCTCATTTTATATAATAGCATGTTACAAGCTGTTTAACATAATAATAATATATTGTAATATTATGGCTACTTTTGTCTTGCAACTAAATGAGCTATAATATAATAAATTACAATACATATTATGGGAGGCGATTTTCGTTCAGTTTTCTTGGCCGAGAGCCAGCCAGTGATTGTTTATAAAATATGTGCGCATTTTATTATGAACGCCCGAAAAAATCGCCGAAAATTCGACGTTCCAATTCTAAAATAAGACGTACGTAAAACTTGGAGAAACTTTAAAGTTATATTAAATATAAAATATGTATGGTTTTTGGTTCATTTGAAAATTATTAATGCGATGGCCTGTCTGTCTGTTACTTAATCTTTATGCTATACCTACAGCTAAACTGTTTTAGATATTTCGTATGAACACTAGTTTTTATAGTCCGAGAAAAATGTAAGTACGTGTACAAAAAAAAAAACTACGTACATGGAATTTATCATTAACTAAATAACTTAGTGACAGATTATGTTAAATCCCATACAATAATTTCTTATTCACGGAATAAAGAAACGAATTTAATTTGTCTAAGTACCCAGATTACCCACTGGAATTACGATAAATTGTCATTCATAAGATATTTAGGTTTATTTTATATTCCAATGCGTAAGCCGAAGGGGTTTTCGAGTGTTTCGTGCGTGCATATTTTACAAGGGTGAAACAGAGTAAGTTATTCCGAAACACGTTTTAACTTCCCACGTATACTAAACTTGGGTTTTCCAAGTTGATGTTTTAAGACGAAGAAAAAAAAAGAAATGCGCAGGCCAAGTTACAGCAGACCGCGCGCATGCCGTGCACTATTTACACGAACCGTTTCGATGCACTTTTGACCCCCCTGTAGCTCAGTGTCTATTGCGAGAGCAAAGATAAAATTATACCTACGTAATTATATACTAGTACTTAAGTAGTATACCCAATTTCATAGATATAGCTTCAGTAGATCCTGAGATATGTCCCTGTAAAAATAGCTAATTTTGGCACTCACTCACTCATTCACTCACTCACTCACTGACCGGTAATCAAAACCTCTAGGCCACTTCCAATTGTCCTAGCGCTATGAAATTTGGCATACAGGTCATGTCACATGTGTTATATGTAGATTAAAAAAAAATTTAAGAAATTTTAGAAATCGGTCAAGCGTGAGTCGGCCCATCTACGAACTTTAGAGGCTACTTCCAAATGTCCTAGCACAGAAATTTGGCACACAGGTCGTGTGTTATATTATGTAGATTAACAAAAATTCAGAAATTTTAGAAATCGGTCAAGCGTGAGTCAGCCCATCTACGAACTTTAATGTCCTAGACCTAGGGTTATGAAATTTGGAACACAGGTCATGTGTTAAATGTAGATTAACAAAAAAATAAGAAATTTTAGAAATCGGTCAAGCGTGAGTCGGCCCATATACAAACTTTAGAGGCTACTTCCAAAATATGTCCTAGCGTTATGAAATTTGGCACACAGGTCGTGTGTTATATTATTATGTAGATTAACGAAAAATTAAGAAATATAAGAAATCGTTAAGCGTGAGTCAGCTCATCTATGAACTTTAGATAAAAATTCTTATACAGTACCAGTGATACAATGAGGCATCTATTGAAAGTATTGTTTATATCGGGCGTAGCACAAAAAGAAAACATAGTTAGTTATTGATTTCTTGAAAAAAAAAGAATTGAAATCCCACCAAAAACATACCTGTTAAAATAGGGCCTAGTTCCTATAGGCTAATTATTGGTCTAAAAAAAGAGTTGAAATCTAATCCAATGCCAAGTTCAGATGCACTTCATCGATCATAATCACCTTCATCAACAGCCTGATCCATAATACTTCTAAATTTGAACTTGGCAGGTTTTTGTGCCATAGCTATACGTTACACTAGATTAATTATATAATTAGATAATATTTTCAACCTGCCAAGTATATGCAAGATAATAAGTAACCTTGGTGGGATTACCATCAATCTAAAGGCCCTAACGATTTTTTAATGTTTGTAAATCCAGCGAATGTATACGATTATTACAGCCTATTATATTTTTTGTGCTGCTAATTTGTATGTTACGGAAATTGCGTGACTATTTTTTACTTAGATATTTCTAAATTTTTGCTTTAGTATGTACATGTACCTACTAAAAATTTTTAAAGTTTCTAAATAATACTTTGTCACAGGATTACTTTAACTTATGACTACAAAATCTATACTTAATATATGCTTATAGTTTATAGAAAAACCACTTAACCAATTTTGATGTAATTTAGTTGATGCTTTCAGTACTGGGAAAGAACATAGAATAGTTTGTATCGCGAAAAATGTACGTTACGCGCGATGAAAAATTTTTGCCGCAGTAAATTCTGCCAAAGTAAAATTGGTATAAAAGTTTTGAACTTACCAGCTCTTTATAGCCTTTTTACACGCATTTACATGGAACTTATGCTATCAACTTTTTACAACAAAAATTCCTTACACGCGCGGGAATTTCGTCCGAGGTGAGACGAGACGCGGGCGTCCCGGGTCCCGGCTGGTCTGAAACTGAAGCTCACCGGGAACGGGTGAAATGGGAACGCTCAGGGGTGTCACTGGCAGAAAATTTGTCATATAAACACACCTCCGCGCGGGAAAACCAAGGTGTGTTTCGGCAGCCCTGGCTCAAACGCTTGTATGCATTCGCCGACCCCGATGTTCAGGCTTCAGCCTTTATTAATACAAATATCGACGCTTTTAACTGTTCCAATATTGAATTTCCAGGTATTTCCCCCGTAAATGTTTACCGTAGGTCGTTAGTACCTAGTTTCCTATTTATGCACTAAGTGTTCATCGTCTGTACCAGAAAGAATTATTGTGGTCTCTTATACAATTGGTTTTCTGACCAATTACCATCTTGGGTGTGTTCCATAAATGTAGTTTTTTTGTGTACATTTAGAGTGAAAGGGTATATTATTTTAAAGCAAAACAACTTTAATGCTAGTAGTTATTTCATTCAAATTAAAGTGTGAGCATTCCAAGTTTCGTTACAAGATTAAAGTAATCTAAGTTTTTATTAGTAAATTTATTGTCAAGACCCGAAAATGGGCTAATTTATTGTATGTGTTGTGTGTAAGGATTATAAAAATGTCCGTCCTAAAAATGTCCCAAATTTACTAGCCCTGATAATTTCCTACTGGCGCGGGCGGCCCTAAAGGGCCCTATACTGTGTATTCACACGGTAGGACCAGTGATTTCATTACACATAAATTACATGTTTAATTAAGTTTGTCTCCAAAAAGGTTGGAGGGAGAAAATTATCTAATTCGTAGTAGACGTTATGTATAACTATATGACGCCTGCAACTCCATTATACTTACTGAAATTTAGTTTTTTGAAACCGTAAAGGATCATGGGCATTTTGGTATAATATCTCAACAGAGATAAAATATATATCATTAGATAGCTCTTAGTGAGTAGGTAAAAAAGTTATATGGTGCCCAGCCCCTAGCAACTGTACTTTTTGAAATAATGTACAGTCAACGTCGACGTAGTTTTTGTCGTCTATGTGGATTGTGGTAAGATTTATTTGCGCTTAGAAAGATTACGAACCTCTTGTCTTAGACAGTACACCTTAGATTTACTCTCTCAGTAGTAGTTTACCCCTCCCTCATACTGCTCACCCTTGGACGGCGGAGCAGGTAACGATGACAGAACAGAAAAATATAAATCCATATCCATACTAATATTATAAATGCGAAAGTGTGTCTGCCTGTCTGTCTGTCTGTCTGCCTGCCTGCCTGCCTGCCCGACCGCCCGCCTGCCCGCCCGTCTGATTGCCTGAAAATTGCCTGAGGTCACACTAAGGTATAAAATCATGAAATTCGTGTGACGTACTTTACGAATGGTCCCGAACAAACAGACTGAAACACACTTTCGCATTTATAATTTTGGTCTGGACATAGACTGTCTGGATTAGATAGTTTGAGGCAATCCGACACAATTCCGCTTGCTAAACGGCAATTTCCGAAGGAATTCTTCTGCAGTTATTTATCTGATATCCGCGTCAGCTGCAGTCTATATTTCAAGTTGTGCAATTCTTGTGATCGCCCCGACATGGTATTATAGTTGTTAATGACGATCAATCATAATGCTAACAATTGAACAATTAGTTATGCCAAGTAAACCAATAAAATAATAAGCTTATAGCACGCTTATAGTTCTTTGGTAAGAATTGGCATCGTTTTTCTCTAGAAAAGGTAGACGTTGAAAAATAATGCCAAGGACCAATTCACGGTCTGTATGTTTGCCTGTCTGTTACTTATTCATGCTTGAAACGCTAAAGTGATTTGGATGGAATTTGGTTATAATGGGTCAAGAGGCTAGAGCCAATATTCGATTTAACCAATATTAGCCGCAACTTCGTTGCTGATGCTTTATAACAAATTTCAGCAAAAATCGGTTTAGCGATTTGGGCGTGAAGAGGTAACAGAGAGACAGATAGACACACTTTCGCATTTATAATGTTAGTATATTAAGTACGGATACTTGGGATAAACTAATAATTCTTATTCCTCAACGAGTTTGGAATGAGCTTCGTGAAAAACAAATCAAATTACACAACAGCCAATAGCTTTGTCCACACTGTGCCTTTTTCTGTTCGTCAAGGGCGTGCGTTATAGCGCAGTTAACAGCGACCGTGAGGCATGCCCGCGACGCATGCCCTCTGACCGTATCCAAAAAACAAAAATGACAATGTTGGCGTTGCGTTCGTTGACGCATTCAGTTAACCGCCAAAACGAAAGATGAATGAAAGAAGATGACGAAAATTGAAGATGAAAGTGCATAGTTTGGACGTAGCTAATAAGTAATAACTTTCACCCCACATATTATATTAGTTGTACCACAGACAGTCGCTGACATTTTGTAAGGGTGTGCCACTGACCCGCCAGTCGAGTAAAACACGCCTTTCTTGGTCTATTTTTGTCGATTACGTCACAAGTATTTTGATACAACGTAACAAACAGCCTTTACGATTTGAGGAGACGAAGCCAGAGGGGCGAAAGCTACTTTCCGATGTTAAATGAAAATGAAAAAGTATACAAGTGTGTACAATATTGTTCAGAAATGTTTGCAAGACTACCACAAGATAAGTCATATACTAGTCCTATGTTATAAAAGGAAACATTGTTTGCATTGATTAAGCACCAAAAGTACTGATTTTGATAAAACAATTTACGGATATAAGATATTATTATGGTCTATGGAGTAGGCCACATGTTTATGACACTATTATCGCGGCAAAACGTTTCCCATAGAATCGTGAACAAAGTCGCAGGCTACATCTAGTAACAAAATGAACATAAAGTTTGTAACTTCAGCACACGAGAGATAAGTAAAACAAAGTAGTATTTAACTTGGGAAGGTGATAAATGATACCGATAAAATCACGTACAAACATTATTTGTATCTGGCTTATCTTTGTTCGTAACATGTATATTTTCTGTTTTCCAAATACAAAAATACTTAGATTGTTTAAGAGTCCGTATACGATATTTTGCCGATTTCGCTCATTTAACAGACGTGATTTAACAGTTAAAATACAGTATTTCTATAAATTTTAATGCACAACATGTAAGATCATTTCAATTATAATATAGTGTTGGAGCTAGATTTTTATTTTTTTTAAGTATCTTTAAATAATCCAACTCAAACCCGCGACAGTTTTGTGATTTTTGCTGTAAAAGGTTTAGAATATCTCCTTTTTATGGATTGTATTGACGTCTTAACGGTATGAAAAAAATACAATGTACTGTTGAGAAAGTCGTCTATAAAGTGTTGGAATTACTTTTTACCACTTCAATATAAAAAACCCTTTAAAAACAGAAAACCTCTATCTGCCCGCTAACTTGGCGATCGTCCTTTTTCACCTGGCATATGAAAGACGGGCGTGAGTGTGAAGAGAGCAGTAGAAAAGAGAGGACGGGCTCTTAACAAAAATGTGAGTTTGACATTTAATGACGATTAAACCTTAATTAACGAAGAGTTTGACAGAAAGTGTATGGAACTTATCTAAATCTACTCTGTCTAAATCTTCAATTAATAATTACAGATGGTAAAAAAGATAGGTAGCACTTCAGTGATGGGAAATATCGACGAGAGTTTTTTTGTCCTTGTCTGCAGGGCCGGTTTTAGTACTATCAGCGCCCTGGGTGAGATTTCTTCGGCGCCCAGGGGCTGATAGTGCTGAAAATATTTGGCGCCCTTTTGTTTGCCTTCAGCACCCCTTTTTATCCGGCGCCCTGAGCGGTCGCCCAGGGTCGCCCCCCTAACGGCGCTACTGCTTGTCTGTAGTCTGATTAAGCCACTTTTTTCACTTATTAACTGGTATGAGCTATGACAAAACAATAGCAATAGCGATAGCGTCTGTATTTCACGTTGTTGTTAGCATAATTTGTTAAAAGACAGTTAGGACTAAAGTATAATGTATCTCATGATATTAGTTTATGTCTCACTTGCAAAACTGACTCAAAGACGAAGCGTAACCCCAAACGAAATAATTTCCTCCTAATCTCTTTTCCTCGTATTATTTCACACCTATATTCAATTTATCTCTGGAAAATTGAAATTATAAGCTTCTTCAACGGAGTATTATATTGATCTTCAATTTTTCTTCCCGCTCACTCGCTAGGTATAATGAAAATATTATTATAAGGACGTAATTCCTTTTGTAAGCACTTTTTGCTTTGTCGTAACTCGTAATTGAGTTGATGTGGACTTTTCTTTGACAAACAGATTTTAATACAGTTGAAGATGCGGGTTAGAACTTAGAAGTGAGCTTACCCGTAGAATTTTTTCGCGAGAAAGAAATTTAAAATCTACTTAGCTAATGTACGTATGTAGTATGTAGGTACATAGCGTAGAAGTCTTTTTCTTTTTGTTGTTGTCACATTAATTGCCGCGTGCACTCAGAGTGGAACATTACTTACTTCAATGTACTTAATTTACATCTCTATGTTAATTAATTTAAATTTTTGACATAAGCCCGATATTACTCATACAGGATGCAATTAAACCTTCCTGCCAAATTTTTATATAAGTATTGATCTTTGTTAAAAATTAAAATACACGTATTTTTTCTTTTATAATCACTCAGCACTAAAATGTTAAGAACAAGCTTCCGAAAGTTATCCTAAAAAACCGGCCAAGTGCGTGTTGGACTCGCCCATGAAGGGTTCCGCAGCAGCAATAAGAATTATTTCTATGAAATTATAAGGTTTTTGATTTATTTTAATATTTCATTTTTGATATAATGAAAGTTAAATTAAGGTTTACCATTACATATACCAACTACATCTACTTACCAAGTTTCAATAGCATAGCTCTTATAGTTTCGGAGAAAAGTGGCTGTGACATACGGACATACGGACGGACGGACGGACGGACAGACAGACAGACAGACAGACAGACATGACGAATCTATAAGGGTTCCGTTTTTGCCATTTTGGTTACGGAACCCTAAAAACACTACAATTATTGGACACGACGATTAAATGGACTTTCCTAATGATAGCTAAGCCCTGGAAAAATTTGGCAGGAAGGTTTAATTGCACCCTATATTATAATAATATGTCAAATTCTTCATTAAATTGAAGGTTAATCATAATAAATATTATTAAATGTCTCTGAGTACGGCGGTAAGTGTTTCTCATCCAGTGTTGGAGGATTGAAATGCTCATCTGTACTAAATTTATATATTATGCTAAAATAAGTAATAAAGATTTTTGATTTATTTTTTTGTTTTGTTCCAGTTTTGAATGTTATTAAAAAGTAGTGGTTTAAGATGACTCTTAAAATTGCACAATTAAGCCTGATGGTAAGGGCTCAGGAATTGATCAAATTAATTATAGAAAAAGCAAATATTTCGAGATCGCTTAAGGCCGCCCTTGCCCACATTTTTTTGTTTGTTTGTTTAAGTTAGTCGAACTAGTTGATAGTAATAACTATTATCCAATTTGTGAGCAGTAAAGAGTTTTATCTATTTATCTATCTAAGTACATAGGTACATAGAAGTATAGAGTTTCTGTCGAATTAGTTTGTCGATGATTCGGGTGGCAAATGAAGGTCGTTACTATGTCGTTAAACAGCTCCACACACTAACGATCCAGTTCCGCCCGCTAATGTAGCTTGTGATTGCCAGAAATTGTCGATTATTTACTAAGAAATCAAGGGAACTATGATAGGTGTTTGATCATTCAAAATATTTTTGGTACGAGATTTTTAATGGTTGCTATGCTCCTGCAGCCTGCTATATACTTAACTTATCTTAATGCCGCGGCCGCAAATGCGTCTATCGTCACGATGCTTAGTGCAATGAGTCGATACAATAATAATATGTTATCGGCTATCTAATGGGAACTAATTTATTGATCAGTTATTTAAATATTTGAGATGTTATTATGATCAGTTGAAAAAAATATTGAGCAGTTATTTAATTTTCTGGCGGTTGATTAATTATTGTGACTCTAAAACATTGATTCCCAAAGGGGTCCAGGTGGACCCCATGAGGTCCACGGCAGCCCAATAGGGGTCTACGCTTGCGTGGAAAAAAAACGAGTCGTTAACGGGGGTCTATAAAAATTAGGTGACCCGATTTGACTTCTCTTCTTATAATATTGTCTGCCTATATTCATAGAATTTTAATTTAGCAGATTAAATATTACAGAGCGAGGAGATTTAGAAATAAGTAAAAGTGTGGCAATTTTTGTGTTAAATAGCTACAAAACATGAAAATAATATTTGCGTTTACTTTTTACCACTCCGAAGTGAAGGTTATTGGTTCCTTGTACCACAATAGACTACTACTACTTCGACTGCTAAGAAACGGACGAGTATTAATATCTGTCATTTCTTTCGGGTTTCGCCAGGATAAGTTAAAGGCTGGCGCGCTGGCTGGTATAATTTATTTTGAAAAAGATTTTGAAATTGAATTCTGACAGTTTTCTTTACATGTGCTAAAATATAAACAACAACTAAATTTGTAGGTAACAACCCTAGCGACGACTTTTGTCATAATACGTCAAACTTTTTTTTTTTACATCAGTTCTAAGTCGGCATACTCTATCATTCTGTCTACTCTGCTTGTACTGTGACTTGTAAGTCAAACTTAGAATACAATAATTGTATTTTAAAAATATAAAACCAATTGAAGTCGGTTTTATCTTTTTAAACTCCCTATCTCTAAAACTACTGAGCCGATTTTGATGAAACTTACAATTTTCCCTAAGTTGAACAATACCTAGTACAACAAAAGAAAATAATTACTGAAATCGGAATAGTACTTTCAGAGATATGCGAACACAAACATAAAAACATACATACATACACTTTTGAAATTCGGCACATTCTCCTTTTTTTGAAGTCGGTTAAAAAAGTATAAGCTCCAACTGTTTACGCTTACTGTTACTGAATACGCTTTTTAGACCGGCCTTGAACTTTTTGGGTGTAGCTGTCCACTGGATCCAACAAAATGTTTAAAGTGGTCTATGAGAAAAAAAAGTTTGGGAACCTCTGCTCTAAAACATGGCCAGTAATAAAAAGCTATTGAGCGGTAAAAATGATGGAATGAGCAGTTCGATAAATGAATGAGCGGTAAAAATGATGGAACGAGCGGTTCGATAACGACTTAACAGAAGGCCTACTTAACTACGGATACTGAAGCGGGGGGACGGGCGCAGCCCCCCGCCAAAACAAACACAATCCAGAAAGTCCAAGAGCAGGGTTAGGTTAGGTTAGAACTAAGACCACAACGGCAGAGGGAGCCGAGCGAGCGCAGCAAGCGTGCTGCAGCAGCAGCCGGCGACCGTCTTATACTTTCGCTTTATAACGGCACGGAACTTTTCATGGGTGAGTTCGACTCGCACTTGGCTGATTTTATTATATTTTACCGCCTCATTGTTTAAAGAACTTCTTAGAATGAGATTTCTTCCTGACAAATTCCGATTTGTTACTGCCCACTCATTAACTTTTACTGACCATTTAATTATTTTACTGTTCAATAATGTTTTCAATTATCCATTTCATTATTTTTTACTACTCATTTTTGTTTACTTTACTGCTTAGTTTTAACTGCTAAACTAGTTATTAAACGTACCATTTATAATTTTTAACTTATCAAAACTACAATTTACAACTGCACCTTTAAATCAGTGCCCTATCTAATTCAGGCTGCGTCTTCGTTATCGCGCGGGTGGCGGTAGCGGTAGAGTTTTAGCGCGCTAATAATTCGCCCTGCGTGGTCACATAATATGCGTTGTTACTTGTTCAACTTGTTCACTTTCGTGTTTGTTTTCAATACGTCAAGACGTGCTTTAGCTCTTATGCAACGCGCGACGGTGCTTGACTTGACGGTTGATAATAATACGTAAAAACCGGCCAAGTGCATGTCGAGCCACGCGCAATATAGGGTTCCGTAGTACCGCTAGTTTTTTTAAAATTTGTGTATGGTCAATGAATGTACATTTACAATGTGTTTTACACTACTTTCAACATCATCTCAGTTGATTTCAAAGGAATTTGAACGAAAAGTTCCGTTACGATGCGTCCACATTTGTATCATTTGCGCGATCAGATCTCCGATCAGATCTCCGTCGCGATCATCGCGCCGTATCATGATCGCTAGTGTGGACGCAAAATGATACGCGTATCATTTTGATACGGCGCGATGATCGCGACGGAGATCTGATCGGAGATCTGACCGCGCAAATGATACAAATGTGGACGCACGCTTAGATCATTCTGCCGATCATGCACGTATTTGATACGACACGTATCAGATACGCGGTTAATAGCGATCGGGGCGTATCATGATACGCGTATCATTTTGACACGCTTCGATGATACGCGACGGAGATCTGATCGGTGATCTGATCGCGCAAATGATACAAATGTGGATACTTCGCCGAAAACATTTTTTTTAGTTGATCGACTATTACTCAATAACAGATAACTTATGAAGTCTTCTCAGCCGTGATAGTTTTCCTTTTAAATTCACCATACTTCCTACTCTCGTGAATTTTTTCACATTTCCAAAAGCTACCGTTTAGCTGGTAGAAGGGGGGGACACTGGACTCTAACGATTTTTTCCACTTTAAAACTTAATATTTCACAAACGGATCCCTAGATCGGAAAATGATCTACGAATATTCATAATATTTTAAAAAAAGCCTATGTAACGACACCCCACACGATGGGATGGACGCGAAAAAATTATTTATCCCCGCTTCATGTGTAGGGAAGGTACCATAAAAATTTTTTTTTTAAAGATTTCATGTACCATTTTGTCGACATCATTAATACGTGCATTCATGCCAAATTACAGCTTTGTACGTCCTATAGTCTCTGAGAAAAACTGCGGACAGACAGACAGACAGACGGACAGACGGACGGACAGACCGAAACTATAAAGGTTCCTTGTTGACTACGGAACCCTGAAAATGGAGTGGAGCGATGAAATGGTGTTGGAATTTCTTCATAATTATGAAAATGAGCCCATATAATATGGGATCCAAAAAACATCAATCATAAAAAAAAAGCATTTGGTGGCTGATGCATATTGCATGGCGTCGTTTGAAAAGCAATCTAAGTTACGAAAACTCAACCAGTATCGAAGAATTGAAGAAAAAGAGGTATTCCTTGATGGCGTATTACAGAATTAATCTGAATAAATTTGCAGACATGTAATTAAAGTACAGAAAGTCGTCGTCAACCATGTTCAAATGCCTAGATGACGCCATCTTGGATTATAGCACGCTGCACGATAGATCGTACAAAACAGCGAAGCACGGATGGAGCATTACACTATAAAGAGGTGAAGCATGCAAGGTACGACAATTTCGTCACAATGAGGGATTTTCTTAACTTTTTAATTTGACTGTCAAACAGTTTCCATTTTAGTAAGTAGATAACGTATGGGTAGACAACTATCGGTAATACCAGGGAATACCATCATTATTTGCTACAAAACTGGGCAAAAGAATGTGAAACTTGATACATTTCAATTTGAAGAAGACGCCATAATATTCCAACGACTAGGATAACAAAATTATTACAACGATGTTTTAGTCAAAACTCGCGGAAGAAATAGCCCTATTTACCGATATTCACACAAAATGTCACAGGAATTACACATTTTGGTTTTGACAACATCTTACCTGCACTTGTGCAAGTTAACGGGTATTTCATGGCTATTATTTTACCAATAATGAACATCAAAGACCCAAATAACACAATTTGGGAAAAAATAATAAAAACCACACCAACAATAAAAAGTAGAAGAAGTTTGCAAGTAACATGGCTGCCAAAACTGTTGTCACTTGTCAGTTTTCAGTTTGACAAGCTTTTCATCTCAGCGTGTTCCTAAACTATTATCAGTATACTGGCCTAATCGCTTAGGCCAATGATCGCTTAGGTTTAAGATATTTTGATTTATGCCACACTTGACAGTACACTGATATTTTTTAGAAACACGACCAATATGTATCCGTGATGCCAACCTGCAGATAATTTCAGATCGATGGGGAACCAATAGAAAATCTAGAAGTGTCTATCGTCGCGCCGTCTGGTGGAGATAAAAAATAAGAAAACCTCTCATTTCGTTTATTGTACACGTGACCGACACTCACACACGCAACTAGGTACTACAACCCGCTGTCATTGTACATAGAGTGACGGCGCCAATGACACGCACACATCCTACACGGGAGGCCATTACTATGCTTCACTCGGGATTAGACAAGGTTACATCCGTATTTTATTTAAGTCCATGAAAACCGACTTCAAAATTGTACGTAATTGAGAATTAAACTTCCCTATCTCAAAAAACACTGATACGATTTTGATGAAACTTGCAGTATTCCCTAAGTTGAACAACACCTAGTACAATAAAAAAAGAATCATTTAGATAGGACTTGTAGATCTGGAGATATGCGTGTGTCAGAAATGGCTTAGGCTTGCTAAATAAAAGTATTGTATAAATCATAAACACCAATAAATAAAACCTAGTTTATACGTATTGTAAATACGTAATACAATTATTATTCACTTAGCTTTTCTTCATTTCCAATTATTAAGCTGAAAGAACTGATATTACACAAAAGGCCAAGAAGCGTTTTAACCAAATAAATACTTATCTTATAACGATCTTTGTTCGAAGTACTCAGAGCCAATTCACATTGACAGGAGGCAGAGTGACGGCTTACGACAAGACAGAGAGAGTGAGTCCCTTCCATCAGACAGCCCACCTTAATACTGCCATATCAAAAACAACCCCACCGCCAACATCACTCCACCCCACGTCTGACTACCAAGATTTGTATCTAATATCATAAATACAATGATTCATAGTTACAATCATCCTGAAAATCATTATAAATCAAGTATTTAATTATAACACTTTTATATTAATTTATTAACTGTACTATCTTTTGTAACAAAAGTATCATAACCGGAAACAACAATAATTATTGTCTGTTTTAAAGATTAATTGACGTGTCCAAAAATAATGTTATAATATTATATTTGTTGTCCAAATATCATGAATTAATTATTAATAATAATTAGTTCAACTCACATGAATTATTGAAATATTACGTACTTCTCATAAGAATTTCAAGTGAAATAACAAAACAATAAGACAAAACCATTGTTACCATTATACATCATTTTATTTATGACTATTATTGAAATAATTGTCATTTATATTCATCTATATTTTGAGTAAAGTGGGTCGTACCTCACACGTGCACAAACATAAAAACATACATACATACATACATACACTTTTGAAATTTGGCATATTTGTTTAGAAGCTGTTATAGATTAACATATACAAAAACTGGGCAGTTCTGGAAATATTACATACAAACGCGTCGAATAATTATATATGTAGGGTATTAATATATGTAGGGTAAATATAGTATCTCTTCCACCAGTAGTCTTTGACGGCTCAGTAATTAATTTCAGCTCGAGTGTAAAAGATCTCGGTTTACACATAGACTCCACTCTCAATTGGCAAACACAGACAGCTTCAGTTTCTCAGAGAGTCACAGGAATTTTGCGTTTGCTTTACCGCCACAAAAACTTTTTACCGACACACATTAAAACACAGCTGGTCCAGTCTCTTATATTTCCCATTATAGATTATGGTGATGTGTGCTATTTGGACCTCAATGCTGACAAGCTTGACAAATATGACCGACTCATTAACAACTGTATTAGGTTTATATACAATCTCCGGAAATATGACCACGTATCTTCTTATCGTACTGAGCTGCACTGGTTGCCTGTACGACAACGTCGTTCAGTGCGAGCCCTGTGCATGCTCTATACACTCCTGAACTCCCCTAATTCTCCTGCTTACCTAAAGTCACATTTTCAATACCTTTGCGATAACAACGAAAGAACCCTCCGCTCCTCATATAATGCTCGGCTCGGTTGCCCATCTCATCGCTCCAGTCTAGTCCATTCTTCCTTCCACGTCCAGGCTATTTTACTGTGGAACACCCTACCTCCGGAAATCAGGTTAAGCCCAACCAGAGAAACGTTTAAACGTAGAGTCCGACTGCTCTATCTAAATAAATTGGCAGAATCATAAGACGTTTAATACAGTACGTATACGTTACTCAGTGTTTTATATGGATGTATGTATAAACTTATGTATATGTTATGTATAATGTGTATATATTGTATAGGTTATATATTATAATATGTATAAGTTATGTATTATATCAATCGCTATAGTAGTATTATTATATAAATATATGTGTAACTTGATATGTATACTATATTAGTATCTTTATCAGTATTTATTGTTTAAATTCCATTATTTATTTCTTGAATGTGTATTTTTCTCTAAACAGAAAGCACCTGTGTTTTTCCTTTTAGTTTTGTCTCTGCTACCACCCAATGGTTGACTGGTAGAAAATGCCCTATGGCATTAAGTCCGCCATTGTACATTGTACATAGAGTGTAAAATAAATAAATAAAATAAATAAATAATTGATAACCTCCTTTTTTTGAAGTCGGTTAAAAACAGAGACCGTGTGTATTTTGCGATTGTTCGTACCAGAACTCAGAAGCGTAGCTTGCCTAGGCAAGGCCCCGTATTTTATACGGGGCCTTTATATTTGCTTGGACGCCGAATTTGGAAGGGTGCGAAGTTTTTTTACAATTTTTTGCTTCGTATTGCGGGACTCTGTAGTTCGGGGGCCCCTAATAATATAATTGACACTGTAGCTACGCCCCCGATTCTTCAACGAATGACCAGTGGGGCTAAAATGGTCGCTTTGTTGAATCATGATATGAATCATAATATGATTCAATTCTTTAAAATCGCAAAATGCAACTCTGCTTGCAATTCATTTCTGTATTTTTGTACTGATTTGACATTTGTCAGTTTGACAGTTTTGACAATTCATTTGCTGAATTGATTGAGAGGAATTGCTAAATGTTACCATTTTAGCCCCGCAGATTCGAATTTTTGTCCGTAAGCTGACAATAATATTATGTGTAATTAATTTTCTTAGCTTTAAATTATTAATTCCAACTTTGTTATTGTAGTTACAGGCTACAACACAGTTACAGTAGGTATACTTATCAGTTAACAGAACCCTTAAGTTAAAAATGACCGCCATAAATATAGAAACAGTAGCTAAAAGATTAATTATGCCTTGACAAACGTTGATGAAATTCTCAATTAAAATTTTCAAAGTATTTCAAACTAATTTTCCTATTGCGAAGACAATGAAAAATATGACTCATTGTGTATTCTGACGCCGCGCGCCGCCTAACAGTTAACGAAGCGCCTGTTCCCAGCCCTTCTGATTTCTGTTTTTATTTCGTTATTTTGCTCGTCGCAATCCTTTAGGGGGCGTCCACAAATTACGTGAGGTGTTTAAGGGGGGGAAGGGGTCGAGTCAAATCTCATCTAATCTCACGTTGGAGACAGGGGGGGTATCGGCAAATCTCACGTAAGTAATTTTTTTTTCTCATATTCAAATAGCTTAAGAGGCCGGGCTACCCTCAAAATTCAAGTACATACGTAATACCAAAATCATTTTCTCATACGAAAATATTTAACATGTTAAGGTAAATTTACTACAAAATATTTCAACTCTAAAAAATATTTTTTATTATAAATATTTATATAAATATTATTATAATATTATTATTATAATATTATTATAATATTTTTTATTATAAATATTTATATAATATAAATATTTATATAAATATTTTGTAGTAAATTTAGTAAAAAAAAATGATACACAAAAAATTTTTTTTAGTGTTTAAATATTTTGAAGTTAATTTTTGTACAGGAACCTAGGTAATTACTATTTTAAGCTGAAAAATAACTCAAACATGTTAAATATTTTCGTATGAGAAAATGATTTTGGTATTACGTATGTATAAGAATTTCGAGGGTAGCCCGGGCTCTTAAGTACTAGTCTTAACTGCTTCGTGCTTTTATTTACGACTGAGTCGTCGTAAATACAACGACTAAGTCGTTAGGGTTCCGTAGCTAAATGGCAAAAACGGAACCCTTATAGATTCGTCATGTCTGTCTGTCTGTCTGTCCGTCCGTATGTCACAGCCACTTTTCTCCGAAACTATAAGAGCTATACTATTGAAACTTGGTAAGTAGATGTAGTCTGTGAACCGCTTTAAGATTTTGATACAAACATGGAAAAATTATTAAAAATTTTAGGGGTCCCCATAGATACAACTGAAACAAAAAAAAAATTTTTCACCTAACCTATGCATGTGGGGTATCTATGGATAGGTCTTCAAAAATCATATTGAGGTTTCTAATATCATTTTTTTCTAACCTGAATAGTTTGCGAGAGAGACTCTTCCAAAGTGCTAAAATGTGTGTCCCCCCCCTCTAACTTCTATGATAAGTCTAAAAAATATATATGATGTACATTACTATAAAAACTACCAACGAAAATTGGTTTGAACGAGATCTAGCCAGTAGTTTTTTTTTATACGTCATAAATGGTTAACCTTAATTTATCTTTCATTAAATCAACTGGATTATGAAAATAAATCAAGAACCACTTAATTTCATAAAAATAAACCGTATTGCTGCTGCGGAACTCTTCATGGGCGAGTCCAACTCGCACTTGGCCGGTTTTTTTCTTTTTACAATAACAATCCAACGCGTTTGCGTAAGAAACCCACATTTTTAAAAATCTCACGTGAGATTAGAGCATCGGGAAGGGGGTTTGTTAAAATCTCACGAAACCTCACTATTCACATAAAAAAAAAAAACACACCTCACTCACGTAATTTGTGGATCTTATTGTTTCTGAATATTTTGTATGGAAGTTGCCCTCGACTAAAGGGAACGAGCGTGAAAGAGTATTCCAAAATGTCGCAAAAACTGAACGGTATCAATTACCTGCAAATAGTGATAATATATAAAGTGATCTTATATATATAAAAATTGATTTTCAAATGTGTTAGTCGCGCTAAAACTCGAAAACGGCTGTACGGATTGGGCTGATTTTAGTCTTAAAATATTCGTAGAAGTCCAGAGAAGGTTTAGTGACACGAAGTTCACCGGGACAACTAGTAACTCATAAAAGAGTTATTAAAATAGTTCATATTATTATTGAGTATTACTGAAACAAAAAAAAATTTTCGAATAGGCTTTTTACATAAGATAGCCTGTAACGTAAAACGTACAGTATTGACTAAATAAATTACTAATAATAATTGAGTATCTTATCCATTCTTATCAAAATTATACTTGCCTTATTTCACACTACAAAATATAACTATAAACACTTGACTATACTAGTGTTGAGTAGACATTCTATTTTATGACTAAAGTGAAAAAAGCTCTTAAGGGTCCGTATACGAAATTTGCCGATTTGCTGATTTTACAGACGTGATTTAACAGTTAAAATACAGTATTTCTATAGTTTTTAATGCACAATATGTAAGATCATTTCAATTATAATCTAATGTTGGAGCTAGTTTTTTTTTTTAAGTATTTTTATATAATCCAACTCAAACCCGCGACAGTTTTGTGATTTTTGCTGTAAAAGGTATAGAATATCACCTGTTTATGGATTGTATTGACGTCTTAACGGTATGAAAAAAATACAATGTACTGTTGAGAAAGTCGTCTATAGAATGTTGGAATTACTTTTTACCACTTTAATATGAAATAGTTGAGTAAAAAAATATGTAACTCGGCAAAATTTTAGAGAAAATGGGCAAAGAATTGCTGTTAATTTCGGCAACTTGGAGCTGTAATTCACAAAAATAATCTATAGATAAAATTCCACCCAATTCGAGAGAAAAGAAAAAAAAAAACAAATTGTGCCAAAAAAACACGATTCAAAACAACCTAAATCTCACATTATATTACTCGCCGCAAGGCTCGAGTCGGCTTTCCGCGCTTAAATATATTTTAAATCTAATAATTAATACATATTTTTTTAAGTCTAATAAGGGGAAAAAACATAATAATATTTCTGTAGCGAACCTTTGCAATTTCGTATTAATCGGCAAAATTTCGTATACGGACTCTTAAAATATCTACAACTGTTATTGAGACAGGGAATGCAAAATAGTTTCAAACAGTAATGGAGAAGTCTAGCATTTAGGTACATTAAGACAAACAAAATATTATTATAGTAGCAA
Source organism: Lysandra bellargus (assembly GCA_905333045.1). Lineage (NCBI taxonomy): Eukaryota > Metazoa > Arthropoda > Insecta > Lepidoptera > Lycaenidae > Lysandra > Lysandra bellargus. Next base: position 3,790,897 of record HG995333.1, read on the forward strand.
AACATACCAAAAGGCAAAAAAAAAATATATTTCCCGGAAGTTTTTTTCTTATTTTTTATAAAATTCGAGCCACATTTTAGTCGAACTAATGAAACCAAGAAACTAATATCTAATTACACAATCCCAGCGTTAGCTAAAATTTTATTTGTGTGAAAACACGTAAATCTTATGTATATTTATTATTTGGGAGAACTGGTTCTCAGTATATATTCTGTATTATCATTCTATGGAGCTGGTATGAAAACGTGGTAACTTTATAACTTTGCGCAATGGGATGCAAACATAATCTCATTTTTTGTGGAAGTCATTAAAATAAAAACTTTTATAACAGCGTTGTGCACTTCTATATCTATACATATTATAAAAAAAAGTCGCTTTTTTCCCTCATGTCCCTTTGTTCCCTTTAATCTTTAAAACTACGCAACGGATTTTGATGGTTCTTTAAGTGTTAGATAGCCCATTTATCGAGGAAGGCTATAGGCTATATTGTATCACGCTATAGGAGCGAATAAATAGAGGAAAATGTGGAAAAAATGGGGAAAATTATTTGAAAGGGCTAACTTGAACGCGATAATCGCAGGAACTACTGGTCCGATTTGAAAAATTATTTCAGTGTTAGATAGTCCATTTATTGAGGAAGGCTATAGTATAGGCTATATTTGATCACGCTAAGACTAATAGTAGAATGTGGAAAAAACGGGGGAAATTATTTGAAAGGGCTTATCTCGAAAACTACTGGAGCAATTTTTATGTTATTTGGCACAGATAAGAAGTAGACCACGTGAAGGATCATAGGCTATCGATTTTAATCATTTTTTTAGTGGTTAGCCACTAAAAAAATGATTAAAATCAAAAAAAATGGCTATATTATATTTTATACCCGTGCGACGCCGGGGCGGGTCGCTAGTTTTTTATAAAGTGCATATTTTTTTACTTGAATCTCAATCTCTTGCTCAATCTCGACAAGTCAACGGACGCATCTACTGGTGCCTTAATATGGCAGCAGCTGCAGCAGCCAGCAGGTGACAGGTGCAGATATTTGCAGATGCGTCCGTGAACATGCAGAGGCAGCTCTATATAAATCTTATACTTATTTGCATTTAGATCAGAAACCATTTAAACCTTCATTGACAGAACAATTTGTATTATTGCATTGCTGCTGCTACTCAATGCTCATAGACTACTGCATTAATTACCGTCTTTAGAATCTGAGGTGTTCGGTGTAAGTACAATAGACACAATCAGGTCCATCTATTCAGCTTACAGCGATTCCTCATGTATGAATATTGAATGTATGATGTACCATCGAGGAAATTGATTCCTAGGCAGTTTACGGACCTACGTCATGTGGTCGGCTTATATCAATTAACTAGCGATCCGCCCCGCGTCACACGGGTATAAAATATATAGCCACTGAAAAAATGATTAAAATCGATAGCCTATGATCCTTCACGTGGTCTACTTTTTATCTGTGCCAAATAACATAAAAGTTGCTCCAGAAGTTCACGAGATAAGTCCTTTCAAATAATTTCCCCCGTTTTTTCCACATTCTCCTATTAGTCTTAGCGTGATAAAATATAGCCTATAGCCTTCCTCAATAAATAGACTATCTAACACTGAAATAATTTTTCAAATCGCCAGTAGTTCCTGAGATTAGCGCGTTCAAGTTAGCCCTTTCAAATAATTTTCCCCGTTTTTTCCACATTTTCCTCTATTTCTTCGCTCCTATTAGTCTTAGCGTGATAAAATATAGCCTTCCTCGATAAATGGGCTATCTAACACTGAAAGAATCATCAAAATCCGTTGCGTAGTTTTAAAGATTAAAGGGAACAAAAGGACATGAGGGAAAAAAAGCGACTTTGTTTTATAATAAGTATAGATGTTAGCTGTGATCTGTCGGATGGGTTTGCCCTCGACTAAAGACCGCGACCAAATTACTTAGGTCCGCCATCTGCCTAGGAATCAACTTCTCTGATAAAACGTTGAGCTTGACTTATTGGAGATCTATGTAGATTGGCATATTGATTTTTCTTATCTCGCTCTGGCTACGTGAATGATATTTTGTCAATAAATAATATACAGGTTGTAACAAAAACAAGTGATAATACTTTAGGGTGTGTACGTATTCCCTGTAGAGAGTTCACTGTGAAAAATTTTTTTTCACTTTTGTATGGGCAAGGGCCCGAGCGTCACGAGTTTCCCCATACAAAAGTGAAAAAAATGTACACCCTGTATATACATATCTTGATTACAAATATTAGAGCTATAATGATTAACGTCTTAGTTATTAAAGTTGCACAATGGATACGAGTAACTTTGTACAACGTTTTGTCTGACTTTCCTAAGGCAAACAAATCCATACTTCCATGATCCATCCATATCCATACTTCCATTTCATACTAATATTAAATATAATATATCATATTTCATACTAATATTATAAATGCGAAAGTATGTCTGTCGGTCTGTCTGTTACCTCTTCACGCTCAATCCATTGAACCGATTTTGCTGAAATTTGGCACAGAGAGTCCCGAGAAAGAAAAGGACATAGGATATTTTTTATTCCGGAAAAATGCACGGTTCCCGCGCAGTGAACGAATTTTGGCGAGACGGAGTTGCGGGCGTCATCAACTTAGTACAACATAATATTTAGTAAGTTGCAATTGGTTGCTTTAACTTTTCATAGAATTCGGAGATTTTTTACCCATGGCAACAAGACAAGAATTCATTTAACATAGAAACATGGTAAAATAACTTTGAACGGACTATGAAACATAGTAAAATTAAAATTTCAACTAAATAGCAAAAGAACGGAAATTAACATTGTTTATGAAAGTGACATTCAAAAAATTATATATATATATATATATATATATATATATATATATATATATATATATATATATATATATATATATATGTATATAATTGGAATCTTGGAATCAGCTCCAACGATTTTCATGAAATTTAGTATATAGGGGGTTTCGGGGGCGATAAATCGATTTAGCTAGTCATAAAAATGATTCACATTTTTATAATGTGAATCATTTTTAGAAAATGTCATTTTATTCGTGTTTTATCGAATACCGAGCAAAGCTCGGTCAAATAGCTAGTGAATTATTAACAACCAGATGATGCCCGCAACTCCGTTGCCCCAAAATTCATTTACCGCACGAAAACCGTACATTTTTCCGGGATAAAAACTATCCTATGTCCTTTCTCGGGACTTAAACTTCAAAGTATCTCCATGGCAAATTTCAGCAAAATCGGTTCAGAAGTTCAAGCGTGAAGAGGTAACAGACAGACAGACAGACAGACAGACACACATTCGCATTTATAATATTAGTATGAATAATATCATCGAATCACGCTTGATTCTGTTAAAAATCAGTTGAAACACCTTGATCCCAATAAATCCTCTGGGCCAGATAATCTTTCCCCTAAGCTTTTAATCAAATGCTATGAAACCATATCACTACCAGTATCATTGCTATTTATTAAATCTATAACATCTTGCACAGTTCCTAACGTTTGGAAATTGGCCTATATTACTTCAGTGCATAAAAAAGGATCCAAAACTGAGATCGAAAATTATAGACCAATTTCCAAGTTATGTACATTAGCAAAGGTCTTTGAGCGTATTATTTACAGGCAAGTTTATGCATCACTGAGCAGTGTCTTTAGTAAATCACAGCATGGATTTTTATCAGGCAGGTCTACTGTCTCAAATCTAGTGCTTCTTAATGACTTTTTAACTCAGAACATGGATGAAGGCAAGCAAGTTGATGTAGTCTATACTGACTACAGTAAGGCATTTGATCGTATAGATCATAATATTCTTAAAACTAAACTCTATAATATTGGAATCAGAGGTGATCTTTTTAGGTGGTTTTGTTCCTACCTTGAAATCCGTTCGCAAGCTGTAGTAGTAAATAACTATATGTCCAGTTGGGTTCTTATCCCTAGTGGTGTCCTACAAGGCTCCCTATTAGGTCCACTTTTTTCATCATCTTTATTAATGATATTTACAATTGTTTTAAATATGCCTTTACTCTTTACTTTGCCGACGAAATGAAAATTTTCTATCCTATTTCTTCCGTTAAAGATGCTGAAGCTGTACAAGCCGATTTACTCCGTCTGGACCAGTACTGTAATAATAATCGTTTAGATCTCAACTCCCAAAAATGCCTACTAATCACATACAGTAGGAAAACTAATATCTTCCCGACTACCTATTATCTCAAGGACTTCGCAATACGTAGAAAGTACTGTATGTGACCTAGGTATTTACCATGACACTAAGCTGATGTTTGATACACATGTTGACCATATAATTGCGAAGGCCTCAAAAGCACTGGGTTTTATAATGAGACTTAGCTCCCCCTTCAAGAACGCAAAAACCCTTAAAATTCTTTATTGTACCTACGTCAGACCCCATTTAGAATATGCCTGTCAGGTATGGAACCCGTGCTACGATAAATATATTACACAGATCGAGAACATACAAAGGCGATTTATCCGATATCTATGCTACAGACTGAAAATTTATTACAATTCTAATAATTACCTTGCGCTTTGTAAGAAATTCCATATTCAAACTCTGTGTAATCGCCGGTACATTTCTGATTTTATGTTTATATTAAAATTAATTAACAATGAGTTTGACTGTCCGGACCTTCTCAGTAAGGTTAACTTCTATGTACCAACCAGACCACGTAGATTTGATCCACCACTGGCTATCCCATGCTACAATTTCAATTATAGGCGTAACACCTGCTTAGTGCGAGCTAGCATTGAATTTAACAATATTTGCAAGAAATTCTCTTTTGATCCTCATACATTGCGGACCAAGAATGCGAGAGATAAACTCAACCTTGACTTCTTTGATTTGTAAATCTTATATTTTCTTAAGCATCATGTTCTTTGTAATTTAACCTTTACTTCCTTGAGAAAATTAGGTTTATATCATTATTTAACTTTTAAATTAAGTACACTGATTTCTGTTTCTTAGTGCTAAAAAATCACGTTTGCTTGTTAGTCATTACCTTAAAGCTATAGGTGAAAACCTGTCATTGGCTTTTTGTTTTTTCTATTCATTAGCTATTTAAGTAAAATTCTAAGCTGTTGGTTTTCTAATATTAAATAAATAAATAAATAAATAAATATTAGTATGGGTGACTATGGCGCATGACAACAAAATTAGCATTAATTGGAATTTTATTTGCAAATGCACAATATATGTAATTTGCATGAAATTGCTTACTTATAACGTATTTATTCTTCTTTTATTTATTATTATTTGTTTAATTTGTATAAATAAATGGTGATAATTTTAGATAGATAGTATTGAGTAAAACCACAGTAAAACGCATTTCATGCGATGTACATTACATAACAGAAATCACTGAGACACACAAGACGACGACGACTCTACGACATCAATCATTACACAACAGAAAATCTTGCGAGAACCGTACGATTTTCCTTGACAAAATAATTATACTTCACTATATTTCAAAATAGAGAATCACATAAAAACTATCGATTTATTTAATATTCAGACAATTGAAATATTGCCTTGTTATAATATTATTTAATGATTCTTCAACCGAACAACTTTGCACGCAGTCGAATTACTTAAATCTTATTTTCTTTACTATCCTAAATTGAATTGGTGAAATAAATCATGTTTGCAGTAAGATGTGGGACAGGACAGGCGTGAAGTTCGTATTGATTTAAGAATCTATTTTGAAAGTCTATTCAGGTAAGACGATTGAAAGCGGAGTGGCTTTTCACCGTACTGACTGCCAAAACTTTAAAAGTAGCGTCACGTTTGTGTTTCTCATCTTCGCCTCTCGCTTTGTGAATAAAAAAAAAAACTTTATAGTCTCTGTGGTTTTGTTCTATTTTTAAACCGTCGAAAACAGAGGGTTAGAGCGTTTTCACACGAGACACGACACGACACGACAAAATGCGGTGACGATTCCGGGCGCCATACATTTCTATGTACCGTTTTCATACGGCACCGCACGACACACGATTTTGAAACGACAATCCGCTATGTCGTCACGTTTTTTGTCTACAGATAATATATAAATAAATTCTTTATTGAAAAATTGTTAAATAAATAATAAATCATAATCTAAACAGCCTACCAAATTGCATAGCGGTTTTCTGGCGAGCATTACGCCGCCATATTACATTTACATCATACCTAGTATTATAATAATTATTATGGTAATAATTAATGTATTATATTATAATAAATATAATATGATTATATTAAATGCATAAATATTAAATTATGACTACGTTTTATAATATCAGATTTTATAATATCAGTTCAGATGTATGAACTAATTTTGATATGTTTTTTTCAAAAAACCCAAGTTTTATTTATTTATTTATATTAATAGCCCAAAAATATCACTGATCAAGAGCGTTTAAAAAAATACTAAACAGGATAAAATTCTGGTTGTAAAAGGGCCCATTCACGGCAGTCTACCGCGCAGGACTGCAAATGGACATAGCTCACTCATTAGTTCATAAACCGGAAACACAGAGTGTGAACTAATCAGTGAGCTATGTCCATTTGCAGTCCTGCACGGCGGACTGCCGTGAATGGGCCCCTTTAAATACAGTGAAATTATAAAAGTCAATTAATACAGATAAAGTTCCAATTTTAAAATTTCCACTTAAAATACAGTAAAATAAAACTACAGCACAACGTTCAGCTTACCTAACGCAACGCAGTGTTGTGGCCTGGCCCTAAAAGGGCCCATTCACGGCAGTCCGCCGTGCAGGACTGCAAATGGATATAGCTCACTGATTGGTTCACACTCGGTGTTTCCGGTCGTGTGAACCAATGAGTGAGCTATGTCCATTTACAGTCCTGCACGGCGGACTGCCGTGAATGGGCTCTTTAAGTTCTTAGTCGGGTTGATTAAGACTTATATAGTGTTAATCCGATAATCTACGTGGATTTTTCAGTTGAATGCTGTTGAAAATACTAATTATCCGTAGATTAAATTAGGCGTGTTATTTCGTAATCTCCTTATAAGGCGCATCAAATGCGATAAGATAGGAATTACTTTCAGACTGAATTAATGAGAATTTAGTTATGACTTATGGGTTTAATAAAAACAAAAAAAATATATAAAATATAAATTATAAACAGACGAACATATTATATAACCTCTTCCTTTTTGGATGTCGGTTAAAAAAAGTAAATTGATAGCTGTACTTAAAAAATTAAAGCAAAATTAAAACTCGTCAACTTGAGCCATATTGCTATATTCGTCAATGACATTTCTTCATGTTTTCGTCACTCTCATTTCTTTTTGTACGCCGATGACACAAAAAATATTGAAAAATATAGCTTCGTTTAGTGACTGTCATCTTTTACAAGAAAACCTAAATAAATTTAGTGACTACTGTGTACTTAATAAGTTGGATCTTAATGTATCGAAATGTTTTGTCGTCAACTTTAGTCGTAAATAAAATTCAATTACACATGATTATGAACTTCAGAATAAGGTCCTTGTTAACAAGAAATCTATAAGAGATCTTGGAGTAATTGTTGACTCAAAATTGATCTTTGATGAGCACATTGACTACATTATTAATAAAGCCTCAAAAGCCCTTGGATTTGTTATTAGGTCGTGTAAAAATTTTCAATCTGTCAAAGTAGTTAAAATCCTTTATTGTGCGTACGTTCGAAGTATCTTAGAGTATTGTTCTGAGTCGTGGAACCCTGCTTATAACGTATATATTGATAGAATTGAATCCATACAAAAACGGTTTCTCAGATTTATTCAATTTAAATGCAACCATTTTCTAAGGGATTATGATGCCAGGTGCAAAAAGTTCCACTTTCTTCCTTTGTACCACCGGATACATTTAATACTTCAGTCGGAATTTCCAGGAATTGCTATTGTATTCTATTGTTGTCGCGATCACCGGTGCTCGCGCGGGGCCTGAAGGAATAGCTGACCTAACTTATACATGTAAAGTCCTAAATAATAAAATAGATTCACCTGATTTACTTAACATATTTAATATTAATATTCCACGTAGAAATGCTCGTTATTTTATGCCCCTTTATGTTCCACCTTACAATACGTACTACCGTAGAAATTCTTTTGTACTTAGGTCTAGTTCATTTTTTAACAGATTTTTAATTGCCCATCCACTCGAAGACATGTTCTCCCTAAAACCAAACCAAATTAGAAAAACTATGACTGATACGTTTTTTAACTAAAATAAACAATTTCTGTATTGCATTACTTCTAATGAATTTCTATTGTAATAATGAAATTTAAATGATTGTGCCATCTGCTGAGTGTAAATTTATTTATTTATTTAAGTACTGTTAGCTTCATTATCTCACAATTTTAAATCCCTCACCCATTTCTTGTGATTTAATAAAATTAATATAATATTTTGTAGTTTGCCTAAAATAATTTATACTTTAAATAATTTTTAGATTTCCATAAGTCATGTGTTATGTGTCTTGTCAGGACTTTGTTAATTTTAGTTCAAATTTATTATTTATTTACTAGTGAAAACTTATTATTGGCATGTCGTTACTTAATATGTATTATCACTGTTATAGTTAAATGCTGTTAGTTTTCCTAATAAAATAAAATAAAATAAATAAAATATTTCGGCTTTAACTTTACCTTTTTCCGGATACTACACTGCCACGGATGATCTAAATTCTTAAGGTGTATTCGGGACAGTGGCGGTCATTGACTCCCTGTCAAAAAAATTATCATTCTCTATGGCATCCATTACACGGGCATGCAAGCGTCAGTCCAGATTTTCATCAATCAGCTTCATGCAACCGTCAGTCACGCTCTTACACGGTAGGTTATCCATCAGTCACAGTCATGACTGTGGTAAAACTAATAGCAAAACATACCGTCTAATGGATGCCTATTATAAACCGCGATTGACAATGAAGTGTCAGATGTTTCTAGTCGGGCGATATCGTATTTTGCATAAAGCCCGTCACAGATTTAGCTATAATATACAGGGTGCAATTAAACCTTCCTGCCAAATTTTGATATATTGATCCTTGTTAAAAATAAAATACACGTATTTTTTCTTTTATAGTCACTCAGTACTAAAATGTTGAGAAATAGCTTCCGAAAGTTATCCTAAAAAACACTACAATTAATGGACACGATTCGTCGGCCGCGGGTGACATGCCCCCGCGCGCGCGTCTCATTCCGCGTCACCCCCTCTCATTCCCCCGTGCCGCGAGTGACCATTCTGCAACGATTTTAAATGGGATAAAATATGTCATTGAAAAAAAATAACACCCAATTTTTTTTGGTTAAATGGAGTCTCCTAATGATACATAAGCCCTGGAATTTTTTTGGCAGGAAGGTTTAATTGCACCCTGTATATTAATATACTTATAGCAAGGCATATTATTCTAGACTAAATCCACATGTCACAGAAATATATGTATATTATAGCTGAGTGTGTGGTAACGCGAAAATTAGTATAGAAAATATTTATATTAATATGCCTAGCTATAAACATATTAATATATATTATAGCAAGGTCTGTGAGGGGCTTAAGAGTCCGTATACGAAATTTTGCCGATTTCGCTTATTTAACAGACGTGATTTAACAGTTAAAATACAGTATTTCTATAAGTTTTAATGCACAACATGTAAGATCATTTCAATTATAATATAGTGTTGGAGCTAGATTTTTTTTAAGTATCTTTAAATAATCCAACTCAAACCCGCGACAGTTTTGTGATTTTTGCTGTAAAAGGTTTAGAATATCTCCTTTTTATGGATTGTATTGACGTCTTAACGGTATGAAAAAAATACAATGTACTGTTGAGAAAGTCGTCTATAAAGTGTTGGAATTACTTTTTACCACTTCAATATAAAAAACCCTTTAAAAACAGAAAACCTCTATCTGCCCGCTAACTTGGCGATCGTCCTTTTTCACCTGGCATATGAAAGACGGGCGTGAGTGTGAAGAGAGCAGTAGAAAAGAGAGGACGGGCTCTTAATATCCAATGTGAACGGAATATGGAGCATAACGCTACGAACTCACAAAAAGTTGGAGATTATCATTCTAAGAGTTACCAAGAGGTTTTCCGATAATCTGTTAAAATAATCTGTGTCTTTATAAGAGGTCAATTTTATTCTTAAAAATTCTAAATACAGTGCGAGCAGTTTCCATTTAGCGTCTAGACTAAAAAGGTCAATGACCGCTACCGCCTCGTTTCGGCGAGTACAGTATAGTTACTACCTTCTCTATCTTACGACAATTGTGTACTTACCATAGCGCTAACAATATAGCCCATGGTACAGTAAAAAAATAAAAAGACAACAAATTATTATTAACCCATGATAGGCAAAATTGTACAAAAATTTATTACTTTAAATTTAATACTTAATTTTAATCATTAAGTACTTAAATTTAATTAACCCTTACAATCAATTCGAGTTCGAGTTCGAGTTCGAGTTCGGGTTCGAGTTCGAGTTCGACACAAAACACTACTCTCCAACCGTCTTACGGTTTTTCCAAGGTTTTTCGATCAGCACGAGAATCTGACGCGAGTTTCACAGTTTTTACCCGTCCCACAAAAGTGCTTAACGCCGCTAAAGAAGTTTTCACTTCAAAAATTGTTCTACGGCTCCCTGTCTATTGGTCCTCAGCGTATCAAAAGGCATACCTGAATGGTCATGGACGGGTAATTTAAGGTTCTCCTTCAGCTGCAGCAGGTGGTTGACCAGGTCTATGTCGTTGGGGTTCCGCACATCCTTGCGCTCGTCCACCACCGACCAGAACATCTTCTTGATGAAGTCAGTCGCAGCTTTAGAGAAGAATTTTAGTCTGTAAGTATAGTTTATAAATTAACCAATTAAACAGCGTGAAAAGCAGGAAACTAATAACGGTTAAATGGCCGGTTTCTGGGTAGAGGTTTTATTGGTTAAATCTATTAAATTTATTGGCAGTTGATCTCTATAACACTTCTGAGTGCTGATTGGATGATAATAAAATCTTAAGTCGTAGCACCTCCATCGTGGGTATCGCAGACATAATAGATTTTCAATTGTTATGCGGTAGCCGGCTGCCGCTTGGGGATTGATAAACTACTTTAAAAATAGAACACTTGTAAAAATTACTGTAACTATTTCTACTGATTGGGTGCTACATCTGCTTTCGTTCTTTACTCTCTTTTTTAGGGGAGTAAGGTAAATGACTAGTAGATTGAACAGTACCAGTGATTGGAAAGAGCACAAAAACACAATATTTATTAATGTTGCTTTAAAAGTTTCCTGTTTTTAAAGTAAAATAACGCCTGTTTTTTAAGAAAAACAGTCAGTTTTTAAAGCAACATTAATAAATAAATGGTGTTTTTGTGCTTTTTCCAATGACTAGTACTGTCCAATCTACTAGTCATTTAGTATTTACCCTACCACCTCTCTTCAGCAATCCAATTTAATCTTTGTAAGCATAATGAAGCTGATTTTGTTAAACTTAATATATTTTTTAAAGTATTTAAATAATTTAATCAAATATTATATTCTAAAAACCGGCCAAGTGCGAGTTGGACTCGCCCATGAAGGGTTCCGCAGCAGCAATAAGGTTTATTTTTATGAAATGAAAAGGTTTTTGAATTTTAATCTATTTTTCAGTTGATTTAATGAAAGTTACATTAAGGTTTACCATTTATGACGTATAAAAAAAAAAACTACTTGCTAGATCTCGTTCAAACCAATTTTCGTTGGTAGTTGTTATAAGAATGTACATCATATTATGTTATTTTTAGACTTATCATGCCCCCCTACTTTAGAAGTAAGAGGGGGGGGGCCAAACACATTTTACCACTTTGGAAGAGTCTCTCTCGCAAACTATTTTAGAAATAATAATGACATTAGAAACCTCAGTATGATTTTTAAAGACCTACCCATAGATACCCAACACGCATATTATAGGTTAGTGAAAAAAATTTTTTGTTTCACTTGTATCTATGGGGACCCCTAAAATTTTTAATAATTTGTCCATATTTGCATCAAAATCTTAATGCGGTTCATAGACTACGTCTACTTACCAAGTTTCAATAGTATAGCTCTTATAGTTTCGGAGAAAAGTGGCTGTGACATACGGGCAGACAGACATGACGAATCTATAAGGGTTCCGTTTTTTGCCATTTGGCTACGGATCCCTTAAAACCGCTAAACTGCATTTCAGTTTGTTGGCGTATGGCGTAAATAGTATTTAAATATTAAATGATTTGAATTAAATCTTCAACCATCTTGATCAACATGATCTTACTTTATTAATTATTATCTACTCAGGATGCTGTCCGTCAAGGAATAATTTATTATTCACATGTACTTATAATATAATGTTAAAAATTAAAATCGCACGTATTAACATTTTCACATACATTTATTTATTAACATAAATTTAAATATATGTATGTGAAAATGCAGTTCACATAATATATATTATTTATGTTATGTTACTTATATTATTATGTTAGTATTACGTTAGAATAAATTATACTTCCCATAAAGGTGAATAAAGTGTAGTATGCTATAATATTATATTATAATATTATGATTTATGATCTAAAATTATTACCAGCGCACGTAACACAAGAGTATAGACCAAAGGAGCAACGATATTTTCAATCGTAGCTTGTAGAATACAGGCTACAGCTTTGTACCAACAAACAAACTAAGCTTATAAAATTAAGTCAATAAGGCCTAAAGTCTTATACTTGTTATAAAAGAGCATTCATTATGTCAATGTTACTTATAATCGCACATTATTAGGAGATTTGGCTAATATTACCTTTATTCTTATAATCTGGTTGGGTAAACGTTAATAACTCTAATTTATACGACAACTATAAGGCTTCGAAATAATTATACACTTTTCACTATAAACGAGCACTAAATCAGGTAAATAAACTATACATAAAATACATAAAATAATGACTTATCGTTTACTTGACAGTATTATTATTTTTAACAAAAAATTAAAACCGACTTCCAAGGTAAAAACATTATTAATAGCATCCTTATAATATGAACTAAAAAGTATTAAATAATTTTTCCTATCTAATATGTAGTGCCTTTTCCCGAATTCGGCTAAACCTCAACTATTTCTGTACTCAATCTTCTTCATTTTGAAGTCGGTACCAGATATAGCTGAATCTTTATTTCTTTGACAGGTTTCTGGCACCGACTTCAAAATTATGAAGATTGAGTACAGAAATAGTTGAGGTTTAGCCGAATTCGGGAAAAGGCACTACATATTAGATAGGAAAAAATATTTAATACTTTTTAGTTCATATTATAAGGATGCTATTAATATTGTTTTTACCTTGGAAGTCGGTTTTAATTTTTTGTTAAAAATAATAATTTCACTCTTTTTAGTTACCTAGTAGGTAAACTGTTAGTGCCAATTCAAATTGTATAAAAAATAGTTTCATATTGTCTTCACTAGATGTCACTGAGGCGCTCCTGTGTCGCGCTATCGCTTGTACGTAGAAGTTTTATATAGGTAGTTGAAACTTGTAACAAATTTTTGTTGTGTTCTTGAAAGTTTGTAAGCAACTGACGTCTGACAACTCAACAGTGAGCTTGGTGTGAGCCAGTGTTGTCACACCAAATTTTTGAAAATCAATAGACGTCATGCCAAAAATTGGTAGAATTAGGTAGAAGTTAGAACCAAAAATTGGTAGATCTACCACCCGGCCCTCATATCAGTAAATTTTTTAGAATAAAAAATGCTAGTTTATCCATAGAGAGAGTTTTATTAATTGGTGTTTGTACATATTTTTATTGAATAATAATTTTAAATGTTTAGCACTCGGCTCTTCGTTCTTTGAAATTATTTGAAATTGTTTTGATTTCGAAATTTTTTGATTGAAATTATTTTTTTACGGTACCTCCCCTACACATCAATGCGGGAGTGATTTTTTTGCGTTCACCCCATCGTATGGGGTGTCATTGGATAGGTATTTTAAAAATGTTACGAGTATTCAAAAATCATTTTCCAATTTAGGGTTCCATTTGTGATATTATATGAAGTTTTAAAGTGGAAAAAATCGTTAGAATTCAGTGTCCCCCCCTTCTAGCAGCTAAAGTTGTAAACGGTTGCTTCTGAAAATGTGAAAAAATTCACGAGAGTAGGAAATAATATGCTGAATTTAAAAGGAAAACTGTCATTGCTAAGCAGATTTCATAAGTTATTGATAGTTGATCAACTACAAAAATTGTATTCATAGAAGTACGAGTACAAAGGTACTTTTCGTTTAAAATCCTTTGAACGTAACTGAGATGATATTGTTAGTAGTGTAAAACACGTTATAAACTTGTATTCATTGACCATACAAAAATTATCAAAAACTAGCGGTACTACAGAACCCTATGGCACGACACGCACTTGGCCGGATTTTTTTAAATGATAATAATCGTTGAAGGAAGTCCAAGACGAATCAATGTACCAAAATGCTATCCAAGTAGTCTGTAATTATTATTTGTACGTGAACAATTATATGTTTAAAAATAGGTAGATTTGATACCGAAGTTGGTAGATAGGTAGAAGGGAGGTGAAATAGGTAGATCTACCATAAAGTTGGTAGATGTGACAACACTGGTGTGAGCAGTGAGCATTGAATTGACAACATAAATCATAATATTGAGTGGTAATTGATCTCGTATAATTGTTATTAAGTTGACCTCCGTCATAGTCCGCGAATTTATAAGTGGTCGTCGGTGGTACTGCATATATTCTACGTATCTTATTACAATTTGTTAAGACTGTTAAGAGTCATACGGCATACCCCAATCCCCAAATATCAGGTAGATAGATACATTTAAACAATACATTTAAAAAAATCTAAGTGAACACGTGCTGAAAAATGCTCGCAGCGCGGCATGCCGCATGCCCTGGCCCCTGACATTCCGGTTAGAACTTGAAAACGATGTTTACGCTCACGCCGCGCGGCGACGCCGTTGCCTCTGCAGCGCCGACCGCCGTGTATATTAAACAGCCTATAATTGGTGTTGTTATGTATATAATTATTATTATTGTATCCATACCTATGCCTTGTACTATTATCTATTTTGTGCCATGAAACATTGGTGACCTTAACACGACGTGGTAATGATGATGATGACGATGATGATGATGATGAATTTGAATTGCATGGTAGCATATGCTTTCTGTTCTTAAAACAACGCCGAAACTCCCAAACGTGTATCTATAAAGAGTCAGGAGTTCTCTCAGCATCTTCGAAACCATGGTTATACCTTGACCCAATATTTGACTTTTTGGTAGCATATTCTTAGTACACTTCACATTAAACCAAAATCACCATATGTTTCCATATAAATTTCGAGGAGTCCCCTCGATTACTCATGGATCCCATCATCAGGTCACCACTTTTGTGAACATGGTACCAAATTGGAGTGAAACCTAATACAACAAAACAAAAATTTCGAAAATCGGTTCACAAACGGCGGAGTAATCGTTGAACATACCAAAAAAAAAAAACCACAGCCGAGCATATAACCTCCTCGTTTTTTGGAAGTCGGTTAAAAATGGCTGACGTTACTATTTCTTCTCCAAACTGTTGCGAAAATGTAAATCACTTATGACGGCAAAAAGGGCCAACGGATTTAAGGAAACCTTGATTTGCCGCATTGAGTTTAAACTCCCTTGTATCGGACAATAATATAACACGTATCACCCTTATACGTATCGCCCGTATTAACGCTTTCCATATGTTTCTTATAAGTTGAAGTACCTTGTTATTTGTCATTATATAACACGTATAAGGAAAAAAAGCGGACGATAAAGCAACTATAAGGAGGGTATAAGGTTATTATCTTTATAAATTGTGCCCAAATGCACCCTTATTAGCAATAATACGACTCCTATAAGAATATTATTTATGGCAATATAAGCCACTACAAGAGCAATTTTTGTTAGTTGGGTAGAAATAGGCGAAATATTTTGGTAGACTTTTAGGACATACAACCACTGTTTAGTTTATCTAGGACATACAATTATTTGTGTTTTCGTCAATAAGTATTTGGTAAAGTACTGTAGCAAGATACTTTCAACATATTGATTTTCTCAAGGCTGCAAACTGGCACTTCGAACTTGAATTGTAGGCTTTCACCGGGAGCACGCGAGGCAGTATAAAACAGTAATACCTACATTTGTGTCACAAAAAAAAATCCTTTGAAAAAACTGTGTACACAGTCCGACTGGGGTTCAAATGTGAACTGTCGAGAAATGGCGGATATTACGAGATTTTCTATAGAATACGTAAAAACTCAGCGTTACCACCTCCCATTTTACCTTCCCTAACACCCAACGATAACAATAAATCGGTATTATTGATGACGTTTAAAATGTGGGGTAGAAATTAGAATTGATGTTTCTAACGATTCATTTGATTTTAAAAAGTTTATAAAGAAAGTTATCTTAAAATACTATAAGAATTATATGAGGTAATAGCCATTTATATAAGTATTCATAACATATCCGATTTATCTTCAAATATGTCATACTTACTGCTACAGCGACAGTTAAAGTGCACCTCTTCCACGGTGGATGCTATTTTCTTACCTTTTTTCCTACCTACCTAGTCAGTCGGCACATCTCTAGTTACAACAAATAGCTAAGTTGATAGCATGCGTGTTTACATAATTATCTAGAAATAACATACTTTTTCGTTATACTTGAAAAAAAAAACTCAAAACTCAAAATTTTTTGTTCAGAATATTTTTTTTTCCATAATTAATCTCTTGAACGTAGGGACTACACTGGTGCCTATCACCAGTTCGGGAACGACCCCGGCGAGAAGAACCGGCGTAAGAAAAATATGGAAAATTACAAAAATATATAAAATTACAGTGTCATTATCTTCTTAATATACAGGGTGTAACAAAAGCAAGTGATAATACTTTAGGGTGTGTACGTGTTCCCTGTAGAGAGTTCACTGTGAAAGTAGCAGCGCTGAAAGACTAAAAATTTTTTTCACTTTTGTATAGGGAAACTCGTGACGCTTGGGCCCTTGCCCATACAAAACTGAAAAAAATTTTTGGTCTTTCAGCGCTGCTACTTTCACAGTGAACTCTCTACAGGGTACACGTACACACCCTAAAGTATTATCACTTGTTTTTCTTACACCCTGTATATAAAAATGGATTTACAAATGTGTTAGTCGCGCTAAAACTCGAAAACGTCTGAACGGATTGGGCTGATTTTAGTCTTGAAATATTCGTAGAAGTCCAGGGAAGGTTTTAATCCTTCTTGGAATAAAGCGGATTCTTGGAAATCTATTGCTTACGCGGTCGAAATCGACCGCTTGGGAGTTGATAGGTTAAAGTGACATGAAGTTCACCGGGACAGCTATGGCCTATGACTAAATAAAAAACAACGTCCAACGAGTGTACAATTAAACATATTATATAGAAACAGCTCCTTATTCCCATGGTGTACTATCGTTCATGAAATCAATAACTTTATAGTACGCTTTGGCACACAAACGTTCTTCAACTTTTTTTAATTTATTAAGTGAGAGATTTTGAAGGTTTTCAGGGAAATTATTATAAAGGCGTATAGGTACATTAAAATACCTTTAAAATAATTTTTGACTTTAGTAAGTCTAGTCACCGGAATTTCAAGCTTATGTTTATTACGAGTATTTCTACCATGGGGTATCACATTTTTTCTTGAATTGATATATATTCTTTTTAACATATAATATATTTGACAGGACATATTGAGAAGCAACAGTTTCTCTAAGTGAAGTATTACGGGCCAACTTGTAGATTGCCCGAACAACTCGTTTCTGCAGCACAAACATTGTATTTATATTTGCAGCATTGCCCCATAGTGGTACTACTAATATATATTCTGTGCCCACAGCAAAATGCCGTACTGACATAATACTATGAAAGTAACTAAAATACACTAGACGTGGTGGTGTTTCATCTGAAAATTGTCTAATCTTACTTACTGCATATGCGGCTGAACTGAGTCTGTCGGCCAACCCAGCAATATGAGGGCACCACTGAAGCTTGGCGTCTAGTGTAATACCTGTATCCACTAGCTCCATAACATCACTATTTAAAAGAACATTGGTTTCCGTTTGCCTTACATTGGGCAATTTGAATTTAATACATTTTGTTTTTTTTTTACTTTTAAGTAAAATATTATTAACGCTAAAATATCAATGTACAATCTTTGAGATAACATTATATTTTACTTCGTCATAACAGGCATTAAGCCGTTTGATATTGAATGTAAGAGATGTATCATCAGCAAATAATACTATCCCATGTTTATCTTTAATTAAGAATGGCAGGTCATTTATATAAATAAGAGACAGAAAGGGTCCTAAAATAGACCCATTTAAATTTTTGCACCAGCAGATTTTGTACCATTTATCTCAACCCTCTAAGTTCTATTTGACAAGTACGATCTTAGGAGGGTGAGTGCTGTGCCTTTTATGCCATAGTGACAGAGTTTCATGACCAAAGTTTTGTGTTGCACGCAATCAAAAGCCTTTGAGAGATCGCAAAAATTCCTAGAGCATCCTGCGACGTCTCCCAGGCATTAAAAATACTACTGATCAATTCAACGCCTGCATTTGTCCCTTTGTAAATCCAAATTTTTTATTACGTAAGATATTATTTATATTAAAGTGCGTTAGTAATTGATTCAGTGTTATCTTTTCAAAAATTTTACTCAATGTCGGTAAAATAGATATAGGTCGGAAATTAGACGGGTCCGACTTACTACCAGATTTAAAAAGAGGTAAAACTTTACTGTGTTTCATTAGATCAGGAAACATGCCACTTTTTACACAATCATTAAAAATATTCGCTAAGTAGGGCGCTATAACATCGATTATAGATTAACTTTCATTGATAGGCCCCACAAGTTGGTAGTGTTCTTAATATTTAGTAAATTAAAAGTTTTTATAATGTCTTGAGGACCTACCTACTTCTTTAAATCTGAAGACAATAATCACATTCATTTACATTTTTAAGTAACAATATAGCATCATCAGGAGAGTACTTTAAGTTTCTTGTAATTGAAACTGGAATGTCAGCAAATAATTTCTCAAAAGCAGTCGCAACATCATTGTCGGAAGGAAGAGATTGTACTGTACTGACTATATTGTTTGTTTACCTATAAATACATTATACTTTATAGGTTTTGTTAAAAATACTAGAACATACTTTGTGGTAGTTATCACAAATATGTCATTAGCTGGTTAAAATAAGAATTATGTATCTAGTGTTTATCTGCACGATGGAAGAGACTGGTCTCCACGACACGTCAGGGCATCCTAGTGTGGAGATCAGTGTTTGTGTAAGATTAGCGTGTAAAATTCTTCTTGAGTGAAATAAAGATTTGTTTATTGTTTATTTGTTTTATCTGAGTTGTGACTGGCGACTCTTTCAGTTTCACTTGCTATTATTTGCCACGTTGTCTTTACTTTATTTTTTGAATTCTTAATTTTATATCTAATCTTAGCGTGATGTGCATAGATTTTGCAGCCCTACAAACATGCTTGAATATTTTTGAATATAATAAAACTGTAGAAATGAAGATTCTGTACATTAAAGATATTCAAAAAATAATAAGCGGAGGATGTCACTACATCGCTATAGAAGCCAAAAATGTGGTCAGCTTTTTTGTCTGTCTGTCTGTCTGTCTGTCTGTATGTTTGTTCCACTATCACACGAAAACTACTGATCCGATTTGAATGCGGTTTTCGCAGATATATTTGTCTTCTTCCAACTTAACATCTGGTGTATGAAAAAAATTCCCCCCACCCCTCTAAAGGGACGAAAGAGGGGGTCAGATTTTGTATAAGACCTTTGCTTTAACTCGAAAACTACTGATCCGATTTGAATGCGGTTTTCACAGATATATTTGTCTTTTTCCAACTTAACATGTGGTGTATAAAAAAATTTCCCCCCACCCCTCTAAAGGGACGAAAGAGGAGGTCAGATTTTGTATTTAAAGACTTGCTTTAACACGAAAATTACTGATCCGATTTGCATACGGTTTTCGCAGATATATTTGCCTTCTTCCAACTCAACATCTGGTGTATAAAAATCCCCCCCCCTCTAAGGGGACCAAAGAGGGGGTCAGATTTTGTATCAAACTTTTTTCTTTAATGGACTTACTGCATATTATTAACTGTTTTTCCAACTTAACATCTGGTGTATAAAATTTTACCCCCCACCCCTCTTAGGGGACAAAAGAGGGGGTAAGATTTTGTATCAACTGACAAAGTAGAAATACTTTAAATGGCAAAACAACGTTTGCCGGGACAGCTAGTTTTTGAATATAATCTTACATAGTTTTTAAAGTGTTCACTTTGATTTATAGTTCTTTCATTGTGAAGTTTATTGTAAAAGTTTCAATGTCCCAAACAATATTTTTTTGTCTACATAATATTATATGCCTACACACTACAAGGTATATGTAATATGCCTAATGACTACTGCTGCAGGCAACTCGATCAATGTCGTTTTGTGTGAAGAAGTACCAAACATATTACAATTTTGTCTATAAAAGAATATTATTAATGTGATTCTTATAAGACGTGTGAATCCATGCAGTCTTTAAAATATTAGGTATTATTATTTTAAATAAAAACATCATGTCTATAAACTATTCATACAAAAATTTATCTTTATTATTGTAATGATAAGTTAAATAAAACATAATTAACGAGGGACGAACTTGACAGTGCCGCCGCCCTTCGGCGATAGCATGACGCTGTAGGGGTCCGTAGATACGTTGTAGGGTTCGCCAGGCTCGATCCTGAACTTCTCTACTATCTTGGCCAGCGCCGCTCGCACTTGCATCATACCGTATCTCTTACCTAGAAACACGAGCCTATTTATAAAAAATATTCAAAAGAAAACTATTCAAAAGCATACGGTCAAATGCAATAACTTTATTGGGTCCTAGAGCTAAACAATATTCATACACACATTAATTCGAAAAACATTGACTGCTGTAGCGTTTGAGAAAATACGCGAGCTGAATCCCGCAGAAAACGCTAAATGCACCCTTTAAATACATTGGCACAGATAGTCGAGTAAAATAAACGAAGATCTTAGAAGAAGAAAAACTAATTTTAACAATCTTAATACCAGCCCTTATGATGTGGTTTTTAAAATAACTTGTATTCCGATCTTCAACGAAGGAAACGAAGAACTGCAGCCTGTATTTTCAAACTCTATTATTAACTGATCCTTCGTATTTTTTCAGGCTCTAAATGTAAAAGTGTTCAATGAATTAGCTATACGCACCTATACAAAACCGTGGTCCTTCTCCGAATGGCAGGAAGGTGTAGTTCAGGTTGTCACCATCGGCTACATTCCGGAACCGCTCCGGATTCCACTTCTTTGGTTCCGGGTATATGTTTTCGTTGTAGTGTATGGCTATGAGGTTCACGAAGACTGGAGTACCGGCCTCTATCGTTAGGTCGTCGTTCAACTTGTATGTTCTATCGCATTTTCGGTCCAGGTATGACACTGGAGGGTATTTGCGCAACGTCTCTGTAATATGAGGGCTGAGTTGAGTTTTCTGAATATAGATATTATGTCATAGATATTATATGACTTACTCAGCCATTTACCTTATCATTTTTTTTTGGTCATGATAACTGGGTTTTCAGGCGTTTATACAGAGTTACAGTTTATACAGAGTATATACTGAGTATACAAGTTTATACAGAGAACGCAACTACTTTACGCAGGCAGACCGACATATTTGGCATCAGAGAGTTGCTCTTTATCTTGTCAATGCAATGTAAGTCATTTTGGATATCGTTACCAAAAATGTCGTGACCTCCCGTAATAATAGCTTAAAATAATGCTTAAACCGTATCTCACAGATTCTACACTCACACTTAATTTTGCCAATCCATCAGAACATAATATTTAAGGACCTAATAATACCGGCGAATTTTGACCATGGACGTCTATGTAATAAAAATAAATAGCGGCCACAAATTATCCGACCTGCTGCCCGCTGGATTAACTTTCTATCGCATTACCCCAATATATTATATTATCCATGATGTAATATATCGGAAAATAATAAATTTCTGTCCGTTCTATGGTTTACGTGGGATGAATAACATTTTGTTTCAATGCAATTTACAAGCTACACACATTTTTCGATATATTACAGTTAAATAGTACCAAGGGAGGAAAGTAGGACATTTCAACCCGCGCGACCCGCGCAAAAGCGTCGGTTGAAGTGTCATGCTATCCTCCCGTGGCGCGTATATAACTTTTCATCATACCAGGACCGAAAGTTTAATGACAATTGAAATCGTATATTTCGTATATTATTATGGTAAAGACCGAAATCGCTCAGTGAGCGAAAAAATTGCTTACTACGCGTTGTGGTCACAGTGAAACAGCCATGACGCGAAATTCGCGTTGTGGCTCTAATGAAAACGGCCACGACGCGTTCTGGCAATCACAAAAAGACCATAACGCGAAATTCGTGTTGTGGCTAATATGCTATTCGTTTTTCTCGATTTGTTCTTGATTGATTTTTGTTCAAACAAGTGATCTGAGGCTTTCTTATTTACTGCCCGTGGTGCGTATACTATTTTTCTCATCGACGGAGGCAGAAAACGGCAACATCGGCAAGCGCAGCTGGAAGAAAGTTGACGTTTTCCGCCTGGAGGTGAGAAAATGTATTTCATACGGTTCGGTAGCTTGACAATTACATTTTAACTTTTAAGTCTTTTACCCAGTTTACATACTTCTAATATTATTATGTCTGTAATTAGTGTGTTAATCGTAGCCAATTCTACACCTTTATCACTTAAAGGCAAATACCATATTATTACACCAGACGTTCCGCGCGGCTTCGCCCGCATAAATTAGATATTTCACAAACACATTAGTCACCAAAAAATAGCTTATGATCCTTCACGTAGTCTACTTCATATCTGTGCCAAATAACAGAAAAATTGCTCCAGTAGTTCGTGAGATAAGCCCTTTCAAATAATTTTCCCGTTTTTTCCACATTTTCCTCTATTTCTTCGCTCCTATTAGTCTTAGCAGTTAGCGTGATAAAATATAGCCTATAGCCTTCCTCGATAAATGGGCTATCTAACACTGAAATAATTTTTCAAATCTGACCAGTAGTTCTTAAGATTAGTGCGTTCAAACAAACAAACAAAAAAACTCTTCCGCTTTATAATATTTGACTGCTTTATAATTTATTTTGACCAACTTTCAGAAGAAAAAGTACTGTATTTTTTAGCGTAATTGGCTCTTACCATAAATACAAGCTGACAGGTACTTCATTTCCATTAGTTCCTGATACTGCAGCACGTCACCTGGAGTCTTCGCGAGAGTCTGCTTTATTTCCCCATACAGATTTTCCTGAGGGAAATTATGTCTTGCGATAAAACTTTAATAAGGAAAGTGCAAGACCTTAACAATTTGTCGTTTGAATGTTAGAACGAGGCCATATTCCGTTGCGTTTCGGTGTGTTGTCGCAGTGGTGACATAACGTTTTGCGTACATAAGTTTATGATATATTTACTATTTCACGTTGGCAAACAACGGACATGAAATTAAAAGTGTAAAGCGCTTATTAGCGCTATCACTCTCATAAATTAATATTATCATGCTATGACACAATGCAGATAATATAATTGACGCATAATATTATAATGCGTAATTACATTCCGACGACGCGGCGGCGCTACGCACCTGAGAAATATGGCTTTACTCTAAAATGTGAGGCTTTTATCAACCGAGCATTTTTAGGGTTCCGTAGTCAACAAGGAACCCTTATAGTTTTGATCTGTGTCTGTCCGTCTGTCTGTCTGTCTGTCCGCGGTTTTGCTCAGAGACTATAGGACCTACAAAGCTTTAATTTGGCATGAATGCATATATTAATGATGCCGACAAAATGGTACATTAAATCTTAAAAAAATATATTTTTTATGGTACCTTCCCCACACATCAAGCGGGAATCATTTTTTTTCGCGTCCACCATATCTTGTGGGGTGTCGTTGGATAGATTTTTAAAAAAAATATTACGAGTATTCATAGATCATTTTCTGATTTAGGGATCCGTTTGTGAAATATTAAGTTTTAAAGTGGAAAAAAATCGTTAGAGTCCAGTCCTTCTACCAGCTAAACGGTTGCTTGTGGAAAGGTGAAAAATTCACGTTAGTAGGAAATATGCTGAATTTAAAAGGAAAACTATCACGGATAAGAAGACTTCATAAGTTATTGAGTAATAGTTGATCAACTAAAAAATGTATTCGGCGAAGTACGAGTATAAAGGAACTTTTCGTTTAAATTCCTTTGAAAGTAACTGAGATGATGTTGTTAGTAGGTAGTGTAAAACACGTTATAAATGTACATTCATTGACCATACAAAATATTTAAAATAATCGGCCAAGTGCGAGTCGGACTCGGAAGGGTTCCGTACCATTATAGAGCAAAGTTAGACAAAAAATTGTGTTTTTTGTATGGGAGCCCCCTTAATTTTTTATTTTATTGTAATATTATTATTAAATATTAAAGTTCACATATAACTAAGGATTTTCTGAAAAAGTTAAGTACCTACCTGTTGCCATTATTGATATAGAGCAAAAAAGGTCAAAAAAATCACGTCTGTTGTATGGGAGCCCCCCTCAAATATTTATTTTATTTTGTTTTTAGTGTGTATATGTTTTTGTTATATATATATATATATATATATATATATATATATATATAGCGGCAACAGATATACACATACTGTGAAAATTTCAACTCTCTAGCTATTACCGTTCTCGAGTTACAGCCTGGTGACAGACAGACGGACAGACAACGAAGTCTTAGTAATAGGGTCCCGTTTTCACCCTTTGGGTAGGGAACCCTAAAAACTAGCGGTACTACGGAATCCTAAATTGTGCGTGGCCCGACACGCACTTGGCCGGTTTTTTTAAGATAAGGTAAACGATAAAGATAAAGTTGATGCTTATGAAAATAAAGCTGAATAATATTTCATGAGACGAATATTATATTAAAATTTATCCTCCTGCTATATATTTTTTATTTATTGAATATCAAATATAGAATGAATTATATATTTTTATGTTTTAATTATTCACTGTTGAAACACTCAAAAAATGGTTATTAAGTTCAGACTTGCGCAGATCTGAGTTAAAGTTAACTCTGAGTTAAACATCATGTCATCTCTATTACTCACTTGGTGAGTGACAGATATGACATGATGTTTAACTCAGAGTTAACTTTAACTCAGATCTGCACAAGTGGGCCTAATTAAATTATTATTGTAAACTATGAACTTCAAAGTCTTTTGTGAAAGTTTTGACTAGGTACAACTTGAGTAGTGGGCTTATTATATTCTGTCGTCCACACTAATTAATAAAACTATCAGTTCGAATTAGGTGCACTCATTACAAACGTTACCTGTTCCTCCGGATGATGAGCCAACTCGTGCATCAGGTAGGAGAGAGTGGTGGAGGAAGTCTCCACTGAACCCAGGATGAACACAGCAGCTTGAGCCAGCATCAGCTTGTCCGCCATTTCCGGATCTATATAGAACAAAAATTTAGAATTATCAGGTAGGACCATAATAATTAATAATTATTATGTTAGGGAAATAAACTGTACACCCATAAATAATGTGTTACCGTAATTTATTGTACCATCGAGGAAATTGATTTCTAGGCATTTGACGGGCCTACGTCGTGTGGCCAAATTACTTAGGTCCACCATATTCCGTCTAGGAATCAACTTCTCTGCTAGTAAAAAACAACTTTGGCTACAGGAATTGATGATTTAAAACCTATAACAAACTAGTTGTTATCGTATATTTTGCCAAGATAAAAACTTTTCGCGGCACTGGAGGTATCTCCATACCATCATTAAAATCGGTTTAGTTTTTAAAGATATTTAGATTATTTTCAGTTACTGCCATAGCCTATAAGCTAATTCATATTTCCTATGCAGTGTAATATGTATAAGTTTGAGCGTACTCGGGAATGCACTTAAAACGGAAAACTATTACATTGTAAATGCAAAATAAACTCGAAACTTGTTTGCTGTTGGCAAGTCTCCCACTTGGAATTTATTGTGGCCCAACGAAATTTAATATCATATTATTATGTTTCAACAATCTAAGTATATCTATCTATACTTATAATAAAATCGTAGAGGTAAAATTTTTAGATTTGCACCAAGGCATATAAGGGTATAGGGCTTCCGAAGGTTCCGTTGCTGAACGGAACTCTGATTCTTTATAAGAAGACTAGACGTTCCATGCGGCTTCACCCGCGTAAATTAGATAATTCACAGACAAATAAGTCCACTAAAATAGCCTATGATCCTTCATGAACACAATCCAGAAATTCCAAAAGTAGGTTAAGTTAGGTTAGAACTTAGACCACAACACAGAGGGAGCCCAGCGAGCACAGCGAGCGTGCTACGGTAGCAGCCGGCGACCGTCATAAAATAAAAGCCCCACGCTAAAACAAAAACAAACACAACCCAGAAAGTCCAAAACTAGGTTAGGTTAGAACATAGACCACAACACAAAGGGAGCCGAGCGAGAGCAGCGAGCGTGCTGCGGCAGCAGCCGGCGACCGTCATAAAATAAGAGGGGGGCTCGGGAGGCGCATCCCCCCGCTAAAACAAAAACAAACACAATCCGGAAAGTCCAAAAGTAGGTTAGGTTAGGTTAGAACTTAGACCACAACACAGAGGGAGCAGAGCGAGCGTAGCGGGTCGAGTCCCAAACGAGTTTGACCATGTCCTTCGGGCACCCTAAGATCATATTAAAGTGTTTTCGTGGTTGGATACTGCTGGAGATCCTGGTGACACAGGAGATACAGTGGTGGGATTGGCTGGTGGCTGGTCGGCCAACGCCCATAAAGAAATTACCCTTTGGGTAAGTAAGTAATCATCTTCAAGTGTTATTTTATTCTGGTTTAATTGTAGGTTAGGAATCTGACAGTAAAAGGTAGGTTAAAGAGGGATAGATGCCTACATTAATTCCGTCTTCTGTAATCCATCCTCTATCTCCGTCACATGTTCCTTTTCTCTGTTCTGTGGCCCCCATCCTCTGTCCACGCCAAACTGTCTTCAAAGAAAGGATTTTTTAAAACGATAAGTGTCTGTGGTTCAAGTTTCCTGGGCCTTTGATGTAAATTTAAGATTTCATGTGTAAAATAGATCCAAATAAAATAGTAGTAGATGGGTATTCAACTATTCAATTTTCTAAATCTCTATTACAATAACATTCATTCACGCGGACGAAGTTGCGGGCAACAGCTAGTATTATAATAACTATAAATTGTTACAAATATATAGTTATTATTTAGATTCAACAACTAATTGTTCCTATAATATAATAGGCTTCATACGATGTAAATTTAAAATTTCGTGTGTAGAAATCAACTACGATAACATGGCGCGCCCCTCCAAATGACTGTTTCAATGTGTGTAGTCACATCCTTATGAAAGAGTTTGTATGTAGTAAGTATTCAACCAATCACAGTATACGTAATATTTCAGTTAATGTCACTTATTAAGTTATTACCAAGATTTGTTGGTCAACTAATCATAACTAGCCTACCGCGCAAGACAACGCACTTCAAGTCGTTTTGACAACGCACTTCAAACGTTTTGAATTTTGGAGGGGCGCGCTATGTTATCGTAGCTGATCTCTAATATAGATCCAAATAAAATAGTAGTAGATGGGTATTCAATTTTCTAAATCTATACTTTTTTATATTATAAAGCGGAAGAGTTTGTTGGTTAGTTAGTTTGTTTGTTTGAACGCGCTAATCTCAGGAACTACTGGTCCGATTTGAAAAATTCTTTCAGTGTTAGATAGTCCATTTATTGAGGAAGGCTATAGGATATATTTTATCACGCTAAGATAAATAGGAGCGAAGAAATAGAGGAAAATGTGGAAAAAACGGGGGGAAATTATTTGAAAGGGCTTATTTGAACGCGCTAATCTCAGGAACTACTGGTCCTATTTGAAAAATTTTTTCAGTGTTAGATAGCCCATTTATCGAGAAAGGTTACAGGCTATACTTTATTACGCTAAAACTAATAAGAGCGAAGAAATAGAGGAAAATGGGGGGAAAAAACGGGGGAAATTATTTAGAAGGGCTTATTTGAACGCGCTAATATCAGGAATTACTGGTCCGATTTGAAAAATTCTTTCAGTGTTAGATAGCCCATTTAACGAGGAAGGCTATAGGTTATATTTTATCACGCTTAGACTAATAGAAGCAAAGAAATAGAGGAAAATGTGGAAAAAACGGGGAAATTATTTGAAAGGGCTTATTTGAACGCGCTAATCTCAGGAACTACTGGTCAGATTTGAAAAATTCTTTCAGTTTTAGATAGCCCATTTATCAAGAAAGGCTATAGGCTATATTTTATCACGCTACGACTAATAGAAGCGAAGAAATAGAGGAAAATATGGAAAAAACGGGGGAAATTATTTCAAAGGGCTTATACATACATATCTTACGAACTACTAGAGCAATTTTTCTGTTATTTGGGTCAGATAAGAAGTAGAGCACGTGAAGGATCATAGGCAATTTTTTAATAAAAATGAATTCATATACTTCCTTTGGTTACGACATCACGCGTAAACAGCTGGACCGATTTTGCTGAAATTGGGTACAGATATAATATGTACTTTGAGTCCCGGAAAAGGACATAGGATACATTTTGTCCCAGAAAAATGTACGGTTACCGCACAATATACTTTTATGATTTGCGCGTAAACTATTCAATCGATTTTGATGAATTTTGGTATGAAGAATGGAGATACTTTGAGTCTCGGGAAGGACAAGGGATACATTTTTCCCAAAAAATGTACGGTTCCCGCACAATAAACTTTTATGATTTTCGCCTAAACTATTCAATCTATTTTGCTGAAATTTGGTATAGAGATACTTTGAGTCTCGGGAAAGAACATAGGATATATTTTGTCGCAGAAAAATGTACGGTTCCCACAACATGTAACTTTGTGATTTGCGCGTAAACTATTCAATCGATGTACGGGAAGTGGGAACAACTATAAACTAAAGTCCACGCGGACGAAGTCGCGGGCAACAGCTAGTGTTAACCTAAAATGTGACCAAAACTAAATTACATATTAGATTGGCCTGACCTTAAACTAATTTTACAATACAAATTAACATTATTCGTTTTGTAGGTAGCTTTATTGAATGCTAGTTCTTCGTTATTGTGAAGATATTTCGTAGAGGCATACGTGTGTACTATGTAATTATGCTAAGTACTCACATACGGTTTTGCTCGAAAGTTTTACTCCAAATCGAGTAATAATTACTGCGTGGACCGCAAAACTCACAGCTCGAAGGCTCGATGGAATTGAATGTATCGATTTAGATTTTAGAGTAAAACTAAAGCTTTACTCCAAATTGTACAAGTAAAGTAGCAACGCTGAATGTGTGGACCAAAGCCCGAGCCGCGGGTTTTGCTCGACGTCATTGCTCGATCGAGCAAAACCGTATGTCAGTACTTAGCTGTTACAATACCTGCACTTATATAACTACATAACACTATAATATGCAGTAGGTAGGTAGATTCTTATATTATAATTGTGCGAAAAAATGTAATAATAACACTGGTTACAATAATTAAAGATAAATTATAAAGGAATCCTTGTAGTTTACATTCGGAACCCATAAAAGTCATGATACACTAAAAGATAAATTCAAATAATTACTTAGTAGTTAGTACAAAAAGTTACAAAAAAGAGACAGAGAATAATAATAATAATAATAACAATAAGTAATATCTATGGACGATTCCTAAATCCTACCACGTCCAGTGCCAGTCTGGCCCCGTGTAAGCACAGAATATATATTATTAGTTGTACCAACAGAATTCCCACTGGCGAAACCCGTTTAAAGAATTAATGACTCATGCCACGATACTATAAAGTTCAAATTCCGATCGCGCAGTGCTAGGTGCCTACAATTATATTTGCCTACATCTCCGCTCTCTTTCTATCGCATAACTGGTACCCTTCCTGAAGAAATCAGGCTTGTCTCTTTTTAAAAATAATATTATAATCTTTATATTTAATTAACTACATTTTATTTAATTCGAAATAATCTAAGATATTATTTATGTCTTAGTACTATGTAGATTTAATTATCATAAATTCGCGTGTAAGTAGTTACGCGCACTTAGATTCGATAGGTACCGTATCTTAATTATTGTAACCGGTCTTATATAACATACTTAAAGTGTTTGTATAACTTAGTTATTTTTGTAAACAAATGAGGTTTCGAATAGTACGCATCACGTAATATTATAAGCAAAGACGCGACACCAACCTACGATGATTACTATTAGTAATAACTAATAACCTTAGTTTTTTTTACAATGAAATACCCTTATTAATTATACGTCTACTAATAAAGGTAACCCAACTAATATATTCTACTTCAACTAGTATTTAAAACTATTCAAATCATAAGTAATCGTAATTTGACTCTATAATAAATTGTACAAAATTTAAATCTATAATAAATAATAATAATAACAATTTAAAAAGTTCTTACATCTCATCGTCCTTAGGGAGCTTAAAGACAGTTAAACACTGCGCAATATTTCTTTGCCCTTTTTTCTATTGTCCATTGCTACGAATAATAAAACCTAAGGAAACTAACTCCCATACTAATACAGTTTTGAATTTGGTTCCATTCGAACTGTCATGTAACGTCAGCCTTTATACCGCTCAAGGTCACCTAAATATTGCAAATGTATGAAAAGTGAACCCAAGGTACACTTTTTTGACAAGTATTTTGGAGCATGTTTTTTGACGGAGTTACTCTTCCTTAGTTTTTATTATTCGTAGGTCCATTGTGATCAGATTAATTTATCAATTCTGTGACAGTGAATGAATAAGTAGGCAGGTAGGCATGCAACGATCAACTAAAAACTCGTGCGCGCGCTGTTCGATGCCTACAGGCGCGAGTGGGACAGGTCTGGTGTAAGTACCCAAAGAACTTGTGTTACAGGTACCAGCCATTTATATTTACATTTTAATAATGATACACACAATATTTAATACACATTCATGACCCAGGAACATTGAAAACCTTTGTTCCGTCGGCAGGATTCGAACCCGCGACTCCAAGCTTAAGTGCTGACCACGCGCTCAACCACTGATCCACAGAGGCCGTCAAAGAAAAATAATACTATCAAGAGTTTCTTAGTCCTCACTCCTCAGCGTATCAATCTGATATGAAATATCAATCGGAGGCCCAATCCCCTGCCCTATTCCCTTCCCTACCCTCCCCTATTCCCTTCCCTTCCTATCACTACCCTCCCCTATTACCCTATTCCCTCTTAAAAGGCCGGCAACGCATCTGCAGCTCTTCTGATGCTGCGAGTGTCCATGGGCGACGGAAGTTGCTTTCCATCAGGTGACCCGTTTGTTCGTTTGCTCCATATTTCATAAAAAAAATATCAAAAGGCATACCTGAATGGTCATGGACGGGCAATTTAAGATTCTCCTTCAGCTGCAGCAGGTGGTTGACCAGGTCTTTGTCGTTGGGGTTCCGCACATCCTTGCGTTCGTCCACCACCGACCAGAACATCTTCTTGATGAAGTCAGTCGCAGCTTTAGAGAAGAACTTCAGTCTGCAAATATAGTTTACAACTTAACCAATTAAACAGCGTGAAAAGCAGGAAACTATTAAAGGTCTAATGGTTGGTTTTTCAGGTTTGTGGGTTAAACATAATATATTTATTGATAGTAGTATTCTCTAGAAATTCTGATAGGCAAACGTCGAAATACATATTAATCAATCAACAAAGTGGTTGAATACATAAACTTCTGTCAAAAAACCTCAGAACCCTAACGGCCGTTCCCAATATTCAATCTATCTCTGGTTCGACATACGACCGATCGCAGCTAGCATTGAATTGACATAAAATTTAAGTCTCTAATGTCTAATGAGAGCTATTCCTATCTCTAGTAGGGCAAAACCAGAGATAGATCAAATATTAGGAATGGCCGTTAGTGATAGATTTAAATTAATAGCAGTTGTTAGCTCCTGTTTGGTGAACAATGAATAATTTGTTAATAATCTTAATCTTGCTTTTAATGGAGTGTCACTGGTACGCTTATTATACGAATACAATACTTACGCCACCGTGCACTATTCTCAGAAGGGTAAAAAAATACTGGCCTTTAACTGATTAGGCTTCGTCTGGCAACTGCTCCCTAATTCTGTTTCCGATACAATTTCCTGTCGAATTTAACCTTTTATTCCCATTCTTACAGAAAAAATCTTGTAACATCGCCGTATTATACTCATAGTCATCATCTTTATTGAAATTCGTGACTTTAAGTTACTTTAACCCGAAACTGTTATTTTAACCCTTGATAACGGTTGTTAAATGCTACTTATGTATAATTTAAGACGAATGTCAGTGTAAAAATATTAAATGCGGGAACAGTACCTTTTTCTGAAATAAAAACTTATGCATGTCGTTCCCCGTACTCTATTCGAAATATGCAGATTTGATAAATATTTATCAAAATCGTAAAAACAAAAATACATGGGAGAGCCATGTTTCAGCACGAATGGGCCGGCTCGACCGGAGAAATACCACGTTCTCACAGAAAACCGGCGTAAAACAGCGCTTGCTCTGTGTTTCGCCGAGTGAGTGAGTTTAGCGGAGGCCCAATCCCCTACCCTATTCCCTTCCCTACCCTCCCCCATTCCCTTCCCTTCCCATCTCTATCCTCCCCTATTACCCTATTCCCTCTTAAAAGGCCGGCAACGCACCTGCAGCTCTTCTGATGCTGCGAGTGTCCATGGGCGACGGAAGTTGCTTTCCATCAGGTGACCCGTTTGCTCGTTTGCCCCTTTATTTCATAAAAAAAAAAATTAAAAAATCTGCATATTAATTGTTTCAGAGCCAACTCGATGCAAACTCATAAAAACTTTTTCTATTTATGATTAGTAAAGACATAGAATAAGAAAAAAACTATAAGGGATCCTCAACTGCTTACCTCAAGAAAGCAGCTAGCGCGGGCATAAGGAAGACCAGGGTAAACTCCAGCCCCCTCCAGAAGGTGAAGTGCACCATGTTGCTGGTGATGAACCACAGCGGGGACGGCTGGTCGTTGAGGATGCTCACCCGGATGCCGAACACGGTGTACGCGACCGTGTCTGATGTGTACATCGAGAACAGCTCCTGGGATATTAGGTAAAGTTTTGTCTACGTTAGTGGGCTATACTAGAGGTATAAGGTATACCGTATGTATACATGGTGTAACAAAACTAACTGATAATACTTTAGGATGTGTATGTGTCCCTTACATAGTGTTTGATGTAAAAGTAGCAGCGCTGAAGGAGCAAAGCTTTTTATGAGATTTGTATGGGCAACGTCATGAATTTTCCCATACAAAAGTAAATAAAAAATTGCTCTTTCAGGGCTGCTACTTTCACAGTGAATTCTATATAAGGATGCAAACCCCAAAGTATTATTACTTAGTTTTGTCACAACCTGTATAAGTAGTGACAAAATTTTTCATTTACTTAGGTACCTACTAAAAGTTTGTCACTCCTTATATCAGTATGCACGGAGACTACTATTTTGTCATTGTAGCAACTAGCAGGTCTTGACTAAATAAGTAATAATTGTATTTTTATGGATTATGTAGAAAGAAATCAGCATACATTAAAAGGAATATACTTAATATATTATTTTTAATTCTGATTTTTAAGGTACCCTCCTATGTATCTGTTTAGATTCCCTAGCGTCGAGACAAATAATAATAATAATAATAATATTTATTTGTTTCTCACAAAATTACAATGTAGTAATTTGTGGGAGACTTGGAGCCCAAACTAAGCCTAAGCCTGTATATTGGTGCCCCAGGCCCCCCCTCACAGACTATTTTAACTTATTTAAACAATGTATTTTATTTAACTTAAAAATCTATTTTACTTTTGAACTTAAAATTAAATGTTATATTTTAATCTTTTAAACGTAACTAATTATATTCGTCGCAGAAAAAGATTTTCAGTGTCTTGATAACTAAGGGTAACCAACCAGCGAGTAACTTTTTGTTTGCACTTAGTTTTGTTCTCGTGGTAAATTGATAAAATTCCATTTACTTTATTATACATGAAACTACCTAGGAAACAGAAAAATCTTTGGGCAAAAGTAGTCTTAAATATAATACAATCTTCGTTAGGGCATATCTTTAATCTACGGCGAAGATAATGTTTTAATTCTCTATCATAGTCTAAGGAAGTGTGTTTTTTAATGATGCAAGCTAAAATGAATAATTATTGGCGTACGCTTAAAACTTCGCATTTGGCATACAAATCAGCTGTGGGATAGAGGTTTGGTAATTTCCAGCCAACTTTTAAAAGGCACCTCTGCGATCTTTCCAGCCGCAACATTCTAGTTTTAGGAGCACCTCCCCATATGAGAATACAGTACGAGAGGAGTGATTGTACTAGAGCAAGGTAAGTTTTCTTAATGAGATTTGTGTCGCAGATGTGTCTTAGTCTGTAAAATAGAAAGGTGAGTTTACGTACTTTTTTTATGGTTATGGCAATATGGTGATCAAATGACATTCTGCTATCGATTAGAATTCCCAAATATTTAACACACCCGGTCTGAGCTAAAGGGATACATGCACAGTTGTTAGATGTGTGATTAAGACATGAATGCGCTTTTAAATTTAGGTGAGGCGTGGGTTGCGATGCTCCTGTTAGAGAAAAACTGATGTAGCTGGTTTTGTCAATATTAAGGGTGAGGTAATTATTGGTCAACCATTTAAAAACTTTGTCAAGACCTAGCTGAGCGGAACTAAAAGTTTCTTCCCAGGAATTGGATTGGAAGACGAGGGCTGTATCGTCGGCATACGTGAATATTTTCCCATAGGGTAAGTCTAACTCGCACAAACTGTTTATATATATATAAGAAACAGCGTGTGGCCCAAGATACTACCCTGTGGGACACCGTATTCTATAGGGAGCTCGTCGCTTATTGTTTCGCCGATTTTTACTAGTTGACGTCTGTTGGTCAAACAATGCGAGCTGGAGCCCTCTTACGCCAATATTTTCTAATTTGGAAATCAGTATGGGTATAGAGACCGTGTCAAAAGCCTTAGCCAGATCCAAAAAAAATGCCAATTACTTTAGCCTTCTTGTCTAATCCCCGCACTATATAGTCTGTTAGGTTATGTACAGCATCCGAAGTTGATATACCTGACCTAAAACCATATTGTGAATTAGATAAAATGTTATTTTTGTTAATGAATCCTATAAGTCTATTATTTAAAATTCTTTCTAAGATTTTAGATAGTGCGGGAAGAATGGCAATCGGCCTGTAGTTCTCTACACGGTCCCTAGACCCATTTTTATGAATTGGAATGATTTGTGCTAATTTAAAAGAATCGGGGAAAACACCAGTTGACAGGGATAAATTAAAAATATGAGCCAGTGGGGACGCAAGGAAACATGCGAATTTCTTGAGAAAAAAACTTGAGATTCCATCATGTCCTATAGCACAATCAGAGCGTAGGTTTGACAAAATCGTTGTAACTTCTTGCTCAGAAGTTGGAAGCAGAACAAGAGAATTGATGGTCTGGGTACTCTCATAATTTATGGCTTGAGATGGTGGTTTAATTTTTTGTGCGAGGGTGATACCAACTTGAGAAAAATAGGAATTTACTTTATTTACATCTTCCTTCTTATTTACATTTTTTAAAAGTTCCATGGGAACACTCTTGTCTCTTTCAGTAAAAGTAATGTAAGTAAATTCTTATTGCGTTCCATACTAATCTACTATTTTTCCCTGCCTTGTGAATCTGTCCTTTATCGTATTCAATTTTAACTTTTTTCAAAATTCGATTACCAAAATTTCTATATCTAGTGTATGATAATTTTATGATTTCATTATTTGGATCTTTTTTGAGTTTCTTATGTAGGTTATCTCTGGTTTTAATGCACCTTAAAAGCCCCGGTGTCATCCAGGGCTTAAGGAGGTTGCGACGGTTAGTAATTGTTTTAAATGTTGTGTTGGAAGTAATTAAAGTTTTAATAATATTCTCAAAAATCGATACGGCCTGGTTGACGTCTTGTGCTTCGTAAACAGGCTCAAAGTTTTGGATTTTGAGGTCAGATTCTAAATTATCGAAATCTGTGATTGATATCTTTTTACGGGTTTTAGTACTGTGTGCTGGATTTTGAATGAACATAATGACACTATCATGGTCCGTTATTGAAGTATCGGCAACATAACAGGCAGCGGTTCTCGTCGTTTTCAAGATTATATGGTCAAGACATGAAGTGCCATCTCGTGTAGGTAGGGTGTAAGCTGGAAGCATTCCATAGCTTGAAAGCAAATCAAGATAATCATCCATACGAGGATCTGAATATGATTCAGAAATATTTATGTTTATGTCGCCTACCAGCATGAGCGTTCTGTATGACTTCAAAATTTGTAGAGTTTCATTTAAAGAATTCAGAAATCCTTGAATATTATGTACTGACGGGGAGCGATATACTGCCACGATAGCTGTTTCGTTTGTCGTTAGAACGAGACAGTTCGCATTTGCTAAAATAGGCTCTTGAATGGCAACAGTCAGAGTTTTGTTATAGTATATTGTAACACCATCATTTTGTAAGTAATTATTCGAGGTGGTTGCACATCTATATCCCTCAAGCGAAGGTATAAACGCACATTGTGACAATCGACATTCCGTAAGGACCACAAAATCCCATAAGATATTTGATTTTGAGAGGACGATTTGTAAATTATCAAAATTAGCTTTAATACTTCTTATGTTTTGGGTTAAAATAGATAACGATTTTGGGTGTTTCATTAAAAGATCTCTGCAATTCTCTATCGTACATGTATTAGAGTCGGATACTTTTATGTTATCTATATCATTGTGTATACTAAAATCATTTATATTATCGAATATATATATATATATATATATATATATATATATATATATATATATATATATATAAATTATTGTGACTCTGACTATCGCCGCTTATCCTTCTGTTTGTGCTATAACATGGTATTATAATATTGTAAGTAAATTTTGACATGACGTGATAAGCTCTAGACCAGAGAAATAAATTATTTAAAGATTGCCCATTTCGTGTTAGTTTGTAATTTATAGGTAATAATAAGAAAATTACTCTATTTATGAACTTAACAATAATGTAGTATTTAATTAAACCTAGGATAGATCTCAGTGTTAGTAACATAATTTTAATACAATATTTTATTACAGCTAAACTAAGTAAGCAGGTAATATAAAAGTAGTATAATATAATTAAATTTAAAATGTAGAATACTTTTAATATTGGAAACTGACTATTTATGCATGCTAAGCTGGACAGTTTACAAGAAGTGTAAAATATAATCAAATCTAGGGTTGTAAACAGTTTTTTAACAATTATAATATCTAAAATATAAAATATTTTTAAACTTAAAAGATAACTATGATTAAAGTGTGCTAACCTGTCCAGTCATTTAGTTGATGTGCTGTTAATGTTGAGGTCCGATTCAGACTGAATTTTTATTATTTTAGAACCTTCTTTTTCTCTTAAGTATACCATTCCTTTTGATGTCCAGCAAAATTTGCATTTATTATTAGCTGCAAAATCACGCGCCATTCTGTTATTTTTTCTGGCCTTGGGGGTTAATGATTCCGAAATAAATAAATTAATGGGTCCATTTATTTCTAGGTGTTTGGTATTCAGTTTGTTGGCTGGATGTTGATAGTTATACTCTCAGACCAATAAAAAAAGATAGACAGAGCCATCCATGCTACGCGGTGAGGCAGGCAATAGGAAGCCGATACGGCCATAGGAAGCCGGCCGCCCGCCATTCCGGTTTCAACGAGTGACGGCGCATGTCGTTTTCATCTGTGTCAAGAAATATCAAAATATGCCGTCCTGCATCGTTAAATGGTGCAAAAACAATTCTTGTGCTCAAAAGAAACCTTGTGGGATTACGTTTCACAAGTAATTAGTTAAATATTTATGTATTACCGCCGAAATAACAAATTTAATTTATTAGTTTTAAAAATTGTCTCGGGAGTCTCGGAACACAGAACCTCAAACAGTGCTGCATGCTGGTCGCAAGATATTTTTCCCCATAATAGGGAAAAATATTATTACGTGCTGTATTATCCTGACAAATGTTTATTTTTAACCTAAAATTCGTTATTCATTTAAAATCTATTAATATAAATAAAATTGGAGTGTCTGTTTGTAGTATTGAAAGATTTTTTTACTATTTGCATATTAATCTGCATACGATACATACTGCATACACCAAACAACATTCTTTACAATTTTTGTCTGTATGTATGTCTGTCTGTTTGTCTGTCTGTTCTTAGTTGAAACACATAATTTATTAGATATAGATATTTAAGTATTTACTTTTTTCAGCAATTACTAATGAATGATGATTAACAATCTAGTTTGATAGCAACTTTTGTAGTCATTACTTAGTAGCTTAATAAGACTGCAACAGGATGGGAGTTTGACAATCTGAAACCCTGAGTTGGCAACATTATTTTTTTGCACACAAGCGCACGCCTAGCGTATTTATGCTAGGCGTGACGCACACATTGATCGACAGCGACTTCACCCCATTACCTGTAAATACTCCGTCTTTCTTTTTTTATTGGTCTGAGGTTATACTTTTTTACTCCTGCTAATAAATCTTGCTTACATTCTGAGTTTATGAAGTCAATAATGATAGGCTTATTCGATTGATTTTTAGTATTTATTCTGTAAATGTTTTTTATTTTATCCTGATTTATGTTTACCCCGATTGTTGTACATATTTTTTTGAAATATTTTTGTAGGTCTTGTGTTGTCTCTATCTCTAGTGCTTTAGGAATGCATCGTATTTCAACTTCGCACATCTTTGCGCTCCTTTCTAATTGTTCTATTTTATTTTCAAGGTGATGTACATACTTTTTAATTTCTTTATTTTCGTTCCGGTAGCTGTCCAGTTCCACACGCATATCATCATACTTTTTGCCTAAGAAATCAAGCGAACTAAACAATTCTTCGTTTTGGAGTTTTATTTCGGATATAGAATTTTGAATTACTGACAATTTTTGGTCCTGCATCTCAACAAAATGTTGAAACATTTTTTTCATCTGGTCCATACACGAAGTCATTAAACTTTCTTCTTCACTTACAAACTTGCGCTTGTTTCTCTATGTAATATTGTCTAACGCAGAGTCCGAGCCCGCATGTTGTAGCGGCGCCGGCGTAGTCGGCTGGGCGAGCGAGGTGCCTGAGGTGGAGGGGGCTGCGGACGGCGAAAGAATCATGGACGGTGGAGTACGCTTGAGCGGCATCGTAAAAATGTACTAGGCTCACAGAAAGCAATAGGAGTCAGCGTAGCCGATGTCTTGGGTCGTAGCAGTCGTAGCACTCGTAGCTCACCGTAGCTCACCGTAGCACTGTGTGTGTTTCGTAGCACTGGTACGCGTCGTTGACGTCACTGTCTAAGCTCCTCCAATACTATGCACTCCTATTATTTTACTATGAATTTTTAGCCAAAATATGATATTAAAAATTTCAATTAAATTGCGAAACGGTTTGTGGACACGTGCGCTCAGTTAGCGATCCAGAGGGGAAGGGACAAATACTTAAGAGCCCGGGTTAAACTCGAAATTCTCATACATACGTAATACCAAAGGGGCGTTCCACGCCAAGCGGACAGGAAAAAATAGTCGATGTCTCCGATTTTGATAATATTTGGATATGTTATACCTACACGTGTTATTAATACGTGTGCCAAATATTTTTGTTATATAATGGCTAGATTAAAAATGATGGGACTTTGAAACATGACTTTTCTATTCGACACTCCGTGCTTCAAAGTCGATTATAGATTTAAAATATATATATTAGAATAATTAAACCACTGAATTTGTTACTTCATTTAATGAGCTCTTTAAGTGCATTTTTGAAAACAAAAAAAAAATGTTTTTTTCTTTGAAAAAAATGCAAATTAATTTTTTTCTCTTGATTTTCTCAAAGAGGGACCCTTTTGATTTTTCTTATATTTTTTGTGTAAATAGCTAATATTCTATAGAACATTCCTGCACAACTTCTATAATGGGCCGGGAAGTGGATTAGGAGCTAGACTGAAAATACTTCCG
The DNA here is from genome assembly GCA_905333045.1 of Lysandra bellargus. Lineage (NCBI taxonomy): Eukaryota > Metazoa > Arthropoda > Insecta > Lepidoptera > Lycaenidae > Lysandra > Lysandra bellargus. Next base: position 3,831,178 of record HG995333.1, read on the forward strand.
AAGGGTGGCGTCCAGCGCCATACTGTACTATGGGCAGAAATCGCTAAGTAGTGGAAATTGCCAAAATACTTCGATTTTGATGTGGAGAAATGAACCCTTAGATAAGTTTTTTTAAAGAGTAACATAATTTAAAAAAAAGAAATTTTTTTTTTTTGAGAAAAAAAAAATTTTTTTCACGAATTTTTTTTTCTTGTAAGTAAACATTTTTTGTCTATTTCTCTTTCAAAAATCTATTAAATGTTACTCTTCACTATATCGAAATTGATGTTATTTGGCAATTTCCACTATGTATCGATCTCTGCCCATAGTATTGTATGGAGCTGGACGCCACCCTTCGGAAGTATTTTCAGTCTAGCTCCTAATCCACTTCCCGGCCCATTATAGACGTTGTGCAGGAATGTTCTATAGAATATTAGCTATTTACATAAAAAATATAAAAAAAATCAAAAGGGTCCCTCTTTGAGAAAATCAAGAAAAAAAAAAAATTTACATTTTTTCCAAAGAAAAAAACATTTTTTTTTATTTTCAAAAATACACTTAAAGAGCTCGTTAAATGAAGTAACAAGTTTAGTGGTTTAATTATTTTAATGTATATATTTTTTAATCTATAATCGGCTTTGAAGCACCGAGTGTCGAATAGAAAAGTCACGTTTCAAAGTCCCATCATTTTTAATCCAGCCATTATATAACAAAAATATTTGGCACACGTAGTAATAACACGTGTAGGTATAACATATCCAAATATTATCAAAATCGGAGAGATCGACTATTTTTTCCTGTCCGCTTGGCGTGGAACGCCCCCAAAATCATTTTGTCATACGAAAGTATTTAACATGTTTGAGTTATTTTTCAGCTTAAAATAGTAATTACCTAGGTTCCTGAACAAAAATTAACTTCAAAATATTTAAACACAAAAAAAAAAATTTTGTGTATAAATTTTTTTTACTAAATTTACTACTAAATATTTAAACACTAAAAAATAGAGTAAAACACTAAAAAATATATAAATAAATAGTAAATTTACTACAAAATATTTAAATACTAAAAAATATTTTTTGGAGTTGAAATATTTTGTAGTAAATTTAATATTTATGTATATATTTTTTAGTGTTTTACTCCATTTTTAGTGTTTAAATATTTAGTAGTAAATTTAGTAAAAAAAAAATTATACACAAAAAAATTTTTTTTTGTGTTTAAATATTTTGAAATTAATTTTTGTACAGGAACCTAGGTAATTACTATTTTAAGCTGAAAAATAACTCAAACATGTTAAATATTTTCGTATGAGAAAATGATTTTGGTATTACGTATGTATGAGAATTTCGAGGGTAACCCGGGCTCTTAAACTATGAGACTATGAGTGAACTAATATTGTTATTGTCAAAACAATTAAAGCGAAAAATCACGGACGTAAAAAAAACGGAGTAACCTTGTCTAATCACGAGTGAAGCATAGTAATGGCCGTCCGTGTAGGATGTGTGCGTGTCATTGGCGCCGTCACTATGGGTACACATTTGGGTACAATGACAGCGGGTTGTAGTACCTAGTTGCGTGTGTGAGTGTCGGTCACGTGTACCATCGAGGAAATTGATTCCTATGCAGTTGATAGACCAACTATGGTCGAATATGTCAATTCAATGTTAATTGTGATCTGTCGGCTGGGTTTGACGTAACGCAACCAAACTACGTAGGTCCCTGATCTGCATAGGAATCAACTTGCCTGATAGTACAATAAACGAAATTGTCGTACCTTGCATGCTTCACCTCTTTATAGTGTAATGCTCCGTCAGTATTTTTTACGTCCGTGCGAAAAATATTGTTTTCAAAGCATTTCCTCATATAAAAAAAGGAGAACACGTTTCTGCGTTTGTGGTATTCTCACAGTTAAGAAGCGTTATTTCCACAACACATTATTTATGCAGATTTTCCTGTTTGCATGCGATGGTATGTTTAATTTACCATAACGGAATAAATGTGAATGCAAAAATCGAGGAAACTTAAATTTTCTGCATCGAGACAGAACCGAAAGAAGTAGCGAAAAAAAAAAAACATTGGGCCATGATTTCCACTACGATTCCGAACGCATATGTGTAGCATAATAATATGTGATTATATTGTGTATATTATATAAGTAATATTTCAGACGTGGGAGAGCCATGCTTCGGCACGAATGGGCCGTCTCGCCCGGAGAAATATCACGCGCTCACAGAAAACCGACGTGAAACAGCGTTTGCGCTGTGTTTCGCCGAGTGAGTGAGTTTACCGGAGACTTTTTTTCATAAAAAAAAGTACATTACATTACATGGTATTTGCAATCATAAGTAAATCCATACTGATATTATAAATGGGAAAGTCCGTTTGTCCGTTTGTCCGTCAGTCTGTCTGTCTGTAGAAAAGCGTTTAGAAAAGGTAACTACTTACCAATTACCTATAACGGTAAGGGTCTAACGAGCATAATTATTTGTGAGTTGTGAGTCGCAGAATTTCGGCTGGCAGAAATTCTGCTGCATTCAGTTTCTAGTGGAGTTCCCAGAGCGTAAAAATCGTGCAAACTTCCGATTTTTGCAATAGTGGATGAAAATTGTGAAGAAAAAAAGGAATGTGTAGCTGAAAACATAAATAATAAAGCTTACCTATTGAAAAGTTGTGCTTTTGATTTTTAAATTATTCTCTTCCACTTCAAGTACATAAACTCATAAACTGTAAAATTTTGAAGAAAATTTGCATATTTCTTTCTTTTAAATATATAGCAAAATAATAAAATATATTATATTTTTTTTGATTTGTATCGTTGCTTATATTCCAAAAAAAGAAAATAAGTTGAAAAAATATATAATTTAGATTTAAAATTAATATTTTTGTATGTAGATGAGCATACCTCCAAATGTGCTTGTTGTGTGCCTCGCCAGGTAAATGGCGTTCCTATTTTTCTTTGGTTTTAATAGGAAGTTTAAAATTATTTTTTAGGCTTAACAAAGCCTTCTATTTCTTAATGTGTATAACTTTTTAGCTCTTACTTTATGAAATTTTCTGAAAATGTAGCACAAACTTTTCACGGATATTTCGAAGAAAATCTGTATTTTATTTCTTTTGATTAGGTTTTTACAGAATAAAATTGATTTTTTATTTATTTTTTGTCATTAATTACATTTGGTAAAACATACTTAAAGGAAAAAAATACACATTAGGTTAAGAACTAATATTTTTTGTATTCAGATAAGCATTTTCCAAACATAGGTCGCAGCATGCGTCTTTAGTATGTACGTGAGATTTGTAGCACCCGATTTTTTTTCTGGCTTTAAGTAGGAAGTTTAAATATATTTCAAAGACTAGAAAAAGTCTTTCATTTGTCGATGCATTTAATGTTTTAGCTCTCACTTAAATAAATTTTCAACAAGTATATAAAAATATTTTCGGTCTATTTTACACATTTTTGGAGATATTTAAACGTTTTTAAGTACTTGAAAGTTATCCTTTCTCTAAAAATTAAATACGCACAACAAGTAAGTTTAGCACACTTTTCGTTACACCCTTAAATCCACCCAAATCCTTTTATCTTGGTTACGACGAGCGTTAATCTCTAAAAACTTTGCAAAAACCTTATAGTTGTATTTAGCTTAGCAAAGCAAACTTTCTTTATTAAAAATTGTGTATTTGGTTAATTTTCAACGTAAACAATCGGATAATAGTCATTAAATAACAGGAACAAGAAAAAGAAATTTCTGGACCTGTTTTATATGGTGAAATATTAATTTTTAATTAGGTAACTAAAAAATTAAAAGCACAAAAAAATTTTTGGTAAACTTTGCAAGTTATAGTGTAAAAAAGAAAATGACACCTCAAAAACAAAAATCCATTCACTATTACAATTTTCGGAGGTTAAAACCTCTGGCGACTGCACTATTACATACAAAAGTCCTGTTAATTCCACACGAGCGTAATTTTGTGAGTCATGATTTGTCTGAAAAATTATTTACGCAACCGAAATTCTGTGACTCACGACTCACAAAATTACGCTCGTTTGGCTTCACCCTAAAGCAAAATAAATACATAATTCTGTTAACACAAGCCAAAGATCTTTCTTACCTTAAGGTTGACATTGTTATTTTTCTCCACAAAATCCCTTTGGATCTTCTTGGCCAGCTCCTTGGAGTTCTGGTTCATGAGCTCCGTGACCAGCTTGAGCCGGTGGCCGGTGAACATGGGCGACAGCTCGTGACGCACGTCCCGCCATATTGGATTCTAGAATACAAATTCAAATTTTAAAAAAGCAACACAAATCGTTATAAATTTAGGGCTTTCACCACTTCCTGATAAGGAATAGGCTATCTGCAACCTATGTGACAGATACTCCATACTCAATCTGTCAGATAAGTCGTGGATAACCTATCCGGGACTTATCAAGAAGAAGTGAAACAGCCCAAAACAGCCAAAAAAGAATTTCAACAATATGGGAAACTAACTTCTTTGGTGTTGTGCCTATGTGCTGTCTAGCGGTAATTTATGCAATTCGGTTACTCCAAAATTCGTTATCGCATGGGAACTGTAAATTTTTTTTGGATAAAATATGTCCTTTGTCCTTTCCTGGGACTTGAAGCATCTTCATACCCATCAAAATCGGTTTAGCAGTTTGGGCGTGAAGAAGTAACAGACAGACACATTTTCGCATTTATAATAATTATTAAGACTAAGAGGTATGGATAGTAATTTCGTGGCTCTAAAAAGTGGCAAAATTTTTGCCATGTAGTTGTCGCAGCCAACTGGTTAAAATAGCTGTTCAATCAAACAGCTAGCCCATTGACTGAACAACGCCATTCAATCACACGTCTAGCTTTTTAATTGAATATTTCAGTAGCTCAAAACGTTCAACACTACAGCTGATTCAAAAGCAGCCGAATGATTGAATTAGTTCAGCGCTCACCACCGCGGCGCTAGGTGCATTTTGTTTACAATATGGCGTCAACCAGCCGGTATTTTATGATTGTTTTAAGATATTTTTCGTAATTATATTAAGTTACAAGTGTTATTAAAGTGACAGAAGTTATGGGGGCACATACGAGTGAATCAAAATTTAAACAAATATTCGATGAGAAATTACGGGATTATGCAATGCGTCACCAAGATATTTATTGCAATTGTGTTCAAAATGAGTAAGAATACAATTTATTTTACTTGTTATCGTTACGCTTGTGTAATAACACTAAACAAATGGTCACGTAAGTTAATTTCCCATTTAACCAGTTAGCTAAGCGTTGTCTAGTTGTAGTGTTGAACGTTGCAGTCAACAAGTCGGCTAAACAACGAATAGCCGTGTGATTGAATGGCGTTGTTCAGTCAAAGGGCTAGCTGTTTGATTGAATGGCTATTTTAATCAGTGGACTGCGACATAGTCATACCCATCTACTTACATAAAAATGGCTGAATTACATTCAGAACAGAAACAAGAACATATTATTTTGTTTCTAACCAAACGACATTTTGTCTGTTAATATTGTTTTTGACTTTGAATAATGAATCAAAGTAAATTTATACGATTTTAAACATCAAATGCGTACTTAATCAATTAACTAAGTCAATTAATTTAGTATGCTATTTGATGTTTGAAGCCCCACTAATACTTTAATCAAAACATAGTCGTTTGATCAACTATATTATAGTGACTTAAATATAAGGATTCAATAATTATTTTGGGTATCGATTTGTTATATTCAGTACCTTATTTGTAATAAAATGTTGTTAAGTATATAATATAATACACGAAGCTGTAAATATTATGTCTGTGTTTTTCACGTTGTTAGTATTCAGATTTTAAATAAGTACTTGTCATAATCACGAATTTCCAACATCGCGTTTTATTGTGTGATGGAAAATAATAGAGAAAAGTTTCACCCATATATTAGTACAATATAATAATTAATACTTCAGGAATTGCTATTGTAATCTATTGTTGTCGCGATCACCGGTGCTCGCGCGGGGCCTGAAGGCCTCACTATCCACACTAATATTATAATTGCGAATATATTATGTGTCTGTCTTTCTGTTCTCTTAACGCCCAAACCACTGAACCGATTTTTCTGTTTAAAAGGACATAGGTTACTCCTGGAAAAATGTACACTACCTGCGCTATAAATGAATAATGGCGCAAGGGAGTTGCAGGCTAGTTATAATAATAAATCAGATGTCTATCTTTAGTAACAACTTTAGGTATGTTTGTAATTAAAATGATAACATCCCAAACGGAGATAAAAATATCAATATCGTGAATTATGTAAATAATATGACAAAAACATGACAAAAACACTTTATTGATAAAAAACCGGCCAAGTGCGTGTCGGGCCAAGCGCAATATAGAGTCCTGACTTCCGACTTCCATAGAAGCGCTAGTTTTTTAAAATGTTTGTATGGTCAATGAATGTACATTTATAACGTGTTTTACACTACTAAAAACATAATCACAGTTACTTTTGTTATGTCTATGCTGTATGTCTTCGGTGGTATATGGGACACACAGAGATATAGACTACGGAGCAGTAGCAGGAGGGCACAAGTGAAAGACTCGAGAGCGTTGGACCAAATGTTTATTGAAATAATATTTTACTTATTCTAAGCTCCGTTCATACGTCACATCTTACACACACAATTGCAACTCGCACGCGTCAGCATTCACACACTTACAAACAGGGTTCAAAGTACAGACCCCACACTTTCAAAGGAATTTGAACGAAAAGTTCCTTTATACTTCGCCAAATACATTTTTTTAGTTGATCGACTATTACTCAATAACTTATGAAGTGATAGTTTTCCTTTTAAATTCAGCATATTTCTTACTCCCGTGAATTTTTCCACATTTGCACAAGCAACCGTTTAACTGGTAAAACAGGGAGACACTGGACTCTAACGATTTTTTCCACTTTAAAACTCAATATTTCACAAACGGATTTCTAAATCGGAAAATGATCTGTGGATACTCATATTATTTTTAAAAAACCTATCCAACGACACCCCACAAGATTGAGTGGACGCGAAAAAAAAATCATCCCCGCTTGATGTGTAGGGGAAGCCGGAAGGTATCATAAAAAATGTTTTAAAGATTTTATGTACCATTATGTATCATTATTATGTGTACATTCATGCCAAATTACAGCTTTGTAGGTCACTAGAATCATAGATTATGTTTAACTTTACGTTTTATATAATTGCGAAAACTTTATAACTGGCTTTATGTTTCTAATTATTTAATTGTACTCTAATACTGTAATTTCTGCAAGCTGTAAGTTTTCCGAATAAAATAAATAAATAAAAATAGTCTCTGAGCAAAACCGCGGACAGACAGACAGACAGACGGAGAGAGAGACAGACAGACGAACAGACCGAAACTATAAGGGTTCCTTGTTGACTACGGAACCCTAAAAATAGTCCATTAGAATTATTAACAAAGATCTCACCAACTTAGTTGTGAATTAGCTATAGCCATATCATGAGATTTTAAAATAATTGTACATTTTAAAATAACATTAAAAAAAACTTACATTGACTGTAAACAAGTTGAGTGAACCAAGAGGATCCGACTGGTTAGAATACAGATACCGATTGTTGAAATACTCGAAGTCCTTTGTAAGGACGACCCTGGCTAGCTCAGGAGTCTGTACCACCAGCGCCGGTTTTAGACCGAGGTATATCCCGACGTAGTCCCTCGGAAATCTTTCCCCCAACTCCATGCAGTAGTCCCAGAAACTCTTGCGCATTAGGAAATTTAAATTCCCTAACGGAAAATAAGGTTGGTCGAATTCAACCCCCCGTTTCTTCCAGTATTTGTATGTTTGATGCACATACACACCCAGGAGGATTACGGTGCACACACACAGCCATAGTAGCGTACTAAAAATGTAATCCCACATGGCGACCGCGCGGCGCTATGTCGGAAACTATAATATTATGTATGTCCCAACTCCCACGAATGTTGGGTATATTATGTTTTTGTACTTATCATCGAGATAAGAGCCGGTGTAATGTATCATGACGGGCGAATTTATAAATAGTTTCCTAAGGCATCCATTACACGGTAGATTTTGCTGCCAGTTTTACCACAGTCATGACTGTGATTGTTGAATAACCTACCGTGTAATGCAGTGACTGATGGTTGCATGAAATTGATTGACGAAAATTTGGATATCTTGATTTTTGCTTCATGCAACCATCAGTCACGAATTTTGAGTGAGTGTTATTGTTATCTCATATTTTGACTAAATAGGAAAAAAAATAGAAACGTATACCTTTGAAAATTTTGGCTTTGACTGACATAAAACTGAAGAGAATTGAGTGACCGTTTAATACCATTCGTCAGTCCATCAGATATGTACGTCATATTTTATCACATTTTGTTTAGGTCAAAGTTTATGAGTGTATAAGCTTATTATCAAATGGAATAATTACTGAAAACACGGAAAAACTACTGAAATTTATTTGATTCGCATAGTGGTTTTCGGAGTTTGTACATAGTTTACTTTTTATGTAAAAAATTCGTAAGTCGTTTATTATATTACTAGCTGTCCCGGCAAACGTTGCTTCTATGTATAAGTATATCTATACTTAGTATAAAACAAAGTCGCTTTTTCCCCCTCATGTCCCTTTGTTCCCTTTAGTCTTTAAAACTACGCAACGGATTTTGATGATTATTTCCATGGACGTATAAAAAAAGGCTTATTTCAGTGTTAGATAGCCCATTTATCGAGGAAGGCTATAGGCTATATTTTATCACGCTAAGACTAATAGGAGCGAAGAAATAGAGGAAAATGTGGAAAAAACGGGGAAAATTATTTGAAAGGGTTAACTTGAACGCTCTAATCTCAGGAACTACTGGTCCGATTTGAAAAATTCTTTCAGTGTTAGATAGCCCATTTATTGAGAAAGGCTATAGGCTATATTTTATCACGCTAAGAGTAATAGGAGAATGTGGAAAAAACGGGGGAAATCATTTGAAAGGGCTTATCTCACGAACTACTGGAGCAATTTTTATGTTATTTGGCACAGATAAGAAGTAGACCACGTGAAGGATCATTGGCTATCGATTTTAATAATTTTTTCAGTGGCTAGGTATATATTTTATACCCGTGCGACGCCGGGGCGGGTCGCTAGTTGCTAAATAAAGTATTTCGCCCATACTCGCCCATATTATTTTATTGAAGTATGGCACCATGGCAACGTCATCGCTAGCCCGTCGCATAAACAATGGTCGCTGTCAGTCTTGAGTTATAATAATTTACTATTATTTATTCATCAAATGCACTTATCAATATAAAAAGTACCCAGTAGCTCATTTTCAGACCCACTGAATATGCATATAAAATTTGGTTAAAATCAGTAAAGCCGTTTCGGAGGAGTACGCTATCTAACATTGTGACACGAGAATTTTATATATAGGTAAATATAACAAAACGAAAGCAATTTATTGAATGTTTTTTGCGATTTTTTAATGAAAGATTTTATAAGTTATATAAATAAGTATTGTTAAATTTTTGGAAGTCGTTAAAGTGTAATTCAATAATAGAATTGAAAAATATGTATCACGTTATTCACGTAGGTACAAAACGGAAAAATCACAAGTGAAGGAAGTTAAGCACCACAAGTATGTAAGAAGCAAGGAAACCTGCTAAATGCGCTTGACCAGTTTGCACTTTGCATTTTTCACCCCTTTTTAATAATTTCAGCACGCCTCGAAACTTTTTTCGAGAATATCTTCACAGGCATGGAAAGTTTATTATTTTACGAGATTTAATTTTATCTTCGTGAGCCCCCGGAGTTCCCAATTTCTTAACAAGCGTACAAATATTATATTATTATGTACCCGGATCAGGGTTGGAATAGCTTTACGAGACCAGAAATAAAACGTAACATAAAATTATATGGCGCAGGCCGTGTCGTGTGGAGTTATAAAAGTGACCTAAGAGATATTATATTTTTATTATATTTCAGTAAATAGTAAATATATATTTTGTTGTGTCATGAATATTGGAAAAAAAACTATGAAAATCGTATAAAACGTGAATTAACTTTTACGCAATATTTTTTAATAATAATTTAATTATAAAAATGTGACAAGTGATAACCCTAAAATTTAGGTACCGTCATTTAGGTACCGTATTTAGGATCCTAAAAAAGCATCCTTAATTCAGTTTCCCAAATTAAGAATCCCGAATAAAGTATCTTAGATACAGGTATTTTGATTCCTCCTACATTGAGGAATCAAAATTTCTTAATATAGGATCCTGGTGACACTGGTGATACCGCTGACACAGTGTGTGCAGTATGCACGAGTCAGGCCTTTAGAAACAATTTCATTGCTCAAAATATTTAGAACTTGAAACTTGAACTTTAAGGTTTACAAAAAATGTACCAGATGTCATTTGGAAATACTTATTATACTGTACTCGGCGAAACATGGCGGTAGCGGTCATTGACTCCCTGTCAAAAACTTGTCATTTTCTATATAAACCGCGACTGACAAGAAGTGTCAGATGTTGTCAATCGCGGCTTTTTATAGAAAATAACAAGTTTTTGACAGGGAGTCAATGACTGCTACCGCTATGTTTCGCCGAGTGCATAAAATAAGGCAAGTAAATTAGTCAATAAAAAGTTGGTGGGTTTCAATCTTCAAGTTGAGACAATATAGTTGTGGCCTGTGGCTGTTCGGTTCGAGACCTATAGGGCTGTCATCGAAATATTGTTAAGTGTTATTTAACAATAATGATATTTTTTACTGAACTTCAGATTTATAAATGAATAATCCGGCAAAGTTATAAGCCACATTAAAATGCTAGTATTTTCAAATTTTAGTTTTAATTTAAGTTTAATTTTAGTTTAAGTTTAGTTTCTTGTTCTGTCACACGTAGAGGCGAATATTATCAGCTATATCTTATTAAATGAACATTTTGACCAATAACGTATGGGGCTTATAAGTGCCTTTAAACTTCGTTTTACTGCAGAATAATCTTATATATAAAAATCTCGTGTCACAATGTTAGTCCACGAACTCCTCCGAAACGGCTTTACTGATTTTTACCAAATTTTATATGCATATTCAGTGGGTCTGAGAATCGGCTACTGGGTACTTTATATATTGATAAGTGCATTTGTTGAATAAATAATAGTAAATTATTACAACCTGAGACGTAGTGTATATTGTTCTTTATTATCGTAAATGTGCATGCTCCTTAATTATGTCTTACGCAGCGTAATACAAACTTATTGTTCAAGTACGTAGTTTTCCATGTTGTAATAATTATGTGTTTTTTTGAATTAATAATAAATTGGATCTTGACCTAACCAGTCCTTTCAATTCCCATCTCAACGTGGCTGACCATCGCCACACTTCAACAGCGACCATTAAGTTTGTGCGACGGGATAGCGATCAATGGTGACATACTTATTTAGTCACTTCAGTAAAATAATATGGCAAATTATATTATGGCAAAGCAACGTTTGCAGGGACAGCTAGTCTTATATATAAAATTCTCGTGTCACGATGTTAGTTACCGTACTCCTGCGAAACGGCTTTACTGATTTTTACCAAATTTTATATGCTTATTCAGTAGGTCCGAGTATCGGCTAATGGTTTCTTTTTATAATTATTGACTAGCTATTTGACCGAGCTCTGCTCGGTATTCGATGTAACACGAATAAAATGACATCATGACAAATCGTATATATATATATATATATATATAATATATATACAAGAATTGCTCGTTTAAAGATATAAGATAGGTGCATTTGTTGAATAAATAATAGTAAATTATTACAACTCGAGACTGATGCGACCATTATTTGTGCGACGGGATAGCGATGGACGTTGCCATGGCGCCATACTTATTTAGTCACTTTAATAAAATAATATGAGCGAAATCTAGTAATTAATAATAGTTCTTAGATATTTTATAGTTTCTTAATAAATTATGTACTTACTACAAACACGAGTTCGTTTTCAACATAAAGATTTTAGAAATATCCAGTGCTAATCACAGATAATTTTAACCTTTCTTATATTTATCGAAATCCCAGTGCAGAGCTGTACACGTCAATCTAGGTTTAGACTTTCGTGAAACCTAGTTTACACTGACAGCCCTACCCGTTACACGCTCTATCGGATATTGGATTGTCACTCCACATCCAGAATGTTCGACGTTAATTAACAGGGGGCATGTCGGCGGTCGAGCACAACCTTTACTGTCTACTACACATCATTTTAAACTGAGCTAATTTTATTGAAATGTTCGCCGATCAATCTCAACCTTTACTGTCTCTTTGATGTCATTGAATGTGTTTTATTTTGGTTTTATGAATGTAGCTCTAAGGCCTGTATTCACTTTGATTAGTGCAAGTGCAAGTGACTAGTAATTGAGGCAGTGGAGTGCAGGTGTGTAGTGCAAGTAGTGTCCAATTCTTGTTTAGTGGCTCTTTAGTAATTTAATTTAGTAAATTCAGTTGTAGCTGTCAACACGAGCGTCCAAGTTTCAAAAATAAAACTTTTGACATGTCCTTCATTTTTAATATTGGTTTTATTAAAAACGAGCTTTTGCCCGCGGCTTCGCTCGCGTTAAGAAGTATTGTTATATACAAACTTTGATCCCCTATTTTCACCCCTTGGAGGTAGAATTGATCAAAATCCTTTCTTAGCGGATGCCTACGTCATAACATCTACCTGCATGCCAAATTTCAGCCCGATCGGTCCAGTGGCTTGGGTTGTGCGTTGATAGATCAACATGTCAGTCAGTCACCTTTGAGTTTTATATATAAAGACCACGAAGTATTTTTATATGTCCTTTCCCAAGACTCAAAGTATCTCCATGCCAAATTTCAGCAAAATCGGTTCTGACTTCTGAGGTATAAACGTGAAGAGGTAACAGACAGACAGACACACATTCGCATTTATAATATTATTAGTATATTAGTAAGTAATAAGTATGGATTAGTATGGAAGTAATTGAAAGGGTGTCCTTTTGTACTTTTAATAGGTATATTATTTAATAATGATATACTACATCTATGGACGCTTCACACGGCACACCACGTCAGTCTGGCCCATAAAGTTAATATACCTAGCGGAATAATAGTAACAATCTCGAGCTGTCAAATGAAACCAAAATTGGTTTTCATCTGTCATGCACTTGCACTCGCAAAAAATAGAACACGCTTTTAATCACGTTACTACGCAGCCGACTAGTCACTTGCACTAATCAGTCGCTGTCCACACTTACTTTCTACTAATCACTCATCACCTGTACTAGTCACCTGCATTTAATCACTAATCAAAGTGAATACAGAACTAATCACGTTACTACGCAGCCGGCTAATCACTTGCACTAAACAGTCGCTGTCCACACTTACTTTTTCCTAATAACTAATCACTTGCCCTAATCACTTGCACTTATTACTAATGAAAGTGAATACGGGCCATAGTGTTGGTGTGTCTTGGAATAGACACTTACTTGTGTCATTTTAAGAGACAGTTGCTTAGCATTATCTTGGCATTCGTCTCTGATGTCATTGAATCACCAAAATATATCGGTAAAGACCATTGAGATGTAAAAGGCACAATTATTAGTCGGCATCGGCAATCGGCGCATGAGTACCGAAAACATGTGTTCTGTGCCGAAAACTATTCCACCTCAAATTTTTTATGCGATCCTCTTCAAATTGCCCTCCTGATGCCGGGCCATGGCAACATGCATTTATATAATCGAGGGCAATTTGAAGAGGATCGCATAAAAACATTGAGGTGGAATAGTTTTCGGTACTCATGCGCCGATTCGTGCTAGACTAAATTCACAAGGCAGTTACCCCGTGCAGAGGAGACAGAATGATAGAGTATGCCGACTTAGAACTGATGTAAAAATTTTTAAGTTTGACGTATTATGACAAAAGTCGTCGCTTGGGTCATTACCTACAAATTTAGTTGTTGTTTATATTTTGGCACATGCAAAGAAAACTGCCAGAATTCAATTTCAAAATCTTCTTTTTAAAAATAAATTATACCAGCCAGCGCGCCAGCCTTCTTATCCTGGCGAAACCCGACCGAAATTACAGATATTAATACTCGTCCGTCTCTTAATAGTCGAAGTACTGGTAGTTATGTCTATTGTGCCCCGCGTATGGAATTATTTAAATATTATCTATACTAATATTATAAAGCGGAAGAGTTTGTTTGTTTGTTTGAACGCGCTAATCTCAGGAACTACTGGTGCGATTTGAAAAATTCTTTCAGTGTTAGATAGGCCATTTATCGAGAAAGGCTATAGGCTATATTTAATTACGCCACAACTAATAGAAGCGAAGAAATAGAGGAAAATGTGGAAAAAACCGAGATGTTAAGAAACTACTGTAGCAATTTTTATGTAATTTGGCACACATGAAGAATAGACCACGTGAAACGACACAGGTTTCTTTTTTTGTGGAAAAATGTACGGTTTCCCGACATTCCTAAATTACGCGGGCGAAGCCGCGCGGAACATCTATCATATCATAAAATTATATTGTCCCACACAATATACTTTTATGATTTGCGCGTTAACTATTCAATCGATGTACGGGAAAAACTATAAACTAAAGTCCACGCGGACGAAGTCGCGGGCAACAGCTAGTTATTATTATATTTTGACAGGTTCAAAAAAGAAAATAGTCTATTTTCGGCTGTAATTTTTGTTCCCTTTTCGATTTCTATATTATTTTAACCATACCAGTTTATGAGTTGGTAATTAATAAAAAAACATAAACAAATATACTTAATAATAAATTTAACCATTTAGCAGTTTCATGAAAAGTGGCTAGCTCGTACTCCTATGGGTACTTTAAACTGTTAGTTTCGATTCTACGACCACATAAAAGTTCACCTCGTAACCACAGTTATAGTTAACCAGTATTGACAAATGAAATACCTCATATTCAATCTCAATAGTTTGAACTCAGCCTGTAGTTTGATTGTAAAACTTTGCTATTGCCCTCTGATATTAGTATTTTTCTAGGTTATTAAATTAAATATATATTACTTATAACAAAATAATATGTAGTGTCATATGAAATGTAAAATTAATGTAAATTGACTGAGTGGCGTTTTCTTTGCCAAGGATAACTTTCGATATTATATCATAGTTTCGATGCAGTTAAACACTAAGGGCGTGTTTCACCGCTTTCTGATAAGGCTATCCACCACTTAGCTTGACAGATGGAGTATGGAGAATCTGTCAAATAAGCCTATCGGGCACCTTATCAGGAAGCGGTGAAACAGGCCCTAAATATAAAAGATGGAGTTTATTGCTAAAAGCTACTTTGCCCCCAATAAGTCAACAATATTTTAAATATTAAAAAAGGTTGCAAGAATCAGAGAGGCCTTTTATAATAAAATTACTTAATTCATAAGTAAGGTATCCCAGACAGATAGCCTGAGGCTGAGGGTACGTCAAGAAATTTTCCTACTAATTATTCGAGATACTTTGATAGAATCTAGCCTTTAGGTCACATAAGATTATTATTATTTTGTTGACTATATTATCTTAAAGTGAAATAGTATTTTATTGCAATAATATAGAATTCGAATATAACGACTTAAGGTGAACGCAGATTTGGCCGCACCACACGCAACGCAGTCGCCGCATTCGGAATTCTTTATATGAAGTTATAGGCAAGGTCGCATACCTACCTACCCGCGCCGCAGTCTTCGCAACTTCTACATTCTTTGTATGAAGAATTCCGAATGCGGCGACTGCGGTGCGTGCGGTGCGGCCAAATCTGCGTTCACCTTTAGGAGCTTTATTGGAGACACGACAGTTTTTAAACAATCTTGTTTCACATAGACGAATCAGCTTTACGATTAAAGAGAAACAGGCCCCTTAGACAAAGTCCCTTTCGTTAAAAACGATAACGAAATTCGTTATCAAAATGTATGGGATTTGACAGTAGTCTTCGTCTGTGAAATGTCATTTAGCGATGACTTAATAATTATGTCAAACTGCATACATTTTGATAACGAATTTCGACATCGTTTTTAACGAAAGATACTTTGTCTAAGGGGCCAGTTGTGTCTATCACGCGGCGCATACCAAGACAAAACTATTTTGTCTACGACGACGC
The DNA here is from genome assembly GCA_905333045.1 of Lysandra bellargus. Taxonomy (NCBI): domain Eukaryota; kingdom Metazoa; phylum Arthropoda; class Insecta; order Lepidoptera; family Lycaenidae; genus Lysandra; species Lysandra bellargus. Next base: position 3,847,300 of record HG995333.1, read on the forward strand.
AACGCATACATCAGTGTTCAGACACTAGGTACACAGTTAGACAGTTTTGTCATTGATGTGCGCGCTCACATACACTTTAAAGGGAAGCCGACAATCGTTAGTCAGACTTGTCGCCGTGCAGTTCTTGTACGCATTAGACATCTTTGTCTATGAGACGTTTTGTTTCAAATGTGCGCGTCTAGTAGTTTTTATTATGCGATAGTCTGTCTAAAAACTGTCGTGTCTCTAATGTGCGGTGGCCCTAAATGATAACAAAATGTGATGTAATTCTATGTATGCAGGTAAACTTTCATCATAATATACCAACATAATTATATTGTCTTTCTCTGAAACTTTGACAAAGTTACATGAAAGACGAAGACAGCGACCCTTGATTCATAGGCAGTTGAAGGACCTAAGGCATTTTCTTCGGAATATGTCCCACTGCTGGGCGAAAGCCTGCCTCGAGCTACATTCCATCCAACCGTGTAATTTTCTAGGAACTGACAAGACAATCGAGACAATTTTGTCGTCCATTCGCTCTTAAGGGGCCGGGCTACCCTCGAAATTCTCATACATACGTAATACCAAAATCATTTTCTCATACGAAAATATTTAACATGTTTGAGTTATTTTTCAGCTTAAAATAGTAATTACCTAGGTTCCTGTACAAAAATTAACTTCAAAATATTTAAACACTAAAAAAAAATTTTTGTGTATAAATTTTTTTTACTAAATTTACTACTCAATATTTAAACACTAAAAAATAGAGTAAAACACTAAAAAATATACAAATAAATAGTAAATTTACTACAAAATATTATTTAAATACTAAAAAATATTTTTAGAGTTGAAATATTTTGTAGTAAATTTAATATTTATTTGTATATTTTTTAGTGTTTTACTCTATTTTTTAGTGTTTAAATATTGAGTAGTAAATTTAGTAAAAAAAATTTATACACAAAAATTTTTTTTTAGTGTTTAAATATTTTGAAGTTAATTTTTGTACAGGAACCTAGGTAATTACTATTTTAAGCTGAAAAATAACTCAAACATGTTAAATATTTTCGTATGAGAAAATGATTTTGGTATTACGTATGTATGAGAATTTCGAGGGTAGCCCGGCCCCTTAAGAGCGAATGGACGACAAAATTGTCTCGATTGTATTGTCAGTTCCTAGAAAATTACACGGTTGGATGGAATGTAGCTCGAGGCAGGCTTTCGCCCAGCAGTGGGACATATTCCGAAGAAAATGCCTTAGGTCCTTCAACTGCCTATGAATCAAGGGTCGCTGTCTTCGTCTTTCATGTAACTTTGTCAAAGTTTCAGAGAAAGACAATATAATTATGTTGGTATATTATGATGAAAGTTTACCTGCATACATAGAATTACATCACATTTTGTTATCATTTAGGGCCACCGCACATTAGAGACACGACAGTTTTTAGACAGACTATCGCATAATAAAAACTACTAGACGCGCACATTTGAAACAAAACGTCTCATAGACAAAGTTGTCTAATGCGTACAAGAACTGCACGGCGACAAGTCTGACTAACGATTGTCGGCTTCCCTTTAAAGTGTATGTGAGCGCGCACATCAATGACAAAACTGTCTAACTGTGTACCTAGTGTCTGAACACTGATGTATGCGTTGCGTCGTCGTAGACAAAATAGTTTTGTCTTGGTATGCGCCGCGTGATAGACACAACTGGACCCATAGACAAAGTCTCTTTCGTTAAAAACGATGTCGAAATTCGTTATCAAAATGTATGCAGTTTGACATATTAAGTCATCGCTAAATGACATTTCACAGACGAAGACTACTGTCAAATCCCATACATTTTGATAACGAATTTCGTTATCGTTTTTAACGAAAGGGACTTTATCTAAGGGGCCTGTTTCTCTTTAATCGTAAAGCTGATTCGTCTATGTGAAACAAGATTGTTTAAAAACTGTCGTGTCTCCAATAAAGCTCCTAAAGGTGAACGCAGATTTGGCCGCACCGCACGCACCGCAGTCGCCGCATTCGGAATTCTTCATATAAAGAATGTAGAAGTTGCGAAGACTGCGGCGCGGGTAGGTAGGTATGCGAGCTTGCCTATAACTTCATATAAAGAATTCCGAATGCGGCGACTGCGGTGCGTGCGGTGCGGCCAAATCTGTGTTCACCTTAAGTCGCTATATTCGAATTCTATATTATTGCAATAAAATACTATTTCACTTTAAGATAATATAGTCAACAAAATAATAATAATCTTATATGACCTAAAGGCTAGATTCTATCAAAGTATCTCGAATAATTAGTAGGAAAATTTCTTGACGTACCCTCAGCCTCAGGCTATCAGTCTGGGATACCTTACTTATGAACTAAGTAATCTAATATATAAAATTCTCGTGTCACGGTGTGCGTAATTGAACTCCTCTGAAACGGCTCGACCAATTTTCGTGAATCTTAGCGAGCATATCGGCTAGGGTTGAGAATCGGACAACATCTACTTTTTATATTGATAAGTGCATTTATTGAATAAATAATAGTAAATTATTACAACTCGAGACTGAGGGCGACCATTGTTTGTGCGACGGGATAGCGATCGACGTTGCCATGGCGACATACTTATTTAGTCATTTCAATAAAATTATATGGGCGAAATATTTTATATTATGGCAAAGCAACGTTTGCTGGGACAGCTAGTTTTATTATAAAAGGCCTCTCTGATTCTTGCAACCTTTTTTTAATATTTAAAATATTATTGACTTATTGGGGACAAAGTAGCTTTTAGCAATAAACTCCATCTTTTATATTTAGGGCCTGTTTTACCGCTTCCTGATAAGGTGCCGGATAGGCTTATTTGACAGATTCTCCATACTCCATCTGTCAAGCTAAGTGGTGGATAGCCTTATCAGAAAGCGGTGAAACAGGTCCTTAGTGTTTAACTGCATCGAAACTATGATATAATATCAAAAGTTATCCTTGGCAAGGAAAACGCCACTCAGTCAATTTACATTAATTTTACATTTCATATGACACTACATATTATTTTGTTATAAGTAATATATATTTAATTTAATAACCTACAAAAAAACTAATATCAGAGGGCAATAGCAAAGTTTTACAATCAAACTACAGGCTGAGTTCTAACTATTGAGATTGAATATGAGGTATTTCATTTGTCAATACTGGTTAACTATAACTGTGGTTACGAGGTGAACTTTTATGTGGTCGTAGAATCTAAACTAACAGTTTAAAGTACCCGTAGGAGTACGAACTAGCCACTTTTCATGAAACTGCTAAATGGTTAAATTTAATATTAAGTATATTTGTTTATGTTTTTTTATTAATTATCAACTCATAAACTGGTATGGTTAAAATAATATAGAAATCGAAAAGGGAACAAAAATTACAGCCGAAAATAGACTATTTTCTTTTTTGAACCTGTCAAAATATAATAATAACTAGCTGTTGCCCGCGACTTCGTCCGCGTGGACTTTAGTTTATAGTTTTTCCCGTACATCGATTGAATAGTTAACGCGCAAATCATAAAAGTATATTGTGTGGGACAATATACTTTTATGATATGATAGATGTTCCGCGCGGCTTCGGCCGCGTAATTTAGGAATGTCGGGACACCGTTCATTTTTCCACAAATTTTTTTTTAGTGTTTAAATATTTTGAAGTTAATTTTTGTACAGGAACCTAGGTAATTACTATTTTAAGCTGAAAAATAACTCAAACATGTTAAATATTTTCGTATGAGAAAATGATTTTGGTATTACGTATGTATGAGAATTTCGAGGGTAACCCGGGCTCTTAATCGTTATCACACTGAGCCAATCAAATTACTCCCGCCGATATTTATAGGCCTTTCAAGTGAAATAGAAGCGTCCATTTACAAATTAAAGATCGTATTTATGACTGAAACTGTAATTAATCGGGAGATAACTCTTTAAGAGCCCGGGTTACCCTCGAAATTCTCATACATACGTAATACCAAAATCATTTTCTCATACGAAAATATTTAACATGTTTGAGTTATTTTTCAGCTTAAAATAGTAATTACCTAGGTTCCTGTACAAAAATTAATTTCAAAATATTTAAACACAAAAAAAAAATTGTGTATAATTTTTTTTACTAAATTTACTACTAAATATTTAAACACTAAAAAATAGAGTAAAACACTAAAAAATATATACATAAATATTAAATTTACTACAAAATATTTCAATTCTAAAAAATATTTTTTAGTATTTAAATATTTTGTAGTGAATTTACTATTTATTTATATATTTTTTAATGTTTTACTCTATTTTTTAGTGTTTAAATATTTAGTAGTAAATTTAGTAAAAAAAATTTATACACAATTTTTTTTTGTGTTTAAATATTTTGAAGTTAATTTTTGTACAGGAACCTAGGTAATTACTATTTTAAGCTGAAAAATAACTCAAACATGTTAAATACTTTCGTATGACAAAATGATTTTGGTATTACGTATGTATGAGAATTTCGAGGGGTCTTAACTCTAATTTTCGTGATTGGACTCTTCGTACGCTCCGTTTGTTTTGACAACGAAGCTTCCATCTTCTTGGTTTAACCCCCTTTTTACGTTGGACCAATCATAGAAACCATCATGGTTACGCACGGATAACTATGATTGCCTGTTTAATAGGGATGTTGTCTGTTGACAAGGTCAAAGGCAAGTAGATTTTTTTAAATAAGATAAAAAATAACGGTAAAAACTAAGCACTTGTAAAACAGCTTTAGGTACATCTCTGGGCAGGAGCGCCAAAATACCAACTGCTCCCTCTGGATCGTATCCAAGGAAGGGCCGCTCGAATTGTTGACTGCCATAGTGTTTCAAACAGCTTGGACCCCTTGGAATTACGCCGAGATGTAGCTTCACTCTGCATCCTCTATCGGTTGCATAACGGGGAGTGCTCTGAGGAATTGTTTGGAATCATACCACATGCAACTTTTCGCCATCGTCATATACCATACTACATACATATTACATACATACGCCTTGATGAGTGGCAGTCGCCAGTCTTCCACGGTGCGTTTCTCGCGTAACTTTCTGCCGCGCACTGTAAAACTCTGGAATGAACTGTCACCAGCAGTTTTTCCGGAGCTATACGACCTGCAAACCTTCAAGAAGACAGCGTGTTCCCTCTTAAAAGGCCGACAGTGCACCTGCAGCTCTTCTGATGTTACGAGTGTCCATGGGCGACGGTAGTTGCTTTCCCCCCTTATTTTATAAAAAAAAACTTATATTTTTTTGTTAAGCACTTTCAAAGTTGGATAGTAGAGTCAACACTCATGTTTCTATTTCGGAAATGTCCCTTAAGGCGAGCATAAGCCCCAATATTTAAAAGACTTTAAACCATAAACATTTTTATAAAACGTAATACTTTGGCTGTAATTAATTTACAAACTCACCTCCGACAAAAATCTAATTCATCGAAATATAAGTACTAACTAGGATAATTTTACATTTTATTTGAAGAAATTGTTAGTAAATCTATATTAAAATGTCCTGAACCGAACAATTTTGTTTCTTAATATTTATTTCCAAAGATGTTTTAAAAAAACATGAAAAATAGAGAAGATCCGCCCCTAATAATTACAGTTTTATGCTAAGCTAAAATGAATCTTATAGCGATGCGTATACGCTTGGTCTTTGGTTGCGTGCAAGGTTATCGTTTTGGATTGAGATTGATCCCTGCCTTAAGACGCTATATCGAAAGTAATTTTACCGCAAGGGCAATTTTATACTTAATTTGTATAACTATAAAGTCGTGAATACGCTGCGGCCAGAAGCTATCGGCTCGCTCGGAAAACACGTGAAAAAACGTAATTATAATCATTTAAAAAATAACTACGAGCATTTAAGCAAAATGCTTCTATACGATTTTGAGTTGCAAAGGTGTCTATCAATTAGACAAATTTCCTACAATAGGTACATCTATTTTCGTTTAAAAATAATCTTCGAATTTCGTATTTTTAAGAGGTCATTTCGAAAATTAAATGTATCGAGGCAAAATACATTAATCGTGTTTCTAGTTCTTCTCAAACCTAGATAAGGCTATGAAGATATGTATATCTCATTACCAGATTTGTAACATTTCTGAGGGTCCTATAGTATTACGTCAAAAAGGACAGTTTTTTCAATATAGCGCCTTAATTACCATCAAGAAAAAAAAATAGTCATCATGCCTTTCGGGAAGCCGTCTATAAAATTCACAATCTAAGTCGATTAAGGCTTATCACAGACGAATAATAGGCTCTTCTTCACGTACCTACTATCGGTAGAACGTCTATCATCTGCCATCACTCAGAGGCTAAATGTTAGGTAAGGAACCTTTACTGGGCTTGTGGATATATATTTTGACAATCCATACTAATATTATAAATGTGAAAGTGTGTCTGTCTGTCTGTCTGTCCGTCTGTCTGTCTGTCTGTCTGTTACCTCTTCACGCTCAAACCGCTCAACCGATTTTGCTGAAACTTTGAGTCCCAGGAAAGGACATAGGATACTTTTTATCCCGGAAAAATGTACGGTTCCCGCGCGATAAACTAATTTTGGCGCAACGGATTTGCGGGCGTCATCTAGTAAAATATAAATCTAATATTACTAGCTATAAGCTTAGCAAAAAGCGACAAAAAATAAACAACATTATTTAGCACTTCAGTAATTGCAACAATATTAAAATAAACAGCGTTTGTACAACAATAAAATTAGGTTAACAAATATCTTGAGAACACTAATTACGGATAGCTAGTAGCTACTGAAATATCAGATTTAAAAAGTACAGACGTTGTACAGAGCCTAAATCTGTTTAATTCGGTGAGCGTTCATTAAAAGAGAAAAATTCCCCGTTGAAAGTCCATAAATTTTGCTAATTATGCTGAAATTCTGTTCCCGCCAAAAACATTTAATCCTATCGTCCTGCCCGTCGTAGTCACACTTCGCCTTAGGGCCTGTATTCACTTTGATTAGTGCGAGTACAAGTGATTAGTTGAAGCGATTAGTGATTAGTAGAAATCAAAAGACTTGCACTAATCAGTCGCTGTCCACACGTAATTTTACCTAATTACTAATCACCTGCACTAATCACTTGCACTTATTACTAATCAAAGTGAATACGGGGCTTTAATGACTTAACGAATTTTTATTACGCCTCTACATTGACCTAAATTCAGAATCAAGAGACGCTAGTAGAAAATCAAATCAGAATCATAGAGTTTAGAGTCAAACAAATATTTTTAGATTCATAAATATAAATAGTTGCGTAACTCTTTATGCATAAAGTGAAGAAAATAGGAAAAATTCTCACAATTTATCCATATTACGGCTTTCACGGAAAATTTTACCAGCATCTTTGTTGTGCGAAAGTTATACCCATTTGCGCAATTTTTTTTCCACGATAAATGCGACATGTCGACACGACATGTGACTTGTCTTTTCTCCGGACACAAAGCAAATTTTATCAAAATCGGTTCAGATGTTTGAGCCAAGAAACAAACAGATATATAGAAGTACAGAGAGTCATATCTTAGTATAGAGTTCCATAGACTCCATACTAGTATAATAAGCATAATATTATACTACTTTAGACTGAAATAGTATGGTCCAGCTATAATAGGGGAGCAGGCAAGACAAACCTCAACTAATAATAAGGGACCTCACTCCAAGTCTTTACCCTATGTACACTTAATACAAAATGTACATAACGTTTCGCTGTACAAATTTGCAGGACGTGGCCTAGAATTTCAGATCATATTTCACGAGCATCTTGGCATTTAAGATGATCTTGAAAACTTAAAAAGCAATCTCTATAGAATTCTGAAATGCTTATATGACGTGACAAGGAATAAGTAAGTTCCTTGCATATTACTCGAGTCGCAATCGGAGACTTACGATTACATAGCTTTAGTTAAATGAAGAGTTAAATAACAAATATATGGAGTTTAAGTGAAACCTTTTATTCAATTTAAGTTAAGTTATCTTAATCTTTCCAATTGAGATTTTATAATAACTTAACTTGTAAAATAACTATAATATAATACTCATTCCATTGCACAAGAATGCATGTGCTTGAAGCTTGTATAATTTGTATTTTTTTCTTATTAAGTTTATTTAATTCTAACAACATTTTTAAACGCAGCCCCCTTTTATTCTATTTGGTATCAAGGAGGTCTTATGCTCTGGAGGTCGTATATTCGCATTATCAGCCAAGATTATTGAGAATCCATTCACTTAATAGACTAATAATGCTAATGCTAATATTGGATAATATAAATAATGCGAATAATGGATAATAGCGATTCTGATAACTCCTAATGAATCTGCAAATGTTGCGAGCTAAGCCAACGATATTTCATATTTACTGAAAATATAAGCATAAACGGTTATTGTTATTATCTGCTATTATTGCTACTTGCTACTTATTACTACTACCAAATAGGATTGTTTATTATGAGAAATAAACGTTCTTGTTATTTTATTTTAGTCAAGAAAAGTTAAATTTTAAGGATGTCGAAATTAAAAGGAACGTAAGGGTTTCATACGAAACAACATCACCCTAAAATAAAGGAAATATAAAGAAATTAAAAAACAACTAATTGTTTAATATTTTACAAAGTCTCAATATTAATTTATATATTATAGCTAGTCTCAATTACAAAATAACCACAAATTTAAGAATCTAGAGCTCTACAAATACACGAAAAAACAAAGCATAACTGGAAAGAAAATATGGCAGACTAAAATGAAAAGAGTTCAAACAAATTGAATCCCTCTCCTTAGATTGCACTCTAACTATTAAATAAATGTGAGCATAAAGAGTCATTGAGATCCGCAGCCCGGTCGCCATTTTAATTATCCGTTCTAGAACGTTTTAATGTTCAAACTTTATACTTTTTTAGTTTGGCAGCGTTTACCCAATGAGGGTTAATTTTTAATTCGTGACAATTATTATAATATATTGTTACGTGCTAGGGTTCGAGGATTCGGAGAGAAAGACCTGGTGACTCTCTTGGAGACTTTATTCACAAACACTAGCTCACACAAATCACTAAGTCCAAACACTAAGCACTAGATCCAAATCACTGAGCACTATTACTGTCCTAGGTCGTAGCCGAGTCGTTAGTTCACTATCACAATCACTCACTATTGATCACTTGTCTCACTTTGAAGTCGCCTTGATGATCGCTCGGATCGAACTGCCCCGACTGCCGGCTTGTTTACCTTTTATATGGCCCACTTCGCCTTCTGGAACGTTCTATTCTGGATTGTTTACGTAAACACGCAATTCATATAAACAATGGTCGGGCTTTTCTAGAAGGTACGCGCAACTGTCGCGCGCAGGTAAACAACTGCCCGTATCCGTAACACAATTCACATAAACAAGGGTCGGGCTTTTCTAGAAGGTACGCGCAACTGTCGCGCGCAGGTAAACAACTGCCCGTATCGGTAACACTACTCCCCTCTTAGAGATGCTCGTCCCGAGCATCGTTGTTACTGCCATGATAGCGCGCCAAACGGTCTATGTGTACCACTTTGAATGTGCCTCTTGGTGGCTTTTGAATCCTGTAAGTCACATCATTCAATCGGGTAACCACTTTATATGGGCCGTCCCACTTGGTCTGCAACTTTGGAGATTTCCCTTTTCGGCGAGTTGGGTTACAGTCAAGTGAGAACATGAAGCCGTTGGCAGAAGCAACCGTCTGGAATTGCTGACGATAAGCGTTCCATGAAGTAGTACCGTCGTATGGTGGCACTTTAACTCTTGGTCCTTGTACCACTTGCACCACTCCGGTAGTTCCACTAGACACCGCCACTCCTGTGGTTTCCAGGCGCACTACTTTCTTCTGAAGTTCAGTGAGGCCGGTTTTCACATTTTCCACATCCAATCCTAACCCCGTAACTCGTTCGTCCATTGTGTCGACATCTTTTCGGAGCTTAACCACCGTGTCACTTACATCCTTTATAGCTCCAAGTGCTTTTTCTTGGAGGACTTTTTGTTGCTCTTGTGACTCCTGCAAGGCGCAGAGCTTGCGTTCTTGCAACTCTTGCAAAGCGCCAAGCTTGCGATCATGTGACTCTTGTAAAGCGCCGAGCTTGCGATCATGTGACTCTTGTGACTCTTGCAACGCGCTGAGCTTGCGGTCTTGTGACTCCCTCATTGCCTGAATTTCAGCCCTTTGAGAATCTTGCATGGCGCCGAGCTTGCGGTCTTGTGCCTCCATCATTGCCTGAATTAACTCAATTATGCTTTCCAATTGAGGAGCCATTTGAGGGGCCGTAGAAACTACGGGCGATGCCTGGTGGCTGGAGCCAGTAGACGGAGCCCGGTGGGCGGGGCCAGTGGGCGTGGCCTGAGTAGTCTGGTGGGCGTGGCCAGTAGGCATGGCCACGCCCAAAGTGGGCGGAGCCTGGGGGGCGTGGCCAGTGGGCGGGTCCCGGTGGGCGGAGCCAGCGGGCGTGGCCACGCCCAAAGTGGGCGGAGCCTGGGGGGCGTGGCCAGTGGGCGGGTCCCGGTGGGCGGAGCCAGTGGGCGGGGCCTGTCCCTCAGTGGATGTGGCCTCCTTAGCCCATTGCGCCCTTGTTCTGACACTTCCCTCGAAGTCCTCTCTCGGAGTCAATGGCATCTTCCAAATCCCACTTCTGACACCAGTTGTTACGTGCTAGGGTTCGAGGATTCGGAGAGAAAGACCTGGTGACTCTCTTGAAGACTTTATTCACAAACACTAGCTCACACAAATCACTAAGTCCAAACACTAAGCACTAGATCCAAATCACTGAGCACTATCACTGTCCTAGGTCGTAGCCGAGTCGTTAGTTCACTGAGTTGTTACGTGCTAGGGTTCGAGGATTCGGAGAGAAAGACCTGGTGACTCTCTTGAAGACTTTATTCACAAACACTAGCTCACACAAATCACTAAGTCCAAACACTAAGCACTAGATCCAAATCACTGAGCACTATCACTGTCCTAGGTCGTAGCCGAGTCGTTAGTTCACTATCACAATCACTCACTATTGATCACTTGTCTCACTTTGAAGTCGCCTTGATGATCGCTCGGATCGAACTGCCTGCCGGCTGGACTGTCTTCGACTATTTATACGGGCCGGATCGAATCTCAGAAAATTCCGGAACATCCCAGAATAAACCCGATATGCGTAAACAATTATAAGATATTTCTAGAAATTACTCGTAGGTACACCTAGCGCCATCTAGTATCGAGTAGGGGATTTATGTTGCCTGTGTTCCCTTGGTAAGTTTCACTGCTTCGACGCTAGATGGCTCTGTGTGTCCGTAACAATATTATGACAACTGTTGGATTTATTGGCACAAAATACCCTACTAATAGTAGTAAGATATTTTGACATATAGATGTAGTAGGGTAGGAGCTGTGGCTCCGCCTGGTGGCAGGTGGTACTGGTGGTAGGAAGAAAAGTGTCGGGAAATTCTTTAATTTAATTCGGGCCGCGCCCGTTAGAGACTCAAATAAAATGCCACTTTATAAAGTGGCATTTTATTTAAATTTTTGTCGCATTGATCGGAACGGTACCTTTATTGACGGTTTTTGAAAATACTAGTCCATCAAGCGGTGCTTCGTGTGAGTAGGATCCGTCCGAAGGAGAAGATTTCTCTTCTTCCAGCGGTAAAAAATATCGAATACCCTCATCACAATGTCCATTTGCAAAATGTTTGACGGAGAATAGCTTCAATCATCTTGACTCGATGAAATCGACCAAGTAATTTCCCCTTTGAGGATAAAGTGACAAAGGATTCATATTACGATTTCTCAAATGTCACATATTCTGTGAATGAAGTCGATAAAATCTCGGCCCTAGTGACGGTCAGTGGCTTCTAAGTATTGAGAAATGGCGTGAAAGGGGCAACGTCTGAAACTGATGTTGACGATTTGTGAGAAGGAATATGTTTCGTTATATTTATGAGACCTATCTACTCATATAGTTATGTAGAAAATTCCTTATAAAGTCCATAAGAAATTTCTGAGTAAAGATTCAAATATGTTATACATAATATTTAAATCTTACAGACTTAAAAAGTTTTTGTCCCTTTTTGTATAGGTTGTAAATTGTAATGCTTAGAAAAGTTTCTAAGAAAACTGTAATATGTCTCCGCTACTCATAATATTATCACGTAGGCAAATTAAAAACAGGATTGAAATGGAGAAAAAATCCTATCTTAACAATTCTCATTTGTGCTATGTATCTAGGTTAACATCTGATCGTAACCATTTAAGTAATAGATATTTAAATAATGATGCCTTATGTATGATTTAAATGAAGACATTCATAGTTCGGTAAGGATTACATTAAGAAAGAAGACATTTGTCTTAATGGGAAAAGATCACAATCTCCATTTTCATACAAAATGGAATTTATACTCTAATACCAGCACATAAGGTTCCAATCCGAACAGTTGTAATAAACACACCAAGTCAAAGTGATAGTTTACATAAAAGATGAGTAAATTACCAATATTACTATTTCAGTACCTATTACTAATCCAGAGTAACGCACTGATAAACGCTCAAAGCTACCTCGTCACTCGTGGAGTTCAGAGAAAGGTATTAAAATATAATTATAATGTATCCCATTGACTATTGAGTAAAAGTAGCTAAATAGTTAAATGGCTGGAAGTAATAAAATAAACCACGTCTTTATGGAGAGGATTAAAAGTGTTGGAACTGAGGTTTTAAAATATAATTCAATTGAAAAAATATTATGTGTGTTGTGAGGCGAAGTACGAAACGACAACGTTTTTAAGGTACAAGTTGGAAGCCGACTGCATGAAGTTGCAGCAGATGACGTGTCGTCGCGACACTATGTATTCACTGACCTCCGATATACAAGTACGCTGGACTGATGATAACCCTTTGAAATGACAGCTATTTTTTGTGCCTATTTGAAGCGGAATCAACTCCCCCATTATCAGGGATAGGAACTAAATTTGACGTAAAAATGACGTTTGAAAGTCGCTATCATGTCGCCATATTTGCGCTGATAGCAGTAGTGGGAGTATTTGGAACTAATACTAGTGATGTACAACTGTCTTTTCTATTATCGATTAAATGTTTCCTGATTCAGATAATGTCGACCATTAGGACAAAATTTTTAAATTGAATAATACAAACGCTACATATTTGTATTAAAGATTACAGACTTCCTCTCCGTAATTTAGATAGGCGTAATAAATTAACAACGATTTCATACGTAAATAACGTGAAGTAGCAGTACATATCTATAATCCATTTATTTTTACCAGTTTGCACTACGAAAAACTGTAAACAAAACTGAAGTTAAGCTTCTAACAAAAAAGTAGTGCTAAAGTGTATCGTATTAAAGCTGAACAGAGCTGAATAAGTGTTCTGTGTGATTAGACCCTAACTAATCTATACCATATATAATATTATAAAGCGGAAGAGTTTGTTTGTTTGAACGCGCTAATCTCAGGAAAAGCTAGTCCGATTTGAACAATTATTTCAGTGTTAGATAGCCCATTTTACATATTTTATCACGCTGAGACTAATAGGAGCTAAGAAATGGAGGAAAATGTGGAAAAAACGGGGGAATGTATAACGTGAAGGATTATAATATAGGCTATTTTTTGTGGACTAATTTGTCTGTGAAATTATATATTTACGTGGGAGAAGCCGCGCGGAACGTCTAGTAATAATATAAAAGTTCCCTATTTATTTATGGATCTAGCAAGCCAATTTTTATCTATTTACTTTATCTCATTTGATTTTCGCCATTTTGGCGCTGATTGCAATAATACGATCCATAAATAAATATAGAACGTTTGTATACATTTTTTATTGGGGTGGAGTAGGAAAGGTATTTATAAATAATAAAAATATATGTGCGATACTTTAACATTATATTTCATTAGTTACCGTTACACAGTTACAGTCTGTCAAGAAAGAGTAGCCGCTGAAATAAATATTCCAAACATAATCACGATCAAATGGTAGTTTTTGTGCTTTGTATTTTCACAGAGAACGTATATACACTTCAAATAGTAACGGCAAGCGGTAGTAGCAATTTTCGGACGCCAACCAGGCTTTTCAATTTTTTCAACCATAATTCCAGTCTTCCTTCGTCAGACGGAAACCTGTCAATTATTTTAAGAGCATAATATGTATTTGATAATAAAAATCGGTAATCGGAGATTTCAATACAATTATTATATATTATATCGATAAGTTTTATCGACGGAAAACTCCAGCACTATTGAATTTTATTGTTTATCAAAAATCTTTAAAATTAGTGCCACATTTTAAAGTGCCTATATTATCAATAAAAGTTGGTAGCTCTAGTACCATTTGTAAATTAAATTAAGTTGAAAGGACTGTATCTCGGGAATAAAGACGGGAAAAGCAGATAATTTCACCAACCTCAGTTTGGTTCCGTAGCTTCGCTTCGAGGGCCCTCTTCTCTTCTTTTCTGGGCACAAATTTCACACTTGGCTGATTAAATAGTTCTATAGCAGGGGTCACCAAATGGCGGACCGCGGTCCGCATCCGGACCGCCGACTCATTGTGTGCGGACCAAGCATTCTCGACTCTCGACTAACTGATGGGTGATGAACATCTCCAGGATTATGAATAACTTACACCAATTTCACTCCAAACATCAGAGAGATTATTAGCTACAAAAATTGTCACTTTTGTCATTGATTAAATACCTTTGTAATTTCTGTAATTACCTTTGTTCATTAAATATATTTTTTGGGGTTCCATACCTAAAAGGTAAATGTCTATCTGACTGTCTGTGTGTCTCCAGGCTGTATCTCAAGAACTGCTATAGCTAGACTTCTGAAATTTTCACAGATTTTGTATTTCTGTTGCCGCTATAACAATTTTTTCCTAATTTCTCTCCATAACGGCATGGAACCCTTCGTGTGCGAGTTCGACTCGCACTTGGCCGATTTTTTTAATGTGCGGACCGCGAAGGTCGTTTAATTTCTTAAAATGGACCGCGAGCGAAACTAATTGGTGACCCCTGTTCTATAGGCTATCGCGCATAGTAACGACGTAGAAGTTGATTTTTTAGGCTGCGCGGCGCGTTCGAGCAGAGGTTCGTTCTGAGAGGCTCGTTTTTGAATACTGACACTCGCGAAGACGACACTGCTTTTTATATAGGTAGGGATGGACGGGATATCACGCTCTCGCCGCGTGATTCGTAAACAAGGATTTTTTATTTTGCTACCTTCATTCGCAAAAAATATTAAATTTTTGAATTCGGGTTCATTCATCATTCATATCGTAGAAATTAACTGTTAAAACTTGTGAAATGTAATCCCACATCCCTTTTTGTACCGCGTTTTACATAACATGCACTCTTTCATAGTTTAACTATGAACTACCACCACTTATTTATATATTACTTAATCGCGTAAAACCTTTTAAAACACTTTAAAAACACTTAAAATACATACATGGTTATTGGTTACCAATGGTTACGTCAAATTTAGTTCCTATCCCTGATAATGGGGGAGCTGATTCCGCTTCAAATAGGCACAAAAAAAAAGTGAGTATCATCGGTCCAGCGTACGGAGGTCAGTGCTATGTATTTCTATGAATGTGTCGCTAGACTTCGTGCCGCTAGCTGCGCAGGGTATTTCATAGGAATACATAATATTATAAACGTAGTGTCGCGACGACGGCGTCGTCTGCGGTTGCGTCATGTCGTCCGCTACCAACCGGCACCTTTATTGTATTTTGAATTTCTGCTTTCGTTCCACAAACTTGACGTGATGACCAAATATTCCATATTCGTGGAAGTGTTACCACTTAGAGCAGGGGTTCCCATTCTTTTTCAGCCTGCGGCGCAGTTACACGTAAAATATTTTGTAGCGGCGCCCTACTCTACCTAGCTATTAGAAAAATATATATAAATAAATACCTTTAATGATTATTATAGTTAGGTTAAGCACGTAGATAGTAATAAATAAATATTTAATCATCTACCTGCTTCACACAATATACCTACTGTAATTTAATTTTATAATATTTATTTTGTGGTTTCGGATAATGATGGAGGATCGACTCACGGCGCCCCTCTTGCCATTCCACGGCGCCCCACGACGCACAGTTTGGGAACACATGTTAGAGATAATTTTAATAAAATAAGAAAAAAAAACGGCATTTTGTAGGTAGCGACTGGTTACGCTGCCACAGTATCCCAGTAATATATAGCCCTTGGTCAACTCGTTGTTGGCAATTGGCAATTACTTGTAATTGACTGTGTAGAATGTAGATGTATTAAAACTCTGGCAATTTCCGCGCCGACTTTCGCAAACTGTTCAACTTTAAATCGCTCCAAACTGTTTCTTTGCAACTCGAGACCCTTCAGCGAACTGTAATGGCGCATTTTACGTAAATATGTCTCTACTCGATACTCAATAGCCATAGTTACGATGGAAGTTTCTCGAAGATTTCAGTTTTAAAGAAATAACAAATAAACAGTTTTTTATTTGAAACGATTTGCTAATTTATATATAGACATTATATATAGACAATGCTCTATCGTGGAACAACCATATTGAACATATTAGATTGAGACTCTCATCGCTCCTTGGCTCCTTACGTAACATCGATCAAGTTATACCACACAAATTAAGACATACTATTTATAATGCCCTCGTAAAACCACACATCCTGCATTTAATTGAAATATGGGGAAGCTCAGCCAAAATAAAACTGTCAGATAAACTAAACTAAACATACTTTTTGAGTATCATTTAATAACCATGTGGTACCTTCATCCTCGGCTGGAACTTGGGGGGGCTGCGCCCCTCCCTCCAGAATATGTAGTCGCGTCGTTAGTGTTAAGTTTTAATTACCCGACTACGGCGAAGCAAAAGGAGGGTTATGATTTTGGCCTGTATGTATGTAATATGTATGTATGTATGTATGTGGGTATGGATGTTTGTCTGTTCCCTCGTAACTTTAAAACTACTTGTCCTATTTAGACAAATGAGGTGTTATTGGAAGCGTCTTGAATGTCCGCTGGTTACAGGCTACATGACTTTACGTAAAATCGGCTATAGCGCTATCTGGGTCACTTAATGTATAGACCAAAAAAATATTTTTTTCTATGTTGTGTGGGGTATCAAATGAAAGAACTTTGTTAGCACATTTCGAATATACATGAAACAACAATTGATTATATATACCTTCACCCTCGGCTGGGTCTAGGGGGGGGCGCAGCCCCCCCCTTCCTGAACATGTAGTCGCGTCGTTAGTGTTGAGTTTTAATTCTCCTGTTTTCGGAACAAAGTTATAAATTGACTTATATAACTTGATACTTTTTGAGTATCATTTGATTACCGTGTGATACCACTGATACCTGTACCGTACCTCGGCCGGAACTCGGCTGCGCCCCACCAAGTTCCGGCCGAGGGTGCAGGTACCTGGAAATGTTGTCGCATCGTTAGTGTTGAGCGTGGTTCTTGAGATACAGCTTGGATATGGACAAACGGACAGGCTGATATTTTATCTTTGTGATCGGGTCCCGTTTTTACCCTTTGAGTAAGGGACCATAAAAAGGAGAAAATTAACCATCTCCGTTATTATGCTATGCTAACGCGGACGAAGTCGCGGGCGACAGCTAGTGAAACAATAAATAACTATTCATTTGCTTACTAGAACCAAATAAATTGTAAAATATCCTTAATATGGTCGTCGATCATTTGAGGAGTTGGGAAGGTTAAGAAATTTATCGAGCGAATTTTAGCCCCAAAATAATTGAAATAAAAATAAAGTTTAAAAAACTAAAACCCGACTACTAAAACGCGCTCTAAAAATTATGAAACAAGAAAACAGTTTATAGGGATATGGAAATGTTTAAAGGATAGCCGTGGTCGTATGCCACCTACTATTATAACAAAACAGATTCATTGTAGATAATAAAATTGGGCATACATACGACCACGGCTATCCTTTAAACATTTCCGTATCCCTATAAACTGTTTTCTTGTTTCATACTTTTTAGAGCGCGTTTTAGTAGTTGGGTTTTAGTTTTTTAAACTTTATTTTTATACTTACCGTAGAGATGTAAGCAAACGTAGCAACCGACGGGCCAGTCTTCTAGTAACTACCAAAAACACGCACAAATTATGAGAAAAAAATATTACATTTGAAGGAGCACAGTTGTATAATAAAGTCGAAAATATCATATACTTAGATCAAAGTACGCTGACATGTTTGAGTGTTTGGAAAGGGCAGAATATTTAAACTCTCTTATTTTATATAAATTATATTAAATTGAACACTGAGTGAATATTATCTACTTGCTTTGACGAACGCAATGTATCAATATATTTTATCCTTGTAATTTTTTGTTCTCATGTAAGTGACATATTGACTATTGTAAGTCTAAGGGTTGGACCTCATCTGGCAGCACGGAATCGCATTTGTTCCGCCTGTGCTACCACGTGCTGCAGTGTGCTGCCGCATGCGAACACGCGCTGTCGCATTCCGCAGACAAAAAAGGCGATCGGATGCGAAGGTGAAAGGATGCGTTAGCATGCTATCGCGCGCTTCAGCGTTCCGGAGTCTCCCTGGCGACCATTGCATTTTGTCCGTGATGCCGATCGCCTCGAGGATTCCGCTGCGTGCTATCGCATTATGCTTTCTGTCTCGGTCTAGCAAATGGCAGTTCTAAGCGACAGAAAGAGAAAGGGCGACGGAAAAAGGCGACTCCGTGCTGCCAGATGAGGTCCAACCCTTAGTGAGAATAAACATACCTAAGCCTAAACCTAATTTTATTTGTGCAGGTATCTCATCTCTGGGTGTTTAGTTTATGGGGTATTTTGACAGGAGTATATTTTGTTTTGTACATTTATGGGGTATATTCTAGGAGTTTGATAAAGTCAACCAAATACGCGTAAAACATGACCAAAAAATTCGAAATAATAATAATTATATTATTTAGATGTTCATTACTTATATTTTCTCATAAAGCTATATTATAAATTCAAATTCAAATTCAAATTTTTTTATTTGCAACCAAGTACATATTATATAAATCAACACATTGACTAAATACACAACTTGTGCCTTGTTCGGGCGTTTGCAAAACAATTACAAAATTATAATTTTAATTATTATTATTCAAATATATTCGTTTTTTTTATATTAATAATATCTACTTACTTAATATATTTTATGAACTTAACTTAGATACTCAAATCAATAGTAAAATATTCTTCTAATGAGTAGAAGCAATGTTTTATTTGATATGTGTTTAGTTTTCTTTTAAACGAGGGTAATTTATTTTCTTTTTTTAGGAAATCTGGTAATTTATTGTAAATTTTGATAGACATATAATAGGGACTTTCGTTAAGCATTTTTATTCTAGAGTAGGGTAGGTGTAATTTGTTTTTGTGTCTGGTATTGATGTTGTGAGTCTCTTCTATTTTTGTGAAATAATCTTTATTTTTAAAAACAAATAAACAGATATCCTGGATGTATATTGAAGGGAGTGTTAGAAGGTTATATTTTATAAAATATGGTCTGCAACTGTCTCGATTTGTTATTTGGGCTATTATTCGGATGCATTTTTTTTTTTTGTAATATAAATAGTTCGTTGCTATTGACACTATTGCCCCCACAAAATAACTCCGTATCTCAACCAAGAATATGCATATGCATAATATGCTGAAAGAGCTGTTTTTGTATCCGTACTATGTTTTAAATGATAGAGTGCGTAGGTAAATTTTGATAGTTTTAATTTAGTTTTTTCTATGTGAGATTTCCAGTTTATGTGTGTATCAATGTTTATACCGAGTAAATTAAATCTTTCTACTGTTTCTAGGTTTGTATTACATAAACAGTATATAGTGGTTGAATATAGAAAAATATTTTATTTAAACTTTTGTGCGCTAAACACTTCAACACATTCCTTATTTAAATTAGGTAAATACTTTATAACATCTAGTCTGTTCACTTTGTCCGACTAAACTATTTTCATAACTACAATAATACCCTTTCATCCCGTTCATCCAAAGCCTCCATATATCTTGTAGGGAAAGCCTTTGTGGACTCATTAATATTTATTATGCTTTGTACACAACAAAAGATTACTTCATTTTAATTTCAATGATTAAATATAAGACTTTGGACTATTTGCGGCGCGCATTTAATAAGTTGCGCTTAGAAGATATAATGACGTTATTTGTGGCTATTGTTGTTTATTGGTTTTCCGATTAGATTTAAATCAAAAAATTCCCCTTCAAATTTTCCAATGGAACTTAATGTCGTGCTCGGCTTCTTTCAAGCTCTCTAGCAATTCTACTGCAATAATTTCTTACACAGCTTTTATATAATAGTGTTACGGATACGGGCAGTTGTTTACCTGCGCGCGACAGTTGCGCGTACTTTCTAGAAAAGCCCGACCCTTGTTTATGTGGATTGCGTGTTTACGTAAACAATCCAAAATAGAACGCTCCAGAAGGCGATGCGGGCCATATAAAAGGTAAACAAGCCGGCAGTCAACTCAGTTCGATCCGAGCGATCATCAAGGCGACTTCAAAGTGAGACAAGTGATCAATAGTGAGTGATTGTGATAGTGAACTAACGACTCGGCTACGACCTAGGACAGTGATAGTGCTCAGTGATTTGGATCTAGTGCTTAGTGTTTGGACTTAGTGATTTGTGTGAGCTAGTGTTTGCGAATAAAGTCTTCAAGAGTCACCAGGTCTTTCTCTCCGAATCCTCGAACCCTAGCACGTAACAATAGTAATAGAATAATACAAATGCGTAAATTGCCAAAGACGTAGCTTTACGCTTTACATAATCGCTATTATATTAAGGGTGTAATAAAACAGAGGGAGAAAATTTTAGGGTTATTACGTCCCATAAATAGTTCACTTTGACAGCAGCTGCAGAGCTAAAAGAGTTACTTTTTATGGGCTTTTATAGTAGAAATATAAAGTCTTTAATTATGTTGTATTATATAAAAGACTCTATATTACATACTATATAATTTTGTAGAGATATAATATAAATATTATAACTCATATGTATAACATTGATACAACATACAAACATACTATGTATAACTCAAAACTAAATATACTTAACATTATTTAAATTTAATTTTGTAGAATCTCTATTTTTACAAAACACCTTACAGAAATGTAGCATCTTGGTGTTTTCTCCACCGAAAGCCAACGGCACGTCTCGAGAGCTAATTTTCACTAAACTTCCTTCATTACTGCTCAACGCTGACTGTGCATTTCCAGACTAATTTCAACTTCTCAAAGCGCATACATAAATCTATATAATAATAAACTAGCTGACCCGGTTAATTTCGTATCACTTTCCTAATATAAACCTTCCCTTGACTTTCATGAACATTTCAAGACTAAAATTAGCCAAATTGACTCAGCCGTTCTCGAGTTTTAGAGCGACTAACAAAATTTCTACTAAGAAATTATAAGGAATACATCTATAAACAAAACTCAATTGCGACTCATTAAAGCAATTCTGTAATAGCGCTAGGTACTTGAAACTTTTCTCTGAAACTGTTTACTTGGTAAGTAATTAGTCTGTTGATTGATAGCTATATTTAAACAACCATTAACACAGCTTAAGGAAACTTTAATGAGTCGTACGGTGTGCACGTTACTTTAAAAATTACAGCAGATTTCAGTGTTTCAAGTAAAAACTCAGCAATATTATAGCGCGACGTATGTCGTATACCATAAACAAAGTCAAGTAACTCTATAAAAATTTACGTTGATCGTCAATGTCAAAATGGCCCCAAACAAATCCGAAGCGGGGCCATTCGTTTTTACCTTGATATGCAATCTACTATTAAGGCGACGCCTTGATAATTTGGCTGTGACGATATCGATTTTTCTCAGTAATGACCAAAGCTAAGAAATTAAAGTTTATTGTCAGTATTCATCATGTCTTTGTCTTTGAATTACCCACAACATAACACGACTGGTCAACTTTTATAACACAGAATAATCAATCAAAAGACCTCTTTAAAAAAGGGATTCCTATTTTGCCAATTACAGTCCTCTGTTGCTGAGTGATAATTTGTATGTTTTGTGTGTTTGTGTATTTTTTTTCCAAAGGCGTTTTAAGGCAACGCGTTGCCTTAAAACGCTTTTGGAAAAAAAAAACATTTTACAAGCCATATTTACTCTGTACTTGTTTTTCATATAATATCATTGATTTTACAGTTTACTACATGTTTTTTAAGAAACTAAATACTTTTATCTTGTATTATCAGCAAAGCAGGCGATGTGTTTTAAGATTTAAAGGAAAATAAATATTTCGCGGAAGTTTACGGAAAACTTCCGAACATTTATGGGATTTTAAGAACCTCTTTCGACGTTTCGACGCGAAGAGGGTCGTGAAAATTTCTCATCTAACATTGAATGTGTAATACAGAGCTGAGTCTATAAATTTTGCTCCTATTGCTTATTTTTGTGACGGTTTTAAAATCGATATAGCAAATAGAGGTTGCAATTAAACTTTGATTATAATATATTGGTAATTTTTAAACGGAATTGAAGTATTATTGAAAAACAACTAGCAGTTTATTTCAGGTGGAAACAAGAAAATAAAGGTCGAACTTTCATTATTATTGTTTATCAATATGGTAACTTAGCAGTTAGTTTCAGTTGAAAACAATAAAAAGCTGAAAATCTCAAATACACCAGAAAAAACTTTTTCATGTTTTTATTTTCTTTCGGTTGGATTTTCTTTGTCAAAAAGTTTATAAATTATTTATTGCTGAAGTTTACGACTTATTTAAATTGGTCTGTAAATAACCAATTTAATATTGATAATTTTGATTCAAAATATTGATGGAAGGTCTTTGTAGTTACGTATAGAAATGGCTTAAGGTTAATTTTCATAACGTCTATGGAATAAAGAAGCCTGCGATTGCTGATACAGTATAACAGTATCAATATAATTATTATAAGTATTTCAAAATACATTCGAGACCTTTTTTGTCCGGAAATGGTTTCGTATAGGCACTGCAGTTCCATTTTAAAAAATAAGCTAGCCGCGCTAGTTAATTTTATTGTAAGTTCTATTGTGCATATCTAGGAATCACAATTACACAGGCTAGAAAAAACCAGACAGCACTAACCTTTCTCTTCTCTGGAGCTACTTGTAAAAAGCTTCCTTTTCTTGCGAGTTCACACAAGACAATATTAAGTAGCGGGTGCGGTTTACTCAGAAGTAACAATATATGGTATATCAAGCTGAGTGCCATAGTCACATCAAGTCCACTACCTATGCGATGATTGTGACTATCGCGACGAATGCGACACGTGCTATCGCATCGGCTTATAATATTGTACTGAAGTCTGAATGGGGAAAGTGAGGGTAGGTAGGAAAATTTTAGCATTTGACGTCCATACTACCTTAAAGGGTGCCGTGAATGGGTCACGGCAGTCCGCCGTGCAGGACTGCAAATGGACATACCTCACTGATTGGTTCACACTCTGTGTTGCCGGCCGGAAACACCGAGTGTGAACCAATCAGTGAGCTATGTCCATTTGCAGTCCTGCACGGCGGACTGCCGTGAATGGACCCTTTTATATTTAAATTATAAATATTCGGGAGTAAACAAACAATGTTTCTGTCTTTATTTATTTCGTTGATGCATAATTATTTGCAGTCTTTTTCTTGCAATTTATTAAATTGTTTTTATAAGTTAACGAAGAAAGTGATTCATAATCAGATGATGGACCTACGTACTTTGTACATTGTTTGATTTGATGTAACTAATAAAATAAGGGGCTTACACACTGACACACAGACAAACAAAAAAGGGGGTTTGTTTTATACTATGTAGTGATAGTGATTTTCTGTAGTGCACTCTAAAAAGCGGTCCAGTACTTTTTTCAATTGAATGTGACATATCTGGCACATTCCGTGTCTATCGGCTTACCTTATCGGAAAACGGGACAGTGTTTGGAAACTTCGTTAAATCTCGGGTTCCCGGAATCTTAATGAAGTAAACATTTTACGGGCAAACGCGGGAAAATGGCCGATTCGCTCTTTTGTCTACTTATAAAATTATTGCCTTTCATTGGAAATTTTCTTTGTTTTAAATATTATTTGATATTTACATTGGCTTATTCATGTAATTTAATACTATGATGGAGTTATGGCATTCGGTTTCTGACTTTTTCCGACAGAAGAAGATTTATTCTCTAGCGTTTTTTTGGTTATCGTAAAATCGAGTCTCCTTCTAACAACACGAATCTGGATTAGTTTGCGTGTAAGGGGTTTCATTGAGACATATTATGAATTAATGTTGAGACGTTTTTCAGTACAAAATTGAAGTAATTATCAGGGGAAAAAAATAATAAAAATAATTAACGACTAGAAATTTATATAAATTTATTACAATGTTAAATTATTTACAAAGGTATGTATGTACAGTATACCTAAATGAGGTCATTATTTGTTATGGTCAAGCGTCTTAGCCTAGGTATGCCTAGTTAAACCTTAGGTTTTAGGAATAATTTTTTAACAATATACTACAGGTTGAACTAGTTACTAGGCCCACCTAGAATTAACTCCTTAGGATTTTCGGGGCAGCTTTTTATAAATTTAGCATTTACACACGAGAACTCAGAATGTATATTTTCCAAAAATGAATCAAAACAAAAAACGCAAGCCTCTATTACTTACTAATAAAGGTCTCAACTAAATTGCACATAACTATTCAAAGTTCAACATGGACCCGCAACTAGGAGATCGTCGTCCCACCTCGTTGGAGGTCGACCTACACCCCGGGGGGTCCATGTTGGAGGCGAGTAGCAGGAGATAGGTCATCTTCGCGTTCATTGAGAGAGGCCTATGTCCAGCAGTGGACGAATATAGACTGATATGATGATGATTAAAAGTTCTACGTCATTGTCTTTTTTATGTCTATTTGATTAAGCCAGACATAGATAAGAAAACCTTATATGTTATTCGTTATGTAAATATATTATTAGTTAGGAAGGTTGCGTCTTTATTCTCCCCGTATCTATATTTTTCTGACGGTTAACCATAACATACAGAGTGACAGTTGAGTTGTAGCTATATCACAATATCTTCGTTTGAATTCAGCAATATCGTTTATTACTTAAACAAATAATCATTATAATTATTAATTATTACTTACCTGATCTATAGATAATATAAACGCATATTTCGTTTTGCATAATATACAGGATTATTCGAGTATTTGAATGTATTTACTTGTTTGTGAAACATTTGAAAGACGTTAAAATGTTCTAAAAGAATAATTGTATAAAAATAATATTATTTACATACTCTACCTAAATTAAGAACATCTTACGAGTTACGAGTAACGACGTTAATAAATTATATTACCTTAACATAAGATATTAATGAGGCAAAATATAGAGGTTTAAAAACCCTGAAAAAGTTAAAAAAACAAAAGCATACTCATAATAATATTATTCTGAGCCCAAAACGACAGCTATTTTTAGCGTTTTCAGCATCTAGAACTGCCCAGGGGCAGGGCAGGCCGAATGGATACGGAAATAGCCGAACAAAACCGATGATCCATGAAGCACTTAGACAGTACATACTATAGTTATAATACGTACTAGGTAGTAATTTAAACTTCGGCTATTTTCGTATCCATTCGGCCTACCCTGCCCCGGGGCAGTTCGATTCCGAAAACGCTATAAACTAGTTTAAATATGTAAAAAAATCAAATTTCAAATCTTAACGTTTATTATTATTTTTAAATTGCATAGAATATCTAATGTTTTATATTGTGAATGAGTTTTAATTTAAAAAAAATCGCAAGCGAAAACGGTCATTTTGGACCCCTACACATAAATTATGATAAAACATAATATTATAATAACAGGTACTGAAGACAATACAGGTAACACAAATTAACTAAGATAAAATTAAGTATTAAACAGCTATACAAAAGAATCTTAAATTTTAATACTTAATTTGATTATCCAAACAAGAATTTCGTAATTAGACACTGAATTATGAAAAGCAATTAATATTAAGGGTATTCTATTACATTTCCAATTTGGGTCATTTTTGTCGACGTAAATACGAATTCAATTAAAATTTCGTCCATAATTTATGTAATTTATTCTCTAGAATTATACCAACGTTCGATATATAAAATATAATTCTTTTAAATTCGGTTATAACTAAATATTCGATATTCGAATTACTTATGTTTAAATAGGCATAGAACTATAATATAACGTTTTCGCAAGAAGCCAAGTTTCTACAAACCAGCGTCTTTACAATTTATG
The DNA here is from genome assembly GCA_905333045.1 of Lysandra bellargus. Classification (NCBI taxonomy): domain Eukaryota; kingdom Metazoa; phylum Arthropoda; class Insecta; order Lepidoptera; family Lycaenidae; genus Lysandra; species Lysandra bellargus. The sequence goes on from HG995333.1 coordinate 3,873,597, forward strand.
TTATAATCTAAATTATAAGCTCTACATAGAGCAGGGGCAATATTTTTATGCCTTGAATGTCACTTCAAAGTTCAAACTCGGACGTGATAACCTGCGCTCGAAGGTACATTCGAATCATGAAAATAGGCGCCCTGGTAACTGTATAATATTTTGGTCTTTGTCCGGCACAGAGTCACGTCTTTTCATTTTCTCTTGGTTCCACCATTAGCTATTTTCAGCAGCCTCACTATGGGCGCTTCGAAGGCCAAAGAGATGAAGAACGATGCGATGAATGCCATCACCGCGTATCCTGCGTATAACGCGATCTGAAAAAAAAGTTCTATTTTAAATGTTTTAAGAAAATGAGTTTTTAGTTCTAGCAAAACCCTGCCCGTTTGTTTTCTTTAAATAGTAAGTATTGTGTGAATTTACGTGTTTTGAAAAAAATATACCTGTCTATGTGGTATATATTTGAATGACATTTAGTAAGAATAAGAGGGTACTATAATAATTCTTCTTCTCAGTGAAATAAAAGTCTTTGCAAGTCTCGGTTATCATAATATTTCAGTACAAAGAATTTATATTAGGTACATCATGCTCTAAACTTTTACTCCAACTTTTAAAGGCAACCCATACGTTTTCCGATATATTTTAAGCGTATCTTTGTCGCCATGACCAGTTAAAATGAAAAATAAGACCAAACAAGGTAGTCGTATAAAAGATGTTTTAGTTCGCACGTCGCCATTTTTAAAACAAAACAAGGCGGTTTTGTCTTGTATCGAGTGTGGAGCGTGCCAACAGTTTTGGTTCCTGCAGTTCGCCGTAAATCAAGCTTTTCCGTACAACTTTATAAATAAAGTTTATTTTGTCGATAAAAAAGCTGTTTATTAGTTTTCATGTTCTGCTTATAAACTTTTAGTATTAAAAAATATGGCTCGAAGCGCTGCTCTACTTTCAGAAATAAAATTGTTTAAGCTATCCCAATTTCTTATTTTTTACCTTTTCGAAAATCCTTATTCTTACTAATTAAAGGAAATGCGAAAATTTGGCCGTCTGTCTCTCTGTCAGCACCTCTTCAGACTTAAGCGGCTAAACTGATTTAGATGAAGATTGGTATGGAGATATTTCGAGACACAAGAAATCATATAGAAAATATAGAAGAGATTTTGGTACCGAAAAAATTAACGGTTGCCATGCAAAAAACGAATTTCAAAGTTGCGGGCGTCATCAAGATAATTAACAACATACATTCGTTTTCTTTATTGTTTGTTAAGTTTAAATGCTATAGCAATAATTTTACTCTTGTCTTGTATCATAATTATTCATAAGCCCCATAAAAACCACCTCAGTGTAGTGTACTAAATACGGCTGGCCCGGTAATCTCTCCAAACTTTACGGGGCTCTCACAACTTCAGCTAATTCTAACTAAATTCTTGCAACTATTTGCTTCTTGTATTTAACTGACTTCAAAAAAAAGGAGGTTATCAATTCGACGCGTATGTATGTAATATTTTCAGAACTGCCCGGTTTTTGTTTAAGTTAATCTATAACAGCTTCTGAACAAATGCGTCAAATTTCAAAATTATTTATTATTATTATAATGTATGTAAGTATGTTTTTATGTTTGTGCTCGCATATCTCCGGAAAATTAATACAAGTCCGATCTAAATGATTCTTTTTTTATTGTAATTACTACTAGGTATTGTTCAACTTAGGGAATACTGCAAGTTTCATCAAAATCGGTTCAGTAGTTTTTGAGATAAGGAAATTTAATTCTCAATTACGTACAATTTTGATGTCGGTTTTATATCTTTTTTTTTTTTAATACAGTTATGGTGGTTTTATATTAATAGAATGTACTAAAACTAAGCCAAACTGGCAGGCAAACGTTCAAGTAGCCTGATGGGAAGCGATTACGGCTTATAACGTCAAAAGCAATATAGTTTTTCATAGCCCAGTCACAAAAAACCTTTCGGCCTCTGATCGGCCTTTAGCTAGCTCATTTACTAATCACTGCGCACAAAATAATTATTTTGGATATAAGCACGATTGCATTTTTGTGACAGCAAAAATGACAACCAGCCCGGTTGTATTGTATTTAAAAAATAAAGTTTAAAAAACCAAAACCCCACTACTAAAACGCGTTCTAAAAAGTACGAAACAAGAAAATAGTTTATAGGGATATGGAATTAATGTTTAAAGGATAGCCGTGGTCGTATGTATGTCCATTTATTATCTCTAATGAATCTGTTTTGCTATAAGAGTAGGTGGCATACGACCACGGCTATCCTTTAAAAATTAATTCCATATCCCTATAAACTATTTTCTTGTTTCGTACTTTTTAGAGCGCGTTTTAGTAGTCGGGTTTTGGTTTTTTAAACTTTATTTTTTAAATACAATACAACCGGGCTGGTTGTCATTTTTGCTGTCACAAAAATGCAATCGCATTGGGGCTAAGATTCGCTCGATAAATTTCTTAACCTTCCCAACTCCTCAAATGATCGACGACCATAAAGGGTCCCACACATTAACAGTCCGCCTACAGACTCTGGTCGGCAGACTGCCTGACAGTCATTAACCGTCGATACAAAACCTACAAAATCGTCAGGGGAACTGTGAGTCTGTGGTCTTTTCCGATTAACTGCCAGGCAACGGCCTGCCGGCGAACTGTTAATGTGTGGGGCCCTTAAGGATTTTTTACAATTTATTTGATTCTAATGAGCAAATGAATTATAGTTATTTATTGTTTTACTAGCTGTTGCCCGCGATTTCGTCCGCGTTAGCATAGCATAACCTGGATCCCAAAAGGATAAGACATAACTTACTTTCTGATGGATGAAACCATAGGTTTTTGGTAGTCCCTCGTGAACTTAGAATACCTGCGAATTTGTGTAGCTCTAAGTGTGACCCCTGGTCAGGTACCAGGTACCAAAGTGGACAAAAAATTAGTCTTACTTTACTTATTTTCTGATGGCTAATATTTATATATAATTTGTAGATATTTGTTCTGAACAAGTATCATGTAGTGTGAGACACTTTTCAATGACCAAAACTATTATCAGACGTTTTGAAAATAACTTTGTTCCTATTTTTTTTCAAAGGTGTTAATTTTTATTTTATAAATTAATATAACACCTTAGAAAACAATACGATATTGCAAGAATTTATTTTCTACTATCTGTTGCCCGCGACTTTGTCCGTGTCACCATACTGCATAGTATAATAACAAAGATGGATAATTTTCCCCTCTTTCCTTACCCAAAGGGTAAAAACGGGACCCGATATCAAAGACATTTCAGTCTGCCCTTTCTAACATGTAGTGAATATTATTAAAGTATGGATACAATTGAGTATTTTTTGGTCATATACCTAGTCAAGAGCCTACCTGTTTGACCCAGATCCCAGAGCGATAAGACAACTTACTATCACAATATGGATGAAACCTTAGGTTCTTATTAGTTCCTTATGTACTTAGAATACCTTCGAATTTGTGAAGCTCTACATGGAGCTATACTCACTCTCACTCACTCACTGATAATGTGTAAAAATGTCTGTCTGTCTGTCTGTAACCTCTTCACGCCCAAACCGCTTAACCGATTTTGCTGAAATTTGGTACAGATATACTTTGAGCCCCGGGTTAAAGTATACTTATAACTTTTAACTTAAGGCTTAAGCCTTGATAATTTGGCTGTAGGCTGTAGCGATATAGATTTTTCTCAGCAATGACTAAAGCTAAGAAATTAAAGTTCATTGTCAGTATTCATCATGTCTTTGTCTTTGAATTTCCCATAGCATAACACCAAATAATTAATACATTATTTACCCTTTCTTTACTTTTTCTACAAAGTACCATCGAAGAAATTGATGCTTAGGCCTACGTCATTTGGTCGGGCTACGTCAATTCAGTGGTTGTGATTCTGTCGGATGGGTCTGACATACCGTGTAGTAGGTTTGCAATCTGCCTATGCATCAACTTCTCTCATAGTACTAGCCGCGCATATAACAATCAAGGAGTACTTACGACAATAGAGTTCTCTAAATGCATCGGTCCATCTAGTAGGAAGGTGGAGTACATCATAATGGTGGGGTGGATGAGGTAGGCGCAGTAGGTGAGTCGGGAGAGAGGGAGAAAGCCATTGTAGGAGAGAAGAGAGTTGATCAGCCCGCCGTAACCCGTGCAGCAGGCCAGCGCCATCCAGCCGAGAGCTACGCCCCATCCTGAAACAAAATGTGAATATAAGTATGGGAAAAGTATATAAAAGATTAATTAGCACTTTTATCACATTTGCGGTATGTTATTTTCTTCATTTTTGTCCTTATATAAAAAAAGTGAGTGTGTAATTTTAAAGTCGTATCTAACTTTTAAAGCGACGGTTTAGCATTAATCATTCAACAATAACCCGAGAACACCCTGACGAATTACGAGTCTAGATATTAATTACGAATCTATTAACACATCCATAAAATTTAATAACATAATAATAACTCCCACACCGGTTTCGGTGACGGTGGCCGGCTTCATAGAAACCAGGCCAATTACACAGGAGTAATGTTATAGTGCCCAAGTGTGTGCGCAGTATACAAGAGCACTCTCTATTCCTTTTACTCTCATAACCCAGTGGGACGGACGACCGACACGACTGGCGAGAGATCAGGCACAGGACCGACTTTTTAGATGCCTATCCGACGCATCATCTTACTTGTCAGACAATCAGGTGATCAGCCTGCATTGTCCTAACCAAACTTGGAAATATCATGTTTCCAACGCGGGAATCGAACCCACGACCTCCGAGTCAAAGAAACCATTGGACCACGAAGGCGTTATAAAATTTGGTTCAGCTGTAGCTGAAGAAACGTAAACAAGCCACCAAAATCATGAAACATTTTTTTTGCTTTCCCGTTGTTGGGTAAAAAATACCTATGAAAATTGTATTCGAATAAGAGTGAAATTTGAATTTCATGTCAGCTCGTATCGGAAGCGTTGTTTCGTATTTTTGCACTTTTCCGGGATCATACATGTTTTATGTGTCCAGTCAGTCAGCTGCGACCCGCTGTTTGTATTGGCGTGTACGTGGACCGGAAAACAAACATAAAACCATAGGTCAAAGGTAGGAAGATACGTTTCTTTCATATTACTGAGGTGCGATCAAAATACCGAGCCACAGAATTTCATACAAATGTTATATTTTGTGTAAAGTTTTGTACCTGGATTCTCTTTAGACTGTACCAGAATTAGCATTTTGGAAAAATGTATGTTTGTGGTTACTATAAATATTGTTGTAAAAATAAATAATTAGAATAGTATTCCATACTTAACAATGGATATCCAGTATTAGGCCGTGTTCACACCAAACCGACTGTGAGCCGTCGAATGTGAGTGAACGTTACGCAGTTTATTGTATTTCCATACTGTATATTTACTTTTTCGTTCACACCTAACCGATAATACGCCATTAGGTATGCTAGGCGTAGGCGTGGACATTCGATATCGTTTATTAATTTTCACATTCACACTGGGGCTCACAGTGAGCCTGCTCACATTCGGCGGCATATAGTCAGTTTGGTCTGAACACGCGCTTAATATAGTCATGTTATATTTAATCACTTTTTGTTGCGACTGATTCAGTCATTCATTAAATCATCTTTAACTGTTTAGACTATCTATACCATTTGTCGTAGTTTCCTACATCTATGTTCTAACGAATAGAATTTTTTTTTTGTATCTGTCGTGTCATTTCGTTCTTTATGGGTGTTTTAGTAGCTCCAGGATCATGTTTTATGACGCAATCAAGCCATATTATGTTGATCGTAGCATTCCTAAGAGCCAACATAAAAAAAATCTTCGTCGTCAACCTTTTTAACCGACTTACAAAAAACGAGGAGGTTATATGTTCGGCTGTGGATATTTTTTTTATTTTTTTTATTTTTGTATGTTCAACGATTACTCCGCCGTTTGTGAACAGATTTTCGAATTTTTTGTTGTGTTGTATTAGGTTTCACTCCAATTTGGTACCATGTTCACAAAAGTGGTGACCTGATGATGGGATCTATGAGTAATCGAGGGAACTCCTCGAAATTTATATGGAAACATATGGTGATTTTGGTTTTATGACAAGCATCCTAAGCATATGCTACCAAAACGCAAGATTTTGCACCGAGGTATACTATGGTTCCGAAGCTACTAAGAGAACTCCGGATTCCTTATAGATACAAGTTTGAGAGTTTAGGCGCTGTTTTAAGAACTGAAAGCATATGCTACTATGCAAATTACATTCATCATCATCATCATCATCATTACCACGTCAGGGTCACCAATGTCACCAAATTCAACCTTATCTCCAGAGCATAAGGCACACATTTGACATTACTCCTGAGAAGTTAAAGTTGCTTCGATAATGTAACATTCTCTTCCACTTCGCCGAGATATTCTGGAAAACAACCTAATTTCAACCTTTTGCATTGCGTTTAGCGTTCATAGTATAATAACGCATCACATCGCATATCTGCCAGGGCTGTCAAGCAAGCGCGCGGCGGCGCGGGCGCGGGCCGGGTACTATGCACAGAATACAAATTACTCACGGAGGTACTATGTGCGCTGCGTGTGCTTGTCGCACATGTCGAACGAGTGCCAGCCTATTGAAACTAGTCCGGTGACCGGCTACTTAGCACGTCACACGTGTTCACTTCGATTTTTTTTAATGATTGTTTAAAATTATCTGCAGGCTGCAGCTGATATTATAATATTTTGTAAGTGTGACTGTAATAAGATACGTAGAATAATATACACGTGTATTATTCTACGTATAGTACGCGTTTGCTTACTAGGTAACCAAAAAGAGTGAAATTATTATTTTTAACAAAAAATTAAAACCGACTTCCAAGGTAAAACAATAATAACATCCTTATAATATGAACTAAAAAGTATTAAATAATTATTTCTATCTAATAGTGCCTTTTTACGAATTCGGCTAAAACTCAACTATTTCTGTACTCAATCTTCATAATTTTGAAGTCGGTGCCAGTTCCAAAAGTTTCAAATATTCTGTCAGAGAACAGAAGATTCATCTGGTACCGACTTCAAAATGATGAGGATTGAGTACAGAAATAGTTGAGTTTTAGCCGAATTCGTAAAAAGGCACTATTAGATAGGAATAATTATTTAATACTTTTTAGTTTATATTATAAGGATGTTATTATTGTTTTACCTTGGAAGTCGGTTTTAATTTTTTGTTAAAAATAATTAATCTTACTAACATATATAATACAGTTTCGAAGCAAATTACAATATTGAAGGGCCTGTTTCATCACTTCCTGATAAGTGCCGGATAAAACTATCTTAATTTATCAGAAATATTCTCCTAGCTCTATCCGTCAAATAAACTGTGAAACAGGGCCTTAAAGTCGAACCTTTGCCAAATCTCAAAAATATATTATCACTACTATTTTGCCGTTTGATAGAATCCAGATCGGATCAAAACTGTATTGATGTTGGATTAAAATACGAATTAAGCACGTTTCATTTAAGTTTAAAGATTTACACAAAACACCTTTCAGGTGCAGTCAGGCAAAACTCCCGCGACTCCATTGCGCTGAAATTCATTAATCGTGCAGGAACCGTCCATAGCTAGAGATAAGCTACGATAACATGGCGCGCCCCTCCAAATTACTGTTTCAATGTGTGTAGTCATGTGACTAAGTCTGTCCTTATGAAAGGGTTTATATGTAAGTAGTATTCAACCAATCACAGCCTAGTACACGTAATATTTCACTTAATGTCACTTATTACCAAGATTTGTCGGTTAACTAATCATAACTAGCCGCGCAAGACAACGCACTTCAAACGTTTTGACAACGCACTTCAAACGTTTTGAATTTTGGAGGGGCGCGCCATGTTATCGTAGTTTATCTCTACTACTTATCTTTTAAAATTTTTAAATTATCTCCACACCAAAAATTTAAATTGCTTCATCTTATCATTTAAGATCGAAGAGGTAACAGACAGGCAGACAGACTGACACACTTTCGTATTTGTAATTATTTATAACTAAACACACCGGCAAAATTAGAGGAACATAACAATTTTTTTTGAAAATTATTCGCTGTTTTTTTATATATTTATTTATTAATTTAATAATTGATAATTAAAAAATAAAACTTACATAAATTTAGGGCATAAGAACGTGTAAAATAGAAAAAAAATCTGCTAAAATCAAAAATTAAGAAAAATCTTTGAAATTTCAGTAGTAAGTTTTTAAGTTAAATTGTTCATTTTTATTTAAGAAATGCCATGTTTAAAGCGTGCAATGCCTTCTATGGATCTCAAGAGAGTCTGGATACGCCATTCCATGCTTGCATTTTGATTGTCAATCATTTCCTGTGGGATATTCTTCTACTCCTCCAGTAGTGCCAACTCGAGCCACAGAATATATAATAGTACCTTACGCTCGAGCTCCTGAACACATTTTGGAGTTGGAGTTTTAACTCGTACCGTTCACCCATTGATGTGCCACACGTCCTCAATAAGATCCACATCCGTAGACCGTGCTGACCTCTCCACCTGGTCTACACCAGCATCATTTAGGTAATAATGCCCGATTTTTTTACTCTATGGATGCGCATAAAATTGAAGTTACTGCCTAAAACTGTGTAAAAGGCACAACATGCAGTTCTAGGATGTCTGTGCTATAGCCCTGTACTGTTAATGTACCATCATTAACAATCATCAGCTCTGTGCGGGCTCCAAATCATATGCCACCCCAAACCATTACGAAGCCTGCATAATAGGCCACTGTTTCCGTTAAGTTTGATGGTCTATAGCGTTCCTTACGATTTATCCACATTCTTTATCGCCTGTCAACCAAATTTACACAGAATTTGCTCCCATCACTGTACAGCACACGATTTCACTCACTTGTAAAATTTTGATGTTCACGCGCAAATCTTAGCCTGGCTCTTTGCTGTCCTGTCTCAAGTTTTGGTGCCCTTACTGGCACCTTTGAGTTTAATTTAACTTCTTTGAATCTTCTTCTTACTGTACAATCACTTACACGTACATCTCGGACCGTTCCGACAGGTTTCGTCTCTGCAAAGCAGTTTGAGGTCGATTTCTTAAGTCCTTACAAAACGGTCATCCTGAACCATTGCCACCCGATATCTGCCTTGTTCTCGTCTCCAAACGTAAGATCCAGTCTCTCTGTAGCGTTGAAAGTTACGATGGAGCACGAAAGCCGACACACCTAAGGCCTGACTGACCGAACAGTAGGTGTGACCTTTCTCTATCGTGGTTACAGCTCTAGCTGTCGTAGATGCTGGAAAATCACTAATTTTGTATCTAAGCAATGTATTCTTCCAAAAACCAAACAATCAAATGAGCTGGCATACCTTGCACCCCGCTAAAAACGCCATTCTTATCAGAAACACTTACAACGTCAATCATCGAAAAGTAAGTGTTAGTAGGGCATAATTGCAATAAAAATCTGTCAACTTGCCAGTTTTGTTCAATATTTTATTTCTTAAATGAGCTTAGAAACTATAAAAAAGGATTTCACACAGTCCGACCCACTTGAATTCAAGTTGTGGCCCTTTTTACCTATTTTCCGCTAATTTTGCCAGTGTGTGTAGATGACGCCCGCAACTCCGTTGCGCCAAAACTCGTTTATCGCGCGGGAACCGTACATTTTTCCGGGATAAAAAAGTATCCTATGTCCTTTCCCGGAACTCAAAGTGTCTCCATGCCAATTTTCAGCAAAATCGGTTCAGCGGGTTTTTTGTTTTTATTTTTTATTTATTTAATACCATCCCCCTAACAATATCAGGGCTTGTTTTCTGCTTTCTTTATCTTAACTACAATAAAATAATTTACAATAACAAATATTACAATAATTAATAAAATACAATAATTAATAAAATTCAACAATTAAAATCATTGGATTTGAATGTGAATTTTACCGATTATTGAATCGGTAAAATTCACTATATCAATGGTAAAACGATAAAACTACGGCACGACATTCAACTAACCCAAATATCACAGTTAAGCCTACAATTACTAACATCACACCAATTTACTACATTTTATCTTATTTACATAATTTACAATCTCTTTACAAAAGGAGAGAAATATTTCCCTCTTTTTACCCTCACTCGTCATCGATATGCCCAATTTCTGCTCAATATCATATCTATTTCTAGCAAAAATTGGGCAGACGAGTAACAGGTGAGGAACCGTCTCAACTCCGGGCTGACACGAACACGACGGATCCTCCTTCAACTTGAATCTGTTCAAGTAGAAGGCGAATCCGCCGTGGCCAGTCAGTATCTGTGTAATGTGGTGCGTTATGTTTATTTTCTTGACTATTTTGTATGCAGCAGCAGCGCTTGGGAAAAAGAGCTTCGTGACTCCGGCCGTCCCTCCCACTTCGTATCTCCTGTCCAAGTCCAAGGACTCCGCACGCCGGCGCGTCCGTCGATGTTCCTCGCTTTCATCACTTTCCAGGTCCGCGGGGTAGAAGGTCTTCGCCAACAATTCTGCGGAGCTTCGGGCGTCGAGGGTCTCACTGCCCCTTGTTAGGGGCAGATCCTCCTCCCTCCCTCCAACTCTGTTCAGCACTCTGTAGATGCCCTCCCAGACCCCCTCCCTATCCTGTTTTTGACAAAACTCCTTCCAGCTCGCTACTTGAGCCTCTTTCACTGCCTTCTCATACTTCTCTTTCGCTTCCAGGTACAACCCAACTACGCGGTTTCTGCGATCAGGCGCTGCGTTCCGGATCCTGCGTTTCCTCGTGGCGACCTCCCTCTTTATCTGCGCGAGCTCATCATTCCACCACGACAAGGTGAATTTCTGCGTGTGTTTTTTGGTCGGCATAGTGTCTCTGCATGTCTGTGTTATGGCTTGTGTGTAGCTGTCTATTGCGTCATCTATTTGTTGTGTGCTGTGTATTGAGTCTATCGCTTGTACAGTCAATTGTCTGTCTGACATCAACTGGGTCAGTTTTTTACGAAACTGAGTCCAGTTTGCCTTTTGAGTGTTAAAGATGCGTGTGGTACGTATTATGTTCGTGCCTGTGGATTTATGTTGTGTGATGCCAAAGGAAATGCCGTTGTGGTCCGAGCTCGTCAGACCCTCCTCCACCCTCCAGTCGCCCACTCGGTCCAGCAGATCGTCAGAGCACGCTGTCACATCCACGAAGCTGGTGTACCTTTTACCCCCTCTGACGGTGTCGTACGTAGGTATGTCTCCAGTGTTGAGTATGTGTAAGCTCATTGCCTCCAGTACAGCAGACACTTCCCTTCCTCGCGGGTCTTCCTTATCGCCACCCCACCACGGGCTCTTTGCGTTGGCGTCGCCTCCCAAGACCATCTTATCGATCCCAACTCTCTTCTTATCCGCATAAGATGGTCCAGGTAGGTAGTCTATACTGGTCCGCACAACGGATGTTGTTGGTTGTGAAAAGGCTTTTTTCTTCGTTTACTTTGTTCCTTTTCGGTGGTGAGATAATGAACGTGTCGCTAGCGCGCTTTGGGGGGGGGGGGGGGGGATGGAGGGTGGTGGGGTGCGGTGCATTTTTATAGTGGGATTGGTCAATAGCGATAATCAAATTAAATAGAAATAAATAAAAACAAATAAAATTGAAATAAATTATAAATGATTTAAAATTGAATTATTAAAAATAAATGTCAAATTGATAAAATGTTAAAAATTACTAACCTAACAGTTTCCCCAATAGGGGGTTAACTGACCTACTCTAGCTAAATAAAATAACGTGTTGTGTGAGGGGTTCCCTAAGCACACAATACAATCAAAAAGACTTAAACTAACAACTACACCGAAAATGGTGTAGTTGGTCCTTATCCAAATTCTTACACACTAAACAGTAGCTCCAATAGGAGCTACTGGTCACTAAAACTATTATCAGTTATTGTACCTTAGCTTTAAGTTCTTTTGCAGGTGTAGCATCTGCCCAGTTCCCGATGCGGCGGCTCCTTCCAGGTGAGTTTGATTTTTCTTATTTTCCAGGTGCTGCAGGTGTTCCGGGAGTTCCGAATTTTCAGGCGTGGCGTCTTCAGCCTTCTCCAGTGCCGGTTCCCGAAAACCACAGCTCTCTTAGTCTTAAGTTCTTTTCAGGTGATGCAGCTATCCAGTTCCCGATGCAGCGGCCTCTTCTAGGTAGGTAAATTCTAGTTTTTTCTTACTTTCCAGGTACTGTGGGCGTTCCAGGAGTTCCGGATTTGCAGGTGTGGCGTCTTCAACCTTGTCCAATGCCGGATCCCGAAAACCGCTGCTTTCTGCGTCGTCCCGAAGCTTCCAGGTGAGTTTTTGCTTTTTCCAGGTGTTGACCCCGGGCGCCTATGTCAGTGTTGAAAACCCCGTCTCGCTATAAGGTGTAGGAGCGGAGATATCGCGGGCGTTGCTTCTTAGCTCAGCTATTTTCCGGTTGCGATTTGCTCCCCGTTTGTGGTGTATAACTGTTGTGAGTCACGCATAAAAGAGCTTGCTTTATAATTTAGGCAGGCGTTTTCTCACTAATACTGGCACTCTTTGCTCTTTTTTTGGGAGTTTTGAATTTGGGTTTTGCTATATTTTTTTGCCAGGCGCACTCAAATGTTGGTAAAAAATATGTAGGGTAGATAATTAAATTATTTTGTTGAATAAGTCCTTTTTGCGATATAAATATTGTCTTAAACTCACAAATAATTTGAAATCCACTTAGCACGCACTGTTGTCTTCTCCTGGTAAAAATTTCTTCACAAACTAGTCACTTTTTGTACTTTTTTCCGGTTCAGCGGGTTGGGCGTGGAGAGATAACAGACAGACAGACGGACAGACAGACAGACAGACACACTTTCGCGTGTATAATATTAGTATGGATAAATTATAAATGCGAAAGTGTGCTGAAACTCGAAAGTGATTAGGTAACTTTTTCCTAGTACTCTAGTCACAGGACCATTTCCTAACATAAGTTTCGATCTTCGGATGTAGGTTACAAACTTTGTTGAGTTGTTTAGCAGACGGCCATTACCTCGTCGCCATTACAGACGCTAGTGGACACTAAGCGGCTTTCCGCTCCGACGAGAGCGTTTAGTGTTTACGTCTCTATAACTAGTCCACTCCCATCGTGTTTTACTGCTAACTTAGAAGTGACTATCTTCAATAGCAGAAACCATCTATACATACATATACATATTATTATAAAACAAAGTCGCTTTTTTTCCCTCATACCCCTTTGTTCCCTTTAGTCTTTTAAACTACGCAACGGATTTTGATGATTCTTTCAGCGTTAGATAGCCCATTTATCGAGGAAGGCTTATATGCTATATTTTATCATGCTAAGACTAACAGGAGCGAAAAATTGAGTGGAAAAACGGGGAAAATTATTTCAAAGGGCTAACTTGAACGCGCTAATCTCAGGAACTACTGGTCCGATTTGAAAAATTCTTTCAGTGTTAGATAGCCCATTTATTGAGGAAGTCTATAGGCTGTATTTTATCACGCTAAGACTAATGAGAGAATGTGGAAAAAACGGGGGAAATTACTTGAAAGGGCTTATCTCGCGAACTACTGCAGCAATTTTTATGTTATTTGGCACAGATAAGAAGTATACCACGGCCACATGAAGGATCATAGGCTATCGATTTTAATCATTTTTTCAGTGGCTATATATTTTATACCCGTGCGACGCCGGGGCGGGTCGCTAGTACTATATAAAATATAGATATCAGTACCAATAATGATAAGTGATCATCATATTAAAAACATGTAGTTACACTATCAAACACCATATATTATTTCTAAACGGGAGTAAGATTGCCGAGAGCCTTAGAGAAAATATGTATTTTAGGTTTACCACAAGATCTTAAAAATCGATTTCAAAGAAACATAATGGATTAATCTTTTGCTTTCATAGCATAATCTGTAAGAAACCCATCAAGTGATAGCCACATGATAGAGTTTAATGTCAGTAGTTGCCTAATTAGTTACTTCGAAAAGCCTATTTAGTGTAGAGTTTGACCAGTAAAGTTTACTTTAGTGGAGCGCATGGCATTTCGTGAAGCTTTATCAAGTTAAGAGTAACCTTTCGTTAATTTCACTGTTTAAGTTTTAAATATAATATTACTAGCTGTCCCGGCAAACGTTTCTTTGCCATATTATATTAAGTATATCGCCCGTATTATTTTATTGAATTAGTTACTAAAATATAAGTATATCACCATGGCAACGTCCATCGCTATCCCGTGACCCGTGTCGCATAAACAATGGTCGCTCTTTATAGACAAATAATTTGCAATAAAATAAAATTGCGACTATAATTAAAGATCTAAGCTATCCTATCTCTCAAGTTGGAAAAAAGCACACATTAAAAAACAAAAAACATTAAAATCGGTTAAGTAGTTTAGGAACCCATCGCGGACAAACATCGTGACAGGAGATTTATATATATTAGATAAGAAACATATTGGATTTAATTCACAATGCATTTTACGTCAGGTTTAGGCCATTCCTCAAAGAGTGTAACACCAATTATTGCGATATGTCTTGAATTATAAAAATTGAGGTACAAAATCTACATTCCTATGGTTCTACGTAGTTTTTATATAACAACTTTCCATAAATATAATCAAAAGCAATACTCTATTTACTATATCAAATAATATTGGCCAAGCTCCTCTACCAACTAATTTCCAGTACGTTTGTGCAATCCTCCACATAGCGGGGAGGAAATAGGACGTGTGCGGTGACGCGGAAGACCAGACACCGGAGTGGAAACCACCTGATAGCACCCGCCAGCCCTGATTAATGGGGTACAATTAAACCCCTAAATATTTGTGTTGGTATTAAACGAAACACTGAAGGTAAAACATGAAACTATTACTAAACTGTAAGCCGTAATTATACTATTCGTTTTAGAAAAGTTCAAAGGTTTCACAAAAACCAGAAATCCTGTGATTTGCAATAGCAAAAACCTGTTTCAAAAACTTTTTATAAAGTTTCCCAGTTTTGGAATCCACATTACTGCTGTTAGCTGTTACCAATTTGAAGAGTCACTTATTGTCTGTAATACAATCTTTCTTCGTTCTTCAAATCGTTATATCTGAGCATATTATGACAATCTTCAATCACTCGGTTTATGCTATTTTCAGCTTATTTCACAATCGCCTAGTAAGTAATTAGCTTATACAAACGTTTTGTCTTTAACGCTCTGTAAGCAGAAACATTTCCAGATAAGCTTCACTATTTCGAGATTATAAAATAGGATTAAAGTTGGCAGTGCAATTACGTTCTTTGTGTAATCAATTTGTGCGCAAAAGTGTAAATGTCTGATAATACTGACAGAGATTCATTTAGCATCATCATTTGTTCGGTCACATGATTTAACATAATAGATTTATCAATTTCATGTTCTTTGAATGTGGGAGGGCTTCGACATAAATGGGCCGGCTCACCCGGATACCACAGATAATAATAATTAATAATCGTCGTAAACACCGCTTATATTGTGTTTCGCACGTGTAACTCATTTGGGTACTCAAATTTCATTAAATAATTTCCACACTTTAGACATAATATAATAATGAAAACATATGAAATCTGTATCGGTTATTTCGAATACATTTTTAATATCTTACGCATGTATCGACATGCTTACGATATCAAAAATGTATTCGGTACTTACGCGCGGTACTTCGCCCATTAGAGGCGGGTGTAAGTACCGCTTACTATTTGGTGATTCACAGCACATTGGTTTCGATTTTATACCCAACACAGTTACCAAAACGTATTTAACCGATAGTTTGTTAGATCAAACCACTGTATGCGGGCATTACACCATCAGTTTTATCTCAACACTCATGCGAGCAGTTACCAGCCATTACCCGTTATCGGGCGCACACACGACGGACGAGAAGGGGACGGGGAGGGGTATAAGGGTCTGCCCACTACGGATATATATCCACTCAGTAAGCCCCTGACAATATCCTCAAGTTGATATCGCAAGAATATGTTTGGAAGAAAAAGTTTGGTTTAAAATTTAAGCTCTCAGGTTTTGTTCCGAATAATATTGGCTAAAATTGATACTATGTCACTAACTTTTTAAAATTATTTTTATATACTTTATCTAAACAATAAGTTGTTTGTAGGCTGCGTATAAAGAAAGACACAAGTCTAATAAAGCAGTAATTCAGTAAACCGAGTCTGCCATTTTAAGGCAATATAAATAAATCCCTTTTTACCCGACCTTATTCCTTGTTTTCTCCAATCAATTTCCTATGAAATAAAAAAAAATGTACTAAAATGTTAAACTAACAATATCAACATGTTTTTATTCATAAAACACAAAAATCTATAGGTTGACTTTTTTAACATGATTTGAATAGTGAATACTCACTAGTCACTGGGTCGAAAAACGAACGAAGATATAATGTTGGACTAAAATAGGCGTATCTGAATATAGTTTTGTCAAAACTTACGTCTAACAAATCTTTTATGTAACTCACCCGTATGCCCGACGCTGATGTAAAAGGCGGTAGGCCAGACCTCGAAGTAGCCGTCCACCATGCCGAAGATGAGCACGCCGATGATGGTCAGCGCCAGCGTCCACCCCGCCGCCACCACCCACGCCGGCATCTTCACCTGGCACTTCGTCCGGTGGAGGTACCATCCCACCATCATGCCTAGGTGATAGAAGGAGAATATTGTAAATCCTACGACAACATCTCTTTACTAGCTTTTTCTTTATGAAAGAGCATGGAGAAGGTATAATAATACGCCCCAACTTTTGGAGCACGGCATAAGATCGGTAAATCAAGTAGATAAAACTGTAAGTTGTAGGCAAAGAGCGCTGCACGGTATATTAGCATATAACGCCGCAGGTTTCAACGGATTGATGCAGAAAAACCGCAGCTGGAGCACGTCGCATCGTGGACGTGACATACGGCAACGAAGTGATGTGATCATGCTTAAGAGAAGCGTTGTCGTGTCTATTGATCAACAATTTCCACTAACCATAATCATCAAAAAACAAATTCCTACAAAAACCAAATTTAAGTCAACTCACCAATAATATAAGGTCCGATCCTCGACCAGGGCTTATCGTAGAGCGGGTCGAACATCTCGAAGGGCTCCGAGATACGCGCCTTGTACTGGTACCACACCGAGATGTAGATGGTGGTCACCCACGACGACACCAACACCACGATTACTGATGCCATCGCGATGCGGATATGCCTGGAATATGGGACTTGTGAGAATTGAAGCGTTTAGATTTTTAAAGACAACTCCAGTGGAATTGCATAGGTGGAGCTACGTTATTAGCTTATTTTGTCAAGTCGAAGTTATTCTTGATGTGACAAGTTCGCTAATATTATATAAGTACTACTAGCTGTCCCGGCAAACGTTTCTTTGCCATATTATATTAAGTATATCGCCCGTATTATTTTATTGAATTAGTGACTAAAATATAAGTATATCACCATGGCAACGTCCATCGCTATCCCGTGACCCGCGTCGCATAAACAATGGTCGCTCTTTATAGACAAATAATTTGCAATAAAATAAAATTGCGACTATAATTTGAGATTTAAACTATCCTATCTCTCAAGTTGGATTGAACTGCACATGGTGTGCGAATTTTATTATAATCGGTTAAGTGGTTTAGGAGTCCATTGAGGACAAACATTGTGACACGAGATTTATATATATTAAGATAGACTACGAATAATAAAAACTAAGCTGGGAGTTATATCGTAGGTCTACCAGGATCAGGATGTCAAATTTTGACAGCAGATTTTCAAAAAATATCCTTGATCATTGGATAAATTTATATATTTGCATGTTTTACCCACAGAATCAGCCGCTATAAGGAAAAAAAGGAATCAAAATGTTTTATTTCAATTACCCCGGCATTGTTTTTTATTAGCCTATAGTGTCCCACTGCTGGGCAAAGGCCTCACCCAGGATCTTCCACTGTTCTCGCTCCTGCGCCACCGATAGCCAGCCTGGCTGGTATGCCTCCAGCTCGTCACGCCACCTTTTTCTAGGCCGGCCTCGGCGGCGGCGTCCATCTTCGGGTGCCCACTCTGTTGAGACCCTTGCCCAGCGGTCGGGATGCATGCGGCTAACGTGACACTCCCACTTCAGCTTGGTTGCCTTGACACCTACGTCCTTAGTACCCGTTTGGGAGCGCAGTATGGTGTTTGTCATTTTATCGAGAAGCTTTACTCCTAACATACTGGGTTCCATTGCTCTTTAGCAATGTCACTGCTAGAGTCAATTTACTTTCGCACTTTTTGCTATCAGATTCTGGTAGACCTATACGTTTCCTTAGTTTTTATTATTCGTGGACTATAGAATATCTACATACTAGCTAGCTGTAGCTTGTAAACCCATTATGTCCAACCTATGTTGGGTATTATAATATTATTTAGTACTGTACAATAATCAAGAGTGAAAAATTGCTAGCCGAATATCCAAATCAAAATATAGCTAGGAGCACAGACATCTATACTTACTATAAAACAAAGTCGCTTTTTTACCCTCATGTCCCTTTGTTCCCTTTGTTTAATCTTTAAAACTTCGCAACGGATTTTGATGATTCTTTCAGTGTTAGATAGCCCATTTATCGAGGAAGACTATAGGCTATATTTTATCACGCTAAGACTAATAGGAGCGAAGAAATAGAGGAAAATGTGGAAAAAACGGGGAAAATTATTTGAAAGGGCTATCTCGAGAACTACTGGAGCAATTTTTATCTTATTTGGCACAGATAAGAAGTAGACCACGTGAAGGATCATAGGCTATCGATTTTAATCATTTTTTCAGTGGCTATATATTTTATATCCGTGCGACGCCGGGGCGGGTCACTAGTAATATATAAAGCTAATAGCTATGTATATTGTATAAGCCTCGAAATTGTTCCACGTAATAAAATACGATCAGTACCTAGTTTATGCGCAGCGTCGAATTAAAAATACGTAAATTACCAAACTTTATCCCTGCGCCGTAATTTGATAAAATATTATATACTGCTAGTTTTATTTACGTACAATTAGAGAAATCGTTTCAAGAGAAGCCAAAACAGATCTGTTAATACTTAATTTATTAATAAAGCCATTAAATCTATCAACCTAAATAGATTTAAAATGGTTATAAAGCAATTTTGTTAAAACTGCAATTCAAAGTAAGAAATTTACAGCAGTAATTTTAAACTAACATGGTGAGATTTTTCAGCGAACGTTTTAACTTTCAAGCAATAAATCTTCTGTGAGTTGATGGAGATCCGCCATTTTATACCGAGTTAGATTTTTAGTATGCTAGTTAAGTAATTTGTTTATTTATATCTCACTAGATATTGCCTGCAACTCCGTTGCGCCAAAATATTTTATTAATTTTTGGAAGACTTACAGCTAACATACTTATAGAATCTACATAATATATAATACAAGAAGGCCAAGTTTTCACAGACCTTATTATGCAAGGTGTGTTCCCGACACACCGTGACAACAATTACGGACTAAAATATCACTTTACACTTGGGAATTCAGTAAAATATATTATTTCATTACTTTTTAAAGTTGTTTGGTGGGGGTTTTTTTTTAATTTCTTAATTTAATTTTATTTCATGCTTTTTAAACGTGTGTTGGTTATAGTGCAGAATAATTGCTATCAACAGGATCATATTCTATCCCAAATCCCAATGAATACCATCTAGTAATGTCCTTTTGGATGAGGCCGTCAATATGAGTCCAAACATGAAACTTCTACTTTGGTTTCATATTATGGAGCTCAGCTCCTATAAAATCCAGGTGATGTTGTAGCATTAGTATGCAAATATTTACTTTTTATCTCCGTCTTACTGGTTGTCGCAATTAAAATGAGCCCAAACACGAAACCTCTGCTATAAGTTGGTGAGGAGTTGGGTATCCCATTGATTACCAGGTGATGCTGCAGCACCAGGTCAACTTTCCATTAATTTATACACATTTATACATTCATAAATGTCACGAACTAGAAAGCAAAATATAAAGCCCACCAAACGACTGCAAGTTGCTAATCGCCCTTTCACGAACCAGATGAACCGCGATCTTCCAGCACTGAGCAGGCTGATGATGATGAACTATAGCTAAGAACACTTTCGATTAAGTCAGCTTACAAACAGAAAAAACTAGATCGAAATCGGTCCACCCGTTTGGATGCTACGATGCCACAGACAGACACACAGACAGACAGACACGTCAAACTTATAACACCCCTCTTTTTTGTCGGGGGTTAAAAATAATAATTGACGTAATACTATAGGACCCTCAGAAATGTTACAAATCTGGTAATGAGATATACATAATATCTTCATAGCATTAACTAGGTTTGAGAAGAACTAGAAACACGATTAATGTATTTTGCCTCGATACATTTAATTTTCGAAATGACCTCTTAAAAATACGAAATTTGAAGATTATTTTTAAACGAAAATAGATGTATTGTAGGAAATTAGTCTAATTGATAGACACCTTTGCAACTCGAAATCGTATAGAAGCATTTTGCTTAAATGCTCCTAGTTATTTTTTAAATGATTATAATTACGTTTTTTCGCATGTCTTCCGAGCGAGCCGATAGCTTCTGGCCGCAGCGTATTCACGAATTTATAGTCTTACAAATTAAGTATAAAATTGGCCTTGCGGTAAAATTGCTTTCGATATAGCGCCTTAAAATATTGTCATACTTACTACAACTACTAAAAAACGAGAGAAATAACCTAGGATTAACTTAGTTGACTCCAAATAGAGCAACTGGGCCTTAGAAAAATAAAACATTAAAAGAAATCTCGTTTATTGATGTCAATATATGCCTGGATTTAAGGCGCTATATTGAAAAAACTGTCCTTTTTGACGTTATACTATAGGACCCTCAGAAATGTTACAAATCTGGTAATGAGATATACATATCTTCATAGCCTTATCTAGGTTTGAGAAGAACTAGAAACACGATTAATGTATTTTGCCTCGATACATTTCTCGATCGAAATGACCTCTTAAAAATACGAAATAAGGATGGGCACTTTTGTATGGACCCTGGCCGGCATAGCCAATAAAGTTCTAATGTCTGTTAGCCTATTGCTTATAACCTAAAGATACTGAAATGAAACAGTTTTTGTTATGAATGGACCGGAAATGTACAGTCTGGAACGTTGAAAGTTATATTTTTGGCTCCTACTTTTTTTGTAAAAATCAAATCTACAATGGAAAAAAGACATTCTATGCTATATTTTAATCTGCTTATCACTTGGGTAATTAACCTTAGGGTGATACTACCAAAATAAACACTTTTATTTTTTAATAATCATTTACTACAGTTTCAACTTCCATGGTCTATACAAATTCATCGTCAAAAATGATGTCTTCTTTATGAAATAAGGGGGCAAACGAGCAAACGGGTCTCCTGATGGAAAACAACTTCCGTCGCCCATGGCACTCGCAGCATCAGAAGAGCTGCATGTGCGATGCCGGCCTTTTAAGAGGGAATAGGCTAATAGGGGAGGGTAGGGATGGGAAGGGAAGGGAATAGGGGAGGGTAGGGAAGGGAATAGGGAAGGGGATTGGGCCTCCGGTAAACTCACTCAAAACAGCGCAAGCGCTGTTTCACGCCGTTTTTCTATGAGAACGTGGTATTTCTCCGGTCGAGCCAGCCCATTCGTGCCGAAGCATGGCTCTCCCACGTGTAAAATTAATATAGTGCCTTACAATTAATATAGTGCCGGGGGAATAAATACATCGTGGCGACCAACGTCTAAACACCATATTATTATTGAAATAATATGGGCACACGCACCGATTGTGCGCCGCCCTGTCAAACACGTACAATAATGATGAACTAAAGCATCCCTCGCTTGTTGTTGACGGTCTACGGGTCTATGAGTACGGTCTATGACGTCAGCGAAGACATTTATTGAGAATAGCGTTCGTACTGAAACGGTTTAAGTCCATAGGCAGTCCTATGATGTCAGGTGTGATATCTTTTTTCTCCGGTAGTTTACCGTGTTCTGTCCATAATAAAAATTGAAGCTTATGATATAAGGTTTCATTTTATAGGCAAGTGGTTTTTATTGGATATACCGGCCAACTTGACCCATCATTCTTTGAAGATTATTTTTAAACGAAAATAGATGTATTGTAGGAAATTAGTCTAATTGATAGACACCTTTGCAACTCAAAATCGTATAGAAGCATTTTGCTTAAATGCTCCTAGTTATTTTTTAAATACTTAAAATTACGTTTTTCGCATGTTTTCCGAGCGAGCCGATAGCTTCTGGCCGCAGCGTATTCACGACTTTATAGTCATACAAATTAAGTATAAAATTGCCCTTGCGGTAAAATTACTTTCAATACAGCGCCTTAATACGTGCACTACAAACCTATTGATTTCCATTTTCCAACTTCGGCAGTTAAATCTCTTGTCTAGACTCCCGACTTTATAAACAGATATTTTCTGTATCAAAATGGGCCGAGATATTTGAGGGGCAAATATTTAAGCTGTTTATAACAAACGATAAAATTTTATTAATTTCGGTCGGAGCGGGGTGATGGCGGACCCCAAGTTTTATAACAAAATATATTAGCTTACGACGTTACTAAGGGCGTTCGAAGAGGATCATCGGATAAGAAACTATCAAAACTGAATTAAGCAAGAGATTTTGAAAGTTTTTAATTTAGTTACGATTGTGACTTTAGATTGGGGAAGTTGGATTTCATTTCCTTCCGTAATCACCGTTGTGCTACTCCTAACGATCCTGTCGATAGATTACTAATAGTACTAATATTATAAATGCGAAAGTGTGTCTGTCTGTTACCTCTTCACGCCCAAACCGCTAAACCGATTTTGCTGAAATTTGGTATGTAGATTATATTAGATTTGGTATGTAGATATTATATATTAGATATTATATTATATTAGATAGACGAAGGATACTTTTTGTCCAGCATAATGTAAGTATATAGGTCTACCAGAATCTGATTGTGTCCCTACACAAAGTACCTCCATAGTATCAAATTTCAACAAAATTGGTTAAGCGATTTGGGCGTGAAGAGGTAACAGACAAACAGACAGTCGTCTTATGTCTGTCTGTCTGTTTGTCTGTCTAGACACAGACGCGTTTATATTATTAGTATGAACTATGGACTTTTAAGGCCAATTGGCGGCTTATAATTATTATTACTCACTTGACAGAGATCAGTAGTAGAATGATGCCGACGACATAGAACTGCGTGTCGTTCGCCATGTACCAGGACCAGACCATGCACATCTCGCGCTGCGGGTACAGGTTGTTGATGTACAGCAGGTTCCGCCACCAGTAGTTGTCGCAGTTGATGTGGTCGAACGTAGCCGGCTCGAACACCGTGTGGTCGTGGGTTACTCTCAACGCCAACTCGTTCACTCCAATCACGAAGGCATATGCTGGCGTCAACCGTGATACCCTATAGAAGAATAGGACTAGGAACTCCTTCGTCACTCTACCCAAATCCCGCATTGAGTATCTTTTGGGTGGATTTTCTAGCAGATCCTCGTAAAACACCTCCTGGTTTATCACCGGGACGCTGACAGAGAGGCCCTGGTTGGCGTACCCGTTTATGTTCTTGTTTATGTCTTTGTCATTTTTGATTTTGTTCTCTTTCTCTTGTTTACTCTTTAGTCTCTGTGCTTTCGAGTCCTCGGTTCTCAGGAATAGTATCGTCACTAGTAAGCCGCTGTAATAAAAATATTATGTTGTGGTTATTTGTTTTTGTTCCTTATATCGAACATTTAAGGTGAACGCAGATTTGGCCGCACCGCACGCACCGCAGTCGCCGCATTTCGAATTCTGTATATGAAGTTATAGGCGAGCTCGCATACCTACCCGCGCTACAGTCTTCGCAACTTCTACATTCTTTATATGAAGAATTGGATTGGAAATGCGGCGACTTCGGTGCGTGCGGTGCGGCCAAATCTGCGTTCACCTTTATAGAGCCAGTTTCACAACTTATCTGACAGATAGAGTATAATACATGAATAAGTCGTGGATGGCCTATCCGGTAATTATTAGTAAGTGGTGAAACAGGCCCTTAGACTGATTTTAGTCATGCTGACCTTCCGCACCGACTCTAACGGCACCGACTCTAAAGTGTACGAAATATCAACGCCGACCGGTACGCGTTATTCATAAAAGCTTCCTAGAATTTCATACACCTCGGGCCATCAGCAGGACCAAAAATCACCCTCAGACTTAGCTTTGTTGTCTATTCTGGTCTATTTACTCTTTTTTCCAATCTTTACTTCTTGAAATTTTGGACAACTTAACTCAGTTTGTCAATTATTGTAATGTTACAGTATTTTGTATAGATAGAATGTAACAAAACTGAGTACCAATACTTTAAGTATATAATTGTACCCTATATCGAGTTCGTTATGAAAGTATCGGTACTGAAAGAGTGACTTTTATATGGGAAAATGATATCACCCATACAATAAATAAAAATGTTGCTCTTTCAGTGCTGAGCGGGACACATACAATTACAAACCCTAAGGTATTATTACACCTTGTAGGGACCTATCAGACAGAGAGCGATCACGCGTTCAAGCGTTGTGCGTTCGAGCGGTTAGTCTCACAGGAGGAACTCTGACGCGGTCAGAACGCCCCCTGTGTGAGTATCCTCATATAACGTGATACAAAACAAAAAACGCAAAGCTGATCGCTTGACCGCGTGACCGGCCCCGATAGGTCCCGTAGAGATGCCATTCGGTACTGACCTGATAAAGAAGAATGTGTCGACGCAGTAGGAGGCGTTGCCGACGGACTGGTAAAGGAAGTTACGCTCGGTGACGGCGCGCATGGTCTTGTTGTCGGACACGTACCACACGGTCAGGTACGTGTGCACCATGATCACCCATGATACTGACATAAACCTGGAAATAAGTTACTGTCAAAGTAATTTTTTATTATTATTAAAATTAGGTACTGTTTTTGAGCGTACGGTCCATTTGTACAGTGAAGGAATTATGGCAGCTGTTGAAAATAGTAAAACTGGCCTGTTGTAGCCTGAACCTCAAACTACGTCTGGATCACAAACAACTGAAGGCAGTCAAACGCAGATAGTACAAAAGGCTTAGCCAAAGTTCCAATAGTAAAAAAATAAAGTCGACATGACGTAATCTATATGTATACAGTATTTGACCCAATTTTATAACTGAACGCAGTTATACGGAATCCTAAGAACCCTGGAACCACGGAATGCCTGGAACCTAACGAGTAACGTAAACGGTACGTAACGTATTATATCGTAATTAATCACGTGGTTTCTGTGATTGATGTTATTATTTTCATTATTCGTTATAAGAAGGATACGTTATAAGGATATTACTAACAACAAGAAAAGGACAGATTATTTAAGCAATATCATCATTTCAGCTGGCATAATTATGATTTCTGAGTCTCAACTTGTGCTGCAGTTAATGCAAGACGTGATTAAACAACATTTCATAAGGCATTTCTTTTATTTTCATCCATTTGCACTCCTCAAATGAAAAGAAAGAAAACCGGTCAAGTGCGTGTCGGGGCCGAGCGGCTGCCTCATTACGCGTTAACTTCTTGCAAGACCACTTCTAATCGTTTTCTTCTCGTTTTACAGTTTCTTCACATATTTCAGGTAAGAAATTACTCGCACAGTTTTCATATTTCGAGAGTGCTATTCTTAAGCCTCGGTAATAGGTATTTTGACGCCAGAATAAATTGTTTGGTCATAAAAGTGACAATTTAATATATCGTAAATTACTTTGCCTGCCCCGGGGGCGAGATTTTAATTTCGTCTGGATTCTATCAGATTGTGCCGAAATTTCTCAAGTTTTCACGCTCATATTGAAATGTCGTCAATACTAAGATTGATGTGGAGGGTCGCGCGATCGATAACCATTATCTACTTATTCTCAACTCCAAACAAGTGTAATGAAAAAGTTGGAATATTGTATTATCTTTAGCTCCTTTTTAGGGTTCCGTAGCCAAAATGGCAAAAAACGGAACCCTTATAGATTCGTCATGTCTGTCTGTCAGTCTGTCTGTCTGTCCGTCCGTATGTCACAGCCACTTTTCTCCGAAACTATAAGAGCTATACTATTGAAACTTGGTAAGTAGATGTAGTCTGTGAACCGCATTAAGATTTCGATACAAAAATGGAAAAATTATTAAAAATTTTAGGGGTCCCCATAGGTACAACTGAAACAAAAAAAAAATTTTTTCGTCTAACCTACGCGTATAGGGTATCTATGGATAGGTCTTCAAAAATCATATTGAGGTTTCTAATATCATTTTTTTCTAATCTGATTAGTTTTCGAGAGAGAACGAGATCTATCAAGTAGTTTTTTTTATATGTCATAAATGGTAAACCTTAATTTAACTTTCATTAAATCAACTAAAATATAAAAATAAATCAAAATCCTTTTAATTTTATGGAAATTAACCTTATTACTGCTGCGGAACCCTTCAGTGGCGAGTCCAACTCGCACTTGGCCGGTTTTGTTTATAAAGGCGGGTTTATCCTGTGTCCACATCCCACGCCTCCGATGTTAGATATGGCGCAAATATGGTATTAACCAAACATACAACTTATTTTTATACACATATTTTTACTCAATATTACAAACCTGACAACACTTTGTTTTAGTGTTAGTATTACAAATAACTGTACCTACATTTACTACTTTTTTTATTTAATTTGGCATGGACATGAAGTGGCGGAATACTGTATGGAACGTCGGGGAGGAGAAGGTGCTATTTATGTAGTCACTCGAGCGTCATGAAGACCTAGTAGATTTCTTACATTAGGTAAAACTGATAAAAAAATAATATGAGCGTTTTTTATCTAAGCGGTGGGTTCAGAAACTGCAGCCATTTTAAAGTTTTGAAAAAGAAAATATATTCAGAAAATTGCTTATTTAGGTAAATAATAAATATATTTAAGACAACAAGGACGAAATCATTCAGTTAAGTGCAAAATAAAATATCTGCGAAGCTTAGTTAGGAAAATAGGAAGCTTTATTTTTTATATTTTAAAATGTCCCTACAGGCTTACCTGACCTTTGAATCGTCAGTGCTTTATATGGAAGCTTCTTTGGGGTATACTAAACATCCCCTATCTTAATCTGATAGATCCGATGAAATTTCAATATTAAAAAAAAATAACCCACCACGTGAGAAATCTGATTTCTATACCATGATAACTAGATACATGTCGGAAGCCTATACAAGCTTAATTTGACACGCTCGAGATACTCCGAAAATCCCCTCTTCCCCTCCCCAACATATAATTATAATGCTTTTATACAATATTGCTGTGATGTAACTCAGCGATGTTGAAACTAGACGGTCGAATTGAGATATTGATTTCGTTATGAAAAATCAATTTAGCGCAGATCTTATTGATTCTTGAATAGAATTATAATAAAGTTGCATTATAATTTGAGCACTAGTATTGTGTAGTACTTATTTGTCTTGCAAAGGTAAACGAAAAACAATTTTACAATAATTAATAAGTGTTGATATTGTTACGTACAAAGGTGTTCCTCATCAAATTCTTTTCATTTGTGTTTGCGTGTAAAAAACAATTTGGAGCTCTAGGTTACAATTTTTCTACAAGCATCACTTACAAATCGTAACTTTAACGTTACTAACGAATACAATAAAGGCTGCCTTCACACTAGCGTTTGTCCAGTAAAGGCGTTCGATGAACGTATGTAAGACCTTCTCTACTGGAACAATCAGTACGCTGAGCTAGCAATTGATTGTTCCTGAAGAAATTGTGTAACGTCTGCGCCGCGCTAGCGTAGTGTTAATTAATTCTGCAGATGAAACGTTACGACAACACGACGCACACGCCGCATTGTCGCGGCGTCTGCGCTGCGCATACGTTCATCGAACGCCTACGCTGGACAAACGCTATTGTGAAGGCAGCCAAAAGGAGTGTTTTTGCTTTAGAGATCAACTACGATAACATGGCGCGCCCCTCCAAATGACTGTTTCAATGTGTGTAGTCACATCCTTATGAAAGAGTTTGTATGTATTAAGTATTCAACCAATCACAGTACACGTAATATTTCAGTTAATATCACTTATTACCAAGATTTGTTGGTTAACTAATCATAACTAGCCTACTGCGCAAGACAACGCACTTCAAACGTTTTGACAACGCACTTCAAACGTTTTGAATTTTGGAGGGGCGCGCCATGTTATCGTAGTTGATCTCTACTCCCGCTACGTTCGTAAATTTTATATAGCTTTTACCATCAATTTAAACTATGTGTAATGTAATAAGCATGATAATATCTTAATTACCTCATTCCGTGTAAACAAGTGAGTGCTCCATCGCTGGGCTGCTGTGTGTTCAGTATGGACCGGCCGTTGGACAGCGCAGAGAACGACAGCAACACTTCCGACCACAGACCTGCCGACAAAAATAACGTAAAAATAACAATAGTCTACAGCCGGGTTTATCCAGGTTTATCAAAAGTAAAAAAATGAAGGGATTATCAGCAGGTTGATGTGAATTACGTTATTAAGTCGGGACTCGGGTTGTATCATGACATTGATTTGACATAGCCTAGCAAAATGTCGTTTGTCGTATCCCAGTTCCCAATTCCAAAATTGTCATCAAAGGAATTGATTCATAGTAATCAATTCCTTTGATGGTACATAAAAGGATTCTACCTGACGCAAACTATGTACCTTCATTAAAATCGGATGAGTAGTTAAAGCACTACGGGGGAAGTGGGAACAATCACACATTGTTGTATGTAAGTATGTTACATATTACATACTTACATACAACAAAGGCTAACGACCTGATATTCCACAAATGTATTCCTGTGTAACATAATATTCGAAATATGAAAACAAAATACAAGAGAAATAACGAAAGCACCACGAAATGAACATTCTCAAATCTGCAAGTGGGAATTTGAAAATAACACAGAAACGTAAATGTAAAATACGTGTAGCTCTGTTTGTGGAATTGCAACTTGTATTACATTCAGAATTACAATTTTAAAGTACATAATCTATGCTAATATTTACATGAGAAAGTGTGTCTGTCTGTCTGTCTGTCTGTCTCTGTGTTATCTCTACATGCCCAAACCGTTTACCGATTTTGTTGAAATTTGGTATGGAGATAATTTGAGTCCTGGGAAAGGATATAGGGTACTTTTTATCCCGAAAAATGTACGGTTCCCATGCGATAAACGAATTTTGCCGCAACGGAGTTGCGGGACTCATCTATATCTGAAGAACGTACAATAAAAAGTGATATAAATAAATTACCGTATTAACTTTACGAGGTAATCTCGTCAAATATCACGAGCAATATTGATTCACTACATCAAAGCCTTCTCAACAATATGTACCTATATTGGACTTTACGGAAGGAAAAATTCGTAATAAAGAAGCACTTCCAAATATCTCGGAAGATATAAGTTTGAGTTTCGCGAGGAATGAATCGGCATTTACTTACTTAAAGAAACTTGGGAAACGAAAACTACAGTCATTGTTTTGAAAACACCCTATAAGTACTTTATGGTTAGAAAGAAGTAAACGCTTTGTTAGCATAAAGCATGGGCGTAACGAGCTGGAAGGTAAAATAAATATAAATTTTCCTGGAAAGTGGGAATTCAAAACGTGTTATCTACTCTGCGTAAAATGAAGTGTTGGAAACAAATTATGTGGAATTCTCTTACATCAAAATTAATGTAGACTCAAAAAGGAACAAATTAAAAAAAAAATACCGAACATAATACCTATTGAAAAATGGCATGGTGATTCTGTAAAAAAAACTTGAATAGGTATCACCATAAAAATACACTTCTAATTCGAACATCTCTTAATTTTCAATGACAATAATTATGATTTTTTTTTACAAAAAGGATAACTTTTTTATAGTTCTAAGGAAATAACCGTTTTTTTTTTAATAAATGATTCGGTCAATAATCAATTAAAATAAATGCATAATTTTCTCCTATTTCGCCCTATCAAGAACGCGACGAGCGTCGTAACCGCCACTGTACAAGGCGCGCTGATATGAATGTTATTTTAATGTCCTTTACGTCGATATTAGCACACATTTTGTTTCAATATACCAGACCGACCATCTGGAATCCTGGGTACGCCCATGAGCATACAGCTTATTGTATATGTGAGTATCCTACATAATACATAATTATATTAAGCTTCGCGCTTAAGCCTCTGAACCTATTTTGATGAAATTGAGTATGAAGGTACTTTGAGTCCTTGGAAAAGATACATGATATGTTTTTTTCCAAAAAGTGTATGGTTTCCCCGAAATAAACTAACTGCAATGTAGTCGTTAATAACTCTTCGTACTCTTCTTTTGATAACACCTTATAAAATAAGGCTCTTACGTTGGGCTATGATGAATAACCCTAACTGCCACTCGTCAGTGAGAACTATCGACGTCATCATCAGAAATCATAATTAAGCGAATACAGTGTTCTACACGTTAATTATTATCTGTATTCGCCTCCGTAGTCTAGTTGTTAGAGCGTAACTCTCAACTCCGTAGGTCGTTCGATTTCGGGGTTCGATTCTAGCGTTGGAAACATGTTAATTACAAGGTTAGGACAATGCAGGCTGATCACCTGATTGTCTGACAAGCAAGATGATCCATGCGTCGGATGAGCATGTAGAAAGTCAGCCCTGCGCCTGATCTCTCGCCAATCGTGTCGGTCATCCGTCCCACTGGGTTATGAGAGTAAAGGATAGAGAGTGCTCCTGTACACTGCACACACTTAGGCACTATAAAATTACTCCTGCGTAGCTGGCTCGGTTTCAATGAAACTGGCCACCGTCACCAAAACCGGTGTGGGAGTTATTATTATTAATTTATTATTATTGTCTGTATTTCACCATCATAAACTCAACGTGAACAAACCATCAGATTCAATTATACATTTACTAGATGACGCCCGCAGCTCCGTTGAGCGAAAATTATTATTTATTGCGCAGAAGCCATACATTTTTCCGGGATAAAAAGTATCCCATGTCCTTTCACGGGACATAAAGTATCTCCGTACCAAACAGCAAAACCGTTTCAGCAATTTAGGCGTGAAGAGGTAGGCTGACAGACAGACAAACAAACACACTTTCAGATTTAAACGTTAAAAACGTAAGAAAAGAACCATAAGACTCAAGTATGCAATTATTTGTATTCTTGGATTCTGTATAATATACCAACATTTTCCAAGATTTAGTATATTCTCTCGAAGTTTGTACCCAAATAATATAATAATGTACCGTGTAGTCGGAAACAATTTTGCGAACAATTGTCACTTACGCGTGTTCCATCTCCGTAATTGAATTCTTAAGTGATACAAAGGGAATTTCTGACAACTTTTCAAGAAGTTGTTACATTTTATTCTGTCAATTTTCATTTGATATTACACGTCCTAATCCATTGTTAATGATCATTCTGTTTTATACACAACTAGCGACCCGCCCCGGCGTCGCACGGGTATAAAATATATAGCCACTGAAAAAATGATCAATATCGATATCCTATATGATCCTACACGTGGTCTACTTCTTATCTGTGCCAAATAACATAAAAATTGCTCCAGTAGTTCGCGAGATAAGCCCTTTCAAATAATTTCCCCCGTTTTTTCCACATTCTCCTATTAGTCTAAGCGTGATAAAATATAGCCTATAGCCTTCCTCAATAAATGGGTTATCTAACACTGAAAGAATTTTTCAAATCGGACCAGTAGTTCCTGAGATTTGCGCGTTCAAGTTAGCCCTTTCAAATAATTTTCCCCGTTTTTTCCACATTTTCCTCTATTTCTTCGCTCCTATTAGGGTTAGCGTGATAAAATATAGCCTATAACCATCCTCGATAAATGGGCTATCTAACACTGAAAGAATCATCAAAATCTGTTGCGTAGTTTTAAAGATTAAAGGGAACAAAGGGACATGAGGGAAAAAAAGCGACTTTGTTTTATAATAAGTATAGATAGATGCGAAAGTCTGTCGATAAAAATTTAAAATGGGTACGAAGATACTTTGAGCTTCGAGAATTAAGGATATAGGGCAGCTGTATTCATTCGATAAAGATGTAGGGATTACGGTATACGGTGTACATAATACCTATATTATGTGTACGTACAGTAATCAGCATGTACGTATGCGTGTACGTAAACCGTAATTTCTATGTATGTACGGTGAAATTTTCTATTTTTCTGAGCTTTCCAATAAAAAAAGTAAGTAAACGATAAAACAATCAAATAATTGCCTGTTTAAGTTATTTAAAAAACATTTCATAATTCTGTCATGTACACCACT
Organism: Lysandra bellargus; assembly: GCA_905333045.1. Classification (NCBI taxonomy): domain Eukaryota; kingdom Metazoa; phylum Arthropoda; class Insecta; order Lepidoptera; family Lycaenidae; genus Lysandra; species Lysandra bellargus. The sequence goes on from HG995333.1 coordinate 3,905,927, forward strand.
TAACAGCATATTACGCCAAACAAATTTTCCAATCTAACTTTTACGACTATAAGCTACAACTGTCTAAAACGAAATGAAAACCTTTTATTAACCAAGAAAATGCTTATCCAGCTGTCACCAGTATCATAAACAACGCATAGCTAGCTGGAAGCCATTGTCTTGGCATTTGGCAATGCTTTGGAGGAATTTAACTTTAAAATATGTTACTTTAGTTTTGTCTTACCGCACACTTCTCTTGCCAATTTATTACTTTTGCTATCTTCTTCTGAATTTTTCCATTCCACGCCATCATTACTAGGTATGTTATTTGCCTGAAATTGAAACAAAATATCAAAATTATTTACAATAATATAAAAAAGCAGTTTTCAAAAAGTTTTTTTGTTTCGTCCAAATCCAAAATCTACAAAACAGCTTTTTAAATCACAAATATATTTAACATGCTTCCTTTAAATTAACCATTACTTCGTAACATTGCCTTGGCTTGGTTATAAATAAACATATTGTGTTTGAGACATTTTAGGTCCAGGTTGAGAAATTCCATTAGCAACATTAACGAATGCGTTGAAAATGTGTGAATACGTGTAATGCTAAAAGGTTTAGGAGCAACGACGTGGTTTGCATTAATATTAATAACGTACATACAATTAAAAAACAAATTGCTAATATGACTTTCAGTAATCTTCGTTTACCTATGAAAAACTAATAAGATGAGAGTAATATTGGTTATACTGTAGATAATAATTAGTTAATTAATATCATATCCAAGCAATAATAATTAGTAAAAATTTTAAATACCTGTGTAGTCTGTAAAAGGCATAAAATTATGTGATTTACTTCTATAGTAAGTCTACAGTATAATATTAATATAACTTATAAACAATAATTTATGATATTATAGGTGTAAAATACAATAATGCTTTAACTAAACAGCTAAAATTTGGCTAGCAAGTGAAAGTACTATTTGGAGTGAGTAATATTATGACGTCACTCATGCAATAATAATCTTGTAAACTATATGGGGACATTAATTGACATAACGTCGCATTGGTGTTTGTAAACTTAAATTTAAGCACAGTATAAATATGATACAGTAGATGATTATAATGATACAGCAGAGCAACTAGAGTTTCGCTGTTTCATGTCATCACGCTAATGTGCACGTGTAAACGATTCGGACGGACTAGAATGTAGCTCAAAAGGTGTCTACTGTATACTATTTAATATTTATATTGTGCTATGTCCACTAAAGGTGGTCACTTTACTAGCGAGCACACACCATACGCGCCGTATTTTAGAATTCGTTGTATGAATGATGTGAAACCTCGCACATTCGTCCCCACCGTACGCGCCGCATTTCGTGTACCATGCGGTGCGTTCGGCGCGTACGGTGTGGACAAATGTGCGATCAGCTTTAAAGAGTAGCATTATGAACAATGACGTCACGTGATAGTAAAAAGCTTGGAAGTACCAACAGGGTCTTTGGTGTTGTTGTTGGCGTTTTCCAGATCCCTCTGTTTGGCGAGGCGGTACTTCCGCTCCAGGTAGCCCTCGTACAGCGACGCCAACAACATCCACGTCACCACCACCGCGGTGGCTATGCTGCAACAATATTACAACAATAAATAATACGTAAAGGGACTACTGTTTAAACAGCTGTATTGGACAAGTCGTTAAGAATAACACATTACAATTAATAAATATATACTACAATAAACTTCATAAATAGCCAAAAAAAACTGGAAAATATAGTAGGGTAACGTTGGTCAAAGTTCGATTGTTGACATAATAAGCCGATGGCGGATTTAATTTGGTAAACTTTTATAAATTTTTATTGTAAAGTGAGCTTTTAAACGAGGCACCTTTTACAATAATTTTAAAAGGCTTATTAAACATCTCATAATATTATTATCCTCGTCACGTAACAATAAAGTATAAACTGACCCTTAGAAGTCCATCAAAGATTTTCGGTCTTACCACAAAAAGCTAAACATCTGTTGAACAGTTGTTTTGAGACCATTTTGTAGTGATTTTTTCTCTAATCAACTGTTCAACAGGTATTTAAATCTTTTGTAGTAAGACCGATTATGTCTAGTGTCTACGTGAACTACGTTATTGATAAAGGCGGTCGTTCTAAACAAAAGATTTTTCACACTCAACACTAATCATAATAAATCGTATCATTCCCTAATAGATCTTAACACAAAACAGAAGGCGCGATAATATATCACGTACATAATGGATGTTTCAATCGTATGAGCGAGATTAGAATCTCTGCGCAGTAATTACTCAACACCGAGATCCGTCTTACACCGGATATACCACGGATTATACCCGTGCAACGATTGGTGCAAATGTTTTAGATTAATCATGAATAGTTGAAGCGTTACCTTAATTCGAATTCGCGACATCACTGTGCTTAGTCAAATTGCATATTTTGCTAGTTTCGGAAGCGAAGTCAGATGTTAAAAATGTGGGATTTGACATAATGCTTCGTTAGCGCCAGAAAAATTAGCGATGCAATATGTCCATTCGCATACATTTTTGACATCTAACATCGCTGTCGAAACTTTCGAACGCATTTTGACTAGGGGGCCTGACCTCTGGGCGCCATATCGTCATGTCAAAATGAGGTAAGATCACTCCTCTATTATAAAAGGTACTTGTATAATGGAGAGCAGTGGGTAAAATAGACGTACTTGTACGAAAAAATGATTTAAGTCTAACCTAGACCATTTTTTCTTTGCAAAACCGTTCAATGTTAGATGTACACGCGAGATTGCCTTGCTAAAATATAAACAATATTCATTAATTGGCGTCAAATATTAAAATTATCGGTTTATTAACTAATAATCTATTGTATAACAAACCGACAGACAATGGACGGTAATCCGTCTTACCGGATCCTGGATGAGGCATTGTACTCCGATTATTACACGAACAAAAGGAACCATCGATAGTATAATATTTATTAAAAACTTTACGGCTTTATTAGGCGGTGTATATTTTGTTGTATTGTTAATTTGAATTCATTATTATAATTAAATCCACTTCCATACTAATATAATAAATGCGAAAGTGAGTCTGTTCGTTTGTCTGGCCGCGAGTCTGTCTGTCTGTTTGGCGTGAAGAGGTAACAACCTCTTCACGCCAAAACCACGGAAACGATTTTGCTGAAATTTGATATGGAGATACTTAGAGTCCCAGGAAAGGACATAGGATACTTTTTATCCCGGAAAAATGTACGGTTCCTTCTCGATAAACGAATTTTGGCGCAACGGAGTCGCGTGCGTCATTTAGTTAATATAATAAATTCGCTAAAGAAAAAAAAACGCGTTCTTAGTTATAATTTAACATTTAATTTAATCTATAATATCTCTTCGTATCCATACTTCCATAATAATATCCATACTTAATATTATAAATGTGAAAGTGTGTCTGTCTGTATGTCCATCTGTCCGTCTGTCTGTCTGTTACCTCTTCACGACCAAACTGCTGAACCGATTTTGCTGAAATTTGAGACACTTTGAGTCCCGAGAAAGGACATAAGGATACTTTTTATCCCAGAAAAAATGAACCGTGTACGGTTCCCGCGCGATAAACGAACTTCGGCGCAACGGAGTTGCGGGCGTCATCTAGTTGAATATATCTTGCTTTTAAAAACTGTGTAGACTGTATAAGAAAAAAGTGTTTTTCTGTATCGCAAAAATAGTAAATGCAAAAGTTTTATCTGAATAAATATAGGAATGAAACAGTTAACACTCTTTCATCGATTTTACAATCATGAGGTCGATTTGATATTCATGTTCAGAGCAACCTTGATACTTTACAAGTTTACAACGATAATGGTCACGGGGGAGAGGAAGTTTTGATACTTTCGGAGTATCGTCCGGAGGGAAAACATTATTAAATGGATACGAACCGGAAAAGGATGTTGCCGTTGTGCTCCAAAAGACCGGATTTGGCTAACCGACGTGTATTTGAGCATAAAATAACATTAAATAAAATGTCCGCCACAATAGCTATGTTACAAACACAACTTTCTTTCTGTTATACATTTTTGAGGGAGTTTTAAAGGCTTTTATTTTAATTACACGTGTTTGCTCCCGGCTCCCGCTGAAGAAGCACCTTCAGGCAATCTTGTTTTTAACATATTTTTTTTGACTATAACACATTCTAGTGAGTTTTATGGAAGATTTTGAATAATTAAGACGTTAGGGTCTACTGCCATACGTAGTTGTACCTACTACAGAACTGTAAGTTTTTCTAGGATAAAATTTATCATAATATTGTGATAAATTTAATCTTTTAGACTATTAGAATTTTGAGTCCCGGGAAAGGGCATAATATTATTATGATCCATAGTATTTTATTAAAATCAAAGTCATTGGTTTAAGCGTGAAGAGGAAACAGAAACAAGTAACAACTGGATATGTTGAATTTTTTATTTATAACAGTATTGTTACAAACATAGCGATAATTTCAGTGAAGTAAATATTATCAATTACGACATTTCCCGCACATAGATACATAATGCAATAGCCACTTCGCGAACATGCTAACTCAATAAAATGAAATTGTAGCAAATTGTACTTGTGGAACATTGTCGCGATACAATAGCTGTGACGTACAGACAGACATGTATGGAATTACCCACTTGGCTGCACGCCCAAAAATAAAATTGTTATGAGAAAGTTACACAATAAGCATTACTACAATAAGAATTAGGTTTATTCTAAAGAGTTAACGCAAAAAATATAGGCTTTTGCATTTATGCATCTCTGGCACAGAATATATATATTAGTAGTACCAATCTCTGGCGGACCTGGCGCTTAATCTTATATCTTTAAACGAGCAATTCTTGTATATATGTATATATATAATTAGAATCTCGGAATCGGCTCCAACGATTTTCACGAAATTTAGTATATAGGGGGTTTCGGGGGCGATAAATCGATATTCGATCTAGCTAGGAATCATTTTTAGAAAATGTCATTTTATTCGTGTTTTATCGAATACCGAGCAAAGCTCGGTCAAATAGCTATTTTCTTTTATATTACAAATGCGAAAGTGTATATATGTATCTGTTTTAGCGCTTAATTTATTTTATATTACAATTTATGCGAAAGTGTATATGTATCTGTTTTAAATTTTTACTATTTAAATGTCAGGTATGTTATATACCTGATATTTAAGGGTTAACCTAGGTAATTACTATTTTAAGCTGAAAAATAACTCAAACATGTTAAATATTTTCGTATGAGAAAATGATTTTGGTATTACGTATGTATGAGAATTTCGAGGGTAGCCCGGCCTCTTAAATGTCTGAACCGATAAAGAAGAAATTTGAAGTGGAGATACTATGAGAGACGGAATAGACGTCTGCTACGCCTAATAATTATATTATATTGTACATAATGTACATATCCATATAAAATGTATGCTCACGTTGATTACAATAACATACCACAAGCTGTATAAGTTAATGCCTACCGTTAAAGATTTATTAAATCTGGTCTACCTGCAAAACAAAACAGACATCTTCTTCTATATTAGCATCGACATTTGTAATTACAGTGGGTTTAACTACGGTTATGTGGTATTTATTGTGTGAGGTCTGCACGATCCATCACGTTATCGCCGACGCCGCCATCACTACACTGTTTACTTCCGAAGAATTTATTGCCCACTATCGAACGTTCTAGAAATATACGGATACATTAGTTTGGATGTTATTTCATCCAAATTAAGATTTTAGTCCAATTAGCATGCTATTGTATGCTAATTGGATTTTTTGCTACGGCCTTAGCGGCAAAATACGTCAAATTATTAAAGAACAAGGGGCTTTTTGTATGGAAGCTGTATCCAAGCTGTAGTACATCCACACAATATAATGAAATGAAAGAGCTTACAAAGCTGAACATTTTATTGCATTACGTAAACTAAAATTAGTTTAACTCGGGATCCGTTTTAAGTCATGAATTAATGACCTTCACGGTCCATACATTTTATTTAAAAAAAATTGTGTTATACAAAGGTAATTACGGAAATTACAAAGGTATTTATTTAGATACCAATGAGAAAAGTAACCATATTTGTAGCTAAATATCTCTCTGAAGTTTGGAGTGAAATTGGTACAAGATAAAAGCTATATTGACATTAAATCCTGGAGATGTTGAAGTCCTAAGATGAACGAAGATCATCTTCGAACATGCTTGTTCCGCACACAATGGGTCGTCGGTCCGGATGCGGAACGCGGTCCGCCATTTGATGATCCCTACTCTAAACCATGGGAGAAAAAAGTTAACAAAGGTAGAAGGTAAAAAAATCACAAAACAGCCTGTATTATTGCATCAATTTATCCAGTTGCCGATAAACAATATTTTTTGGAAAGTAATCGTATATGGCATTCATGTAGAGTCTAGACGTTCGTAATCGCTTGTTTGTCCATCATGGGCAAATGTGGAAACTGGAGAGGCGACATAAAACATGCATTACTATTCTTATTTAAAAATTGTTTCCTAATACACGCCACCCAAGGGCAAAATAAATTTAATGAGCATGTTTACGTGCATAAACTTATAATATACTGTCGTATAGACCACCTGACAACCCGAAAATGCGTGACCATTTTTGATCTGTCAATGTGTGCGTGTGCTAGTGATGTATATTTTACTATCGATAGTATAGTTGATAGTATATAAAACCCTAAGGACAGCTAAAAAGAGCAAAATTATTATTTTTAAACAAAAATTAAAACTGACTTCCAAGGTAATAGTAGGGGAGGTAGTGGTAGCGTTCGCTAAGTCATTTCATACCGACCAAATTTTTGTCCAGCGGTAGCTTAATATTTATCAATCAATATAATCAGCGTCAGTCGCCGCACCCGTGGTGGAATGTTAACTGAGAGTATTTCAAAGTTGTAAAAAAAATAGTTGCGAAAAGTGATTTTATACCGAATGAAACTTTGATGGATGATTATTGAGGTCATGTTCAACCAAAAAATCACCGTCAGCCGTATTGCAGACGGGGGATTCAACGTCAGTCGCGTTACTGAACATGTAAAATTTTTTTGAATATAAAGTCATTTTATATCGTACAAAATTTATACAGGTGAATGTTTCTACTTTGTAAATAATAAAGAAATCCGTCAGTCGCTAATACGATGGTGGAAAAACCGCCAGCCAGCGAAATAAGTTATGATATTTGTGAATAAGAATTATATACATTTTACTTTAAAAGCGCCATCTGTTGTTATATACTAAAACTAAAATAACACCTACCGAACCTAAACGTGTATAATCTAGATATGAACCTTTAATAGGTGCGAATTGGGATCTTTTTAATGTCAATTCAATACGATTCCCAACAAAAACTTTGAGATGCTCTCAATTTTTATTCCACCCATTATGAAGTGGCTGACGATCAAAGCTGTTATGTATTAATGGAATACTATTATTGTAACGATTTTCGCTCGGTATGAAATGACTTTTTAAACTGAGCGCGACCTCCCCTACTATAAAGACAATAGTAATATTATACTTAAATGAACTAAAAAGTATTAAATAATCCCTATTCTGTACTCAGTATTTCTGTTCTCAATCTTCATAATATTGAAGTCGGTACCAGTCCTAATAATAAGTATATAAGTTGCAGTTATACCTATTCTGTCAGAGAACTGTCTATTATATTATTGAAAGCTGCATTCAATGGGTGTTTGCACACTGCACGATAACGACACGACACGATACCACAGAATAGAGGGCCACCGCACATATTATACAATTTCAAGTTGGCCGACTATCGTACAAACTGACTATCGTACTAATTCTAATATTCTGTCACTTAGTATTGAATGCACCCAAAATATTCTCCTTTCTTTTCGCCTTCGTTTTATTAGTGCCACAATAAAAGCGTGCTTTTTACGCATTTTAACACGCACGTCGCTAGGCTAGCAACACCGTTACCAAATAAATCTAAAAGTTTGCGGCTGGCAGCGTACACGATGAAGTTGTCCAATTAAATTGTGACACTACGCAATTTAGTCGGCCAACTTGAAATTGTATTATATGTGCGGTGGCCCTTATCTATTCTGTGGTATCGTGTCGTGTCGTTACCGTTGCAGTGTGAAAACACCCAATGAGTATCAGATACAAGTGACTGATCTGTGAAACCTTGATTTTATACTAGGTATGTCAAAAGATTATTATTATTTAAAAATAATCGTTAAAATAAGATAATATGTCCTTTTTAAGGTGATAAATATATAAAGGTAAATGATTTTTATTTTAGTTTTATGTTATTGTAAAATATCGATAAGCATATCGATAAATTTGATTCAAGCACTAGCGTATATGTAAAAAATTTTGATGAAAAATTTTTCTTCAAAATTTGTGTTATATAAGAACAATAATTCCTTTAGTTACGCAAAATATGAAAGTAAAAGGGAGGATTCACAATATTTTATTTGAAATAGAGAACTAAAGACAGAATATAGCAAAAATAAACACATCGTAGCAATTAGGACATGAAGATTAATTACCTGTGAAATGTATATTTTTCAGGATTATTCTTATGATTTACACTGCAATCACTCACAGAACAAGTTACCATTTTTATATTTAATAGTATTTGATGAAAATAATAAAGGATTTAAACAATAAATTGCAAATACCGAAAGGGCATAAAAACGATTGATGACTTTTGACGACCTGTCAAATAAAAGTGGTTACAATTTACATTAGACTGCCGCTCTCTTTTCATCTTGTTATAATTCCATAAAGGATTTTCTTCTCTCTCGCACTCTTCGTTGGTCTTTAGCATTATGAGTTTATGTTTACGTGATTGTAACTTCATATTATACCTCATTTTAGCAAATAAATGACGTCTTGTATTCTATTCTTTACACAGAATTAGACGAATCGTAACTCAATTAGAATTTAGGCGGCATTCTGAAACGAATTAGTTACATCTCATATTTAATTCCAGGCGGGTTTTGTTTTAAGTGTTGTTGAATAATTGACAAGCGGCGTCCGTATCCGACAAACTGTTGAAATCCGAATGTATCTTACAATAGGAGTTCTGCTCAGTCTACAAATGCACCTGTTATATTGTAACCACGTTCAAACATAAAACATTAGTATTCGTATGGATTTATCCATACTAATATTATAAATGCGAAAGTGTCAGTGTCTATCTGTTGCCTCTTCAGACCAAAACCGCTGAACTTCGAGTTTGACCTTTGAGAGGAAAAGGACATAGGATACTTTAAACTTTTTATCCCAGAAAAAAATACCGTTCGATAAACGAATTTCCGCTTAACGGTTTAGGAGACTCTCCATTAATAACACTGAAATCCGTAAATTACTTTATTGACACATTTAACACATATAATCGGATGGGAGCGCGAGCCTCGACTGGCTCAAGGAATGCAAGCGTAACATAATGCAATGATACATAATATCCATTATACATAATATATGTAGTGTGTACAGACTGTACACCTACAACAGATTTGTGGGTATCTACTATAGTACTTATTATTATAAATATTAAAGTGTGTCTGTCTGTCCTTAAGCCACTGTAGCTTAAGCCGTATAGAAACTCTTTGAGTTCCGGGATTTCAATTTGGATTTTCCATTTAGACAAACTTTACTACTGATACGTAATCAGGCCCTTTGGCCAAGACCTTTTCTTTGTCGCTTCTTTATAGGATCACCGATCAAAATGTATGGAATTGACATAATATAAGGGTTGATTCAGACCGCAACGCGACGCGTAGATGAATTTCTAAATTTATATGGATTTGACAGATTCGCAAGACGCGTCACGCAATTGAAATCTGTCATACAAAATGCCGCGTCGCGCCTCGCCTCGCCTCGTCGCGTTACGGTCTGAATTGACCCTAAGCGTTCGTTAATATAAGGTTGACGTTTGACTCGTGTAATATCAATTCCATACATTTTGATCAGCGATTCTATAAAGAAGCGATAAGGGAAAGGTCGTGGCTGTAGCCAAGAAATTTCAGCTTTATCGCTTCTTGAGAGCCTGTTAGGCAATAGGCTCAGCACCAAAAGTGGCAATTTATATTTCGGTATGCGGTTTGTGTGGTACAAAATTATTTGTTATATTAGCTAATTACTTTGTTATTTGTATTTAAAAAACACGAAGACCCTTGTCAAGGTAATAATTTTAACGCTGACGCTTTAAATTATGTGAAAATAAGTAAGGTAGCTTACTGAGGTAAATGTCAAAATATTATGTTAACAAAATAAATGTTTGTTAAATATTCAAGTCGTTTTAAGAGTCCGTGTACGAAATTTGCCGATTTCGCTGATTTAACAGACGTGATTTAATAGTTAAAATACAGTATTTCTATAAGTTTTAATGCACAACTTGTAAGATAATTTTAATTACAATCTAATGTTGGAGCTAGATTTTTTTAAAGTATGTTTTAATAATCCAACTCAAACATGCGACAGTTTTGTGATTTTTGCTGTAAAAGGTTTAGAATATCACCTGTTTATGGATTGTATTGACGTCTCAACGGTATGAAAAAAATACAATGTACTGTTGAGAAAGTCGTCTATACAATGTTGGAATTACTTTTTACCACTATAAAATGAAATCGTTGAGTAAAAAAATATGTAACTCGGCAAAATTTTAGAGAAAATGGGCAAATAATTGCTGTTAATTTCGGCAACTTCGAGCTGTAATTCATAAAAAGAAAACGACAGAAATAATCTATAGAAAAAATTCTATCCAATTCGAGAAAAAAAGAAAAAAAAAACAAATTGTGCCAAAAACACGATTCAAAACAACCTAAATCTCACATTATATTACTCGCCGCAAGGCTCGAGTCTGCAGTCCGCGCTTAAATATATTTTTAAATCTATTAATTTATATATATATATATATCGGATCGTCGAGCGGTATACGAAACTGATTCAATGGCCATGGAATAATATTACATTCATCCTCCAATACTGCGGGCGTATATTAATTACGTACTGAACCAACACTGTGATTAACCAGATATCATCAGATTTGGAGCCGATGGGTTTGGGAGCATACCTTCCAACATTCATAATCATTCTAGATATTTTGCAGGTGATGGTTGTCACCTCTCAAAAGTCCATCGTCAGTTAGACAGCGTCACTCAAAACCCCATCCGAACGTACTGGCCGCTCCAACAGATAACATACATTATAAAACTTATCTCAAAATAAGTTGTCAATAGACAAGTTAATCGCGCACGCCGATATATATATTTTTAAATCTAATAAGGGGAAAAACCAAATAATATTTCTTTAGCGAACCTTCGCAATTTCATATTCATCGGCAAAATTTAGTATACGGACTCTTAAGTTGAGTGATGTTGGCCTTTCTGTAAACTATTATATTTAAAGCTTGAAATTAATGCAATTTTGTCTCTGTACGAAGTAAGCAGTGACGAAATGCAAAACTGTAAAACTCTGGAACGAACTGTCACCAGCAGTATTCCCGGAATAAAACGACCTGCAAACCTTCAAGAAGAGAGCTTATTCTCTTAAAAGGCCGGCAACGCACCCGCAGCTCTTCTAACTTTGCGAGTCTCCATGAGCGACGGCAGTTGCTTTCCATCATGTGACCCGTTTGCTCGTTTGCCCCCTCATTTTATAAATAATGAATTAATGCTGCTGGATGCTGCTGCTTGATAAGTTCTATGAGCCATGGGGATGTATAATAGGCTGTACTGATACACATTTAAACAAAAGCATTGATGTTTTTTTGTTAGTTTTTACTGTGGAACTGCTGCCCGCAAAGGCCAGAAAAATGTTTGGCATTTAAAGAGAATATGAAAAGATTTTGGTACAAAAACTTTGTAGAAATATAGTAACATATCGCCTAGGAACAAGCAATAGATTCCGAGTAGGATTCTCGGATACTCAATATAACTTTCGAGGGTTAGTAAACTAGTTATGTATGGTGATACAATTTATCAATCCAAATTTTGTGGAGAAATGATGGATTGTTTCACACAAACTGTTGATCGGATAGCATTGACATTTCGTATAATGATAGTTCTCAATAATAAGTTTACGGGAGCTAACACATTATCCACATAATATATCTACTTTGTATTGATTGTATCTATCTGCGAAAAGTTTATGCGAACATAAATTTGTTTATAGCGCAGTTGTGAGGCCACGTTTCTCCATAGCGTTGCGTCGTCATGTCATCGGAATAACACATTGTTTGTCCCGTTGCGTCGTCACCGCACGATAAGTAACGGTGCGTCCACATTTGTATCATTTGCGCGATCAGATCTCCGTCGCGATCATCGCGCCGTATCATGATCGCTAGTGTGGACGCAAAATGATACGCGTATCATGATACAAAGTATCATGATACGCGTATCATTTTGATACGGCGCGATGATCGCGACGGAGATCTGATCGGAGATCTGATCGCGCAAATGATACAAATGTGGACGCACGCTAACAAACGATAAATAATAAATGATGCTTTTGCGAAATGTTTCCGCGGCTATGGTGTAACAACAGCAATATTGGCAAGAGCACAAAACGGGAGTTCCAAAAGCGAAAAGCCTTACACGCCCTAAAGCTTCGTTGTTCATCGTCAAGTCCGTTGAAATAACGCTTCCGATAACGCAATGCATGTGCATATTATATCATAATATGAATGATTGTCATTTATATGAGATAACGCAGCTTTGACGATGCGAAGAGTCAACGTAAGCAATGTGGCTTCGTTCTTAGCTAGATAGCTCGGCGACCAAGATAGAAATAGTTAGCGATTATCTCTACGACTATAACTTTGAGAGCAGTTTGATGTTCACTCGTCAACCTTAGTGAATTATAAAAACAATTCGTCAAGTTCGCTTAAGTAATCCGCAATAAATTACAGACTATAAAATTAACAAAGTATGAAGTTACTGAACGTTCCTAGGGTAACAACCATGGTTTCTGTCCTGGGAAGAATTGATAAAGTAATTTAACCTTGAATGCATAAGTATTGTATTTTTTCGCATTTCTATTATAGTTATGCTAGGCTACTGAATAGGTTAGTTAATATATTAACATTATTTCATTTTATTTGGAAAAAACAGTTACATAATAAAGGTAGTGTACATATCTAGAAATATTCAAGGAAACCATTAACATATTGTTTTCACATATAAGATTGTAGTTAACATTTTAAAGAAAGCTTGTTGAACAAAAGAAGAAATAATAGAATACAGTCAAAATCTGTTATAACGACATCGAAGGGACTACTCATATTTAGTCGTAAAAACAGATAGTTGTAACAACCAGCGACAGGTAAGTTATTATTAGGAAAAGTAATATGTAATATGTATATTCATCATACAGTAGGAAATTATTCGATATTGATTTTTTTTCTTTTTGTTTGCGACATGTTACAATTCTCACAGTTAATAAGTTTTAGTACGTCTTGTGTAAAGATAATTAGTAACAAACTAACCACAAAACTAAATTTGTACAGAATTGTGTAATGGCTGGTTTACACGTATTAAGCAGATAAGTAGTACTTAACTAAATTCTAATTGTCATCTAGTTTAGTACTTACTAAATTTTAACTTGCCACTTGCTACTAAATTTTATATTTACATGCAATTAACAACTTAAAATCAAGTTAAAATTTAGTTAAATACGATAACTTGGCGCGCCCCTCCAAAATTCAAAACTTTTGAAGTGCGTTGTCAAAACGTTTGAAGTGCGTTGTCTTGCGCGGTAGGCTAGTTATGATTAGTTGACCAACAAATCTTGCTAATAAGTGTAAAGTGACATTAACTGAAATATTACGTGTACTGTGGTTGGTTGAATACTTACTACATACAAACTCTTTCATAAGGATGTGACTACACACACTGAAACAGTCATTTGGAGGGGCGCGCCATATTATCGTAGTTGATCTCTATTTATCTACTTAATACGTGTAAACCAGCCCTAAGTCTAAAAATGAACGTCTTTTGTTTAGAAGATATGAAATTCAAATCTAAAGTATGATAGCAATATTTTATTACTTCAATAAAATACCAAGTCTTTTGCTAGGACATCGTCCTTTTCTCAAATAAAGATAAGACCTAGACTTTAAAGTGCTTTAGAGCTTAAATGTGATATTCCTAATTACAATAAATTAAGTACTTTGTAACTGTAGATGTAAATCTACAAACAAAAGACATTTAACAAGCCAGACTAATTAATGTCTAGATTTTCGTGAATTATTATCTAATTATCTATATCTATTATCTATGTTAATAATATAAATGTGAAAGCTTTTGTCTGTTTGCTTTTTTTATTCCTTTGTCTATCTTTGAGAATCATCGCGCTAAAATCACTTTACCAATTTTGATGAAAAATAATAAAGCTATTTGAGCCCCAAAAAAAAGGTTTGTTTTTATTCCGAAAACCAATTATGGTTCGCCCGTGACGTGAAAATTTACGGGGCAACTTCCAGTTTTAATATAATCATTATTCATTTCGTTTCATTATTAAAATTGAGGTACAAAGTACGAATTTGTATTTACTGGTACTAGTGTAAAACTATTTAAATTTGCAATGCTTTGAATACTTTCCTCCGTACAAACATATTTTGATATTACATTGTAACACAGAACAACGAACAAAATATTTACGTAGCCAACAATCCAGAGAGAAATTATGCACAGTTTAATTATGTGACACACTCTGCATCTATATAAATTTTGTCAAGCATTCTTTGGAGGTTCATACAGAGAGATAGAGCAATGGAGATTGCGGTTGCGAATGCGTCGATCCGCACCGCTTTGACCGCATCCGATTTAATATTCAATATACATTAAGAAACCAAGTCCCCAATTAACAGTCGATTTTGTGAATCCGTATTCGTATTTACTATTTAAGCACATTGAGACTTGAGAGTGATGGATATTCCGATTGCGGAATTTATCCGCATCTGTATCTATAGGCTGATAATAATTCCTGTGGTCTTTTTCAACGGTGTCAGAAGTACAGTAATTATATGCACCTAAATACCTATGTCCTTTACAATTTGTGTCACTTGTATTTTCGTTACATTTCGTTGCTCATGTATACACATCATTAATTTGGAGTATATGTGTGCATCAGTGCCTCAACCACATTCACATATTAGCCAACTTAAATTACATACCCGAGTATATGAAATTTGCGGTCCTCCAGTATGTTGTAGGAACCGGGGACGGGTCGGACGTACAGCGTGTTGAGCGAGGCGGAGATGCCGAATGCGGATGCGGCGGCGACCGCGCGCGCTCCGCCCGCCACGAGCAGCGCCTTCACCGCATCCGAACTGCACGACACAGGCACGCACTGCCCCACTAGCATCGGTCGAGTCTGAGGATAAATATTCAATTATGAGCAAAGATCAACGCTAATATTATAATTGCGAAAGTGTGTTCGTCTGTCTGTCTATTACCTCTACACGCCCAAACTGCTGAACCGATTCTGCAGAAATTTGGTATGGAGATACTTTGAGTCCCGGAAAAGGACATAGGCTACTTTTATCTCATAAAATGTACGGTTCCCGCAAGATAAACGAATTATGGCGCAACGGAGTTGCGGGCGTCATCTAGTAAAATATATAATGTAGGTAAAATTATAGTACAAAACATAATACGATATTGCTTGCGACTTTTTTGTCCATTTTCCGGGAATCGAGGTCGAGGGCAGGTGATTAAATTTCATTAAAATCGGTCATGTGATTTAAAGGGTGAAGCCAAATGAGCGTAATTTTGTGAGTTGTGAGTCGCAGAATTTCGGTCGCGTAAATATCTTTTCATACAAAGCATGACTCGCAAAATTACGCTCGCGTGAATCAAATGTCGAAACACACTAGGTTACGTCGGCGTAAATTCCGCCGCGTTTACGCCGCGATTCAAACTCATACAAAATACGGACGGAACGCGGGGGATGACACACTATTACGTCGCGTTCCGTCCGTATTTTGTATGCGTTTGACATTTGCGGCAGAATTTACGCCGGCGTAATTCAGCCTAGTGTGTTTAGACACAAACAGGACTTTTGTATGAAATTGAATGCAGAATTTCTGCCAGCCGAAATTCTGCGACTCACGACTCACAAATTACGCTCGTTTGGCTTCACCCTAAGAGAGGTAGGTTTATGATTAAGAAGTACATATGGTATGCTGTATAGGCGGCTATACCTATATACTATATGTTATTGGGCTTGTTTGTTTCTATCAGTGTCGATGTATTTATATTGCTATTTTTGTTATAAATATCAATAATTAATATTGTTATTGTGAAGTTATAATTTTTATCATTATACTGGCTAAAGTGAACTAAAAGTATTTTGAAATAACTATGGCAGAAAAGGGTGTAGATAATATTGCCGGAACATCTGATTTCATATGATATTAATCTTTTTTCAGTTGAATAAACTCTTTTTGCGTATGGTTAGATACTCGTACTTAAGGAGTAAACTCCAGTCGTGCGTCGGAGCTGACACACTTTTTTTTTGTTATCTATATTGTTATCTGTATTGTTGCCTATGCTATCCCACTGCTGGGCAAAGGCCTCCTCCAGGGTCTTCCACTTGTCTCGCTCCAGCGCCACCGTTGGCCAGCCCGGCTGGTATGCTTCCAGCTCATCGTGCCATCTTTTCCTACTTAATATTAGTATTACTTAATAATATTAGTACATATTACTTATTATTAGTATTGATTAGCTAAATGATTTTGTTAGAGCAGATTTTGATTTTCTATATTCTACGAATCCTCATTTTCAAATGAGGAATCGTAGATCATATTATATCAGCATGATGTCAGCGATCAGAAGGCAATTAAGGCCAGTAGCTCAGTACTTGACCTCAGACATGCTACTCATTACATTAGAATTTTATTTCTATTGGAAACCTTTCTTTCACATGCCTCGTTGCCCTATAAAAAGCGTATCTTAATTTTGCTGTAGCATATTCAACTGTATGGCTTTTACTTAAGAATTAAAATCGTTCGCATGTTGTACAAAGAGTGCTGACATGGCTACTTCAATTTGGGGCGTTTTAGCGCGCAATTTAAAGGCACTTGTGTAAACTGAAAACGAAGGATAAGACAGAATTAGCGCTTAAATTACATGAATCTGATACAAACAGTTTTCAATGCTTTAACACTAAACGGTATCTGTGTAAACTCTGGAACGAACTGTCACCAGCAGTATTTCCGGACCTATACGACCTGTAAACCTTCAAGAAAAGAGCGTATTCCCTCTTAAAAGGCCGGCAACGTACCTGCAGCTCTTCTGATGTTGCGAGTGTCCATGGGCGACGGTAGTTGCTTATCATCAAGTGACCCGTTTGCTCGTTTGCATTTGCGTTTGCGTCGTATTTAATAAAAAAAGTGTAAGTTGATTAATATACTATGACAATAATATGTTGCATGTAACTTCGATCACAGAAACAACAGAGTAGCTCGCGGGAACCGTACATTATAAACACTATATACCTAATAATAATTTCTTAATATCATGAAAAAAAAAAGCCACGAAAAATTGTGTTTCATTAGTGTTTAACATGAATTTCCACCAAGAACCAATAGTACAATCAATTACATGTACATTAAAAAACTTCCTTTTCTAAGAGATAAAGTATGTCCATTGTCCATACTAAATTACATATTCTTCAGTTCCTAAGGTTTGAGTGTAAAGAGGTACAGACAGAGTGATAGATACGCTTTCAGATTCACAACATTAAGGGCCTGTTTCACCACTTCCTGATAAGTGCCGGATAGGCTATCCACAACATATCTGACAGACACTCCATACTCTGTCTGTCAGATAAGTTGTGGATAGCCTATCCAGCCCTAATCAGAAAGTGGTGAAACAGGCCCTAAGTCTATACTTATCTATATATCTATATGTCAGCGATTTTATATATTTCAAGGTGTAAAAAAAACGTTAAACTTATAATACATTTGGTATATCAGCGTAGAGCGCACGTAGGTGCTACGCCGTAGAACTACCGTAGCAAGCGTAGCGAGCTACGAAACGCTACTTGTAGGTTTATTTCACCAAGCTTTGCCCATAGTATTGTAAACTGTGATACGAGGTGGAAAATTATCGTACTATTAAATCTTCATCTTCTTTGTGCTATTAAATAACGTGATGGAAAGCGTACACTGTCGCTCGAAAGTTGCATAAAGTTATATTATTGTAATATGTTATAATAGGCTTATTTTTGTGACAAAATATGCCACATTCAAAATATCAGCTGTTATGTTTTTCATATTACTATTATTGATTCGAACTACAGACATAGATCAACATAGATACCACATGTGTTTGTACTTCGCGTGCCATATCGCGTTCCCAAACGACGAGCAATGCTCGTCTTTTGAAAATCTTTTCTTTAGTCTGCTATCGGAATCGGACGTTAATCGGAATTTTAATATAATAATATCTATGGACGTTTCACACCACGCCAGACTGGCCCCATGGTAAGTACCTAAAGGACTTGTGTTACAGGTACCAGACAGCGGAAATACATACAGTGTAAACTCCATGTAACGTCACTCTATTTAATGGCAAACTCTTTAAAGCGCCGAAATCATTGGACTTTGGTTGGTTTAGCTTGTCTACCATACAATGATACACTCTACATAGCATCACACCCACTCCCAATAACGACAGTATCACAACGATTGAACAATAAAAAGTACCTTTTATATTACTAAAATTAATAAAAACTGCTCTGCTGTGTACGTGTTTTTGTCGCATTGTTATCCTAGCCCGCAATAAACTCGACTGTCGGCATCATGCATACAGAAATTTCTAAGAAATTCGTTCTTTTGTTTACAAATTGAGTATGATTGCACGTGTAGGCTGTTTTAGACCCTAACTAATAATGAGTCATGGATTATTATCTATTCGTTATCATATTCTCAGTTGAACATAAACTTTCAAACTGTAAATATGGTTAGTAAAAGAAAATCACTGTATATTGACGAAAAAGTATTGATTTTCCTTCTCTCCATTTAACGGCCACTCTATATAACGTCATAAAATGCACGGTCCCTTCAGTGACGTTGTATAGAGTTTACACTGTATTTTAATACTCTTATACTATACATATATTTAAGATTTCTATTATATAATACACATATCTAATACACATCCAGATCCGGGAATATTGAAAACTTTTTTGTTCCGTCGGCGGGATTCGAACCCGCGACCCCCGGCTTGAGCTGCACACTCAACCAATTGAGCCACAGAGGTCGTCAAAATGTAAAAAATGCCTAAATGCCTAAAAGTGCCGTATTGAGCTGTAGAAATTCAAATAGAAACGTTGGCCTTGATAATGGACACGTTTCTTATCATGGGTACATCACAGTAGGTAGTAAAAAAGTGGCACACTCGTTTTCATACAAATGGAGTGACATGCGGTATCTATCTTGATCTATGTCTGTGATTCGAACCAATGTTATCGCTAACTCGTTATTCAATTTCCTCGTATCTGCAAGGGTCTCGTTTGCTTTATTATCGAACCTTCGGCGGTTTAACGAGAAACCTTTGCTAATGAAGGGGAATTGCCTCTTATAGGGAACATAACATTGAATACAATACTCTATTGTTATTTTTGTAGGAGTAAGCAATTATTTGAATGCCTATTGTTATTTTTTGAGAAAACCTATTTCGAATTTGCAAAGAGTGTAAATGGGAATATTTGTGGAAATATTTTATTTTATGACATCTATATTGTATTTTATTTTGCCTAAATAAAAAATAATTATTTAAATAGTCAACATGTTAATTTAAATTATAGGATTGGATTGGATAAAATATGGTTTCTCAAGTTACATAATATTATTTTTAAAAGTTTAATCATTACGAAAGGTTTCAAAACAGAATCTATATTGTCCCGGCTGTCCCGGCTAACGTTGCTTTGCCATAATATAAAGTATTTCGCCCATATTATTTTATTGAAGTGACTAAATAATTGTATATCGCCATGGCAACGTCGATCGCTATCCCGGCGCACAAACTTAATGGTCGCCGACAGTCTCAGGTTGTAATAATTTACTATTATTTATTCAACAAATGCACTTATCAATATATAAAGTACCCAGTAGCCGATTCTCAGACCTACTGAATATGCATATAAAATTTGGTAAAAATCAGTAAGGCCGTTTCGGAGGAGTTCGCTGACTAACATTGTGACACGAGAATTTTACATATAAGATAATATTATTTATTACACTGTTCAAAAATGTATTTGTAGCCGTAAAGTTGAAGTTAAAATCAATACTAATATTATAAAATTAATGCAAAAGTGTGTCTGTCTGTCCGTTGACCTATATTGTCTATTGCTTCTTAACGCCCTAACCGCTGTACCGATCTTGCTGAAATTTGATATGAATTTACTTTGAGTCCCTAGAAAGGACATAGGATACTTTTTACTCTAGAAAGTACGGTTTCCGTACGTTAAACAGATTAAAATTATTATAATCCATGTTATTATGGTTCTAGAACTCACAAATATTACTTACACAAAAACAGTGTACTGTTGCAAAAGGAGGCTTTTCATCTAATACCATTATTACATTAACAAACTCAAGTAATTATATTAAAATGCTTCTCATTTACGGAAAAATGTGCTGAGAGCCCGCTTAATATTCTTAACGTTTAGCATTCATAACAAGTTTCAGTGAAATATTTTTTCAAATAAAAGCCGGTACAAATGGAACAGCCGAATTTAACGACCGCATTGTTTCATTTTTATTCCCCTTTTACTTCTAATTACTGTTAATTTTAATATTTTTTAAATTATACAAATTGTGTATTTAAATTTTAAATATAGCCAATGGATGGGAAATATCTCAACTTATATAATTTGGTAATGGCAATAACATTGAAAAAAATTGTTTTTGCCTTTTTGGGATACAGCGAAGGTTCTCAAAGTTTTTTGGTCGCGAAACCCTTTTGAGAAGTGATATTTTTGAGGGAACCGCAAAAAATGTGTCGTCTTTGAATGAATTGTCTCCATGCTAGTGTTTGGTGACATTTCAGGAAACAATTTATGTACCGCTCGTACCAGGGTTTTTCGGAGCCCCAGGACTCTGCGGGGCACACTTTAGGAATGGCTGCTCTATTGTCTATCTATCCGTGATTCGTCCGTCTGTCTATCATACTTTTTTGCTTGATATCAATAGTTTTAACCTAGTCAATTGTACCGTACGAGGTAGGCAGCACGGTCTCGCACTCGAATGGACACGCACTTGGCCTGTTCAATTTTTTAAGCTTTACAAACACCGACATAGAGTTTTCTTGTAATTCAAGATAAAAAATATTTTGAATATGAAAAATATTTTTGTTTGAAATAATATCAACGTTATGTGGGTGACGGTGTACTATAAAATTTGCAACTTAATTTGAAAAAGTTAGAAAGGTTTAAGAATTTGGCACCACACCAAGAGTTCTCGAGAGCAAAATGTAAATACAATGCATACAAATGTTTATATTTCTAAGCTAAAATTATAGAGGACGTTCAACGAAAATAGCTTAAAAAATTAATGGATATTAACATTTTTGTAAGATACAAGATACAATAGTCGTTACAAATATTCTTTCGCGCAAAAATCGTATACTTTTTTGACGATAAAAACTGTCATTTGTTTTTCCCAAGACTTAAAGTAGTTTCATACTTAATTTCATCTTATTCGCTTTAGCGGCCTGAGTGTGAAAAGCAAGCGGTAACAGATATACTGTCACGCATAATTTGGAATTTATAATATTACTAGATGACGGCCGTAACTCCGTTGTGCCAAAACTCGTTTATCGCGCGGCAACCGTACATTTTTCCGGGACAAAAAGTATCCTATGTCCTTTCCCGCGACTCAAAGTATCTCATACCAAATTTCAGCAAAATCGGTTCAGCCGTTTGAGCGTGAAGAGGTAACAGACAGACAGGCAGACAGACGGACAGACAGACAGACACACTTTCGTATTTATAATATTAGTATGAATATGGAAGTATGGATATGGATTGCGCTGTCCATATTTACATTCCCTCAGAAATCTTGCGAGAAACGTATATCACACTATTCCACCAAGCAAATATGATCATAATATGATCTTTTCTTTATTTTCTATAAATCGTCTCAGTGATTTCAGCTAAGTATAGTCAAAAGACAGACAGAGAGGCATTATTATCTTAGAATCAGATCGTCTTGAATATAAATAGCATTATTGCTTTGTATTGCATTAACAGAACAAGCTTGTTATGCATCGATCGCAAGTAGATTGCTCTAGAAATATTAAGAGCCCGGGCTACCCTCGAAATTCTCATACATACGTAATACCAAAATCATTTTGTCATACGAAAATATTTAACATGTTTGAGTTATTTTTCAGCTTAAAATAGTAATTACCTAGGTTCCTGAACAAAAATTAACTTCAAAATATTTAAACACTAAAAAATAGAGTAAAACACTAAAAAATATATAAATAAATAATAAATTTACTACAAAATATTTCAACTCTAAAAATATTTTTAGTGTTTAAATATTTAGTAGTAAATTTACTATTTATTTATATATTTTTTAGTGTTTTACTCTATTTTTTAGTGTTTAAATATTTAGTAGTAAATTTAGTAAAAAAATTTATACACAAAAAATTTTTTTAGTGTTTAAATATTTTCTCACTCTCTCTAAAATACTTTCTCTAACTCAAACATGTTAAATATTTTCGTATGAGAAAATGATTTTGGTATTACGTTTGTATGAGAATTTTGAGGGTACCCGGCCCCTTAAGTAGGATCGATTCTACAAGACAATAATTATTGTCTCCTAGATAGCGCCCGCAAGTTACGCCATTCGTTTATCGTGCGGGAACCGTATATTTTTCTGAGATAAAAATTGTCCTATATCCTTTCTCGGGATCGAAGTATCATCATACCAAATTTCAACAAAACAAGTTCAGCGGTTTGGGCATGAAAAGGTAACAGATAGACATAATGACAAATAGAAAGATACACTTTCGCATCTGTTTAGTATGGATATCTCTTGACCTTTTCATTGAAATCATGTCAAAATAATAGAATAATAGCTAGGGGAATAGTCGGCTGAGCCTGCGCCCTTGAGAATTCTATCGAATACGTCTCGAGTGGTTTTAAGGGCTATTCGAATTTCAATTCGAAAGGGCACCTTGGGTCACTCTGATTCCACTATCTTGTACAACATTCGTACAAAATCAAACATTGATCGAAGCACTATTAATGTTTTATTATGTGGCTTTCTATCAAAGCAAGTAGTATTCTTATAAGTATAAGTGAAACAACTTTTTATTATAGTACCATCTTTAAAAAAAAGAATTATCGTGAGTTTTGAATGATGTAAAAAATATAATTGTTATTAAATTACATATATACTCGGTACATACTAAAATAGACCAAAGACAAATAATGGATCGCATTAACTAGCGATACATTTTAGGTTGGAAGTATTCAAAAGAAGGTTGTATCGGTCCAATACAACGAAATTAGCATGTCAAAGCTCGCCAAAATACAAACACATTTTAAATGAGAACCGAAATTTGTCGTTTTAATTTCTCTTTGTCGTCTATTTATGCCACCACACCAAATTTCTTTGGAACCAGCACTAATTTTTATAGTGCTCGAGTGTGTGCGCAAGAACATCATCTTTATCGTAACAAGTGGGACGGATGACCGACATGAACGGTGGGAAATAAGGCGCAGGAAGCTTAACATGCATATAATCCGATGCATGGATCATCATTATTGTAAGACAACTGAAAACAACCAGCCTTCTCCCAAGCAAACTTTAAAAAAAATCCTACATCGGAATTGAACCCACGGTCTCCCAGTGAAGAGCCGCTCTCTAAGTCACTGTACCACAGGCGATTAGCAAACTTATTATTTCTTTATTATTTAAGAAGAAGAAAGGGTATTTAATATTCAACAAGAGTTCGACGCTTATGATTTATTTATAATTTATATCAATCATCCTTCAAAACTTGCGAAGTTCCGAAAGTTGGAAGTGCCCTTCAAAGGATATTTCTGTCTTTCGACGGCTCTTGATGTGCCTGAAATAATCTCAGTCTTAAAGGCGTTCCCTACGGAGATTCCGTAATTTACCGTATTTAGGGGCTTATAAACTCATAATTTAAAAGCTACAAAGTTATAACAAAAATACAGCAATAATCTTCAGCATATCAACATTCCTTTCCATGTTTTAAATTTTCTATTTTTGTTTATTATACTAATGATATCAGCTTCCAAAGTAAAACCAATTTATTAAAATTCAAGCATACATTCAGCATCTCCTTAGTATTTACAAATTACTGTTATTTGAAACACACGCCAATATATCGATAACATCATAAACTACATATTCCACGTTTTTTTTTTTAGGTCAATTTTGAACTAAGATAAATAAAAAAAATAGGGTTTTGGTGCGATCTCGGCGACGCGGCAAATGTATGGTCAAGGTCGTTTGCTCGGGGGATGGCCTTAACTATCTTTTGTTTGCGGTTTCGGGTTGTAAAATAAAATATGTATTTATGGAATGAACCCCAGTGGATACTTAGGTACTATATTCATTCATTAGTTACTATAATAATTTACATAAATTATATTATAGTAGCTTTTTAGGTTAAATATTTGGGCTATTCAACAGTAGAAAATTAAATGCTACAGCAGACCAACCATTTCTTAAGGTTTCGTCTTCGGGCATTTTTTAGAAGACTCGTTAATTTTTTCGGAGCATAAAATATCTAAAGGTTCTAGTATACCGTATTATTATTATAAGAGTAGGATAGCTTACTCAGAACTTTTATCGCCGCTTCGACTTACTATGCAAAATGATCTATATTTAAAAATAATACTATTTTTCCTATATCCACGCATAAGACTGGCCGTAGACGGACCACAAGTTGCAGTCGGTACCGACTGCTCTAGAGCGGACGCGTTAAAATTTGCACCGAGCGCTCAAGAACTGCTCGAGCGGTCCGTGTATCGCGGATATGAATTTAGTATGAAAACTGCAGATCGCCGTGCCGCAACTGCATTTTGCAGTCGGTTTTGACAGCAAGATGCTGTTCGTCTATGGCCGACCTAACATGTCTTGGATACAAGATGGCGTGAGTGTAAAAGAGTCCTTGACTGCTTAAAATAAATTATGGCTTGCAGAACCGTAACTTTAAGATGAATTTCTCATCATACCCTCGGTATGTGGCCCTGGTCGATGGTAAGATTGATCTTGGCGACGTAGAAGGTGGTGTCGAAGGGCGGCGTCTCCTGGTAGTACTTCTTCAGCAGCAGGTCCCTGCAGGCGTTGATGGAGCCCAGCCAGTACTCGCTGCCGAATAACACGTTCGGGCTGTACTGACCCGACGCGTCGAATACTGGAAAAAAATATTTAATAATAAAAAAAACATTTTTTTTAGTTTTTAAAAATTTTAACAAATAATTGCATTTTCATTGGCTCTTAGGGCTCCCAGGTAAATATCTGCGACAAAATTCATATATGAAAATGACATTACGTTACGATGCGATGCGAATTTCCAGTTTTTTGTGGGAAGCCGATAATACGTACATTGCAAAGTTTTTAATTAATTATTAGACTACTGGATATAGGTAAAAACCGTGCTTAAAGATTCCGTGACATACATTACAGCCCAAGCTAATTTAAGCGTGTTAAAAATCATACACGTCAAACTTGTAACACCCCTCTTTTCGTAGTTGGTAAAAAAGGGTGTTAAGGGTAAAATAATTGTTGGTACAATTCATAATAAAATGAGACGAAGGAGTCACGACTTGCCGATACATCAAGAATTAAATAGAAAAGAAAATTCGTTATTTGTACATCTTAAAACTGAACTTAAACTTAAAAACGTAATACAGGAAAACTTTTTACAAATAGGCGGCCTCACTGCTAACAACAGCTTCTACCAGACAACCTCTAATTGATTTTGCAGCAACAAAATAATGCAAAGTTAAATTACGTCACTTTTTGGGTGAGCATCTTTCCCTTTGACCGTAACGCTTTTTTTTATTAGTCTATTTATTGTAGTGTGCGCGTGCACTCATAGGTGATTAGTGTACACCGATAACACTCAACATTGGCGAAAGCTTGCACACATATACTATAAACGATGAGGAGGGATAGTGGGGCGCGTCTTCCTGGATTGCACGGACTATTTTGTATATCTACTGCATGGCCGCCGGCCGTGTCACGCTTTCTCTCGTTTCGTTTCATTCGCGTAAATAAATAAAAGAGACGTATCATCAGTAAAAGGATAGACATGATTGATAATAATTCTTCGATGATAGAAAAACGAGACGCAATAGCCTTTCTATTGTTATCGTGGTCGTATGCTACCGTTTGGGGCTCGAAGGAATAATCCACTTAATAATAGAAGCATGACATAAGCAGTAAACTAATAAGACTCCTCATAAAACAGAAAGGAAAACCTAAACTAAGAAAGTTGTTGGCAAAACATAAACATTGGATGTGTCCATATGACTATGACTCGAGGAATTTATATTGCTGTCGATATTTACTTTGAAAGAATACGGTAACTTTTCACATACATACGCATATGGATTGTAAAGAAAACTTCTTTATGTGGGTAAATACGAAAACAGGAGAATAAAAGCAATCCAACTTGAAATGGCAAATAGCATGATTTTATAATATCTATATTTTTGCTTCACATAATCACCCGTAGTTTTGTCTTGTTTTGGTCTGCATCATCCATTCCTTATTATTATAATTTTGTAAAGACTCTAGGTTATAATAACAATTGTGGATTGTGGATACATTTACGACACTTATTTCGTTCTAATGATAACATTTTAAATCAACTTTACGTCTTTTGTGAGATTCCAATTAACTGACAACGAAATTATCAATCGACCATGTTCCATGATCAACGAACGATAACGAACCCAAAACCGATATCGTTCGCAAATTGGACAAAAATTGGGCCCAATTTTGACAATCATTAAGAGGGAAACATGTCTCCCGTTTGGAATACAAAATACATTCCCCGAATCAATTTTCAGAACCAATTCCAGAAGATATTCGGTTTGTTCCCATTTTCTGTGATCGGATTTGTTACCTTCCCCATCACTCGGCCGTGTATTTTGCATGAAAAACATTTTTTATGTAAAACCAAATAGATATATTGGATGGATTAACGGTGGATATAGGTTAATTATATTTACCTATATAGTATATAGGGTAAGGTAAGGTTAAGAGCTGCAGGTGCGTTGCCGGTCTTTTATTATAATGTAAGTTATTGGTGCTGTATTTTGTCTATGCTATGCGAGTATACCTATTTGTCTTTACTATCCCCTTTTATTAGTATAATAGGTACAAATTATAAGGGCCTGTTTCACCGCTTCCTGCTAAGGCTATCCACCACTTAACTTGACACATAGAGTATGGAGAATCTGTCAAATAAGCCTATCGGGCACCTTATCAGGAAGCGGTGAAACAGGCCCTAAGACTTTTAAAGGCTGCGGTAATAAAACGTTATAATCTAGGTGTTAAAAGGCCCATTCACTATCCTGCATTGCAGTCCGCCGTGCAGGCCTGCAATGCAGGATAGTGAATGGGCCCTTTAAGAACAACATGCTTTGGCAGTTTTAAGCCGGGTCGATATTCAGGGTAACACAAATCTGAAATTCTTTGTTTCATAAAAATACTAGAATATTGGACACACAGGGTGACACTGCTTCGTACTTCAGTTTTCTATCGCTAGTGTACTTTGATATAATTTAGACGCGTTGCGCCTCCCCTCATTTAGTTTTAGTGCCCTTATAGAATCGATTAATAATTTAAGACGCTGATAATTGCCAATGACCTTGAGAATTCGCATATCTCGCATCACTCTCGCACCACTGTCGATTTTCATGCGAGAGAGACAGAGATGTGAAATGTTCACTAGGTAGCGTGGATACAGTTTCCGTTTGTTAGAGGAAAAAATAAATATTATAGGAAATCTAGATGTCAGAACCGAAAATTAAATCTTACAAGCTTTCGATTTTTGTAAAAGGTATCAAATAAACAAATTTTTAAAGCATAGCTTAGTAGATTATTTTAGTTAGAACTGTTTTAAGTTCCTGAAGATGTGACTTTGGTATTTTTTTTTCATCCAGCAGGAGAACATTATTTTATTATTTAAAATAGAAGCTTTTTCAAATATAATCAAAAATCACATTTTTTTTGTGCCAATCAATGAAATACAAACGTCTAGAAAACTGCACAAAAATGTCGAATTGGCAGTTGTCTTCGCCTAAACGATTTACTTACGTATTAATACTTTGTACAGACAAAGATATGATTAGCATTTCTCTGGCCTGGAATAAAAATCATTAATTTTGTTGCCTTGTATTCTATAAATTCTGTATGCCTTTAGGCGGTAGGCCCATTCACTTCTAATTTTTAACCTACTTCCAAAAAACGAGGAGGCTATAATATGTTCGGCTGTGGATATATATTTTTTTTAGCAGCCGCGTTTCACATAAATGTATGTAACTTAAATAATAAAATCGTAGAGGCAAAATTTTTGTACATTGAAAATAAACTTGAAAAAACGAGTCAGGGGCATGTTAGAGGAGGAGCTGTAGAGAGAACACATTTTAACTGTTTTTGAAATTTTTGTTTCTCTGTCTGTTTGTCTGTTTGTACAGGCTAATCTCTGAATCCGCTGGACTGATTTCAATGAAATTTGGTATGGTGATACCTTACATCCCTGGTCAACATCCTAGATACTTTTTTTTTAACCGACTTCCAAAAAAGGAAGAGTTAATGTTTACTTTGCTGTTTGTGATCAGATTTTCAAAATTATTTTTGTTGTATAGATTGTTAACGAATTTGATACCATATTTACAAAAAAGGTGACTTGATAATGATTTTCTCGAGATCGGGAGGTATCGATGGAACTCCTTTACAACAAAAATATTACAGTGATTACAGTGATGGAATTTTAAACTTCCTATTTAACACCAAAGAAAAATAGGAACACCATTTACCTGGCGAGGCACACAACAAGCACATTTGGAGGTATGCTCATCTACATACAAAAATATTAATTTTAAATCTAAATTATATATTTTTTAACTTATTTTCTTTCTTTGGAATATAAGCAACGATACAAATCAAAAAAATAATAATATATTTTATAATTTGCTATATATTTAAAAGAAAGTAATATGCAAATTTTCTTCAAAATTTTACAGTTTATGAGTTTACTTGAAGTGGAAGAGAATAATTTAAAAATCAAAAGCACAACTTTTCAATAGGTAAACTTTATTATTTATGTTTTTAGCTACACATTCCTTTTTTTCTTTTCAATTTTCATCCACTATTGCAAAAATCGGAGGTTTGCACGATTTTTACGCTCTGGGAACTCCACTGTATGGTTGCGAAAGTGTAAGTGGTTCAAGTTCCCTGGGTCTTTCATGTAAATTAAAAGTTTCGTGTCTAATATAGATCGAAGTAAAATAGTCGTATATGGGTGTTCAATTTTCTAAATCCCGATTATAATAACATACATTCACGCGGATGAATTTGCGGGCAACAGCTAGTATAAAATAAGCAGAATATTCAAAAGATTTATATCGTGCCGGGGGAAAATGCAGACGACGGTGTTTGTATCGCAGAATCAGGGCCTAATGTTTAATCTGTGGCGGACCCACAATTCGCCTAACAATCCTACATCGCGCTATCGAAGTTTCGGAGAACGGCAAGATATATACAACGTCTGAAATGACGTCAGTGGGCATGCTATCTCTCTCGGTCGGAAGATCTTCCTTTTCGGCCGTCACTAACAACGTTAAAAATTTATTCAAAATTATATCGCCTCCCAGATTGTAAAATATAACCGTTATTTCTTTGGCTTAAAGATTGTACGTGAGGCAAAATATCCGTAAACGCACTGTAACATGAAATATTAGCACGACAAAATGAGAGATCCTATACAATGTGAACCCCTTTATAACATTTCATATCTTTCATAATATTATTGTATTAATTTTCCTGAGGAAATAAGTTGGATTTTGGTTTATGTTGAATTCTTGGTATCTTGTAACTCGTACCATGTGTTTTATCTTTTCTTTATTATTAAATTTTGCCCTCACTTTTAAACCTAACTATTTAAACAAAAGAGCGCAAACATCGCGTACTTTTTATGATTCCATTTTTTTCCAATAAAAACTAATATTATTATATCCTTTTCCAGGTCTCTAAGTATCGCTACACTTCACCAACTCCGCGATAGAAACCTGATATGGTAACAGACAGAAATACTTACACGTCCACTTTGAACTTTGTGAACACTTTGAGCGTGGTCCGTCTTTTCAATTTATATGTAACACATTTACATCTAGCTCTCGACTCTTTCAAGGAATTAAAAACTAATATTATTATATCCTTTTCCAGGTCTCTAAGTATCGCTACACTTCACCAACTCCACGATAGAAACCTGATAAGGTAACAGACAGAAATACTTACACGTCCACTTTGAACTTTGTGAACACTTTGAGCGTGGTCCGTCTTTTCAATTTATATGTAACACATTTACATCTAGCTCTCGACTCTTTCAAGGAATTAAGGCGCTATATCGAAAATAAATTATACCGCAAGGGCAATTTTATACTTAATTTGTATGACTATAAAGTCGTGAATACGCTACGGCCAGAAGCTATCGGCTCGCTCGGAAAACATGCAAAAAAACGTAATTATAATTATTTAAAACATAACTAGGAGCATTTAAGCAAAATGCTTCTATACGATTTTGAGTTGCAAAGGTGTCTATCAATTAGACTAATTTCCTACAATACATCTATTTTCGTTTAAAAATAATCTTCAAATTTCGTATTTTTAAGAGGTCATTGCGAAAATTAAATGTATCGAGGCAAAATACATTAATCGTGTTTCTAGTTCTTCTCAAACCTAGATAAGGCTATGAAGATATGTATATCTCATTACCAGATTTGTAACATTTCTGAGGGTCTTATAGTATTACGTCGAAAAGGACAGTTTTTTCAATATAGCGCCTTAAGTATCGTGTACATTGGTTACAGTAGGAGTAAATGTAAAATAGTTACTAACATTTCAAATTTCGCTCATAACTTGCAAATGGCAATATCTAGTTGTAAACAAAGATATATAAATAAAATATTCGTGGCTTTACATAAATCAATAGATTTATCATAATCCTAAACATAGGCAATGGAATTATTCAAATGGACACACACTCATAATTTATGTGCGCCATATTTTGCGGACTGCTGCATTTTTTGGCCCTAATATCTGTGTTTGGACCCACGTCACTGTCATGTCGAACTTCGACTTACAGATTCTGTAGTGTAGTCACAGCGCCCAATCATAGTTGTATTGAGGTCCCAAAGAAATATGTGACAATCGCACTTTTGTACTCTGATTTACAGAAAAAAATCTGAGTTCACACCGAAATAAAACGAGACGGCTAAGGGTCAGTTTACATGTGACATCACGTGGCGATGCGGAGCATTTTCAAAACATGAGCTATGAATAATTGGAACTGGCATCCCGATATTGCAAGCGGCAAGAATGATATAAGTATACCAATGTACATCTTCTTGTACCTACAGTAAATAAAGTTCAGCTTAGAACGTGTCATATAAAAATGCATTACAATTTACATTGCATGTAAACTGCTCTAAACGGATTTGTTACGATTATATTATCTTCTTTCTTATATATAAAATTCTCGTGTCACAATGTTAGTCCACGAACTCCTCCGAAACGGCTTTACTGATTTTTACCAAATTTTATATGCATATTCAGTAGGTCTGAGAATCGGCTACTGGGTACTTTATATATTGATAAATGCATTTGTTGAATAAATAATAGTAAATTATTACAACCTGAGACTGACGGCGACCATTGTTCGTGCGACGAGATAGCGATCGACATTGCCATGGCGACATACTTATTTAGTCACTTCAATAAAATTTAAATATGGGCGAAATACTTTAATATTATGGCAAAGCAACGTTTGCCGGGACAGCTAGTCTTCTTAATATATAAAAATAAGTGGCAATTTTCGTTGTCACATTATAACTCAAGAACGGGCTCACCTATCCGAACCAAATTTTCAGGGTTTGTTCGGACTATTTAGTAGATGGTTTATGTGAAGTTTGCACAAAATCGGTCGTGTGGTTCTTCATTTAGCACATTTTTTGTAAATTCAATAAATGGCGGGCCATTTTGTTAATGGAGGTTTTTTTAGTCAGGGAAATTTTTGTTTTATTGTATAGAGTATGATCGTGGATTGGTACCATGTTCATAAAAGTGGTGACCTGATGATGGGATCCAGGAGTTATCGAGGGAACTCCTCAAAATTTAAATGGAAACATATGCCAATTTTGCTTTTGTATGAAGTATTCAAGGCATATGTTACCAAAAGTAAGATTTTGCACCAAGATATACCAAGGTTCGAAGGTGCTGAACAGAACTCCGAACTCCTTACAGATACAAGTTTGGGGGTTGGGGCGCTGTTTTAAGAACTAAAAGCATATGCTACTATGCAAATTACATTCAACACCATCATCACTACCAAATCAGGGTCACCAATGTCACGTGACTGTGTGCGTTACGCTCTGGAGTTAAGGTTGAATTTGTTATGTTCAATATTAGTGAGTCGTTTCGATGCGCTTCGACTTAGTATAAATTAACCCTTAGTGTTGCAGTTGCTAAGATAGAAATTTGATCACAGGATCTATGACGTAACTATGTGGGTATCTTAATATATAAAAATAAGTGGCAATTTTCGTTGTCACTTTATAACTCAAGAACGGGCTCACCTATCCGAACCAAATTTTCAAATGCTGGTTTATTTTCAATTGTTTAAAATTGCTCTCGATCGTATGCTATCTGATAATCACAATTATTATTAACGTTTGTGGTGTGAATTTGGAAGAATCATGTATTTCACATGGCCAACTTTATGTTGCCTGTTCCAGAGTCGGTACTACAGATTCACACTCAAAATGAAAAAACAAAAAAAAATGTTTATCCAAATGATTTGGATTAAGTTTCAAATAGCTAGCAATTAAATAATATATTTTTTTAAAGAAGTTAATCGATGTTCTAACAGATTTTTGTATTATTTCGCTTTATTACGTAGCGAATCACGTACCGGGCCGCTAGTAATTTATGATTTTCACACACTACAGTAATTAATACTATGATATAGTATACTAATAGTTAAAATGGTTAAAACATTCAATATGAATTCATTTTCAAAATCTAATAAACTTTATCATTCCATTTATATTTTCAAGAACAGCCAACTAACCTATTGTGTCTAGCAGTCAGTGGGTCAATCGTAATGCAATTGCCAATCAGGAAATGGAACAGATCGCATAACAGAGGTCGTTGAACTTCGCGGATTAGCGGCCGAGATGCCGATTACTTACTGTCTCTACACTAATTGATGACGCGGGCGTTTCAAAATGTAAAAAATATGATGTAAAATATGAGGTATTGTTATATCAAACTATGTATAGCTAATTTAGAGTAAGTTCAATAGGTAGGTATATGTACCGGTTGTTAATCTATCTATACTTATTATAAAACAAAGTCGCTTTTTTTCCCTCATGTCCCCCAAGCGGCACAAATGTATCTAGTGAAGCACTTTTAGTTATTTTATAGAATTAAACTTAGTATTCTTACATAAGAGTCAATAATCCCTGAAGATATCCTGAAGATATCCTATATACCGAGTTCAGTAAAAATGGGCACCTGTCTACACTATAATGACAAGAGCAGCATAAGAATTCATCATTAGATAACGATCAGAGCAATTTATATTTATCTATAGGGAATATCTACAAAACTATTATAAGAACATAATAAGAGGCACATAAGAAAGGAATTAGGTTTTGTAGCCAACATTAAGATAACACCATTACTCTACTGATGTTCTAGTGGTGAATATTTTTAAAACCACTAATAATCAAAATCAACTAAATAAAAACATCAACAAGAGTTACTTCTTTTAAAAAGCATTTCCTATTTTCTAATGGCACACCGTAGTTTAAAGTATTTACGTCAAAGCTTTAATGGCGAAATGAAATTAAATAAGTACTTATTATATTTTTATGTTTTGCGCGAACGGAGGGCTCCAATTCCGTGCCGAATTTATTTTATCGTGAAAGTCGATGAAATAGTATTAAAAACTGATGGGCCTATTATATTCGTAAATTTAAATAATATTTTTTTAATAAAAAATATTATTGATGCATATTTTTTTACATATTTTGTAAAAATAAATATCTAAGTAATGTATTTTGATAAAATTATCATTTATTTAAGTATTTTTATGTTTACAAATAAATAAATCGCGTATTTTATTATAACTATTTTTTTATTTTTACCAAAATGGCGATTACCATCGTAATCTATTAATAAAAATGGCCTCTAGATTAAAATATCTATATGTAAGCATTGATTAGAAGATTTACTCCTAAAATTGAGCTAAAAGTAGTTTTAAGAGCATGACAAGTCAACTTGCACTTTCACAAGAAAAAATAACCTTTCAATAGTTTATTTGTTCTCAAGACCATCCTATCGTAATCTATAGAAAGAAATCTTTGTAAACTATTTTTTCTCGTAATTATCTACCAGAGTAATTATCAGACTGGTTTAAGAAGAAGATGTTTTGTTCGCGTTTTGGTGATTTTTCAGTGCAATACCATAGAGAACCAATATTTCTGGTGGCCTTCCTGTTTTATATTAGGCGTTCCACGCCAAGCGGACAGGAAAAAAAGTCGGTGTCTCCGATTTTAATAATAATCGATTATGTTATACCTTTACGTGTTATTAATACGCGTGCCAAATATTTTTGTCACATTATAATGACTAGACTATTATGGAGGCACTTCACATGGCTATTTGTATTTGCGTATTTGATGTATTCGCCAAGCAATCACCATGTGTAGACGGTATGCTTGAGAAATATTGGCCTTATTTGCCTATTTGACAAATATGACCAATACCAAATACACATATCCTTTATACCTTTGTCGGTTTTGACGCACATCAAAAGAGTTGAATAGGCAAGTAAAGAAAATCAAGTAGAAGTTTGGTATTTCACGTCCATGTGTGGAAGGCCGTATTTGCCTTTACTTGCTTGTTTGTGTTTTCGTCAATAATTTTTCCAAATGCAACAAATAGCCAATAGCGAATACAAATAGCCATGTGAAGTGCCTCCGTTAAGAATGATGGGACTTTGAAACTTAATTTCTCTATTCGGCACTTAGTGCTACAAAGCTGATTAAAGTGATTAAAAAAATATATATTTAAATAATTTAACTACTTACTTATTTTGAATTTTTTTTCTTCATTTTCTCAAAGAGGGTTCCGTTTTAGGGTTCTGTATTCAACAAAACATGGTTGACTACGGTACCCTAAAATGGAACACTAACCAGCTGATTTTTTTTGTATATTGGTATGTTAATAGTTATACATATAATATCGTATATATAATTTAATGTAAAAATTGATGCCTACAAATAGAACAATCCATATTTTAGGACCATCAAATCAAAGTATGAAATCCTTTCTATCTCTGTTAGCTACCACTTTCAAGATTTTGGTTGGTTGTCTTATCAAAAGGAAGCTACTCACAAAAAATTAGCTTGTTAGCAATAAAAAATATTATTCTAGGGCTCCCTCACAATAAAGGTTTTATAATTTATTAAATATTATTATTATTAAAATCGGAGACATCGACTTTTTTTTTCTGTCCGCTTGGCGTGGAACGCCCCATACTTATTGGCATCAACGAATCGACATATTATTTTAATCAAGCTGCGAAGAACAAGAATTGGCACTGTCTCGAAAATCAATACTTACAATATTATTGTCACAAAATATTCGCAATATTTTACTATCTGTATAAAATTATTAGGTAGCTTATGCTACTTCATCGCCAGAATCGTCACTTTCACTATCATTGTCAGTCTGTAGTTCATCATGGTTTTCATCAAGAATCGATTTTCGAGACGGTGTCAATTCTTCTTCTTCGCAGCTTGATGAAAATAATATGTCGATTCGAGCTGAAGTGATTAGTCTGATTACTGATGACTTTGAGGGCAAAGAAAGTTGATGTGACTGTCTAAAGTCACCTTTTTTATACTTTTCCACTTTTCTCCAAATGCTTTCTTTATGCTTGCAGAACGCTGTCCTTTATATACTAAATACTCTTAAAATAACATACTTATAGACTGTTTCCTAATGAAGGAAGAAACTGGACTTTCACTAGAGTATACACTATTGTCTAGTCATTGATTCTATTAAGTATAGACTTAAAATAGTGCCTAACAAATCTATCTAAAAACCTTTTTGATTACTTTAAGAATAAATGTTCTAGAAATAATTTCAATTCTTAAAAAGTATTTGTGATAATAAGTCTATAGAATAATTGAACTAGAGCAGCGCTTTTAACAGAGCAGATATAGTCCATAACAAATCAATTTGGTCTTATCTCAGTGTAATGAACTAATAAAGGTTTTAAAGCAAGGAACACTAGATATTTTTTTCTATTAGAAACTTAGTTCTTATTCAAAACCATGTATAGAATGCCAACGTCTATAAATAAGCCATGATTAGTACTCCTAAAGGATAAATAGATTTAAGGTGTCTGAAGTGTGCTGCTTGGCCTTTTGTTCCCTTTAATCTTTAAAACTACCTAAGAGATTTTGATGATTATTTCAGTGTTAGATAGTCCATTTATCGAGGATGGTAATAGGCTATATTTTGTCACGCTAAGACTAATAGGAGCGAAG
The DNA here is from genome assembly GCA_905333045.1 of Lysandra bellargus. Taxonomy (NCBI): domain Eukaryota; kingdom Metazoa; phylum Arthropoda; class Insecta; order Lepidoptera; family Lycaenidae; genus Lysandra; species Lysandra bellargus. The sequence goes on from HG995333.1 coordinate 3,942,775, forward strand.
AAATAGAGGAAAATGTGGAAAAAACGGGGAAAATTATTTGAAAGGGCTAACTTGAACGCGCTTATCTCAGGAACTGGTCCGATTTAAAAAATTCTTTCAGTGTTAGATAGCCCATTTATTGAGGAAGGCTATAATCATGCTAAGACTAATAGGAGAATGTGGAAAAAACGGGGGAAATTATTTGAAAGGACTTATCTCGCGAACTATTGGAGCAATTTTTATGTTATTTGGCACAGATAAGAAAAAGACCACGTTAAGGATCATAGGCTATCGATTTTGATCATTTTTCAGTGGCTACTGGCTATATATTTTATACCCGTGCGACGCCGGGGCGGGTCGCTAGTACTTACTATAAAACAAAGTCACTTTTTTCCCTCATGTCCTTTTGTTCCCTTTAATCTTTAAAACCACGCAACGGATTTTGATGATTTTTTCAGTGTTAGATAGCCTATTTATCGAGGAAGGTTATAGGCTATATATTATTAACACGCTAAGACTAATAGGAGCGAAGAAATAGAGGAAAATATGGAAAAAACGGGAAAAATTATTTGAAAGGGCTAACTTGAATGCGCTAATCTCAGGAAATACGGGTCCGATTTGAAAAATTCTTTCAGTGTTAGGATAGACCATTTATTGAGGAAGGCTATAGGCATACATTTTTTCAGTGGCTATATATATTTTTATACCCGTGCGACGCCGGGGCGGGTCGCTAGTGGTAATATAATATGACTTTTGTTTCATGTATTGATATTACTACAAATCTCAATTGAAAATAACATTAATGAAAAAAATTGCTTCTAACGGTAATAATTTTAAAAAGTGTAAGTAAATGGCATTTTGGCCAAAGCAATATGTATCTGGGTAACCTATTTCACTAGCTACAATTATGTTGTAATATTGTGTCTAATATTAACTATCAAGAACTAATTTACGTTCGTAAACTCTTTTAGTTTTGTTTTCAACGCAGGTAGATCAGATAATAACAGATTATAATCTATAATAAGCATATAATCAAATAGCAATTAGTGTTAGTGTCAACATTTTAATGCGTTTACGCAGTCAGTGTGGCGCTCCGTGCGAGTCAGGGCCGGCCAACGTCCTACATAGAACACCTTTCCACCACATAATCTTCACAAAAAGCCGATAAATACAATTATTTAACGCATGTTGAAATTGAATTTTAACTTTGCCATTTAAAGATTTGAGAAAGTGACCCTTTATTACATCGAATTGTTTGTAAAGGCCGCGCACGAATTTTAGATTGTTTGTTAAAACAACAGGGGACATTAGCACGCGTGTATGCACTATACAATAATATGTTTACTATTACACTATAACAGCATCGTACAATAGGGCCCACTAACAACGTATCACTGACTACCATCTACTAGCGATCAATCTGATCACTCATCTATCAAAAGCCAGGTCCAGCAAAGAACTCTTAAAATCGACCACTGCACTTTACTCTAAAATTTTTGCCAAGTGATCTTAAACATGCCTTTAACTCATTAAATATGCGTAATTATTTAAAAGGGCTAAGTGGACAATCATTGCTGAATGTAAATGTCGGGCAAACATAAGTTTTTATTGGTGTTATAAAGTATGTTAAGGTGACGCCGCGTTAAAGTAAGAAACCGTGTTGGATATGTTTTAGATTGCTTGTTTTCTATGAGAGGCCGGGCCGGCCTCTCATAGAAAACAAGCAATGGAACAGCAAAAATGGAAAGGGCATAAGCAACAAAATGGTTTTTGTCGCGTAATTTAAAAACCATAAATACATTTCATATAAGCTATGCGCATATTAAAGTGTATGCTTCAACCAATTTATGTACAAATTTTGGAACCTTAAATCACTCTCCTCTGTTGGAAAAATAGGAATCCCTTTTTTTACAGAGGTCTTTTCGATTGATAATTCTGTGTTATAAAAGTTGTCCAATCGTGTTATGCTATGGGCAATTCAAAGACAAAGACATGATGCATACTGACAATGAACTTTAGTTTCTTAGCTTTAGTCATTGCTGAGAAAAATCGGCATCGCTACAGCCAAATTATCAAGGCGTCGCCTTAATTGTCGAATTATATTTTAATAAGCCGTAAAATTGTTTGAAAGTACTAATTAGAACTCAAGTAGATTACGTATGTTTTTGGCTGTATGTGCAGTATTTTACAATATCGAAGCCCAAATAAATCAAAGGTAAAAACTTTTAACGAATTTGCGTCGAAGAAAAACAAAGAAAAAGTAATAAATATGAAATTTTCGCAACTCGAACTGTCAAGTAGTGTTCGGCCTCCAACGGCTCCTTTGGGGTAATGAGACAGGCGGGATAAGGACCAGAAGCTTAGGGCGAATACACACTAGGCGACACGGTGAATGCAGTAAGCGGCGCACCATTTTTGACCTATTAATGGTTTAATTATACTTTTAACTGATGTTCGTTTAATTATATTTTTGGAAGCTGAAAATAGAACAGAAGTCGTTTTATTTTCTTTTTGACAAAAGCTTAGAAACTATGATAGGGAGAATTTACTGGAGTGTAAGTCCAAGTAACTGGATTCATTTTTAATATCCTTCTTATGGAAATCCAGAGGAATTTACGGTATTTATAAAAATTATGAAATCTTTTGAGATTGGTTTTAAGTTTGAACCCTATTATCAAGCAAAATGTGTCAAACGATATCGCGTCGTTCCTATTCCGTGTCGCGTCGTATGTCGTAGCCTACGGTCGTTTAACTAATCTGTCTGGGTCTCTCTCGAGTCGACGGCGTCGTGTGACGAGCAAATTGATTTGGATTATACTTTTTTATGTTTTTTACTGAAACGTGAATATTGTTAAATAAACCTCAAGACGAATGGCGCTTTTTACACGAGCGACGCGTCACAGGCTTTATAAAGAGGAAAATAAATCGTATCTAAAATCTATATAGGGTGAGTTTTTATTTTGTTTCGAGAAATTGTAGAATTATTATACTCTTGTATGTAAGCAACTTTTTCTACAGCCACTTTCCTACTTGAAATAGAAAGAAAGAATTAAGGGCTAAGCTTATTGAATATCAATATTCATTCTGCAAAGTCTCACAACGGAATAATATTCAGCCTTGTACACTAGTGTCGATAAAATAATATTTCATTGTTAAAATAATAATCATTTACGCTTAATAAATAATGATATATTTAAAAGAGTGAATGAAAAAGAATAAAAATAGCCTTTCTTTTATTTAATGGGATCTTTGCTCTTTGCCCGAAGAATGACCTCATGGAAGCTACCAGACTTGTCTATGAATATAATTACGATTTGTTCTTAACCGGCGACAGATTTGTTCAAATTACAGCGTTATGAATAGCCCTCATTAGACTAAGAATAAAGATTTTTCATTGGGATTCTGATTTGAATATTAATTTTTCACAAAAAAAGCTATTTTGGAAGATTAGAAATAAATATTTAGATGACATTAACTAATTAACTTTCTTACTAATAATATCCGCCCTGATTTAAATATATACAAACGTGCACAATGTTTTGGGTTTTGTCTCATTAAGTACCTAACTTTTCTTACGTACTGGCCAAGGACAAAACTTTGTATAGCTAATACGTCTATTTACAAAGTGTGGATCTATTTGCTAGTGGCTAAATCGCTAAATGTATACGTAAGGTTTTTACTTTGTAAGAACTCCACTAATATTTGACATGGAAAGCCTAAAGCTATGCATACATAGGACGGCTGTTAGTACTTTACCTACAGTCAACATTGTACCTTATCTCCTGAAGAAAGAAAAGGATAGAGTTACATCACAGAAAGAGACAGATTCCACCCTAGGGCACGTTTTCTCGATCAGTGAGCTAGCAATTTTCAGGTGATATTTTTAGAATTGGATTAAGTCGCCGTAGAATTTCAAGTATAATTTAGTCGTCAGAATAAAATGAACATTTTAATTTAGTCACAGGAATAATGGTTGGATTCTCTAAATAGAAGCGGTAATACAGCTGACGGACCTAGGTTACCCACAAGCAAAATATATATGCGACATATTTTACAAGTATACAGTATTTAGCACTTAATCGATTTTTATGAATTGTTTATAATACAATGTAGGCATACTTTGAGTCCCGGAAAATTAAACGAATATAATGGAGAAACGCGCGGGCAACAAACCTTTCGATTAGCAGCGCAACTGTAGTCGATTTTATAATTTCACGAGCTTTTGCCCGCGACTTCGCTCGCGTTAAGAAGTATTATTATATACAAACTTTCATCCCCTATTTTAACCTCTTGGGGTTGGAATTTATCAAAATACTTTCTTAGCGGATGCCTACGTCATAACATCTACCTGCATGCCAAATTTCAGCCCGATCCGTCCAGTGGTTTGGGCTGTGCGTTGATAGATCACCATGTCAGTCAGTCACCTTTGAGTTTTATACATACAGATGAATATGTATTTATATTTTTTTATTATGACATCTTATTGGTGTTACCGAGCAAAGTTTGCAAGTAAACTATGAGAGGTAGAACCTTTTAAATAAATAAAAATTAATTTTAAATGTTTTTAGTCTCGCTAAAACTCGAGATCGGCTGTACCAATTTAGCTAACTTTAGTTAGAAATATTTGTGTAACTCCAGGGAATGTTTATAATATTACTAGATGACGCCCGCAACTCCGTTGCGCCAAAACTCGTTTATCGCGGCGGAACCGTACATTTTTTCGGGATAAAAAGTATCCTATGTCCTTTCCCGGGACTCAAAGTATCTCCATGCCAAATTTCAGCAAATCGGTTCAGCGGTTTGGGTGTGAAGAGGTAACAGACAAACAGACAGGCACACAGGCAGTCAGACAGACAGACACACTTTTGCATTTATAATATTAGTATGGATGAGGGAAGTGATACGAAGTTCATCGGGTCATCTTGTGGTTAATAAATAGAATGTATTGCAAAGGAACTCGTGCAATAGTTCCTTTAAACTGGCAGTTACTCACAGTTTCCAAACTGACTACTTCAATAGGCAGCGCTGTTGAAACATACATCGAAAACCACTTATTACATATTGTTTAGAATTTACTGGAAAATTCCACTAGGCCTTGTAACTATTGGTTATAATTTGTAACTAATCAATGCGGTATTTAAATTCATGCTTTAGTGGCACATAATGTAGCGTAACCTATCGCAATCGTCTTTAATAGAACCTTAAGGTCGGTTGACACTAAAACACAATACATTGATTTTTGAAGATGCTCAAATGTGCAGGATTTCGTAGCAAGACGCTACTGCCTACTGATACTGTAACCGCGTAAAATAATTTCTACTAGCGAAATCCACATTGTAGCATTTTCGTCTAACATTAATTCTAGAGCTTTAAGCCCGTCACAGACTTAGCTGTAATATATATTAATAGCTAGGCATATTAATATATATATTTTCCATACTAAATCCACATGTCACAGAAATATATATTATAGCTGAGTGTGCGGTCACGCGAAAATTAGTAAAGAAAATATATAGTAATAATATGCCTAGCTATAAAAATATTAATATATATTATAGCTAAGTCTGTGACGGGCGGGTGTAAAAAATATATAGTAATATACCTAGCTATAAAAATATTAATATATATTATAGCTAAGTCTGTGACGGGCTTTAATCCTTGTTCGAGCCAGTCATGACATGTCATGATCTTGCCAAATGGCATTATAATAGTATTCTCCCACGGACTTCAAAAAATACGGACATAACCTTGTCTAATCCCGAGTGAAGCATAGTTATGGCCGCCTGTGTAGGATGTGTGCGTATCACTCTATGTACAATGACAGCGGGTTTACAGTACCTAGTTGCGTGTGTGAGTGTCACGTGTACAATAAACGAAATTGTGACGAAATTGTCGTACCTTGCATGCTTCACCTCTTTATAGTTCCATCCGTATTTTTTTACATCCGTGGTATTCTCCATATGCCATGAAGCAATCTCCAAACTCAGTTTAGGAATTTTAACAAATCAACATGACGTGTAATTTGCTAATTTCGCATGTTCGCATCTCGATGCAGCTCTTAAACAATATACCTCAACAAATACAATATCCAGATCTCGTTTGCAGGATATTCAAAGCTACAGTCGTGAGTTTTAAAACACAAAGTAGCAATAAGAGGAAATTGCATTGTCTGCTGCTGGCACCTGGACACTTGCGAGCATTTGTAATACTTTGTTCTGGAAGTACGAGACAACAAACAAATGGTTCTAAAATATAAATAAATAGATTCGTGACAAGCTGTTTATCTTCCTGACGTGCAAGATACAATACTGTTTATTGTCGAAAGCTTGGACATTGGACAAGCAACGTTATAAAATTATTTAAATTTACCTTGTAAAATTGTACAGTTCCACGCGTTAAACGAATTCGAACGAAGGTTAGGATTGGGAGTATCAAATCTAAAACTGATTTACTTACAGGTAGGCCAAACCACAGACCTGCACAAAAAACGTAGGTAATCGTTTCCAGCCGTAAAGTGTCTATTGTCTTTTTAAGTCACAGCCATTAACTTAAAGAAAGGACGGATACGTGTAATTGTTTCTTAAATCTTAAGACATTATTAAACATTTCCTGCGTACTGTATAGTGTATAGTTAAGCCGATAATGACGGGTATAATCAACACCGCAACCGGATTTCAGATACGTGGCCTTATGTTCATACGCATCCGAACTCCTGAGATTAGCCAAAAATCGCTTATTCGATGGGGAAATAAGGCAACGAATATGCTATGCGATTTGCAATCAAAGGTTTGAAAATCAAGCTACACTTTCCACTTAAAATTTGAAGAAAACATTAAAAAATATTTTCTCAGATTATAGAATATACTAAAAATCAAAAAGAACAATACATTTCCAGCATTACAAACAAATACAATACGTACAAAATAGCTAATTAAGAATCTTTTGTACTCAAAGCTATAAATAATAACTTTAGAGTCTTTACTGCTAACTTGTGTTTAATTCTGTATACATTGAAAGGCGGAAGCTGACAATGAAACCTTAATAAACCTTCTTTTACTAACTTTTCCTTATGAATGCAAATTCAAAAAAATCCTCGTCGTCACAAAGAAATATTTTACGCTTAATATTTCCAAGATTAACTTAAATCTTCCGCCTTTCTGTCTCGGGAAAAATTAAATTTTCATTTGCGAGAAAATGTAAACTTTTGTCTTGTGTAGGGAAAGAACAGAAGTTGCCCTGATTTTTTTTTTCAGAACGCAGAACTCTTTTGCAATGAGAAAATGTAATGAACATAAGCTTAAGCCCAATAAATCAGACATCCAGGAAACCGTTGCTACGTATCAGATTCGACAGGGCATTCTTTGTTCATTTTCGTCCTTCATTTTGATTTTTTTAAATTAAATATGGGGGCAAACGAGCAAACGGGTCACCTGATGGAAAGCAACTTCTGTCGCCTATGGACACTCGCAGCATCAGAAGAGCTGCAAGTGCGTTGCCGGCCTTTTAAGAGGGAATAGGGTAATAGGGGAGGGTAGGAAAGGGAAGGGAAGGGGAGGGTAGGGCAGGGAATAGGGTAGGGGATTGGGCCTCCGGTAAACTCACTCACTCGGCGAAACACAGCGCAAGCGCTGTTTCACGCCGGTTTTCTGTGAGAACGTGGTATTTCTCCGATCGCGCCGGCCCATTCGTACCAAAGCATGGCTCTCCCGCGTAATTTTTTGATTTTCCATATTTTAAACTGAAAATGAAACATTTGTTTTGATTACTTTGTCCAATGTCCATGTTTCGTTTTCAGTTAATTCATTTTCATTTTCAGTTGAGTTCAGTTAATGAAGCATCTATCAGTCTGTCAGTCTGTCATATGTCTGTCTGGTAGTTGTTACTTACTGGGATCAAAGCCGGTCCTGCGCCTGATCTCTCCCCAGTCGTGTCGGTCGTCCGTCCCACTGGGCTTAATGAGCATATTAGCTCCGTGGTTATGAGAGTAAAGGAATAGAGAGTGCTCTTGTGTACTGCGCACGCACTTGGGCACTATAAAATTACTCCTGCGTAACTGGCCTGGTTTCAATGAAACCGGCCACCGTCAGCGAAACCGGTGTGGGAGTTATTATTATTATTATTATTATTATTTGTATTTTTTAAATTTATTTTCTCCCTTGCGGGGTGACTACTGCAGTTGCGGGCTTGTGGCCAAACAACTGCATGTAATTGTGAAATTAGGTGATTGACAGAAATTATTATTATTATTATTATTATTACTGGGATAAGCTTGAGAACTTAACTGGAATTCTCAACCGACAGTTAACCAATAACCGTATACAGTTAGATTATATCTAAAACGATAGCAACAACTCGTAACAAAGGCCGACCTGCGCCTATTTCCATCGCTCGCGGGCTTGTGTGCTGGTGACGGTTTGCTTTGGGAAATTTTGTTTCACGTCAGCGATGGACATCGACAAGTTACCAGTTCAAACGTAAAAATTGTTACGGTAAGATAATATTTTTAAGCTATTCCATAGCTTTTATTGCGGTGACCGAATCCAAAAATTCCGTTACGAAAATATACCTAACCCTCCCACTCCGATCGGCACAGCGGTGCGACATTGAAAGCCGTGCATCGTCCGTCGTTTTAGTTCGGCTGACTTCAGCACGGTGTTTGTGTGCGTGCGACTAGACGTTTGGGAATTATAATTGCATAAGTTGATAAAAAATGCTATGTAATAGCTTTACTGTGGCAGTCCCCGAGTGCCAAACGTATTTTTATGTTAGGTTAGTCCATATGCAGTCATTTTTCAGATGTTCGACCTCACAGTACCGGCAGGCCGTTATATTATTACACACCAAGTACAGGCTACTTTCAGCCCCCTCTAAAATTATTGTTTTAGTTGATTTATGTGTGCTAAACACAGTAAACAACACAATAAAAATATACGCATTGGATTGACAGAGGTCAGTTTCCAGGAAGAGCTTATAAATGCATCACGACGCCTTGCGACGTTACAATGTGAATTTAGTATTTACCCTTACGAGCACTTCTCTTTCAGTAGCTACGTAAGCTGTTATAGCCAGGTAAGAAAAATTGTGATACATTATTTATCATTATCCTACGGCACCGCAAGTGTATCCGAATGGCATTTATACGACGCCCATGGGAAATACATATTGAGATAATACCGTTACAGCTGCTATCCAATCAAATATCTATATATTTTTGCGATATATTCTCATATAATTTTTGTGAACGCCGGTATTAGGCGAAATATGTAAAAAATCAAGAGCAAAGACTTTACATTATATGACTATAACAATTAATGCTGCTTTTTCATATATAAGTCTACCAATAATAAATAATTGAAGACATGATGCTCTTCTGTTGAAAAATGAGTATTTTTCCCTTCTAACTATTTAGAACAAACATTACAAGATATTTTGTAAGTTACAACTTACCTACTTCATCATCCACATAAAATCTACTTTTTAGAACAAAGTTCCTTAACGCGCGTTCGGCGTAAAGGGGGCTAGACAGAACGATATTTCTTTCTGTCTAGCCTTTTTTTATCTCGACACTTTTTTATTAGTACCTGCATGGTAGGGGCAGAGGGCGTTGATAGTATTTCTGTGCGTCAGCTAGATGGCGTTTTTTGAGAATAAACAAGGACGCGTTGTTAGTGTTGCTGGGCGTGAAATAAGTCAAAAAATTGCGTTTCCTTAATAATTTTTTGGGTGTATAATAATTATGTATACAGGTTTTTGAACATAAGAAATAACTTCATTCCATTCGGGTGTCCCTTGACACCTCTCAAGTTTTTTGTTTTCAAATCATTTTCTTTGTCCTAAAGTCTCTATTTATGTACGCAAAAAACGACAGTTTTCATATAGTTACCTACTTTATCCAGTCATGTCTTCAATATTTTTTTTTTGTAAAATCAACGCAATGGAAACAATGAAACAATAAAAAATCAGCCAAGTGTGCGAGTCGGACTCGCGCACGAAGGGTTCCATACCGTCATTGAGCGAAAGTTGGCAAAAAATTGTGTTTTTTGTATGGGATCCCCCCTTAAATATTTAATTTATTTTATTTTTAATATTTGTAATTATAGCGGCAATGGATATACATAATCTGTGAACATTTCAGAAGTCTAGCTGGAGACAGATAGACAGACGGACAGACATCGAAGTCTTAGCAATAGGGTCCCGTTTTTACCCTTTGGGTACGGAACCCTAAAAATGTTATAAAAATGAAACAAGGTTGTCACTTGCCTAAAGCTAAACTTCATCGATTTAAAACCTTTTTTTTACTCAAGATTCAAGGTGTATCTTTACGACTAGTTATACATCCGGCCGTTTGATTTATCGAGGCCCTCTGAGGTAACAGTGGCGCAACAGTTAAATAATATAACGTAACTGAGCTTATTTTAACGGTAACATTTCGGCCGATGACCTCGACTCGACAAGGTTATTAGAATACCCATATTCTAATTACTTAGAACAATAGCAAAGAGCCGTAGATAAGCCCTTGTCTTGTTCACTGTTACAAGTTATTCCTGGGGCTCTAACCTCCCTCGGGGCTGGGCACTGATTTGAGCCAACGGCTTGTGAAGTGATATTTCAGATACTATGATAATCGAGCACATGTTTTTGTGTGGCTGTCATATCTAGCCAGAAATTTGAAGCATATAGGTTCTACGGTAAACTCTATCAGTTTGTTATTACAAGATGTTGTCTACGTAGAATGATTCACACTGGAATCATCCATACACCAATAAAACAGCATCCTTATGTGTGCAACATCTATTGTTGAATTTTATCAAAATTTGCCTAACCTATTGGATGCAATATTTTTAGAGTAACTAAATGATTTATTACTGATCAAGTTTAGTACTCTACTGTAATATTTTCGGTCGCTGACCGTATACTAAGAAGGTCACATTTATAGTGTCGTCCGAAGGTTGAAAACCAATTTCCTGAATACTAATCACTTTTCTGAAGTGACTGATTGGAGTCAATTTATCAATTTCATTACGAATATAAAATATTTAACGGCGCCGGCTCGAATATAAAATAAGCTTAACTTAATTTAGAGAGAAAATGACGAGTTGAAATAGGTACTTAGTTCATAATATAATTTTAATATTTTGTTCGTAAACTTCAACGTCTAAAGATTTCATAAATATTTCAAGTGAGGATAGATAGTACTTTAATAATTACACATACAAAATTAACACTTTAAAATATATTGCTAATTCAGCGAATTTTCTAAAATATTTTTCAATCATAATATGAAGTTATGTAAGGTAAAGATAAGATTGGAAGTATTCTAAACTGCAAACATCAGAAGATTAGTAAAGAAAATTCAACGCGACGGAAGCAATGCACAATGTAAAGATACTACTGCAGCCTACTTAATTCACACCGCAATAACTATAAAAGTTGTAGTTATTATACACATTATAACACAGGTAATAAGAGCGTTATTTAACAGTTTGTATTTCATCACTTGTACATCTGTGCTCCACATTCGGTAACACAACCGGTCGCGGCGGTCAAAACGCTCACCGATACTGGGTCAATGGGTTAAGATGACACTCTGCTCTCTATACGTGTTATTTCATTTCATCTTCAAGTAGTATTCCGCTGGCGTGGATATGGCTTCATTAAGAGTAAGTATGTGGGAAGATTCGTGGTGGCAGCTAAGATCGTAGATCTTCCGACCGAGCGAGGTGTCATAGTCGGTCAGGCCGAAGTCTACGTGATTTCACCTGTCATATAATATTATACCGACGCACTTAGAAAACTTCGATAGTGCGATGCAAAACTATGACGCTTTTTTTACCGCTACAAGTGCAGCAGTTCTCTGCAACTACTTTGAGTAATAAGTTGTATAAATAATAAGAGTTATATGTAACTTCATTGCGCCAAATATCAAGCAAGAACGGGAAATTTTGCGGTGTTAACTATTAATTAATTTGCTGTTGATTTGAATTTGTTTTCTAAATACGGTATTAAATAAATAAATAAATTATCTTAGGTCGTTTCAATTGTCACTATAATCTGTTTGACAACTTAAGTGGTAAAAGGTAAAGATCTTAAAAGTTCTGCTTGTCTGACGATTAAGAAAGCTTTGGCAATAAAATTGAAGAAACGATTATTATTGTTTTTAATTTAGGCTCTGCTAAAGAGTAAACCAAAAACACATAAAGATGAAAGACAGTATATGAAGATGGAAAGAAACTTACGTAACAATGAAAGAGAAAAATTAAAACCCGCTAGCATTTAGCAAAAACTGGCGTAGATGTGGGTTAGTAATCCGAGAAAGAAATCAAGTTACAGACCGGCAAGACCTAATATGTATTACGTATTGAGTAAATAAACATTTCACAAGGAAAACTGATGAAAGAAAATGGAATAAACGCGTTTGGATAATCCATTTTTCCCCGTTAGCGTGAGTTACAATGAGCAATGAGTTAGCTGCAAAATAGTTACAAGATGTACACTTGTTTGTAGAAAATGAAACACTTGTTTATAAAATCACTAGATGATGCCTGCAACTCCATTGTGACAAAATTCGTTATCGTAAGGGAACCATACTCTTTCTGGGATAAAAAGTATCATTTGTCCTTTCCCGGAAATCAAAGTATCTCCATACCTAATTTCAGCTAATTCAGTAACAGACAGACGGACACATTTATGATATCAGTATGGATTTTTCAATAACCGGTAAACGATCTTCTGATTGTCATAATATTTATTATGTTGTTAACTAAATAACTAAACAGTTGTAATAATATATAAATTGATTTTAATATTACAATATACGTAATATTAAAATCAATGTACAAGTATTTAATAATTGAGTAACAGAATTGTCAAGGAATTGGAAGCTCACCTATGACCTATCGTCTGATGCATCATTTATAATGAGGCATCTTTGTCTCATATCTAACAATTATATATTTAATTACATAATGTATTTTCCTAAAATTGCAAAATATATTCATTATATAATATGTCTGTTAAAAATGTTAATGTAGCGCTAAATTCCGTCTCGTTTGCTTTGAATTTATTACGACTTTGATCTACATTTTATGTTTAGAATTGTTTACATAAATATTTCGAAATATTCATATAGAGTGGATGTAAATATTTACCATAATATTTGCATATTTACTTACCTTTTTCATTAGCTCAAACGTCTGAAATAAAGCGTGTTCTACTAGCAAGTGAATACTAAGAAGAAAAAACAAAACAAACTAGAAGCAAAAACTTCCGGTCAAATATACAACAATCGAATCAATTGACGCTCTACTACAATGTATTAATTAATTAAATAATTCAATCGCGAACTTCACATGTACGAATGAATCGTTAACTTTCACAGATTACTTGTGAAATTGGCAATTTACATTATGCGGTGCTTGCGCAAGAACCGGCCGCTTATGTCACACCGGCGAGCGTTGCTTAACGCCCGTTTAGCGCACCCGGCTCATCTCCACCACGCGTTATCTCCATGATTGTTTAATGTAAATTGAGTTTAATTAAGTTAGGGGTCGTGCTTACTGGAGACATGTCGGCTTTAAGGCAGATTATTGCTCTAACACATGAAGATGTACACATACAAACAAATATTTTGTACTAGATAGCGCCCTCCGCAACTCCGATATTAACCGTACATTTTTCGGGACAGAAAGTACCCTATGTCCTTTCCCGAGACTCAAAGTATCTCCATATATCAAGTCTCAGCAAAATCTCCTTACCAAATTAGAGTATGGATTGCAATTTGCAATAGTCATAAGAATGTCATGAGTTGACTCAAATAAATGTCATTGTATTTGTTTATGTAATAATGACATTGAAATTGATAGTATTATACACGGACTTGAAAAAATACGGACGTAACCTTGTCTAATCCCGAGTGAAGCATAGTTATGGCCGCCCGTGTAGGATGTGTGCGTGTCACTGGCGCCGTCACTCAATGTACAATAACAGCGGGTTGTAGTACCTAGTTGCGTGTTGAGTGTCCGTCACGTGTACAATAAACGAAATTGTCGTACCTTGCATGCTTCACCTCTTTATAGTGTGCTCTATCTATGTAATACATCCGTGGTATTAGGTATAGTCTGAATGAAGCGTTGATCACATTTTATCATATAGGAGAATTCTACAGCTAGCTTTGTCTTCGCTTGTGTTTGCGTTTGGAAGAATGTAATATGTAAACGGAATGTAAATCGCGTAGCCGCTCGTAGCTCTGACGCGTTGAACTTCTTTGTTACTGGCTACGACTGCTTGCTTTTTACTAAATAATTGAGTTTCAAATGCACTCAAAATCGTAGATAGCTGCTGTATTTTATTTGAAATTATATTTTGAATTTTATTTTAATGTGTGTGAAATTTTCTATGGAGATACTAAATAAAAAGCCCCGATGACATAGAATATAGTCAGGGGAGCCCTAGAATATTTTTTTTATTACTATCAAGCAAATTTTTTATTTAAACAACATTTTTTTTGCGAAAAATCTTGAAAGTGGTAGATAACAGAGATAGAAAGGATTTCATGTAACTTTGATTTGATGGTCCTAAAATATGGATTGTTCTATTTGTAGGACAATGTTACTCTTAAATTAAATTACTATAAACCTATCAATATACAAAAAAATCGGTGCCGGTTAGGGTTCCGTTTAAGGGTGTAGTCAACCAAGTTTTGTTGATTACAGAACCCTAAAACGGAACCCTTACCAGCTGATTTTTTGTATATTGGTAGGTTAATAGTTATATCATTTAAGAGTAACATTGTCCTACAAATAGTACAATCCAGGAAGAACATTCGTACGTTCTTGCGCGATAGAAAGGCGTAGTGATTTTTTCAGAAAAATAATCTCAAGATGTATCTGTCGCAGTCATCTGGTTTAATCTGCGATTCGATTGAATGACTAGCGCATTCATTGAATGACATCATTCAATTGAATGACTAAAGGACAACTGGTCAAGACGTTGACTGTAACGTTTAACGTCTTGACTAAACGTCATATAGCGAAGTCGTTAAATGGGATGCTATTTTTTTTTCAAGTAGCCGTTGACGGGGTAGTTAAAGGTAAATCCACGCTTTCATATTATTTTATTAGTTATTACAAATACAAATAAAGCACTTTAATGCAAATGTAATCGATAAAATATCAACACAGTGCTATCAGCTGTGCGAGCTGTTTGACGCCATATTTGTTTTAGTGACTAGTAGCGCCGCAGTAGGAATAAAATGAAATACGTTCAATTACCTGACTGATTTCATGTCCGCTATCTTCAAAACGCTATGCTACAAATCGCTAACTAGTTAAACGTTGAGGGACGATCGTTCAATCGACGTTCGGCCGAGTCATTCAATTGAATGGTGTCATTCAATGAATACGCTAGTCATTCAATCAAATCGCAGATTGAACCAGATGACTGCGACATGTCCACCGATAAGATTTTTGGTGACGTAGATACGTGACAGGCTGACACGCAATGAATGTTGCGCGTCAATGAATTGTTAGGGTCAATTCAGACCGAAACGCGACGAGGCGAGGCGAGATGCGGCGCGGCATAATTTTGTATGGGTTTAACAGATTTTAATTGCGTGAGACGTGTTGCGAATCTGTCAAATCCATATAAATTTAGAAATGCATAACCCTTACTGGTATGTGGAGTAAGAGCTTTTACGCCCACTTCGACTAGCAGACGTTGTGTCACCAGCCCGCTTACCGGTTTACACCGGATCTAGATGGGCTAAGCTTCCATTACATACATTGTTAGCAATACCACTGTCTACTGCACTGTAGTCTGTAGTAGTACTTATTGTAAGTTGTTAAATAATAATGCTGGCGACTTCTGCTTACAACTTAAAATACTAGTGCTTCTAAAAAATATTTGAGTGTTAGGGTCAATTCAGACCGCAACGCGACGAGTAGATGCATTTCATTTGTATGGATTTGACAGTTTTGCAAAACGTCTCACGCATTTGAAATCTGTCAATTCAGTACAAATTTAGAAATGCTACTACGCGTCACGTTGCGGTCTGAATTGACCTTAAGATTTATTATTATATTCTGTACGCGAAAACCAAACGTCTGTATATCTTCTTGTGGCTTATCGATCTTGTGGCACTTGGGTGACAATGGAGATGTGAATGTCTCAACTTTGTAAGCAACAGCTGTCTTTCGAGTGAACAGAGTCTTCCAAAAGGCTCTGCGCGCCAAAAGAATGTAAGTTAAAAATATTGAAGCAAAATATAAAACATATAACCATTGAGCATATAACCAAAATAATATAAATAAGGAAATTTGGTTTGCTCAATCAGGCCAACGTCATAGTTTATACCCAAAATATCGAAAACAATTTTCCAAATTCAAATTCCAATTGATATGGTTAGAAATGCTCACTGCAACAAAAACACACTACACAAACAGTACTCTACAAATTGCAGATTTGTTCGAACAACACTCTATACAGGGTGTTAAAAAAAGGTGAATGCCCAAAAAAAACCATAGTCGATTAAAATAATTTATATACAGAAAAGTAGACCATTAATAGTAGATTGTAAATATGTATATCATTTTATTCAAAACCATAACCGAAACGGATAATTTGAAAAAAATAATCTGAGATTTTGAGACAGCGCTTTGAATCAACTACTTATGTAGTTTCTTCCTTTGTTTTTGTTTTTGTTTTTGTGTTTTCCTAAAAACGATGGTGACACGTCATATAAGAAATAGGAATATACAATTTAGAGAAAATAAAGTCTAAACCGGCCAAGTGCGTGTCGGGCCACGCGCAATATAAGGTTCCGTAGTAGCGCTAGTTTTTGATATTTTTTTAATGGTCAATGAATTTATTTTATAACGTGTTTAAATACATTACTAACAACATCATCACAGTTACGTTTTTAAAGGAATTTAAATTATAAGTTCCTTTAATACTTCTCCGATTGTTACATTTTTTTAGTTGATCGACTATTACTCAATAACTTATGAAGTCTTCTTAGCCGTGGTAGTTTTTCTTTTAAATTAAGCATATTTCCTACTCCCGTGAATATTTTTCCAGAAGCAATCGTTTAGCTGGTAGACGGGGGGACACTGCAAGTCTCTAAAGATTTTTTTTTCCACTTTAAAACTTCATATTTCACATCTCTAAATCGGAAAATGATATGTTATACTCATAATATTTTTTAAAAACCTATCCAACGACACCTCACACGGTGGGGTGGACGCGAAAAAAAATTCATCCCTGCTAAAATATGTGTAGGGGAGGTACTTACCTTAAACATTTTTTTAAAGATCTAATATACCATTTTGTCGGCATCATTAATATGTGCATTCATGCCGAATTACAGCTTTGTAGGTCCTAGTCTCTGAGCAAAACCGCGGACAGACAGACGGACAGACAGACCAAAACTATAAAAGTTCCTTGTTGACTAGGAACCCTAAAAAGAGATGTCACCGTACGTTTTTCGGAAGAAAGCGTAGGTATTCCCTCTTAAACGTACCTGTAGCTCTAGCCGGCTTCGGTGGCAAGGCAGGCTGAAAGCCGGCGGCAAAGCCGGTGGTACAAGCCGGCGGCATGTGTGGATGCACCATTAGAATCAGTAGACAAATAAAAATGTGTTTTTACTACGTACTAATCGTCACATTATCGTTTGTAGCATCATGTCGTCCTAAATGTCATAGATTCCTATAAGTAAAGTCCGATCGTTTTTAAAGTACTTGGTGATTGTTTAATCCAAAAAGGACATTGTATTTGGGACACCGTAGATGTAGTCTACTATGCCCCATTTAAATGGTTTTAATCGATTACGGGTTCTTGGTCCATACATTTTTGGGCATTCACCTTTAATTCTGAATCGGGGAGAAAATTTTGAAGTCAAAACTATAATGTAGACCTACGTAAAACAGAAGTACGAATTGATTACTACCTAAAATTTTTAAAGCTTCATAATAATATTATAATGTGCTACTCAATAAGTATTGTCTCTTTTTCGATCCAGTCTGTAATTCTGTATACTATAAAAGAGCAGACGAATATTTGTATACATATACAATGTCAAACTATTTACTCGATTATATTTTACTGTTTGATAGTAAACTGGCTAGATCGAATAATAAAGCCGCACAAACATTAAACATTGCATAAAACAGTAAAATTGCACAGATAAAATCTAACCTCATCAAATCGCAACATCCTGTATGGCGATCAAATGTAAAATCCATACAGTAAACAAGTGCGCATTTTTATTAACCTCGTAGAAGCGTGCGCGGAATTTCAGTTCAGATTCAATAATTTAAATAATGCAGGTCGTGCGCGACCTGTCAGCGATTTAAAAAGCACTGTTTACACGTTGATGCATTCAGTTTTCTTTCTTCTATTTCAAATACTGACATAGATACATAGATTCACAGGCAGACAGGCCTACATTTAACCAAGTTATGTCATTCCTAGCCAATCAAAATATCGTCCAAAAATGTAACTATTTAGTACTTTTATTATTTTGTACAACTCAGCAGCATTTGTTTTTGATTAGAATTTGCTTTCATTTAAATCATGGTAAATTTTCTATAAGTAAATAAGTAAAGTAAAAACCTTCGCTAATTTCGAAATTCTATTATACTAACGCACGTTCAAGGTGAAAACCTAAGTAGAAAGCAATTATTGAGTAAGTAAGTAGTATACTAGACTAGGTTAAGTTTCTAGATTCTAGACCAGCTATATCCAAACCGCTGCCCGCCGGGACTTCATCAGTGGCCCGCGTAATGTTAAAACAGTTTGGAATTTACTCCCACAAGCAAAATAATGTAAAATCGTCGTGAAAGTCGCGAATTTTTTGCACTTTATATTTAACCCTAAAAAGTTTTGGTTGCGGCTCGCGACACCAAAACCAAAAGGTGATTGTGGCCCGTATAATAAAAAAGGTTGAGTACCACTGGTCTAGACTCTATGTATTATATTTTCTACACTAGACGACGCCTGCAACCCTGCTGTGCCGAAACTCGTTTATCTCGCGGGAACTGTAGAGTTTTCCGGGATCAAAAGTATCCAATGTCCTTTTCTAAAGCTCAAATAGTGTCTTCATACTCAGCAAAATCGCTTCAGCGGTCTCGGCTTGAAGAGGTAACGGACAGACAGACACACTTTCACAATTTGTAATATTAGTATGGATTAACTATGTTATACAATTGACACTAAAAACTTTTTTTTCTGTAGCAGTTTTCCAAAATTAAGTACTTTTAGTAGAACATAACATTTATCTGTACGAAGTCGCGTGAAGTTTATCCTATGACATAAGTTAATGAGGTTGAGGTTAATATGCGTGTCGGATATAAATTGAATCATCAGTAATAATTGGACGCGCGAAATTAACAATTAATAGAGCTTCATCAGATTAAAACTTCGATAGTTACTGATAAACCAAAAAGTTAACAATGCTATAAATTATAAAATATCCTTACTAATATTATAGATGCGAAAATGTATCTGTCTCTTTGTCTGTCTGTTACCTCTTCACAGCTAAACCGATTATAATGAAATTCAGTATGAAGTTGAGAGTTACTCAAAGTATCTTCATACTGAATTTCATTATGTGGATACTATGGATAAAAATGTCGTCTTAGTATACTTAGGGCTGGTTTACACGTATAAGTTGATAAGACGTAGTTAACTTAAATTTAAGTTGTTGATTGCATGTAAACACAAAATTTAGTAGTAAGTTAAAATTTAGTAAGTACTAAACTAGATGACAATTAGAATTTAGTTACTACTTATCTACTTAATACGTGTAAACCAGCCATGAGGGACTGTTTCACCACTTCCTGATATGTGCCGAATATCCACCACTTAGGGGACGGTGTTTTTTTTTATTTGTTGACACCCCCTCCCTCTTGTTGCTTACGTACAATATGGATGAAATGGACCAAAATACTATTTTGTTGAGAAAAAAATTACGTGAGATTTTCCGAGACAAAGCGTGAGATTAGATGAGATTTGACTCGACCCCCTCCCCCCCTAAACACTTCACGTAATTTGTGGACGCCCCCTTAACTTGACAGATGAAGTATGGAGGATCTGATAAAAAAGTTGTGGATAGCCTATTCGGCACTTTATCAGGAAGTGGTGAAACAGGCCCTTAGTCTCGTCCTAGTTCTGGCATAATTTGTCTGCAATAAAACCTTCGCCTAATTAATGAACTGATATGCAGCGAAGTGTGAACTGGATCGTTTCAATACTATTGCAATGTACTTTGTACGGTTTTAGAATTAACACTAAAATTTCAGCTGACCTCATTGTTATATTCAGTAAAACTTTAAGCCTTATAAAGCTAGATTCGTTCGTTAAAAACGGTTTATTTCTCAGCGTAACATTTTATTTCGTTGGATTATAATACACCGAAAAGTACTTACTTATATTATAGACTCAAAAGTATGTCTGTCTGTGTATCGGTCTATCCATACTTCTACACTAATATTATAAATGAGAAAGTGTGTCTGTCCGTCTGTCTGTCTATCTGTCTGTCTGTTACCTCTTCACGTCTAAACAACTTTATAATATACTTAGCTTTATAAAATTTGGCATGGAGATACCTTGTGTCCCGGGAAAGGGATAGTTTTTGAAGTGAAAACTTCTTTAGCGGCGTTGAGCACTTTTGTGGGATGGGTAAAAACTGTGAAACTCGCGTCAGATTCTCGTGCTGATCGAAAAACCTTGGAAAAACCGTAAGACGGTTGGAGAGTAGTGTTTTGTGTCGAACTCGAACTCGAATTGATTGTAAGGGTTTCGATTAATTAAAAAAATCGATTTTTTAAAATTGATTTTCATAAAAAAATGGGTCAAAAAATTTAATCGATTGTAAGGGTTTCGATTAATTAAAAAAATCGATTTTTTTAATAATCGATTTTAATAAAAAATGGGTTAAAAAATGCACAACGTTAATAATCAAGATTTCACTTCTGCCGGCACTGCCGGAGTGCAACCCGTCTTTTTTTTATCCCGAGCAACGTCCACACCAAGCGAACGGTACATCGCATGCGCGCGCGGCGGGCTTCGCCCGAGGCTGCTCGCTTGGTGTGCATCCGCCTGATACTTGATGGTACGTAGATACTAGATACATTGTGAAAAAAATTACGGTTTCCGCGCTATTAACGTATTTCTGCGCAACGGAGTTGCGGATATCAACTAGTACCTAATATTTTTAATTTCAGTCACCAATCTCGGGAGATTGATAGTTTACCTTATATCTACACTAATATAATAAAAAGGTAAAGTTTTTTTTTTTTGTAGTCGAGGTAATCTCTAAAACTACTGTTCCGATTGCAAAAATGTTTGCACCTATAGAAAGCTGGTGTATTCTTGAGTTACATGAGCTATGTTTGATACATGAAAAGTTAATAATATTATACATCGAGCGTTTTCATTTTTCATATAATTATATTTTTCCTAAAATTATTACGTGCTCAGAATACCGCGCAGGTGAAGCCGCGGATAAGAGCTAGTAAATTATATTTTTAGCATATTAACTTTTATAAAGAACAAAAGTAACCTAGACTAAGCCTTTGTAACTTCTAACCGTATTATAAAAAAGCCTTTCGCTTACAATGGATTTTCATTTCATAGCCGGTTAAAGCATAAAGGAGTTTTCACAGAGTTTTCTTTTATGTAATATACGTGCATCCGATATGAACAGCAAAGCAACAACAATAAAGCAGCATAAAGTAACAAAAGTGGATTAATCTAAAGTGGGGCAGTGCATTTGCAGAACCTGTTCGGTTATGCAAGCTGCTGGCCCGGTTTTGATTATTTTCTAGAAATTGTTTACGAATTCCAATGTGTGTCAAAGACAAGCATATTTATAGTTTATTTATCTATTATGTTTATCTATTAGTCCGGAAGCCCTAGAACATTTTTTTTATTACTATCAAGCTAATTTTTTGTGAGTTGCTTCATTTTGATAAGACGAACAACATTTTTATTTGCGAAAAATCTCGAAAGTGGTAGCTAACAGAGATAGAAAGGATTGCATACTTTGATTTGATGGTCCTAAACATATTTTGTTCTGTTTTATTTGTACAACAATATTACTCTTAAATTATGTAACTAATAACCTATCAATATACAAAAAATCAGCTCGTTAGGGTTCCGTTTTAGGGTTCTGTAATCAACAAAACTTGGTTGACTATGGATCCCTAAAACGGAACTCTGACTAGGTGATATTTTGTATATTGATAGGTTAATAGTTAAATTATAATTTAAGAGTAACATTGTTCTACAAATAGAACAATCCATATTTTAGGACCATCAAATCAAAGTATGAAATCCTTTCTATTTCTGTTAGCTCTTTAGCACTTTCGAGTTTTTTCGCAAATAAAAATGTTGTTCGTCTTATCAAAATGAAGCTACTTACAAAAAATTTGCTTGATAGTATTAAAAAAAAATGTTCTGGGGAACCATGGCTATAATATAATATAGGCTGGGGACGGCAAATAAATTGTGTGTTATTATCAATAATTATTTAAAATTATAATATTATGCTCGACGTTTTATTAATAATAATATGTAATTCTACTATAAGGCCAGTGGCGGCAGATAATAATTTGTCCAAGGGTCAGTTCACGATGTTGATCGAGATTCTGTAGATCATGGGCAATCGTAGACGTATAATTATTAATAATTACTCTACATACATCATAATCATTTATTTATTTATTTGCTACTTATTTCAGGCATCTTGACCCAATCTCTCGTATTTATTAATAATAAATGAAGACGTGAGTGGAAGAATCGAACAAGTAACATTTCGTAACATACGCACAACTCATTTTTTCCCTAATTATTTTAATAAGAGTTGTAACTTATCTAAGTACTTCATAACCCAGCTAATATATCTGGCAACACATACATATACCTAATACACAGTTTTTCTATTTCAAATAATTTTTCCGGCCCTAAAGCCTCCATTTAAGCAAAAAAACGGGAAGTTTTTTCATGTTACTTACCTTATTCTTCCACTCACGTCTTGAATTATAATAGTTAGATTATTTATCAGTATAAGTATTAATGTAAAGTAATTTCACTGCAATGTGCAGGCTTGGGTGACTAAATGAAAGCTGAGTTGTTACCGTGAAAGATGTTTAATAACTAACTTATTAATTACTTATCAGCTACCTTATTTAGGAGGGAGGTGACATACACTACATCACAATTTGCGAAAATATTTTGCGAATCGCTAAATATTTTCGCTGGTGAATGTGTAACTATACTAGGTATCCGACATATACAGTATGACATTACCTGTGTGTGCAGTATGCATCTACGCCGCATATGATTATTATCATTATTTTAATTATCATTATCATTAATTACCTAATACTCTGAATAGGTTAAGTTAGGAAACTAGCTACTAACGATTCAAATACAGCATAGAGATTGACACAGTTGTCATGGGTTCAATTTCCGCGTTAGAAATATGAAGTTATTACTTATTTCTAAGTATTTTAGGATTATTCAGCCTCACCTAATTGTTATGTAACATAATCTATGCGTCCAGGTCGTCTGAAAAGTTGGTCCTGTTTTAAGCTCTTGCCAGTTGTTTTCTGATAATGGCTCGGTTTCAATGAAACCAAAAAAACACCCCTAAAACTCCTAGGATACTTCACAAGTTTTTTTTTTTTGAGCGAGCTTTAAGATTTTTATTAATAAAAGGGGCTAACTGAAACCATTATAATTTGTAAGCCGTAGTTGGTAATTGTTTAGTTACTTTACGTAACATTGAGTAAGGTACAGATTTCTCCAAGAGTTTAGAGGACCAAGGCTTAGCAGAGATTACCGGCCCAAGGCCACATATTGTAACCCACTACGTGATACTATGCTGGCGTATTACAGTCATATTTATGTAAATAATTGCAAAAGTTACACAAAAATTGTTTGCTGGAGCGGTTTTAATGAGGTCTCATGTTTAATTCATATATTTATATATTTACTTTTTTTTTTTTTAACGGGCTAAAGGCCCACCACACATTCCCACCACTGCAACTCCTGTGTCGCCAGGATCAACAGTGGTAACCAACCACGTATATTTACTTATAAGTTATATATACCTACTAGCTGACCCGGGAAAATTGATTTCGAAGCTATTATAGCACAAGTGACGTCATGGGCAAACGATGGACAAATCTACCATCGAAGAAATTGGTTCACAGGTAGATGTAGATGAACCTACGTAATTCGGTAACATTATGTTAAGCTCAGACAGATCAGAACCAATAATAAATTGACGTAGTCCGACCGAATGGCGTAGGTCCATCAACTGCAGTGAATCAATTTCTTTGATAGTCTATCCGCTATCGTAGGAGAGGCACTCAAGCTGTGAGCTTTTTCAGTTAAACACTTCGCAAGACGGCGCGAAAGTCAACAGGGTCATTATCGCGAAGTTCAACTCCTCTTTTTTCACTAACGAGAAGCGAAACAATTACGGTAATATCGTAGACTTACAAAAACCATAGAGGAGACAGTAGATCCATATACTAATATTATAAATGCGAACGTGTGTCTGTCTATCTATCTGTTTGTCTGTCTGTTTGTCTGTCTGTCTGTTACCTCTTCACGTCCAAACCGCTGAACCGATTTTGCTGAAAATTGGTATGGAGATACTTTGAGTCCCGGAAAAGGACATAGGCTACTTTTTATTTCGGAAAAGTCTACGGTTCCCGCGCGATAAACGAGTTTTGACGCAACTGAGTTGATAACTCTCTCAATGGGAGCCAACTATTTAATATTGACTTACTTCAAAACATTAATTTATCAACAACACGATTGAGCAGCTGATAAACTTCTGACAGAAAATTTCAGAAACCGTCTAAGTCTAACTAAGTCTGCTAGCCAATTATTATTTATTAGTATTTTTTAAAATTAAAGTGAACACGCTAACACTGGCAGCAATTACAAAGTCAGCCTAGTCAAAATAAAAAGTAGTACCTACCATAAGTAGGACGAAATATGGAGGATATTCTGTACTACTTTTACATCTAATGTGCTTTAATTTTTTTGGAGGTCTGGAAACTCGTCCGACTAGAACGAGATTTTGTTGGACGGAAGAACAAACTTTAAACTTTTAACTTATGAACATTATATTATTTGACACCCAATAATAATTAAAGCTACACTCTACCCATCTCTAAGTCTATGGTCGGCCCAACGAAATCTGAAACAAAGCGACCGACAGCTCATTGTTTTTGCGACATGATTCCCCAAATTAAAAGAAAATATTCCAATAACAATTTCACAAAAGAAATAAAGGTAAAACCGGAAAAAGGTAAAAAAATAATACCGGCCATTATTCTAATAAAAATTCAGTTGTATTTTAAATGAATTGTAACATATTAAGTACGGGAGCCCTAGAACAATTTTTTTTATTACTATCAAGCGAATTTTTTGTGAGTAGCTTCATTTTAATAAGACGAACGACATTAATTTTATTTTCGAAAAATCTCGAAAGTGGTAGCTAACAGAGATAGAAAGGATTTCATACTTCGAATTGATGGTCCTAAAATATGGACTGTTTTATTATATTTAAACTAATATTAAACCTATCAATATAGGTACAAATCAAACTTATAAGTTATAACACCCCTTTTTGTCGGGGGTTAAAAATCAGCTCGTTAGGGTTCCGTTATAGGGTTCTGTAATCAACAAAACTTGGTTGGCTACTCACAAAAAATAGCTTGATAGTAATCAAAAACAAAATTTTTTCTAGGGCCCCCGTACTAATAGCTATTACAAGAGTTATGGCTGGTTTACACGTATTAAGTAGATAAGTAGTAACTATATTCTAATTGTCATCTAGTTTAGTACTGAAACCAAATCCCAAAACCAATCAACCAAAACTGAAACTTCCAAAGTACAAACCATTAATTTTTATAAGCCTTGAGAACAAGGCTTGATTCACTGCAAATATTCTGCGACTTATATTAAAAAAGTTAAGTAACCCAAAAAATTGAAAAAAAATAACGTCCGAGTGAGCTCAGCTCGATTTCATTTAACTCGGTGTCACCGTCACAGTCGACCTTTGAATCGGTTTTTAAATGCAAAATCAATAATCAATTTGGCAGAGGTTTTGTAATAGTAGATATTTTTTACGTTGTAAGGGAATAGTCTGAAAGAAACTTTTAGAATAGACTTTTAGATTAGAATAGGATACTGCATAATTTTAACGCTACAGGCATGGCAGCACCAGCACAGATTAGTAAACATAACGTTTTGTTCGACGTTTGACAAAGTTTCTGTCAATATTCTGCTACG
This sequence comes from Lysandra bellargus, assembly GCA_905333045.1. Classification (NCBI taxonomy): domain Eukaryota; kingdom Metazoa; phylum Arthropoda; class Insecta; order Lepidoptera; family Lycaenidae; genus Lysandra; species Lysandra bellargus. Next base: position 3,969,064 of record HG995333.1, read on the forward strand.
ATGTGTACAACATGTCAAATTTTGGTCGGATTATTTACTGTATCTGCTAGTAGCGCTCTCAGCCTTTGCGTAATATTTAGGTAAGTCTAAAATATTATAACACTTGAATTCTTGATTCCATTATGATTATTTTTAATACTTACACTTATACTAGCTCGTTTATTTTCAGTACTTACGTAGTAAAATGTCTATTCTGTACAAACTTTAAGACTTTTTAGTCAAGGGAAAAGTTTAAGAGGTCCTAAATTTACCTCCCCATATAAATAAATTACATAGGGGCGTGATTTAGTGCGCAATTATAAGTCGACAATAAAATTGACATTCATGACTTGGGTTCTTTCACCTTCGAGAAGCAATTTTAAAGTTTAAATTTAAAACGCAGTTATCAAACGATATGAGGCAGTTTTGAATCATCGATTTGGGATAAGAAACTGATCTTTGCATATTTAATTTCATAACATTCAGAACATAATATAGATTATCCCAAACTGAATATTGCCTACTAATTTTAATTAAAATAGACACTTTTTCACTTTAGTTTTCACAGTCGAAATACGCCCACAGTGATTATAAAATTCACTCCATTTATGCCCTATTTTAATACTCGTTTCAAAGAAGCAATTATATTCACAATTCAGTTTCATGAAAATGGAAAAATGTAGAGCTGATTCACTGAAAACACGGGCTAAACGTTTTATATCCGACTATTCTTCAATTTGAATTTAAAGCATGAAAAGGAATAGAGATCTCTTTTACAGAATCGGATCGTTATAATACAGTTAGGCGGAGTACACACTGTCATATTTTATATTGCACAATCTGTTGGATTAATGGTTGTCATTTAAATCATAGACGATTTACAAGATAAACGTTAATGTAACGTTACATTGTAATTTATAGAAATAACTTGTTAAGGCCAGTGATAAATCGCTTTAAAATAGGATCATAAATTTTAATAGAATATGATGTATTATTGAATATAACACCAAATTAACATATAACCTTAGAGATCAAAGCGACTTGAAGACTCCTTAATGGTTTATGTTATTCATATTTTATATTTTATATTTACAGCAACCCTGACATCCTTAATAGTATCTCTAATGTAACTGTTACATGACTTGAGGTTAGAATGACCTTGTGTTTTATTTGGAGCAATTTAAACATGTCTTTATGTAATTTATAATAAGAAATATAATGATTGGATTATACGTGATAGAAAGTCCCAATTTGCTGTAGTTGGTAATGTCAAAATATTATGATTATAGAAAATGTATTTCTTACCTTTTATACTACTGTGTTGCTAACATATTTATTTTTTTAAGTAAGTATTAAAATTTATTTTCTTTAAAAAAATCACTTGATGCACTAGATAAAGTACTACAAATTTCATGTGTAAGATAGCTTCCACGGTTACAAGTTAAACTTTTAACACTGATATATATAATAAAGAGCTAGTGTGTGCTCCGCCTTACACACAATATATTGTACGTTCCGGGCACGTGTGAACATATTTTTCACTTAACAATGTCGACGAAAGAATTCATTAACCGAAGAAAAAGAATGACTGAAGAGTTACATTGTTTATTAGTTTGTTTTTTCCGCCTTAGCTTTAACTAAAATCACAATGGTGGTATTTTTGTTAATGAAATATCAATAGTAGATTCATAATGTCATTGACATTGAGGTAGAAATTGTAAAACGTAGACCTAAAAATACCATTGTATCAATTTCTTGGAAATAAAGTATGTGAATATGAATATACTAATGACTATAGTTCACGTCTAGTGAGTAACGAAAAAATTTTTTATTTTGTTTTTTATTTTCATAAGCTAATAAACACTGTTTAAAGTGTAAAGTTTTTAAAGCATTTAATTTGTGTGAAATTTTGTGATGCATAATAAAATACTTCTTTAAACTTCCAAATGGCTCCAACTCAAAAATTATATTTTGCCTTGTCTCGAAATAACTCTATGTTTTGTTAAGTACAAAGTCAAATTAAAATTTAATTATAATAAGTTTAAGTTATGGTTTCAGCCATTTTTAATTAAGCCAGCAGCCACTTAATATTGAGATTAACGTTACTTTATGCGAGAAAAGTTAATATTGGGATGAAATACTGAATTGAAAATGATTTGCGGGCGCAACTGTTCTGTTAAATATTAAAAGTGATTTTATATTAATCTGAATATTTGATGGCGTTTCTAGCTATCACTAGATGTAATAATCAAGATAATACTTGTACAACATATTCTGTTGAAAATAAATAATAATATTATGATATTTTCATTTTTCATTTTTTATAGCAAGATAGAGCTTTGGGCTTATTGATGTTGAAAAGAATGACTGATTTGTAAACCAGGACTTAGTGATTTCTTCAATATAATATGTTTCATGTTTATTTTATATAGGTTAGGTAGGTTATAGATTTTAGGTAATAAAACCGATGTGTAAATAGAACCTTACAGTTACAGAAAACAATTGATGAAAAATTTGATCAATAAACTCAAATGAAAATGAGAAGAAAAAATCTTGGTTTTTATGTGGTGGGCTCCTGTACTATAGTCGCGGGGGCGGACGGCGGATCAAGACAAATGACTGCGGACCGACATTTAAATAAATTACACTACAGATTGCTTTCCTGACAGCTCCTACAACCTCATCAATAATTTACTTTTTCCTGAAAAAACTTTCTTCAAAAAATGAGTTGACTTTTAATTGAATAGTAAGCAGGCAAAATACTGTAGGTATGCTCCTGTTTCTCTTACTTGGCCGAGTTCCGAAACATATTTAAAATATAATATTTTATTGATGATATTAAGTTTTGACATAATATTTGTATTTTATACGTGTATATTACAAAAAAAAAGTTTATAGAGGTAGAAATTAGCATTTACGATACTTAAGGCGCTATATCGAAGGTGATTTTACCGCAAGGGCAATTTCATACTTGATTTGTATGACTATAAAGTCGTGAATACGCTGCGGCCAGAAGCTATCGGCTCGCTCGGAAAACATGCGAAAAAACGTAATTATAATCATTTAAAAAATAACTAAGAGCATTTAAGCAAAATGCTTCTATACGATTTTGAGTCGCAAAGGTGTCTATCAATTAGACTAATTTCCTACAATACATCTATTTTCGTTTAAAAATAATCTTCGAATTTCGTATTTTTAAGAGGTCATTTCGAAAATTAAATGTATCGAGGCAAAATACATTAATCGTGTTTCTAGTTCTTCTCAAACCTAGATAAGGCTATGAAGATATGTATATCTCATTACCAGATTTGTAGCATTTCTAAGGGTCCTGTAGTATTACGTCAAAAAGGACAGTTTTTTCAATATAGCGCCTTAATTAGTTACCAGCCTAAGCTGTCCAACTGCTGGGCAAAGGCTTTCATCAATATCCTAAGTTTAAGTTTCCCCATCTATACGATCACTTCTGTAAAATATTAAAAATAAGTTCCACCGTAAGTCTGAATTAACCGTAATAACTAGTAATTGCAATCCAAAATACAAATATTTTTCAAAAGTAAATATAAAATAAATTCCTCGCAACTATAGTTAAAATCTCGAACTGATTACAAAATCAGCATTGGCTTTAAATTTATAACATTCATAATTTACTCAGTACAAGGTTTAAATTTAAATATTTGAAAGGAATAATTTAAAATGCCCAGGTTAAAAATCTTGAGCGGTGCAGGTTGCAACATAACCTTGCTAAGTTAATTAGCCGCTTAAAAATAGACTTTTTTTTCATGTTAAATGTTTCGTAATTTGTTTACAAAATTGATTTTCGCCTCAGACCGCATATTTCTTAAATTGGTGATAATAATTGGGTGTATTAAGTATTTATATGAAAAGCTAATATTATGTACAAGATGGCTCGGTGAACTTCATATGAGTTTCTCCTGGACGTCCACGAATAATATTTCAAGACTAAAGTTAGCCAATCGGTTTAGCCGCTCTCGAGTTTTAGCGAAACTAACCAGAAATAACCAAGTAGCAGGTGAGCTGCTGGTCTTTTACATGTGCTTGTTGAGCTCGCAATGTCCATAGTTAAGCTTTTTTGGACTGATCTTACTCTCTTTTTTTTAATTAAGGGGCAAACGAGCAAACAGGTCACGAATGAAAGCAACTACCGTCGCCCATGGACACTCGCAACATCAGAAAAGTTGCGGGTGCGTTGGCGGCGGCGACAACAATAGAATAACAATAGATGCTATTAAGCAGGAAATAACGTGTAATTTTTTTGTATACTAAAGCTAAGTACATGTTTTGTCAAATTATATTACACTCCAATGTTTGTATAATTATTAATTAATTCTGTATTTTGATAATTTGTAATGCTTTATTTTAAGTCCTTTATTTTCTAAAATTAAAATTTGATTAAAATACCTAGTATGATCCTGAAATTTAAGTAATGTTAAGTTATAATATTATGCATAATAAACAATAATATATTTAATTATATTGTTATAATATTTTAATAAATTAATTTAATTGCTGTAAAATGAGTCGAAATAACGTAGCTTACAACTTGTTCCTACTAAATTATAGTCATTGCAAACTGAAGAGCACTGTGGTCCGAAATACAGACTTGATCTAGTTCGGACATGTCAAACTTTTACTTGTAAGTGTTTTCTATGTGCTATATATGTAATTAATTTTGATGAGTAAATAAAATTATTATTATTATAAATAAATTATTATTATTATTATTTCCAAGAATCCGCGATCGAAGGATTAAGGAGGAAATACGATCTTTTCTTGAAGGTTTGCAGGTATCTACTTATCTTAACGCTTAAAACTACAAAATCTTTTACGTTCCATTATAAAAACCATCCATCCGGCACATCAGACGGCTAATTACAACATAAATCGATTAGATAACTAGCAATGTAATATAATCAGTTCCTCAGTTTATCTGCACGAAGTTTTTGTTACATACGCGTTATGTAGTTTACTTAGTCACGCTATTCACACAGTAAAGTAAATAAGCCGCTCAACTTCCGACCTATTTATTTTCATACTCGTCTGCGGTCTGTCTGCCTTTAAAAAAAGTTTACAGTTTTGGCTGTTGATGTCAACATGTCTTCTACTATTTGGTTTCGTCTAGGTTTCGTCTATCTTTTACGAATACGCTAAGGGCCCGATACAATAGTATCTTATTTTATCTTGAGTATCTTGATCAAAATATCTTGACGACCTCTGTGGTTCAATTGGTTGAGTGTGTGGCAGCTCAAGCCGGGGGTCGCGGGTTCGAATATCGCCGACGGAGCAAAAGAGTTTTCAATGTTCCCGGGTCTGGATGTGTATTAAATATTATGTGTATGATATAATAAAAATCTTAAAAAAGTATAAAAGTATTAAATATAATATTTCCGTTGTCTGGTAACACAAGTCCTTCGGGTACTTAGCACGGGGCCAGACTGACGTGGTGTGAATTAGATATTATAATATTATTATATCTGTCTCCGGATTCTCTTTCTAACTCCGAATTCTGTTTCTATCTCCGAAGTCCGAATTGCTGTGTCCAAATTATTTCTCTACCGCCGAATTTTCTCTCTATCTCTTATAAATCGAGATTCATTAAATTATAACGAATAAGACTGGTTGCTATATATATTTTTTATTGGAATATATTTCGTATTAAGTACACACTTTTACACTTTTTTTTCAGAAGACCGGGTATTCTAATATTATAAAACTCAACTATTTCTGTACTCAATCTTCATAATTTTGAAGTCGGTACCAGATATAGCTGAATCCAGATGCCAGAATATTTGAAACATTTGTAACTGGCACCGACTTCAAAATTATGAAGATTGAGTACAGAAATAGTTGAGTTTTAGCCGAATTCGGAAAAAGGCACCATGAGATAGGAAAAATTATTTAATACTTTTTAGTTCATATTATAAGGATGTTATTATTGTTTTTACCTCGGAAGTCGGTTTTAATTTTTTGTTAAAAATAATAATTTCACTCTTTTTAGTTACCTAGTAAAATCATCGCGTACTATACGTAGATTAGGGCCGATTCACACCGAATGACAGAGGCGAGGCGAGCAGTTTCAGTGTCATATGATTTTAAACTTTATCTTCATTATTGTAATACATAGTATCGCTTGAGAAATTGACGCCGCTGGCGGCCGCAAGAGTCCACGAGCATCCACGGGCGGCCGTAGATTTCTCAAGCGATACTATCTATTACAACAATGAAGATAAAGTTTAAAATCATATGACACTGAAACTGCTCGCCTCGCCTCCGCCATTCCGGTGTGATTCGGCCCTAATACACCTGTATACTATTCTACGTATCTTATTACAATTTGTTAACAGTCACACTTACAAAATATAATATCAGCTGCAGATAATTTTGAACAATACATTAAAAAAAAAATCGAAGTGGACACGTGCCAGGGCCGTGCCAAACCGGAATTTTAGTAGCGCGGCAGCGGCGAGGCTTTCATTGTCATATGATTTTAAACTTTATCTTTATTATTGTAATACATAGTATCGCTTGAGAAGTCTACGGCCGCCCGTGGCCGTGATTGGTAAGTGTGACAGCTGTGCACTCTAGCATGTTACTTGTATTATTGAAGCAACTTACTTCTCAGAAGTAATGTCAAATGTGTGCCTTACGCTCTGGAGATAAGGTTGAATATTTTGTTATGTTCAATTTTGGTGACATTGACCCTGACGTGAAAATGATGATGATGATGATGAATATAATTTGTATAGTAGCATATGCTTTCAGTTCTTAAAACAGCGCCTAAACCCCCAAACTTGTATCTAAAAGGAATCCGGAGTTCTCTTAGTATCTTCGGAACCATAGTATACCTTGGTGCAGAATCTTGTGTTTTGGTAGCATATGCTTAGGATGCTTCTCATAAAATCAAAATCACCATATGTTTCCATATAAATTTCGAGGATTTCCCTCGATTACTCATGGATCCCATCATCAGATCATCACTTTTGTGAACATGGTACCAAATTGGAGTGAAACCTAATACAACAAAACAAAAATTTCGAAAATCGGTTCACAAACGGCGGAGTAATCATTGAACATACAAAAATAAAAAAAATTAAAAAATAAAAAAAAATATCCACAGCCGAACATATAACCTCCTCGTTTTTTGGAAGTCGGTTAAAAATTCAGAAAGTTTTGTAATATCGTAATTACGAATCGAATACAGTAAAATTCAATCGTTACCTACACTTTTGTAAAAATATTTTTATTCTGGAATAAAAACTATCCTTTATCGTTTCCTGGGCCTTAAAATATCTACATACCCAAAAAAATAGGTTCAGCGGTTTGAGCGTGAAGAGGTAACAGACAGACAGACATGCTTTCACATTTTTAACCCATCAATCCCCAAGCTTCACCCGGCTGCATAACAATGAAAATCTGGTCAATCATAAAATGGTGTATGCGATTCCCACGATCGAGGTATTAAATGAAAACTTACAAACAAAATACACATAAGTGCAATTAATGCATATTGTTTTATCAATAAATTGTAAATAAACACATTATGTAGCGATTTGCATTGTGTATGTGCGATACCGCGACGCTAACGACTATAATAATTAGCAATTGTATTCAGCAAATCGACGGAAAATAGATAATATTCAGCTTTTCATCAAAATTATACAGTTCTGTTAAAAAAAAAAGTAGAGACAGAGTTAACCCATTCGTTAATTATTATTCATTATTTAGAATACTCTTTAATATATTATTATGACTGCGAGCCTTTGCTGCGAGCTATGAATGTCAAACGTCCATATGATTTTTTTTGTTGGGTAGGTAGAAAAAAATTACACCTAAATATGTTAATTTAATTCTTGATAAAATATCCAACTGCGATGCGCCAAAATTCGTTTACTGCGCGGGAACCGTATATTTTTCCGGAATAAAAACTATACATCCTATAAATATCATTAATCATTTCTCGGTACTTTAATAAGTACCGTAACTCTCGACTAACCCAAAAAATCAAACATCGTCCTTCTCTCTTCACACTCACGCCCGTCTTTTATATGCCAGGTGAAAAAGGACGACGCGGATTCAGCACCAAATTGGTTTTTTCTCAATAACTCGATAAATATACAACATTGAACATTTTACAAATCCGCTAGGTGCAATGTGTTAAAATATCCAGCAGTTTTTCCGGGCCTATACGACCTGCAAACCTTCAAGAAAAGAGCGTATTCCCTCTTAAAAGGCCGGCAATGCACCTGCAGCTCTTCTGAAGTTGCGAGTGTCCATGGGCGACGGTAGTTGCTTACCATCAGGTGACCTGTTTTCTCGTTTGCCCCCTTATTTAATTAAAAAAATCAACTTATTTCAATGCACGGTCATGGCAATAAATTAGTTTTTATTCGTAGCAATAAATGAAAAATTCGTGAAAATTAGATGCATTTTTGTGATTTTTTTCTATCGAGAAAATTTTAAGACATCGTGTTTTGCTCAGATCGGATTCTTGGAAATATAATGTAGTATCTAATTTTAGAAAATGAAACAATTCGGGGCTTATTTTCAAGTATAAAAATAAATTATAAAATCGAAAATTTTGGGTTAGTCGCCCCCTTAACGCATAAATCTCTCCGTGTGAAGAGGTAACAGACAGGCAGACAGACTTTCGCATTTTTAATATTAGTATGAATTAATATTACTTTGTAACTCATAAGCATTTGTGACGGAGCTGGGCGTAAATGCATATATGCAATGCCAGATATGGCACTTACTTAGCCCCCAGAGACACATCTCGATATCGTATCTGGGTCATATTTGACCCATCTAGACGTATTGCTACTTCAAAGAAAATACCAAGAAATGAACGAGAAAATATTCTCTAGACTACCGAGTTCTAATATTTGGGACTTTGAATATAGCACCTAAAATTTCAGTTTAGTTGGGCAACCTGAATCCAGACTAATATTAATAATTATTCCAAACACTGTTCAGTATGAACTAAAACGATATTGATTATTTTTCAAGGTAATTTAAGGCTATAAATTACTTAAATTCATCTACTTACTTATAGCACTTGATATATTAAGCAATTAATCATACCTACTCAGTACTCATCATCCATTTCACACAAATTACTACGTTAAATTATAATACACATTCATTTATTATACTTAATTAAAGAATTACATAAAACATAGACTAAGGAAAATATATGCATAAAATCAAGATACACTATACAATTATTAAACTAATCTCCTAAAGACGTCATCCGATCAAACACATAAAGTCTAGACAGGGGTTCCCAAACTGTGCGCCGCGGCGCCCTGGTGCGCCGTGGAAAGGCACGAGGGGCGCCGTGAGTCGATCATCCATGATTATCCATAACCACAATTAATATTATAAAAGAAAGTTGAATTATTATACGAAGCAGGCAGATGATTAAATACCTATTTGTTTATTATTATTTACCTACTTGCTTAACCTAACTATAATTATTATTATTAAAGGTGTTTATTTATGTATATTTTTGTAATAAACCTAGGTAGAGTAAAGCGCCCGTGGCAAAATATTGACTTGTAAGTGCGCCGCAAGCTGTAAAACATTGGGAACCCCTGGCCTGGATGATCGGTAATTAACCAAATTATGTGTCAGTTAAATATCAGATTCAGAGCGAATGGCGCGAATATTACGACAAACAACGTTTATTAACACTGATTACTATAGTAATTAATAATTATAGTAATGTCATGTTACGCGCAATACGATTACTTTAATAATAATAATAAATGTCCATACCAAATTTCATCAAAATAGATTGAATAGCTTAGGCGAAAATCATAAAAGTTTATTGTGCGGACCGTACATTTTCCAGGACAAAAAGTATCCCTTGCCCTTTCCCGAGACTCAAAGTATCTCCGTACCAAAATTCATCAAAATCGATTGAATAGTTTACGCGAAAATCATAACAGTTTATTGTGCGGGAACCGTACATTTTCCGGGACAAAAAGTATCCATTGTCCTTTCCCGAGACTCAAAGTATCTCCATACCAAAATTCATCAAAATCGATTGAATATTTTACGCGCAAATCATAAAAGTACATTGCGCAGTAACCGTATATTTTTCCGGACAACTTTAGTCTTCGGGACTCAAAGTATCTTTATGCCGAACTTCAGCGAAATCGGTCCAGCCGTTCAGGCGTGATGTCGTGACCACGCGAATATATGGATTCATTTTTTAAATTAATATAGAGATAAAATTCTCGTGTCACAATGTTCGTTCCCGTACTCCTCCGAAACGGCTTGACCGATTCTCATGAAATTTTGTGAGCATATTCAGTAGGTCTGAGAATCGGCCAACATCTATTTTTCATACCAAAAATTATTTATATGGCAAAACAACGTTTGCCGGGTCAGCTAGTATTAATATAGAGATTATCGATAACTCATGCAAGGCTGCCTTGTCCCGCACGTTGAAAAAGTCTGATAGACAATGACTGCAGCTATACTGAGCATACAGCTCTACAAGGAAAATTATTGTTTGGGTAGCTCGGAACTACCACTGCCTTATTGTAATGTGTTAAAGACATGTTTCAGACTCACTTCCTTTCATTAATGTTATACTAGTCTCTTTTTGCATGGAGTAACTCAATCATAACAATCAAACACCATATAAATTAATTAAAAATATTTTGCATGTAATAATTGTGATAGAAATTAGAAACTAACACTAATAATTTATCTGCTTTGCAATCTGTAGCTTAAAACGTTTCATGTGTTAGTTGGAGTACCGTAAAATATTAAATGTTTAGTAAAAAGTACTACCACAGCGAAAATATTAGGTCATTATATTAGATAAACATGTGTCGTAATGATACAAGCGTCATTTATTTAATGAGAGCGACATTTTCAGCGATGGGGTACGAGGCAATTTGGCACGGACCGCCATTAGAGATGTGGCCCACCTGCGGCACGTAGTATTACGTGACACCGTGACAACACCGGCCAGATCAAATGTAAACATAATCCCACCATCTTTTATGTCACGGTATTCAATGTCAAATGGCGCCTAAATGGCGAAATCCTGGTAATATTTTCGTTGATATCCATATTAATATTATAAGTGCGAAAGTGTGTCTGTCTGTCTGTCTGTCTGTTACCTCTTCACGCCCAAGCCGCTGAACCGATTTGGCTGAAATTTGGCATGGAGATACTTTGAGTCCCGGGAAAGGACATAGGATTTCCTTTCCCGGGACTTTTCGTCCCAGAAAAATGCACAGTTCCCGCGCAATAAACGAGTTTTAGCGCAACGAAGTTGCGGGCGTCATCTAGTCTAATATAATTAACATTATAGGGAATTTGCGCTACGAATGTACTACGAACTGGTGATGCCAATGTGAAACTTGTTCCTCAATCCTGACAAGTTGCCATGTGCTGCCGCCTCTGGTTCCTGCACGTTCCCTTGTAGAAGTACCTAAAATGTGGCCACGTTAGCCTATGATGGGCCATTTAGCCAGGCCAAGCGATTACAAAAGTGTAGAGATCAAGCATCACGATTCATAGATGGTCAATGTTAGGTGATTGTGTACGGTAAATTATACGGCTATTGCTGAACCAAAGATTTCCTTTGGTAGGATTGGTCCTTATGGCCCAAGGATGGATTTAAGGTGTGGAGCCACCGCGATTTTTGATGTATTTTTTATTTTATTTTAGCAGCTTCTGCTCTGGAGGAAAATAGAGTCTCAATCTATATATAGGCATTAATTATGGTAATATTCCAAGTTCGGTACCATATTCGGATGACTTAAGAATGCTTAATTCATTTTAGGACTCATATTTGCACGATGAAGATGTTAAACAACGTAAAAAGAAGAAGAAGCATTATTTAAACGCGCTAATCTTAGTATGAGTCAGTAATGGTCCGATAATAATAAATAATTAATAACTGGTCCGATTTGAAAAATTCTTTCAGTGTTAGATAGCCCATTTATCAAGGAAGGCTATAGGCTACAATTTATTACGCTAAGACTAATATAAGCGAAGAAATAGAGGAAAATGTGGAAAAAACGGGGGATATTATTTGAAAGGGCTAATTTCACGAACTTCTGGAGTAATATTTCTGTTATTTGGCACAGATTAAAAGTAGGAACGTGAAAGATTATAGGCTATTTATTGTGGACTAATTTGTCTCTGAAATATCTAATTTACACGGGCGAAGCAGTGCGGAACGTCTAGTAATATTATAAAGCTGAAGAGTTGTTTGCTTGAACGCGCTAATCTCAGAAGCTACTCATCCGATTTGAAAGAATCTTTCAGTGTTTGATAGCCTATTTATCGTGAAAGACCTATATTTTATCACGCTAAAACCAATAGGAGCAAAGTTACAGAGGAAAATGTGAAAATAAAGCTGAAGAGTTTGTTGGTTAGTTTGTTTGTTTGAACGCACTAATCTCAAGAACTATTGGCCCGATTTGAAAAAATCTTTCAGTGTTTGATAGCCTATTTATCGAGGAAGCCTATGAGCTATATTTTATCACATTAAGACTAATAAGAGCAAATATATAGAGGAAAATGTAAAAAAACGGGGAAAATTATTTGAAAGGACTAATATCTCACAGACTACTAGAGCAATTTTTATGTTATTTGACATGAATATATAGTAGACTACGTGAGACATGGGTTATTAATTTGTGAAAAATATACGGCTTCCGTGAAATTTCAGATTTACGCGGACGAAGTCGCGCGGAACGTCTAGTATTAATAATATGTTTATTGCTCCATTCATCACCATGTCTTTGGCATGCTGAATAATGCAGCTATCAGCCTCCTTATATTAATTAAGCCCTGTCAACAGCGTTTTCGTTGGTTGAAAATAATATATTCTAAATTTTTTATTTTATTTATTTTTACTATCTTTTATCTAAATATTATTCCAAAATTGGCATTTAAACATTCGATTCAATCGAAAATGATACCAAACTCGACTATATACCTAAATCCCACGCAGTTATTGACCTCATACCTTGTTAAAGCTAAAAAACCCCCCTCCCCCACCTGCATGAAATATTCAGGTGGCTCCACATCGTTAACTCATCTTAGGGATATAAAGATCAATCCTACCAAAGGAAATCTTTGGTTCAGCAAAAGCCGTATTCCTAGTTTTTTTTGTCTTGTACGCACACGACTAAAAGAAAGGGTTTTTTAATGAATTTTGAATGTTCTAAATGATCTAAAGAATTTAATAATACGCAATTTTTTTGTGGGTTAGTACACGAATGCATTACAACGTCTAAATATGAAATTATGCTAGTCTCTGTTTCACAATAATTATTATGATGATCTATCCATGTCAGGGCTTAACAAGAAGACATGTCTTTATATTAAATAAACTAAGATGGTTCTATTCCTTTATGGTAATTTGTGTGACAGAAAATTATGTTAATTACATAATTTGTATGCTTGTTTTATTGAAATAGGCATCATGTTATATGCTCAAATATTCTCCTTATTAATAATATATATCGGTGCACGGAGCCTTGCTCTTCATTAAATAAGAGTGAGCTAATGAATATATTAATATCACAGTGTCATATAATATTAAAGCCTTAGAAGCTCGTCTTCTAATTACTTTTTCGAAGAAAACGTTATATCTGGCTGTTTCAGTCAGTAATATTTGATATCCGTTAAAGTGGGTAACTGGGTTAAGCAAATATAGTGTACTTATTTCACTTCCAATAGAAAAGAAAATCCATACTAATATTATAAATCTATAAATCTATATATATATATATATATATATATATATATATATATATATATATATAAAGTGTGTCTGTCTGTCTGTCTGTCTGTTACCTCTTCACGCTCAAACGACTGAACCGATTTCGCTGAAATTTGGTATGGAAATACTTTGAGTTCCGGGAAAGGACATAGGATACTTTTTATCCCGGAAAAATACAGTACGATTCCCGCGCGATAAACGAATTTTGGCGCAACGGAGTTGCGGGCGTCATCTAGTAATAAAATATTATATGTTGATTTAATCAATATGGCTGCTGCGCACTCAAATGTAGAATTGACCCACGCTGGATTTTTGTAAGCCTTAAAAAGGCAACAACTTTCACAGATTATCGTCAACAGCTTACACAAATACATGGGCGCCGGCAGGGGGGTGCTAGGTGGTGCACTTGTACCCCTTGGAAATCTCGGGATCAACAGGAATTATTGAAATAAAAAGCCGTCTGTAACCTTTTTACCATGCCGTACATTGTACTTCTAAGATAGTTCGTAATGTCCCGGCACTAAATTTATTCTGTTGACGTAAATAGACAGTCACAGTTGTTCGCAAAAAGTAATTATTATTTTTAACAAAAATTAAAACCGACTTCCAAGGTAAAAACAATAAGTAATAATATGAACTAAAAAGTATTAAATAATTCTTACTCTTTAACAGTGCCACTTTCAGAATTCGTCTAAATCTCAACTATTTCTGTACATATTATAATAGTCTTCATTACTTTCAAGTCGGTACCAGTCCCAAAAGGTTCATATTATATTCTGACATTGACTGATTAACTCACGATTAAATTAGCAGGTACCGACTTCAAATAATGAAGACTATAGTATGTACAGAAATAGTTGAGATTTAGACGAATTCTGAAAGAGGCGCTATTAAAGAGTAAGAATTATTTAATACTTTTTAGTTCATATTATTACTTATTGTTTTTACCTTCAAGTCGTTTTTAATTTTTTGTTAAAAATAATAATTTCACTCTTTTTAGTTACCTAGTAGGTAAACTGTTAGTGCCAATTCAAATTGTATAAAAAAATTGTTTCATATGTCTTCACTAGATGTCACTGAGGCGCTCCTGTGTCGCGCTATCGCTTGTACGTGGAAGTTTTATATAGGTAGTTGTAACTTGTAACAGATTTCTGTCGTGTTGTTGAAAGTTTGTAAGCAACTGACAACTCAACAGTGAGCTTGCCGCTTGGTGTGAGCAGTGAGCATTGAATTGACAACATAAATCATAATATTGAGTGGTAATTGATCTCGTATAATTGTTATTAAGTTGACCTCCGTCATAGTCCGCGAATTTATAAGTGGTCGTCGGTGGTACCGCGTATATTCTACGTATCTTATTACAATTTGTTAAGACTGTTCATACGGCATACCCCAAGGCCCAAATATCAGGTAGATAGATACATTTAAACAATACATTAAAAAAAATCTAAGTGAACATGTGCTGTAAAATGCTCGCAGCGCGGCATGCCGCATGCCCTGACATTCCGGTTAGAACTTGAATACGATGTTTACGCACGTGCCGCGCGGCGCGCGGCGACGCCGTTGCCTCTGCGGCGCCGACCGCCGTGTATATTAAATAGCCTATAATAATTGGTGTTGTTATGTACATAATTATTATTATTGTATCCATACCTATGCCTTGTACTATTATCTATTTCGTGCCATGAGACATTGGTGACCTTAACACGACGTGGTAATGATGATGATGACGATGATGATGATGGTGAATTTGAATTGCATGGTAGCATATGCTTTCTGTTCTTAAAACAACGCCGAAACTCCCAAACGTGTATCTATAAAGAGTCAGGAGTTCTCTCAGCATCTTTGAAACCATGGTATACCTTGACCCAATATTTAGCTTTTTGGTAGCATATTCTTAGTACACTTCACATTAAACCAAAATCAACATATGTTTCCATATAAATTTCGAGGAGTTCCCTCGATTACTCCTGGATCCCATCATCAGGTCACCACTTTTGTGAACATGGTACCAAATTGGAGTGAAACCTAATACAACAAAATAAAAATTTCGAAAATCGGTTCACAAACGGCGGAGTAATCGTTGAACATACAAAAATAAAAAAAAATAAAAAATATCCACAGCCGAACATAATAATTATAAGGGCCGGGACACAAAAACACGGCACGACGTCGTACGGCGTCGTACGGCGCTGTGCGGACGCGCGTCGTAAAAAGCCCACGGCACAGCGCCGTGCGGCGCCGTACGGCGTCGTACGGCGTCGTACCGTAGAAACTCATCTTGAATTTCTACGTGAGTTTCTACGGCACGATGTCGCACGACGCCGTACGGCACCGTGCCGTGGGTTTTTTACGACACGCGTCCGCACGGCGCCGTACGACGTCGTGCCGTGTTTTTGTGTCCCGGTCCTAACCTCCTCGTTTTTGGAAGTCGGTTAAAAAGAAAAGAAAAGAAAAGAAAAGAAAGAGAACTAAATTCTGTACCCCTTGAAAATTATTTCTGCCGGCGCCCATGCACACATGCTACTCATTTTGTAATGATAAATATATAGAAATAAGCAATGATACTTAAGCAAATCTTAGAAAAATCTTTGAATTCCTTGACAAACGTTAAATGTGTACCACGTCTTCTCTACATGGAGCTTTGCCGGTGAAAAATATAGTGGCTTTGTCAATTAGTGTCAACGTCGGGTGCTTAATCTCTTTAAAAGATGTTCATGAGAAATATCCATTTTATGTACTAACTATACTACAAATTGATGAAAATGTGAAATATCCCATATGGTGTAACAGCAATAGTGTATCAATGGTGAAATAATTACTTAAATCGGTTCAGTAGTCTTTGCGTGATGTAAAGACTAAGATAAAAAAAAATCCATTTTTAAATATTAGAACAGATGACATAATAAACATTCTAATATATTTTACAGAATGGGGATTGTCCATTTTTTTTTTAAATTTTGCTCATTACAAAAACATTTCGAGGAATAAGGTCAGTGATCGTTTTTCTGTATATAAACGAAAAAAATACCCATTAGTTACTTATATTTTTGAACAAATATGTTTAACCTTAGTTTGACCTTCAATGGCGTTAAATTAGCAATAAATTCGACCAATATTACTTTTCGAACTTTAGGTAAGCTTCTCGTATCAGCTTTCACATATTAAGCACTTGCATTTGACGAACCAGCCATTATAAATAAGATTGAAATGAAAAAAAAAAAACATACTGCAGAGGTCAATTGGCCGCCGATGATGACGTCAGAGCGAAACTTTAAAAATTTATTGAGAAAAAACTAACTAATGAATTTCAAAATTATTTAATTTATATTCTTAAAATACCCTATTTTAACGAAAAAAATATAAAAAGTACATGTGATTTTTTTTGGACAATGCCCATTATAACAACCGACCTTACCCAATACGGTATAAATTATGTGTTGATTACGTAACATAATGCAAATAATATGGTTTAACACAGAGCCTGACATACATTTCTAATTAATAATACTTTCATGCATGATAATCACGGATCGTATGTTTAAAATGTTTAATCTGGTTAAACTAGGCTGTTTGCATACCAATTACCAACGCCGCGCCCGCGATATACGAGAAAGGAACGCGAACGGACAATTGTAGAGTAGACAGATTGTTAGAACTTAGAGTTACTAGTTATATTCTAATATTTACATGCAATAACTGTATTTTAAAAAGATAAAACCGACTTCAAAATTGTACGTAATTGAGAATTAAAATTCCCTATCTCAAAAACTACTGAACCGATTTTGATGAAACTTGCAGTATTCCCTAAGTTGAACAATACCTAGTATAATAAAAAAACAATAATTTAGATCGGACTTGTAGTTCCGGAGATATGCGTGCACAAACATAAAAACATACATACATACATACATACACTTTTGAAATTTGGCACATTTGTTCAGAAGCTGTTATAGATTAACATAATATACAAAAACTGGGCAGTTCTGGAAATATTACATACATACGCGTCGAATTGATAACCTCCTTTTTTGAAGTCGGTTAAAAATGAATATTATAAGCTTGGCTGCATTGCTTGTTTTATGCAGATTCTTTTCAATTGTACCTAGGTACTGCAAAATGGTAATTAGTAATCACCTTTTGATTGATTAAAACTAAAAGCAGTTTTATTATAACTAAATTATATAATTTATATAATAAGTGTATAAAAATACTTTGCTGTTTGATAGCACATGAATTAGAACGAACGAGGAATGGAGGTGCAGTATTAGATTTCATTAACGTACCCATGATCCATCGTGGGTATCGCAGACACAATAGATTTTCAATTGTTATGCGGCAGCCGGCTGCCGCTTGGGGATTGATGGGTTAAAATAGAATCAGGGAAGTAGAGATAAGCTACGATAACATGGCGCGCCCCTCCAAATTACTAGGTTTCAATGTGTGTAGTCACATCCTTATGGAAGAGTTTGTATGTAGTAAGTATTCAACCAATCAACCAGTACTCGTAATATTCCACTTAATGTCACTTATTACCAAGATTTGTTGGTCAACTAATCATAACTAGCAGACCGCGCAAGACAACGCACTTCAAACGTTTTGAATTTTGGAGGGGCGCGCCATGTTATCGTAGTTTATCTCTACTGATACTAGTCACAAGTGCCAGAGCCAAGTGTCACTTTCAACATGTTTCACCATGCTGAGTAACGCATTAGTACGGCGCGCGCCGGCCCTGGATATTGCATGCCACGTCAAACGTATTTTCGAGATCTCTGAGTCGGCCTACCGATCGGTAGTTCTGTTTACTCTGCAAGTGCCACACGGCAATGCCATTTTACAATATGACAGCTGCTGCATCTATTAATTTTCGCTCATCCGGCGCCCTTTAGTGCGCGGTGTAAAATTGCCTAACAGGTGAACAATATAACGTTAATGAGCGGACATAACCGTAAAGAACCGTAGCCAACCGAAACCGTAAACAACACAGCAACCATACCGTAAATTGTTTACGCGTGTCGTTTGAGACAACGCCGGCGCTAATGTGGATGAAAACGCCGAAGTATTGTTGTTTTACGAGTTTACTTGTAACCCATGGTTGTTACCAGTTGTTACCAAACAATGAAATTGAAGTGTATGTTTAACAGATGAGTTTCTTATCAAAATGGCATAGGCCAAATTATAATGATATCATTTTTCAGGAAACTGCAAGAAATCGACATTGTTATAAAGGGACTAATTTAGCTGTTGTGATATGACAGTGAAGGTAGCTTATTAAATTTTCAAGCTCTGACCTTACACGTTATTATTATTATTATAGTCTAGCCTAGGTTACCAAAATTACATACTAAAATTAAATATGATGCATGAATGAATAAAGAATCCAAGGTTTCAAATTGCACCTCTACAATATAAAGTCTTATTCGGTAAGAAAATGCACTTTTTGAGGAATTAACAGATTAATTTGAATCTATATAATATAATAATAGTTGATTAGTCAACATTTTTGTGTTAAGGTGGTGAAACTTCCGATATTCACAAAAAACAATAGATCATCGAATATTCTCTCATACGAGAGTAGAAGCAAAACGAATCGATATTTCAAAGGCTGCATGCTTTCATCGCTTATTGCAGTAGCTATAGTAATTGACGGAGAGAACGATCAGACAGTCTGTCTGTCCGTCCTGTAGCCCCGGGCCGCGGCCCACATACTTACATAACGAGGAACCTCTCGTGCGAGTGTGGAAATGAACGTTGACCTTATAATTCCGCAGATATAAGAAACTTATAGATAGAAGCAAAAATTATAATGTTAGATTTTGTAATAGAACACAAGGTGTATTTTTATTTAAGATCAGTATTATTGATTATCAATTGTATTTTAGTTATGGAAACGTTTCATGTTATTTTTCATGTCGCAATATTAATAATGAAGACGCGAGTGGAAGAATCGAACAAGTAACATTTCGTAACATACGGACAATAACTCATTTTTTCCCCTATTATTTTCATAAAACTTGTAACTTATCTACTTCATAACCTAGCTAATGTATCTGGCTACACATATAATCCACAGTTTTTCTATTTCACATATTGTTTCCCACCCTAAAGACTCCATTTAAGCAAAAAAACGGTAAGTTTTTTCATGTTACTTACCATAATCTTCCTCTTGAATTATTATGCGTTTACTTTTTTATAAATTAGTCTTTTAAATAACGTTTAATTTGTATAGGTCATTAGAAGAATGTATAACATGATAATATAATACTACATTATGTAAAGCATCGTTAAAGTGTCGTGAAATGGGCCGTTCATTTTGTTTTTATCATTTTCGTTGGTAATGAACTGGGGAAATTATTCATGAATTTACCGACGATGTCATTAACATGATATTACTTGGTCTGAGGAATTCCCTATTGTTTATTATAATTAGAGGTCAAGTTATATTGGACAAGGGATGGCACAGTAATTAATTAATGTTAATTAATTAATTACTGTACCCTTGTATATTTTCTTATCTCTTACGATATACAAAGAAAACTATCTCATCTCGAAAGAACAAAAAGAATACTAATACTGAACTGCATAGTTTGTCATAATAAGTAAACAAGTACTAATAATGATTTTTCTCATTTTGTAAAAAAGCCTGATTTTTTCTTTTAACATCATTTTTTTTAATTTTTAAAATTAAAAATAATATATTTAAACCGTGGCTTGTCTGGCAGATTTAAAGATCTACAAAGTTACGTACTTACATGCAAGTATGATCTTAGAACATATAAACAGGTTACACTCGTGACGGGCCAGTAAGTAGCACGAAAGTAAGCCAGCTACTGGCCTAAGCAACACATAGTAAAATTATGAAATTATTATGATCCTACTCTACAATTTAATTAAACTTTGTCTGATAGAAATTGTTTGTCTTCATCTTTCTTAAATATTGTTTCACAGTAGAAAGGAAAACAACAGCTGTTTATTTTACCAGTATTTCTTCACAGTGGTTACGTAGATTATGAAGTAATGACAAGTACTTCGAGTAATCTATGGGTACTTTGTCCTTATAAGTCTGCTACAGACGGCTCAGAGTTCTATGTCTAATCTCACACATCTTTTATTTCTAACTTCGTTATCAAATACAACTTGCTCAGAGGCCTTGTGACTACGCTACGTACTAGCGCGAGCGTGCGCCAATTCTAATTTCTGATTTAGTACTATAAGACTAGTCTTTAGACTTCATCTACCAATAGATGTGTAGACTGTAGACGTTATAATCGATACGTACCTTTTTTTACGTCGGAAAATGCTTTATTCATCCCCGATGGATACGTTAGTACTATATCGTCTCAATAATTATTATAATCTTTTTTTATTATTAAATAAGGGGGCAAACGAGCAAACGGGTAACCTGATGGTAAGCAAATACCGTCGCCCATGAACACACAGATCAGAAGAGCTGCAGGTGCGTTGCCGGCCTTTTAAGAGGGAATACGCTCTTTTCTTGAAGGTTTGCAGGTCGTATAGGTCCGGAAATACTGCTGGTGACAGTTCATTCCAGAGTTTTACAGTGCGCGGCAGCAAGTTACGCGAATAACGTTATCGTTATCGTAGCAGAAGATTGCTAAACAAGACTACGGTTACACGGTTAGTTTGTGTAGTATTTTGATAAATAAAGATGGCCGCACTACCTATGGGTGGGAGCTTAGAGAAGATGGCCGCCAGACTGTCAGAGCTGTCGTCCACTTCTTACCGAGCCACCGCCGACAGTAGAGCGTTCAGTGATACAGTATTCTGTGTATAATTTACTCCTTCAACGATAATGTACCAATGGTACAGTCTGGAATCCATCAGTTTGGTCAGGAGTGACGAAAGAATGATCGTTTAAAAGATCTAACTAGTTGATTCTTCAGCCATTATTCTGGTGACACTCTCTGACTGATGGACTGAACTGATACCAGACTGATCTTATAAGCCCTAAGCTTAGAGTTTACTAAACTAAAATCAAACATAACATGCAAAACTCACTTTTAGAAGCCCAGAGTTTCCCCGCTCTGAGCGCAGTCACATATTGCTGGACATCATTCTCGCAGGTCTGCGGTAGGCTGAGGTTGGCGCTGATGAAGTCCAGCCAGTCGTGGTGGTCCAGGATGCCCTTCAGCCAGGTCATCCTCGAGCCCCCCTCCCCCACTGTTGAGTTCACCTTGCCACTCACTGCACTGACCAACACTAGCAATGTCACCACATACATCTTGATACTCATTGTCGACATTGTTCGGACTGTATTGCAAGAGATCACGCGGATCTCATCTGAAACAAGGAGATAGGAGATTAGTATGTAGGAGTAGAACAAATTAATAGTACTCCATATCCGTAATTTTAGTATCTATGGAGGTATCTGTGGTTATACCATATAATGGATATTATGGATCCATACCGTATACAATACGTACTTAAATGCAAAAATATGTCAATAGTTTATACCCCTAAATGATTAAAACACCGAACCTATTCCGGTGAAATTTGGTAGTCTCAGATATAACAGAAATAAGCTGTTTTATTAAGAGTAAAGCCTTGCCAAATAAATATTATGTAGGCAAAGCAAGACGTGGCATAGTTAAAATATCAAGATGAAACCATATTTCTAATTTCTACTACTTACCTAATATCAAGCCTTCTGAGTATTTCTAACAAAAACGTAGAATAAACTAGAAAAGTGAGCGAATACCAAATAACTGGTGTTCATAAGATTGCCTACAAAAAGCCTTTGTCGCAAAACAAATAATGTGTTGTCGAGATCTTGATATAAAACTAACACCAACTTATTAAGATTTTCTTTTATTGCAAAAGAAAATTGGCTCTGCTATCACGTATACAAAAGAACACTGAACAAATGGAAACATATTATTGTTGCTAAATTCTTGTTATAGCAGTATTGCTTTGAATTCTGTTTCGAATATAGCTTTACTATCCATATTTACTTACATATACTATATACTATTAATATTATAAATGCGAAAGTGTGTCTGTCTGTTACCTCTTCACGCTCAAACCTCTGAACCGATTTTGCTGAAATTTGGCATAGAGATAATTTGAGTCCCGGGAAAGGACATAGGATACTTTGTATCCCGGAAAAATGTACGGTTCCAGCGCGATAAACGAGTTTTGGCGCAACGGAGTTGCGAGCGTCATCTACTTTATATATTATAAATATATAAAGTAGATGACGCTAAAAAAAATATATTATTTTACCTAAACTAACTAACCTCACCTAAACAATTTCTTCATTAGAAGATCAGTATTTAAAATACAAAAAATATACGTTAATAATATTTTTTTAAAGGAAAACGTGCGGTCTGAGCTAGACTTTTTTCCTGAGCTGAATAACACATACATGTCTATACCGTAGCCCGTAATTAGGTCATGCATAATTTGCCGTAGGCCAAACTAGATGTGACTTTATTACACACCGTAGATGTATGATTATATCAGATAGCCCAGATGAAATAATTTTTATTATATAAAATACTAGATGACGCCCGCAACTCCGTTGCGCCCAAATTCGTTTATCGCGCGGGAACCGTACATTTTTCCGGGATGAAAACTATCCTATGTCCTTTCCCGGAACTCAAAGTATCCCCATGCCAAATTTCAGCAAAATCGGTTCAGCGGTTTGGGCGTGAAGAGGTAACAGACAGACAGACAGACAGACAGACACACTTTCGCATTTATAATATTAGTATGGACTAGTATGGAATTATGGATATGGAAGTATGAATATTAGTATGGAAGTATGGATATTAGTATGGAAGTTATGGATTATGTTGTGGACGTAATATATCTATGTATAATATTATATATTATAGAACAATGGATTTCCAATTGTGTTAGTAACGCTATAACTCGATATAACGGCTGGACCGATTCTGCCAATTTTAGTCTTAAAATAATCCTTGAAGTCCGTGGAAGGTTTTAAAGTGACACGAAGTTCGCCGGGACAGCTAGCTGTTGATAAATGTTAATTTATATTAATTTTTGAGTCAACCTTTAATTGATCATTCCTACCATTTTTCAACGGTGTATTAAAATTACTTTTTTCAGTGATGTATTTTTGTGTTTTTTTTACGCGGGGCAACATTTTCATTTTCTTTTCTTTACTTTTTTACAACATTCCTATCCTTTGAAAGTTTACTAATAAGTTTAACATTGTTTAAAAATAGAGCGTCTAGACCTCAGAACAGGAAAATAAGGAGAAGTGTTATGTAGCGCCGTTTATATGGAAACCTATGTCGCCAAATTCAATGACACTACATAGTATCAACGGTACACGGTCTAGTGATGTCCGGTCTATCTTCGGTGTCGATTAATTATTACCATATTATTACGACGATATCGATGTATTTTGGTAGGTATTTAAATACGATTAAAAGAATGAAAGTGATAATTAATAATATTACAGAGACTAACAAAAAATAACTTAAAGGTCGAAAGGGGTTGAAATCATCCATGATTACGAAAAACTTTTACTATGGAACCAACTCAATTCGGCAAAATTAATTACGATTTTTTTTTTTACATTGGAATCGTAACTAGGAAATAATTGCCTAGTTACGCTTTTGCCAATCAGCTGATTATTTTGCCGAATTGAGTTGGTCCCATAGTAAAAGTTTTTCGTAATCATGGATGATTTCAACCCCTTTCGGTCTTTAATTTATTTTATTTTGCCAAACAGCTGATTATTTTGCCGAATTGAGTTGGTCCCATTGTAAAAGTTTTTCGTAATCATGGATGATTTCAACCCCTTTCGGCCTTTGAGTTATTAATTTTATATCGAAGTCTTTAGATAAACATGCATACCTATTATATAATTTTTAAGATTCCGTACCCAAAAGGTAAAAAAGGGACCCTATTTCTAAGACTTTGATGTCTTTTTGTCTGTCTCAAGTAGGCCTACTACGAAACCGTTTTGAGACTCAAACAATCGGGCGAGAATGCCACGTCCTTCTCTAACGACGTCATTTTACATTTGTTAAAGTAGGATGCGGCATTCTCGATCGATTGTTTGAGTCTCAAAACGGTTTTGTGGTACAAACCCAGGCAGCAGGCTGTATCTCAATAACCGCTAAACTTCCGAAATTTTCAGATTGTGTACGATATGTCTGTTACCGCTATAATAACAAATATTTTAAAAAAATAAATAAAATATATAAGGAGGCTCCCATACAATAAACGTGATTTTTTGTTATTTTTGCTCGATATCAATTACGGCAACAGGTACCAGGTAGGCACTTGAAATGTTCACAAAATACTCTGTTGTATTTATACTTTAACAATTATTAATAATAAAATTAAAATAAACTAAAATAATTAAGGATACAAACAAAACACATTCTTCGCCTATTTTTGCTATGCCTATATTTGCCTTATTATGATACGGAACTCTTCGTGCGCGAGACCACCTTGTACTGGCCGATTTTTTTCATACATTTATAGAATATGCAACACAAAACTAAGAGAAACATCTTAAGGTGACGCCACGTTAAAGTAAAAAGCCGTGTTGGATGTGTTTTAGATTGCTTGTTTTCTATGCGAGGCCGCCCCGGCCTCTCATAGAAAACAAGCAATGGAACAGCAAAAAATGAAAAGGGCGTAGGGACAAAATAGTTTTTGTCGCGTAATTTATAAACCATAAATACATTTCATATAAGCTATGGGCAGAATAAAGTGTACCAATTTATGTACAAAGTTTTGGAAGCTTAAATCACTCTCCTCTGTTGGCAAAATAGGAATCCCTTTTTTACAGAGGTCTTTTTGATTGATTATTCCACACAGGATTATTCTGTGTTATAAAAGTTGACTAATCGTATTATGCTATGGGTAATTCAAAGACAAGGACATGATGAACACTGACAATGAACTTTAATTTCTTAGCTTTAGTCATTGCTGAGAAAAATCGACATTGCTACAACCAAATTATCAAGGCGTCGCCTTAATGCACACAAATCTTTATTTTAAGCGGGAAGCCTTTGGCTTAAAAAGCAGGATCAATTTAATCTTCGTCAGTCGTCCGCCAAAGTAAGGTAAACTGCAAAAGTAACGAAAACAAATACAGTATTTGTTTCCGTTACTTTCAGTTCAGTATTTGAAATACTGAAATGACGAAAAAATATTTATTAATTTTTATTACTTTATAAAAATAAGCTATCTAATTCTGAAAGAATATTTCAAAATTTCAAATCGTACTAGTAGTTCCTGAGATTAGCGCGTTCAAACAAACAAACTCTTCAGCTTTATAATAATTGTGTAGTAAAAATATCGATACCAAAATCTGCATCACACCACATCACTAGTGCCTTAGTTTGATAGTTCACGGAACATCAAACGGCCTGAAAATGGCGAAGAATAATTTTTTTTGTGAAGAATAATTGATTTTTAAATTAAAAGTCGTATAAATTACAGTTGGCTGTGATAGGTGACCCGCAATTTTTTTTTATTTAAAGTTTCGCTGCGATTTCTGCACGTAATTATTGCACAAGTCGGCATTTTGTTCACAATTTACAACGAAGTACAACGTGTAAGCCGTGGAGCGATTTACCTGTGACTGACAACTAGTGCCCGAAGGGGCAAAATTTGGCGACATGTGCCACGTCCACATAACATATCTCTTACTTCTATAATCTGTGGTCTAGACACACTAGGCCGAAAATACGCGGCTGAAATTCGGCATGATTACGCCAGCAATGAGCTACGCATGTAACAATATAACGCGACGTAATGTCATGTTGGCATGGTGTGTCATCAGTAATTTAAAATGCATTGCAGGCGTAATCATGCCGAACTTCGGCCGCGTTTTTTCGGCCCTTTAAATTAATGCAAAGCAAGGCATCTGTAGCTCACAGACGTGAGCGAGCGACGAGATTGGCGAACTTCTATAGTAATTAGCTTAAGTATTTCTCTTTGTTTCTTTGATGTACACAACTTTGAGTGCAGCTAGCAGGAACTTATAATGACTTAACTTTGTCAAAGTCAAGAAATTGATTAAGCATCATCAGACTTTAAAGTTAAACAACTGTCTACGTATATTCGATTTTTATATTAGTAGCTTGTATATTACTTGTTCTCTACACTTTTTAACCAACTTCAAAAAAGGAAGAGGTTATTTACTTCATTGCGCATAACGTTTTGAATATTTAACAAAATCCGCAATGGTCCGTAAAGAACGCCATTACCTAAACCGTATTTAATTTTATTTATTAAATACAGTGTTTGGTAATATTCTTGGTAATAAAGCCTGTGATGGTGTCTTAATAGCGGGTAATCGGTGTTGGTTTCACGAAGGTAATGTTTCATTTTAATGAGCCTTTATATTTAATTTATACCTTGTATTTGCTTAGAAAATTGAAAGTTTACTGATTTTGTTGCTAAATCTTATATAGTCCATGTCCCTCTCATATAAAGAACAGTTTTTTTGCACATGTGTGAAAAAGCGTCTGTATTTTAATTGTGTATTGGAATATGAAATATGTTGCGAAGTTTAGAAATGTTCTTTTATTCACCCATCACTCTAAGTCACTGCAAAAACCTAGACATCTGAATCCAGTGCCTACCCCAACAAACTTTTTGCGAAAGTTTTCACGAAAACAAATATCATACTATTAATCAGAGTAATATTTTACGGTTCTTGCCGCCTGACCGGCCCTTTTCATGTCTTGGCTCGTGGCTCGTGGCATCCACAAAAACCTCTAACTATTTAGCTCGACCGGGCGCCCGTTTTCAGTCGCGCTACCTCTCATTTTTCATACTTTTTGAGTCACCGCCGCGCCGCCGACTACATTAAGCGAAATCAAATGCGAAAATGCGTCTGTTTGCTACCTCTTCACGCTTAAGGCGAAGACAACTGCCAATTCGACATCTTTGTACAGTTTTCTAGACGTATGTATTTCATTGATTGGCGCAAAAAAAAATATATGTGATTTTTGATTATATTTGGAAAAGCTTCTATAATTTCGACGGTCCCTACGTATAAAGCGACATGTCAAAAGTAGTGGTTTTCAGGAGAGCGTTTTTAAGATTCAAACTGTTACTGTAGATTACCATAAAACATAAACACAATTATTTTTGTTGATCTGTAAAGCTTAATGTAGGCCGTTTGTCATGATATAACACAATTTTAAATATTTACTGTATTTTCGCCAAAATTGCAAGATGACCGTTTTTACGGTGACAATTCAAGACTGCCCATAACGGTTAAGTCGTACATGTCCGTTTTTACTTAGGAAGAATTAAAATATTATATTAGGTCCTAAATTCATTCAGCACTATATAAAATGATTAGTATTGTCATAATTTATAGGTTTATAACATATAAGTAATACAAATTCTGGCTCATCAGTGAGAAAAACTAAAAAACACAGACATATCTTTTTATACGCTGCTAATTTAAGTAGTTTTTTCTATGTTATAATGAACGAATAAAAGGACATGTCATCAATTACTTTAGGTCCATAATGAAAAATTGTAATAAAATGTGATTATTTGATAATAATATAATAATATTTAAAAAGTCTACAAAGTTTAGTATCTATGTATTAATTAATTCTCTTTTACTAAAGGGTAAATCATGAACATAATAATGTTGAAGATGAAGAAGACTGACTTTATTTGTAACAAAATGCATCGTTGCTATGATTTAGATTTTTTATATAATATTTTTGAAAATTTGTCAATGATACTTGTATATGGATATAATGTAGAAAAAAAACTTTAAACATATTTTACATGTTGTTGAAGATAACGAATGCCCAGATACTTTGCCTTTTTCTTCTTCTTGGTCATTTCGGATACTTGAGCAAGGTCAATTCCTTTTCCAATTTTGAGACCTAGGCGACCATTCATGACCTTAGACTTTTATTGCATCTTACATGAGTAAATTCTTTGAGGCTTCGTTATAACTTCTACGGTGGACAAGTCTGGACAGTAAAATATATTTCTGAGTCGATTATTATATTCAGCTTTAACTGACTCTTGAGCTTTTCTGAAGGTCGTAATTTTTAGTATTACCGTTGAATACAGAGCTGCATTGATGTAATCGTCTAACATGTTCCTCGCAGGAAGAAAATAGTATTTCATCCCAATTTACGACTGCCAAATTGACTACAGAACACCTTATCAATTCTATACCTGAATATTATACAGCTGAGATTTGTTTGTTTGAACGCCCTAATCTCAGGAATTACTTATCCGATTTGGAAATTCTTTCAGTGTTTGATAGCTCATTTATTGAGGAAGACTATACGTTATAAATTATAGCGCTATGATTAATAGGAGCAAAGAAACGGGGGAAAATGTGAAAAAAACGGGGGAAATAACTTGAAAAGACTTATCTTACAAACTCTATTGGAGCAAAAAAATAGCCCATAAACTTTTTAATTTCTAGGTTAATCATGCACCGATGTCACTTTAGATTTTTAATATGAGCTTTTCCGGAATTTTTTTCAAGCTCTTCTCAACCCTACAACCAAGCGATTCCGCGTTGTAGAGGGAGTCCATCCATCAATTGAACAAGGAGTGTTCTTAATGGTTTTTAATTAATTTTATATAATTTATTACCGTTTTATATTAAATAAATAACATTCATATTCATAACAATAATATCAGACTTCGCTTTCTATCTGTCGTTGGTTCGTCTATCACCAAGCTTTATCTCAAGAACCGCAATAGTAGAAATTTTCACATATTACGTTTTTTTGTTGGCGATATTTAAAGAAATATAGCAAAATTAAAATAAAATAAATGATTATTGTGGGGCCTCGTACAAAAAACGCGATTTTTTTGCTCTATATCGATAACGGTAAGGTCCAGATGGTTGTTCATGATTAAAAGAAGCCTCAGCCTCCGTTGCAACAATTTATTTCACGTTGCTGATTATTTATAACACTCAGATGCTCATATTGGTTTGAAATTAATTGAATTTGTGCTACGAGTCGCACTGAACAAGAACTAAAGTCTCATGATAACTGAACGTAAATGGTAACAAGTATATAAATAATTCGCTACCTTAGAGGTAGAAACGGACATGTACGACATGACGCGGAATGGCGCATAATTTCCAACGCGGTACAAGACGGTAAGTAGAGATGTCCGTATTATATATACAACAGTAAAATCTAATACAACGCCCAACTTGTCCTCATTTACGTCTTTTTATCTTTGGGATACTAGCAACCCGCCCCGGCGACGCACGGGTATAAAATATATAGCCACTGAAAAAAACGATAGCCTAGTCTACTTATCTGTGCCAAATAACATAAAAATTGCTCCAGTAGTTCGCGAGATAAGCCCTTTCAAATAATTTCCCCCGTTTTTTTCCAAATTCTCCCATTAGTCTTAGCGTGATAAAATATAGCCTTCTTCAATAAATTGGCTATCTAACACTGAAAGTAGTTCCTGAGATTAGCGCGTTCAGGTTAGCCCTTTTAAATAATTTTCCCCGTTTTTTCCACATTTTCCTCTATTTCTTCGCTCCTTTTAGTCATAGCGTGATAAAATATAGCCTATAACCTTCCTCGATAAATGGGCTATCTAACGCTGAAAGAATCACCAAAATCCGTTGCGTAGTTTTAAAGATTAAAGGGAACAAAGGGACATGAGGGAAAAAAACGACTTTGTTTTATAATATGTATAGATATACTGTAAAGTGGCTACAGACTGAAGCTGCATATTATAATACGTAGACAATTCTAGCTAAAAAGTAACATATTTTAATAAAAGGACCGAAAAAGTATATTTAAAAGCCTAAAGAGATTACCGTAAAATTCCCCTCGCTAACAAATTAGACCTAATACGGGGAACTAAAAATACCGAAATTACGTCGCATTTTACACGTTTTTCATGAGCCTAAAGTATCAATTTTAGCATAAAAAGCGACCCTTTTCACGACAAAGGACAAATCCGTAATTAAAGTCCACTCTTTGTGAAGGCCGCTTTCATTTTTGCACTGAGTACTTTCTTCTGAGAGCTCAAGCTTAATGCAATCTAATATGCCGTGCATTTTACAACTCGACATGGAGTATGCACGTTTATAGACTAGCAGTGTTTTTCAATCTGTGGGTTGCGACCCGTAGGGGGGTCACCGACAGAAAGAAAAAGTTGACGTTTAATAGATAAATATACCATTAATAAAATAATTTCTTTGGCTTTCTTTACACGAGGGGGTCGCCAGTATATTTCAATCTGCAAAGGGGTCGCGAAATCAAAAAGATCGAAAAACACTGGACTAGCTGATGCCCGCAACTCCGCGGCTCCGTTGCGCAGAAATTCGTATATCAAAATATTATCCTATGTCCTTTATTTCCATAGCAAATTTCATCAACATTGGTTTAGTGGTTTAAGCGTGAAGAGGTTACAGGATAGTGTGCCATTTCTGCATATCATGTCGATACTAAATCAAACATTTCATTTTGCGAAAACTAAATACCCAGATAGCTTTGATCGTCGATATTGTGGATATTTTCAAGATATTTTTTTCACATTGCTAAGTCTAACATAAAATCATTGTTTTGATTAAATTTTATGATCTATGCAACCCTATTGACTATTGTGTTCTATTTCAATTCGCTAAGCGAAGTTTTACTTCATGAATTGGAAGTCGCAGCTCGATTTGAAATAAATCGCTACGACCCAGTTTTGTTTCCAATCCATTGACTAACAACTGAAATAAAGACGAGCGATACTAAAATAAAATATCAGTCCAATACAAATAAAAACTTTTTATGCAAAGGCATTTAAATAAGCATAAGCTAAAAGTAGCTTAGGTAGTAGAAACGCTAGTTTCATATTTTTAAATACATCCTAAAAAGTGCACAACGCTGCCAAAGAAGAACTTTAAAACTAAGAACCGTACATAATAATATGAACCAATTATTTTTTAGGGTCCGCAATTTTGCTCAGACTCTATAGGACCTACAAAGCTGTAATTTGGCATGAATACACATATTAATGATAACAACAAAATGTTACATAAAATATTTAAAGAATATATAATTTTTTATGGTACCTCCCCTACATATCAATCGGGGTTGAATTTTTTTTTCGACCCCATTGCGTTGGATAGGTTTTTAAAAATATTATGAGTATTCATAGATCATTTTCCGATTTAGGGATCCATTTGTGAAGTATTAAGTTTTAAAGTGGAAAAAATCGTTAAGGGTCCAGTGTCCTTCTACCAGCTAAATGGGTGCTTCTGGAAATGTGAAAAAATTCACGGGAGTAGGAAATATTCTGAATTTAAAAGGAAAACTATCACGGCTAAGAAGACTTCATAAGTTATTGAGTAATAGTCGATCAATTATAAAAAATGTATTCGGTGAAGTATAAAGGAACTTTTCGTTCAAATTCCTTTGAAAGTAACTGTGATGATGTTGTTAGTAGTGTAAAACATGTTACAAATGTACATTCATTGACCATACAAAAATTTTCGAAAACCAGCGGTACTACGGAACCCTATCTTGCGCGTGGTCCGACACGCACTTGGCCGGTTTTTTATTACAACGTAGGGCAGAGCCTATAATCATAGCTTACCATGCAGTGAAAGTGCAAATTATGAGAGCTACACCGATCTCATAGTTTATATCATATGTTAGCGATGTTGCCATAATTACTTTTATTACAAAATAATTAGAGCATATAGATTTTAGAATGTATGTAATCATTTAAATATCCATACTTATATTATAAATGCGAAAGTGTGTCTGTCTGTCTGTCCGTCTGTCTGTCTGTCTGTCTGTCTGTTACTTCTTTACGCTCAAACCGCTGAACCGATTTTTCTGAAATTTGGCATGGAGATACTTTGAGTCCCGGTAAAGGACATAGGATACTTCTTATTCCGGAAAAATGTACGGTTCCCGCGCGATAAACGAGTTTGGGCGCAACGAAGTTGCGGGCGTCATCTAGTAGAATATAATATTATTTCAATGTTCAAGCTAGTATATAGATTAAGAAACTAGTAATTATAATAACCTACCTGTTATAATAACTACCCAAACTAAATTTTGGACCTACGAAGGTTACTTAAATTTATTGTTTTTTTAATAATTTATCATAATACAAGTGCTATATACAGTACGTCTGACGATTTTTAAAACAATATTTTTTTTGTTCAAAGTTTAACATTTTTGTAAAGAAGAACCCTATTTTTTTGTAAGCCTTAGCCCTCATTCTAGCAAAGAGATGATGCTTATTGCTTCAAGACACGTGTGACTTCTGAGATTAAACCTATTTCAAGAGTCAAGACCTATAAGCAGGCGCCAGACGAATTTCTTCTTTGAGAAAATGTGAAAATGTAAATTTATGTGGGATTTATTTCACCAAATCTACTTATTTTTTCACGAAAATAAAAATACAAGTATTTTAATATTATACAAGCTGACGCAATTATTGATCGATAGCCACAAACATTAATTCTGGAAAGAATATGAGATATTGGCCAACAATTATTATTTTCAATTTTTTTTCGGAGAAGTTTGATAACAACACCGGTAAGTATTATAATATGACATAATATAAGATTTTTCCTTTGTAATAAAATGGGCTGAATAAAAAAAAATCTGTTGATTCGATACCATGTAGAACTTTTTAAGCCCCTATGTTTTTTTCATAAACTATTGTACTACCTGCAAAACACTATTTTCGAGGATTTCGTTTTTCCTGTCATTCGGTGCAAACTGCGTGAAAAAATGCAAAATATATAGAGCGATATATTTGCATATAAATTGCTTTAAAGCTGCATCCATCTATGGATACAGGGTGCATAAAGTAACAATATACAGGGTGGTCGCTATACGGGCAACGGAGCCTGTAATTATTAACTACTATGTTACTCCACCGCAACCTCTAGGGATGGTAAAGTGATTTCTTTGAATATTACACACCGAATATTCGGATTTGTCCACAGGGAGTTCGTATAGGTAAGTCACTCCATCGAATATGATATTCGGCACTTCAGTTGGTGTAAGTTGTAACTATTGATAAACACACAATCTACATTATAATATTTAAAATTTAAATGGGCCTCCGTTATACCATAAATATTAGTTAAAAATTTTGATTTCACACTTTATTTTTTTAAAGTGTTTATTCAAGTAAGTATTTTACAAAAGTATGTCCTTATCACAGACATAGATCAAGATAGATACTGCATGTGTATGTACTTTGCGTGCCATATCGCGTTCTCAAACGACGAGCAACTCGTCTTTCGAAAGTCTGTTTATTAGTCTGCTCTCCACCGTTACCGGAATCGGACGTCAATAGGATTGAAAAAATTCCTATCATATTAACTCTTAAATATTGATCTATATCTGTGGTCCTTATTCTAAAAACCGCCTAACTGCATATCAGTTCATTGGCGATATTTATAACCTTGTTTCATTTCTTTGGAAAGAGTATCAAAAATTATAAAAGAAAATGTGTCTTTTTCTCCATATCTCTTGACAGAGAAATATCTTTACAGAAAACCCAACTCCAACCTGCTGGAGCTGTACAAAGAAACATCATTATTTTTCATAATTTTCCGAATTACCGCATAATAGTAACACGGTCCGTCTCTACCGCAGGCGCGGGCGGGGTAATTTATTACGCAGGCCGAGATCGAGTGTCTTATAAATCATAGCGGGTGCTCGCCATGACGGATGGCGTCGGTGCCGCGTGTTATTAACACCGTGTCATCACGCACTGCAAAACCTTGTATCCCACCAAAAACATATCATGTAAAATGTCCTCGATGACCACAAAAGGTTTGTCCTGTAAAAAAACATCAGATCTAATGTAGAGCCAAGCTTCTGAATCGACGCGGCCTAACTCTATCGACCCTAACTCCAACACTTTCTACATATCAGTAAGTATGTATGGCTTCGCTGTTTCAAATATTTAGTTTCTGATCTGAAATAAGTAACAAAACAGCCAAGCCATACGTACATACTTACTGATATTAGGTATGTAGAATTTGTTGGAGTTATGGGTCGATAGAGTTAGGCCGCGTTGATTCAGAAGCTTGGCTCTACATTAGATCTGATGTTTTTTTTTACAGGGCAAACCTTTTGTGGTCGTCGAGGACATTTTACATGAAATGTTTTTGGTGGGATTTCAGTCCTTTTTGTTAGTTGCTACTTGCTAGGCTGTCTTTTTAGTCTTTTTAGTGTTTTTTATTTTTATTTTTCACTAAGACGTTTTTAGTTAATGTTTATCCCGTGGAGACTTTCATGTCCTTATTCATAAAATTGGTGAAAGTCTCATTTAAACTTCCATTACCCCCCTACTAAACTTATTTTACGGCATATAAGTTACAACCAAATTTTGGCGTATTTTAGATATCAATAAAATATAAAGTATTAGACCTATTCACTTAAGACTTTGTATGTTTAATAAGTCTATTATTAAGATCATATCCTGGGAATATAAACTATCTGACACATCGGAAACCAACTCTATAAGGATCAACTTCCACTCCCCCAATTTTAGGGGATGGGGGACGAAAATTACAAGTTTATGAATTTTTTTGTTGGTTGTATACTAAACTTATATTACATGCCAAATTTCAGCTTTCTAGCACTTCAGGAAGTAGCCAAACATTTTGATGACCATCGACCATGTGTCAGTGACGAAATCGGCGTATTTTAGATATCCATAAAATCTAAAGTATAAAAGCTATTCAATTGAGACTTTGTATGCTTAATAAATCTATTGATGACATCATATCCTGAAAATATGAACTATCTGCTACAACGGAAACCAATTCTATGAAGGTTAAAAAAAACAGCGAAACACTTCGAAAAAAGGTAGGTAGTGCCCTTGCGCTTCGCTTGGCTCGTCTCGACGGGTGCACTACCGTGCACCCAGATAGACATAGTCGTGAGACAGGTATAAAACTTTATAGATAGTTTAGTTAACTGTCGGCACTTCATAGCTTTGCCAGAGTAGACAGAACTAAGGCTTTGCTGTTGACAAACTATAAAGTTCCAAATAAAGAATTTGCCTGAGTATACACCTAACCGCCGCGCCGCGCCGCGGAAGCGGAACTTGACATGAGGTATAAAACTCTATATTATATACTTAGCAGACAAAGTGCAAAGCGCCGAAAAAATCTTTAACGTCCTAGCACAGTACGGTAAAATTTTGTACCTTTGTTTTGTACATTTTACTATATTTAAATACTAGACGTTCCGTGCGGCATCGCCCGCGTAAATTAGACATTTCACAGACAAATTATTCCACAAAAATAGCTATTAGCTATAATTATATGTGCTATTATTTAGGTTTGGTTCTCGAAGCGGTGAAAAACATTTTTTGTTCAGAAAAAATATACCATAAAGTGGTACAATATAAGCCTTGGAGAACGCTGGTCATATTCATGATGTCTTTATATCTCTTATATAAGTGTATCTTGGAAAGTGCCGACCAAAATCGGCATACGCACCTTACGTAACTGTTCTGCAAAGCTGACCGCGCCATGCGTCGCCATTTAAAAAACCCAAGAGTTATAGGTCACTTATTACTTGCTGTTTTATGGAACAGATTGAACAAGCGATAAACGAACAAACGAATCATCTAATGGAAAGCGATTACCATCGTTCCCGTTATATACGTTATACACAAGACCAATGGAGTCTTAGGAGGGATGGCTCAGAAAATAGTTAAGACGTAATTTCATTTCAAAAAACTCTAGCACGTATCTGCATGATTTAGATTCTGAGTTGTAGAAAATGTTTAACATTTTTCGTTCTGTCTGTACTCCTTACTAAAACATTATTGTCATACATACTAAAGACTTTTTTCTTGTTACATTGTTGTCTATAATATGTGAAAACTTTTAATTGGCCTTCATCTGTGTGTTCTTCTGTTTATAATTGTATGTAGCCGTAAGTTTTCCGAATTTGATAAAATAAAATACATGATACTTAAGTAAATAAAATAAAGGATAATAAATAAAATACAAAACTTAAATTTTCTTGAATTCCCAAGAAAATTGAGTAGTTTAAAGCTTATGAAATTGTAATTTACGAGTAAGTCTTGAAAATAACTGCAATTATACAAAATTGTAGAAATTAGAAACTGTTTGTGGTTTTCAAGTCTGAGTTGTCTTGGGGTTATTATTTAGTTACGTATTAGGTACCTATTCATTTGCTTACTAGATGTTGCCACTTGCCCGCAACTTCGTTGCGCTGATGAATCTTAATTTTTTTTCGAAATAAAAACTGCTCCCATAGCAAACTCGATTTGGCGGTTAAAGCTAAAAGTAAGAGAAAAAAAACAAATAATATTAAGAGTATGTTCCCGCATATATAATAATATTAACTACATGACACAGCAATTCTGTTGCTTAAAAATTAGTTTATGGGACGGAATCGTACAATTTTCCGAGATAATAAGTATCCTATGTCCTATATTCCAGGACTCAAATTTCCTCCATAGCAAATTTCATCAATGGTTTAAGTCTGAAGAGGTATCAGACAGACACTCTTTCGCATATTATTTAATTACTAGTTGATTCCCGAAACTCCGATGCCCTTTGCGCCAAAATTCGTTAATCGCGCGGGAATATCGCGGGTACCTATCTGCCTTTTCCGGGATTCAAACTACCTCTATACAAATTTCAGCAAAAATCATTTCAGCGGTATTTGGGTGAAGAAGTAACAAACATAAAACCTCACAAATTTTCGCCTTTAAAATATTAGTGTGATTGGATAGCGTATTTACCTAATCAAAAAAAACTATACACTATTGGGCAAATATCCAATACTTAATTGGTTTTATCTGAAAAAAAAAGTAGGTTTAATAGAATCGCGTGGAGGCCTCAGTATGTAACCTCTGGACCGTATCAGCAAGTGAACCGTATCAAAAAGTCATTCTATTGCTAATAGAAAGTAACACTGACTAATACCGACTATATTTTATCCGGATCGTAATAGGCATCGGAATGGAGAGCTATTTTCAGACGTGTTTGGGTTAAAATATAATCGTGTAATTGAAAAAAAATAAGGTAAAATTTTGTATAGGATTTTAGCCTAATGAACTTTCCAATGAATATTATGTCCTTCCGACTGTCTTTTTTCTTTCTTTCGAAATTCTTCCGATTTTTTTTTTCTGAACGTTATCAAGATAGTAGACAGTTCTATCTTTTAATCAACAGCTATTTCGCCGCGCTCCATCTTCTAATTTGAAAACCGACTCTACAATATTGGCGTTTACTAATCGTTTGTCGGAATCCATACTAATATTATAAATGCAAAAGTGTGTACGAAAGAAGAAATAGGAGAGAAATGACATATTGTTGAAACTACGGTTAATTTAAACCAAGTTTGTCTAAGCTAACAATGATGATGGTATTTACCACAAACACAGATCAAGATAGATACCGCATGTCGCTCCATTTGTATGAAAACGAGCGTGTCACTTTTTTACTACCTACTGGGAGGTACCGATGATAAGAAACGTGTCCATTACTATGCCAACGTTTTTATTTGAATTTCTACAGCTCAATACGGCACTTTTAGGCATTTAGGATTTTTTAAATTTCGATTGACGTCCGATTCCGATAGCAGACTAAAGAACAGACTTTCGAAAGACGAGCATTGCTCGTCGCTTGGGAACACGATATGGCACGCGAAGTACATACACATACGGTATCTATCTTGATCTATGTCTGTGGTGTTTACCGTGTTAGTGATAATGTCGTCAGCTAACGAGCGCCGACCCGGTTCTCTGGTTCAATTCACAACATCATGCTGTGTTGACTTATGAATGGTGGTACTATAAAATAATTTGACCTTCGTTACATGGTCGGGTTATGTCCATCCGACCGATAAACCACGATTAGCTATGACTTGACATAATCCGAACTTGGTAAGTTTATACCATCACGTAAAATTCCTAAACTATTATATTTTGGTAGGGTTATATAAAACAAACCGCCAATAGGCGTAAATATGTATTAGGTAAGTACTACGTAAGATTCCTAAATTTTTTTTTAAAAGATACAACGTATTTGGTCGAGTTCTATCTTACATTGACTTGACTTTTTAAATATCGTAGACCCGCAATCTACCTTTAAATCAATTTCTCAGATGGGATAGTTTGCTTTTGTACTTAATTGACCCAATATAATATGCTCTTTTGAAAGTTACTACCATATTTATATCTATACATATTATAAAACAAAGTCGCCTTTTTTTCCCTCATGTCCCTTTGTTCCCTTAAATCTTTAAAACTACGCAACGGATTTTGATGATTATTTCAGTGTTAGATAGCCCATTTATCGAGGAAGGCTATAGGCTATATTTTATGCTAAGACTAATAGGAGCGAAGAAATAGAGGAAAATGTGGAAAAAACGGGGAAAATTATTTGAAAGGGCTAACTTGAACGCGCTAATCTTAGGAACATTTGTGCCGATTTGAAAAATTATTTCAGTGTTAGGTGTTAGATAGCCCATTTACTGAGGAAGGCTATAGGCTATATTTATCACGCTAAGACTAATAAGAGAATGTGGAAAAAACGGGGGAAATTATTTGAAAGGGCTTATGTCGCGAACTACTGGAGCAATTATTATGTTATTTGGCACAGATAAGAAGTAGGACCACGTGAAGGATCATAGGCTATCGATTTTAATCATTTTTTCAATGGCTAGATATATTTTATACCCGTGCGACGCCGGGGCGGGTCGCTAGTTCAGAATAAAACTCCATAAGATCTACTCTTGAATAATTAAATTACATGATTAAGTTTCTCTGTTTGTATATATATTTTAAACTGTCTGTCTGTCTGTCCGTCCGTATGTCACAGCCACTTTTCTCCGAAACTATAAGAGCTATACTATTGAAACTTGATAAGTAGATGTAGTCTGTGAACCGCATTAAGATTTTGATACAAAAATGGAAAAATTATTAAAAATTTTAGGGGTCCCCATAGGTACAACTGAAACAAAAAAAAATTTTTCATCTGGCCTATGCGTGTGGGATATCTATGGATAGGTCTTCAAAAATCATATTGAGGTTTTTAATGTAATTTTTTTCTAACCTGAATAGTTTGCGAGAGAGATTCTTCCAAAGTGGCAAAATGTGTCCCTCCCCCCCCCCCTCTAACTTCTAAAGTATGATAATTCTAAAAAAAAAATATGATGTACATTACTATAAAAACTACCAACGAAAATTGGTTTGAACGAGATCTAGCCAGTAGTTTTTTTTATACGTCAAAGACGATAAACCTTAATTTAACTTTAATTATATCAAAAATGAAATATTAAAATAAATCAAAAACCTTATAATTTCATAGAAATAATTCTTATTGCTGCTGCGGAACCCTTCATGGGCGAGTCCAACTCGCACTTGGCCGGTTTTTTTTTTCGTTACGGAATTTCTTGATTCGGTCACGGTAGATAAAAGCTATACAATAGCTTAAAAACTAACTACTTTTAAAATCCATTTGCTAACTGTACATGCAGGTAGAGAAGTAATTCAATTTCCAATCAATGTACTATCAGAGAAGTTGATTTATAGGCAGATGGTGGACGTACTTTGGTCGCGTTACGTCAAACCCAGCCAACAGATCATAATTACGTGGGAGATTACTAATACGTGAGAGAGCCATGCTTCGGCATGAATGGGCCGGCTCGACCGGAGAAATAACACGTTCTCACAGAAAACCGGCATGAAACAGCGCAATCTCCGAGTGAGGAGTTCACCGGAGGCCCAATCCCTTACCCTATTCCCTTCCCTTTCTCTCCCCTATTCCCTTCCCTTCCCATCCCTACCCTCCCCTATTACCCTATTCCCTCTTAAAAGGCCGGCAACGCACCTGCAGCTCTTCTGATGCTGCGAGTGTCCATGGGCGACGGAAGTTGCTTTCCATCAGGTGACCCGTTTGCTTGTTTGCCCCCTTATTTCATTAAAAAAATTTGAATAGATACGATCCGACCAAATGACGATGGTCTGTCAACTGCCTAGGAATCAATTTCCTCGATGGTACAAACGTATCGCGTAAGAAAATATACATATTATTTATATAAAGGTCAATGTGTCGAAGTCCGTCTGGGAGGTAAGTCCGTCTATCGGCAATAACTTCCATATTTGAACGATTAGTTTCACATGGCTCAGTGGGTAAAACAATATTGCAGAGTTAGTTTGACCTAAGAAACAGACAATATGTCGCTACTAGCTACCTGTCACAAAAAAAACGATATGCCATTTTTCTCCTGTTTTGATCTCGCAGTCGGAGTGTAAGCCTCTGCCAAAAAAAATGATAAAAAGTGGGAATACGAAGGAGTTTTTGGAGTTTCTTGGATTACGTCGGTAATTTAGTGATCCTTTTACTTATTACTGGTGTTCAATTCGTTGATATCGCTTTAATTTCGTTATTATCACCTGCAACATATGTCTAACCTAAAATTGCAATAATTGGGAAGTCCGTCTAGTTTGCATAAGGAAAGGCCGTCATATGCCGGTCTTGCCTGAAATCAGATATTGTCAACCTTTTCAGACCTACATGTATTTATTGTTAATTTGCATTAACAAATAGGACTGCTAGATCATAGCATTGCTCAAATTTTACTGCACGAAAAGAGCGTACTCCTTTTTAAAAAGTGGGCAAGCGCACTTGTGACTCCCCTGGTGTTACAGGTGTCCAAGGGCGACGGTAGTTCACTTACTGCCGATCCGTTTCCTCGTGTGCCCCCTTTATCATAAACAAAAAAAACTTGTAAAAATAACTTCTTTTTATAATGCCATGATAATTCGTTTCAGATTTATACACGTCATGAAAAATCCTATCTCCCGGACCAACAACCCTTATAATTTTAATTGAGCGGCGAAAATAATTGTAAAAACGCGTACCTTTCACGTGCATGGCCCCAATCTGCCACGTGAACTAAAAAGTTATTTCAAGTGACTAAATATAAATGTTAAGGAATAAAAAAATTTGGGTACTTACTTAGTAGACATAATAATATCATCAATAAACAATAATCAAATCAAAATTAAGTAGGGGATTATGTTGAAAAATGTGTTATCCCATAAAATATAAGTAAATGATAATGAAGCAAAGTTGTTGATTTTGCCGGAACTAATTGGGTATTATAATTATTTTGAATTTGTAACAAACATTATTTTATGTTATATTAAATAGTGTTTAATTTTTAAAAAAATATTTGCAACCACTTAGACTTACGATATGCCGGTACTTGCCTTAAAATGTTATAAAATTAATTTTCTCTGGAATGCGAACCT
This sequence comes from Lysandra bellargus, assembly GCA_905333045.1. Classification (NCBI taxonomy): domain Eukaryota; kingdom Metazoa; phylum Arthropoda; class Insecta; order Lepidoptera; family Lycaenidae; genus Lysandra; species Lysandra bellargus. The sequence continues at coordinate 4,011,080 of HG995333.1, forward strand.
TATTACCGATACCTTAAACACATATTTGAATGGCCGTTCACAGGTTAGGGCTATATTGCTACTAGACGGACTTACCTCGAACTGTAAGGGAAGTCCGTCTACACGCCGAGTTTTTAAAAAATAGCACATTAATAAAAAATACTGCAACTAAGACTGTTTTTAGATCACTATAGGTCTAACTAATATAAAGTCTATAATCTGGGGGCACGTTTTAGCATAGGCACGGCCGTACCATACTTTTCTCGAAGCGGTTCGCGGCTATTTCACACCCCCTTTATCTTCGATGTTAACAAAGCTAGGGGTTTAAAATTTCGGTTACTAGGAGCAAGTATTAAAACGAGCTCAGCCTCCAAATTACATGAAATTTCGATAAATACTTTAGTAGTTACGGATGGTCAAAGTTACTACATTTTGTCACTGACTGACAGATCATCAAAATTCTAAGGTACTTCTAGCAGACTTAGAACCTTGAAATCAATAATGGCAATAGGTAGGCACTTGAAAAGTTCAAAAAATGCTCAGCAAAAACACATTTGCTCAATAATGGTACGGAACCCGTCGTGCGCGAGTCCAACTCTCACTTGGCCGATTTTTTATTTATCAAAATCAAACCATCCGTTAAGAGGAGTTTGGCAACAAACACCGCGGCATCTGATTTAATATTAGGAAGTGCCTCCGCTGCCGGCGCCGGCTCCCAAAAATATCAGTGATGGGAACCGGCGGTAAGTATACTGCCGGCATCCGAGATATAAAACAACGGCTGCCGGCGCCGGCACTCAAAATGGGAGCCGGTGAAAATACTTAAAACGCTAGGTTTCAGTGCCGGTTATCAAATTTTAATAAGAAATACCTATAACCTCAAAAATTCCACCTTTTAACCGATTTCCAAAGGTGAAAGTTATATTATGTTCGCCTGTGGATGTTTTAGTTTTTTGTGATGCATTTTGATCAAATGTTACCAAAAAGTAAGATTTTGCAACACAGTTTATACCGCGGTTCCGAAGGTGCTGAACAGAACTTCGTACTCCTCATACAATATGCTTGAGAGTTTCAGCTTTGTTTAAAGAAACATATAAGTAGTTGGTACTTATATGTTTCTTTAAATGCTTAATACTACGTCTACTATGCAGATCGCATTAATCATCATCATCATCACTACTGACTACCATTAAAACATGCATCCTCATTCCTCACATTATGACTGTCTTATTATTATTGGGACTTTTCATAGTCCTTTAGCTCAAGACTGATGTTTTTGATCATTATTCTGTCATTTGACAAGCGATGTTTGCCGTATAGGCGCCGGCAGCTGTTTCGGCAACCGGCGCCGGCAGCTGTTTCGGCAACCGGCGCCGGCAGCGGAGGCACTCCCTTTATATTATGTTTGATATAGTGATAAATATAATTATTGTTTTATACATATATAATAGAATAATAATTATTGTTCATAATAATTGTTCGCTAAAGTGAAATACAGAGTGGAAAGTAAAAGAGCTGGTGGGTAAGCAATTGATAAGTGTTGCCCGGGGGGAAAACGGACTTGACATAGATACAATAATCTAGTAGATATGCAGAAGGGGACTTTGAAAAATGGTATAAAAACTATTGAAGATGTAAGAGGATGAAGTTTCAATTTGTTCAAAATGTTCGTTATTGCGTAAATGGAGGCTTCAGGTGTCCCGGCAAACGTTGCTTTGCCATAATATAAAGTATTTCACCCATATTATTTTATTGAAGTGACTAAATAAGTATGTCGCCATGGCAACGTCGATCGCTATCCCGTCGTGGTCGCCGTCAGTCTCAGCTTGTAATAATTTACTATTATTTATTCAACAAATGCACTTATCAATATATAAAATACCCAGTAGCCGATTCTCAGACCTACTGGATATGCATATAAAATTTGGTAAAAATCAGTAAAGCCGTTTCGGAGGAGTTCGTGGACTAACATTGTGACACGAGAATTTTATATGGAAAATAATTTTTTAATAAAAATATGTGGATTTTATATATAGCCAGATAAATTAGCCAGATGATGAAGAAAGTAAGTTATTATGTCTATGTTTTGCATAAATTACTTAAATGAAATGCATACCTCCTCCTCAAATAAATGCGAAATAACAATCTGCCACATCTTATCGCTTTCGTGCTCTCTGCGTCCCACAAAAATGCTGAGTCTTTGAGGTCAAAAGATATATGGCAGTACTTACAACGTAATAGATCGCTTCACATTTTGTATGAGATGTTAATAACGTATTGTACGTTAGAACTTAGATCCGATTTTGAACTTAGATTACTCACTGCTGCTAAAACTATCCAAAAGTTGCATATATCTCTATGCAACCTTTGGATAGTTTTAGCACTCTAAAATAGGAGGATATATCTAATATTATATCCTCCTATTTTAGATTATGAAGTAAGTAAGATTAGAATGTATGTTTGATTTGATTTCTAATCAAAATAGGAAATAAAAAAATAATTAAATCAACAGCATGCTGTTGAAATTACCAAATGCAACTCGGCTGAAGGCCTTTGATAGCCATCGATGATAATTTTTGCAATGTGACCTTCGCTATACTTTTTACTGACTGCACTGCAAACTAGAATAGTATAGTACAGAATATTCTGGTCGGATGTTGCGTAAAGTAATTAAGTGCCGGTCTATTTGTGATGATTCACGCGCTAACGAAAGTGAAAATATATCGCATATCGTATTGACCAAGTCGAGCCGATTACAGCAAAAACGCGTGCCAATTACAATACTAACACTTTATTGTGTGTAAATAGTACACCGACTCTATTTGACGACTGTTATAGCTCAATGGTTGAGCGTGTGTCGAGCCGGAGGTCGTGGTTTCGAACCCGCCACGCCGGCGAAACAAAAAAGTTTTCAATGTCCCTGAGTCTTGCTCTTGCCCCGCCACAACTTTTTTTATAATAGTTTTTTTTATGAAATAAGGGGGCAAACGAGCAAACGGGCCACCTGATGGAAAGCAACTTCCGTCGCCCATGGACACTCGCAGCATCAGAAGAGCTGCAGGTGCGTTGCCGGCATTTTAAGAGGGAATAGGGTAATAGGGGAGGGTAAGGATGGGAAGGGAAGGGAATAGAGGAGCCGGGAGAGAAGGGAAGGGAATAGGGTAGGGGATTGGGCCTCCGGTAAACTCACTCACTCGGCGAAACACAGCGCAAGCGCTGTTTCACGCCGGTTTTCTGTGAGGACGTGGTATTTCTCCGGTTGAGCCGGCCCATTCGTGCCGAAGCGTGGCTCTCCCAAGTTAAGTCATTCTCTACGTAGTTAAGTCATTTTCACATATTTTATCAATTATTGGTTTACAATACAATCATGCATACCTACTACATATTAAAATTGCCTGCTAAAAGTTTGTATAAATATCTGAACGAAAGGCTTCAATTGTTATTCAGTATGCAGGCAACATAACGGCATGAATTTAGAACAAATTCTTTCAATCCTGGTACTAAATCAGATTTATTCCTGCCATAACTCAAGTTTCTAGTGAAATATGCAAGCATTGACTAGAACTTGAACTAGAACGAGAATATTCTAGAAGTATAAGCTCAGTAACATTTTAACACGTAGGTATGGTTCTAATGTTTTTGTCTAACTGCACTGTAGGTATACGATAAATATTTCCAGAAACATAATAATATTATATTGTAAAACAGCATGCTGCATGGGTGTCATGCTTAATTCTCTCAAAATAAAATAAATGTAGCTGAATGGCTTATTTTGCCAAATACCTCAGTTATTTAGGGTACACCAAAAAGATGAATTTTAGCAGCCTGCCTGTTTGTAAAGCAAGATTATTTTAGAGACCTCCTGCGATTATTACAAACCTAACTGCCTACTTCGGATAGGGCCATAAATATCTATTTCTAACCCTATACAACAATTACAAACAACAATAAATATAACCTTCTCGTGGTCCCCATAGACCGATATCAACGTGTTGTGGGGTCTCCGTGACCCCATATCTAACTTTCACTACATCTCTAGATGTCGTCTACATTACATCATTCTCAGTTGTATATTCGAATATGTTTTTGTACAAATATGCATATTTTGACTGCAAAATGAATTTAACTAGTTTAAGTCCGTACGGTGAGAAAATTTGGGAATTGGGAGTAATAAGTTCTTAAGACTTTAATTGTACCTAATATGTTTAATGTTAACTTCTAAGCCGCTACTTACTTGCCCACTAAATTCAAAGTAATCGCTAATTTACATGTTATCTTTTTTATTTATGAAAATATTATTTTGGCAATTATTCTTCTTTGTTTTTGGCGCAACTCGCAAGTGATCCTCCAGTCCAGAGACATAAATTAATGATTTAACTTCAATTTTATGAAGAGTTTGATAAATTATGTATGGGGCTTAAGTGAAATCATTTAATCACAGTTAAGTAATTAGCGGTAATATTAGTCTGAGTGCGGCAGTTACAGTACCCTGTACCATCCATACTAATAATAATAATAATAATATCTATGGACGCTTCACACCACCTCAGTCTGGCCCCGTGGTAAGTACGTGAAGGACTTGTGTTACAGGTACCAGACAACGGAAATATATTTAATACTTTTATACTATACATATATTTAAGATTTTTATTATATGATACACATATTTAATACACATCCATGACCCAGGAACTTCATAACCTTTTTGTTCCGTCGCCGGGACTCGAACCCGCGACCTCCGGCTTGAGCTACCAATGAGCTCACCACTGCGCCACGGAGGTCGTCAATAACTAATATACTAATATTATAAATGCGAAAGTGTGTCTGTCTGTCTGTCAGTTACCGCTGAACCGATTTTGCTTAAATTCTGTATAGAGATACTTTGAGTCCCGGGAAAGGACATAGGATACTTTTATCCCGGAAAAAAGTACAGTTCCCACGCGATAAACTAATTTTGGCGCAGCGGAGTTGCGGGCGTCATCTAGTTCACCATTATAATACACTACTGTATTGACTGCGTGTAAAAGCGTAAGGCTCGATCCCGAGGCAGCTTCAGGCAAGGCTCATAGTGGATATATGGTTTTATTCCGTGATAAATGGCTCGCGAGGCATGAACACAAGGGGATGCAGCCTAATGAGTAATGACGACTTTATTAATAGGCCTATCTTCGAGTATACCCATGCTTGATTTATGTTAACCAAGGAACTCCTCCAAGGATTCTATTGTCTCTATCAGTTCTTTATATGAATAGAATCGAGGTTCTTTTCTAGGCATTCGATTATTATTGTTTTAGCAGCAAATTTGGTGTTAGTAATATGGGTTTCGACAAAACGCATCGCAAGTGTCAATAGTATTGGTATTTTAAAATAAAAATGGTAGTAGTTTCCGAAGAACCCCAAATTCTTTTGTTTCAAAGACCTCTTACAACATTTCGCTGGATAACGCTTACAATTGTGGACACCTGTCCTTTAAGGCCCTTTGAGTCTCCTGTGGATCCCTTGGGGTCCACCTGGACCACTTTGGAAATTACTACCCTCATCCATTGAACCACAGGCGTTAGGGACAGTTCCTCGTGTTGATGATTGCTTCTATTAAAAGAAAACACATTTATCATGCGTTTGACAAATGGCTTCTAGAAAGTTTGTCCCATTATCCCCTGTAACTGCGCTCCACAGTGCCGGCGAGCGCCTGCCATGTATTGATAAATTTAATCTGCCTTTGACGCTCGCGTGAATAGGAATTTTATTGTAAAGGATATTGACAATACACTTGATTTAGAAATACAGTGAGTTGGCAAAATCAGCTCGTGATTAGGTACTCGTGAAAATTAGCTTCAAGGCATTTTAAACTTAGTTTAAAAGTCTAAGTTTTTTCACAATTAACAATTTTTTTTAAATAGCATTAAAAAGTTCGAAATTGCGACCGTAAACCGCGTCCATGAAAATGAGGTACACAATACACATGAGAATAACTAAATAATCGTCGTTTGAAACTTTTTTGTATGTACAAATTATCTTAATTTCTTGATGACGGGCTTTTTATAATCTTGATTTACGGTGCCATAGAGCAAACGTAATCAAAGAACTCCTTTAATATTTTACAAACTAAGCAAGCCTCCTCAATGATATTGGAAACAAAGCAGTTTTACATTTCCCCCGCCGAGTACACTCGAACAAACAGAACTTGCTCTTTGATATGTAGATTTGTTTGGATGGGAATGTTTGAGTGTATAATGGAGCATCATCCAATATACAGAGTGTAACAAAACTAAGTGATAATACTATAGGATGTGTACGTGACGTGTTCCTTGTAGAGAGTTCACTGTGAAAATAGCAGCGCAGAAAGACAAAACGAGTTTCCCCATACAAAAGTGAAAAAAAATCGTCTTTTGCTATTTTCATAGTGAACTCTTTACGAGGAACACATACACACACCTTTAAGTATTATCACTTAGTTTTGTTACACCCTGTATAGAGTATATCAAATAATACACTACCTATCACTATTGTTATTTATTTTCAAATAAATGGACACACAAAAACATAAAATTGACTTGTCGCCCGGTTGTTGGATGCCTATTCCAAAATTTCTAATAGAATTTTTCATATTGGAGTTTCGGAAAAGGACATAGGATATTTTTTATCCCGAAAAATTGTACGGTTCCCGCGCGATAAACGAGTTTTGGTGCAACAGAGTTGCGGGCGTCATCAAGTATTATTATGAATTTGCAAAATAATCTTTGTAAGAAAATTGATAAAAATTAAGAGGCTTATAAAAACATTTTGAAAGGTTTACTTATTTAATGCTCCTTAATCCTCTTAGTCCAGAAAACGTAAATAAAGTTTAAAAAGTACTGATAAAAATACATTTAAAATTCAAGATTCAAATTAATGTTTTATAAAGGTTCCAAAATATATTATTATTATTAATTAGGTATTATCAACGAGAAGAGAAAGAGAGAAGCTGTGATCCTGTCTGTAAGAGTTTATGATAACGCATACTTCAATATTTTTAAATATATACGCAAAGTCTCGAAGTAATATTATCGTAGTATCTATAACCAGAGACCCGTCCCGGCGCACAGTGGAAAATTTGGGTCCGTATCGGATCAAAAATCTGTAACTTCAAGGTTTTTCATCGTATTGTATTGAGATTTGGCACATGTATACAGTGATATACAAAGATTTTAAAAATAATCAATTTTTGTACTTTTTTTTCAATGTATACATATTTATTTTAGGTAAAAAATAAAGAAAAGAGAAAAAAAGTAATATTACGAGTAGTTATATGTTTATTTTTTATAAACAAGTACTAATATGAGTAAAATTAAGAAAACTTAAATAATTACTTATCACACAAGCATAATAAAATACATAAAATTTTAAAATCGTATAGTACCTATCTATACCTAACACCAAACTAATTGATCTCAAATTAGACAAATCTTATAATATTATTGGTTTTTTTAAAACTAGGTTTTAGTTACTGATAATGTTATATCTAATTGTTATTATCCTATTCCTAACTAAAATTACTTCCGGTGTAAATGTAGGATCACCTTCAGGTACCACCTTCAAAAGACTTAGTGCCTCTTCATCAAGATCCTTCACATTTCTCACATAAGGTTTTCTTAAACTTGAAATGAATGGATCTGAAGTATATAGAAGCGTTTTAAATACGTCTTCATTTGTAGCTATACGGAAACATTTTCTGGCATGGTGCAGGCGCATATTTCTGTAGTCTTTATTGCGCGACTCTTGTGCATCTTCCGACAGTTGCCCAATAGGACGAACAGAAAAATGTTTGATCACGTTTTCTCCGTGTATAAGTAATTTGTGCACGGAGGATGGCATGTCACCATCCAACCAATCATAGTTACTAACATAAATTCGCGCAGTTTCTAAGGCACAAACTCCAAATTTTTCGGGATCGATCATCATTCCAGAAGATAGAGCTTGTAAAATAATATACAAGCGTTTAATCAATGTTTCATCAACACCTGTTATGTTCGCCGAGCAAGTGTAATTGTAAAAGAACCTTCGTGCTGTATTTCCATCACTTGAGTTTCCACTTAATTGACGAGGTTTGTCGATAATTAATCCTAGCTCTTCCCTGAAACGTTTTTGAACAAATTCCTTCTTTTCTTTCTTCAATTTCTTTTTTTTTTCTGTTGTAGCAGACCAAGTCTTAAAGTCAAGATTATAGCAAATGTGTAATACCATTTCCATGCTGCGAATCCAGGCATATTGTGCTTTAGTTAGAGCCAAATCAATAAAAGCACTCAATGCTTCTGTATCAGATAAAATCTTCACTTGGTTTGACTCTTTCCACGTAGTCGAGAAAACTTTTTTCTTTTCGCTCTCAGAGTTTCTTAGCTCTTCAACAAGACGAGCCTCTGCATACTCACCTAAGGCCCGCAGTCCTTGCAAAAATGCGTTACAAATGTGCTCAAACCCATATTCTTCTAGTAAAAAAATGTTTTTCCTTTTCTTTGTTGATTCTGAGGAGTCTCCATAAGCAATGCACGGTCTTCCTTGTTCACCAGAAGTTGATGGCAGTGAATGTGCTTCAGACTCCGGAAACTGTACTGAATATCCTGACTCCAGCCAGCTTGTATTATTCAGAATAAATTGGTCCTTTTTCCGTGATGCTTTAGCCCAGCGCTTATTGAAAGAAGGCAGAATATGTCTTTGAATGTCACCAATTACAAAACACAAGTTGTTTTCAGAAACGTTTAATGTTTGCTGTAGAACTATGGACAACGATTCTAAGGTTCTGCCACGCTCGATATAGGGAATGATGAAATCACCCTTAGTACAGTTGAAAGTTGACATTTTAATGGAAATAACCAATTTAAATAAGTGTCACTTAATATGAAATACACGCTGAAGTGTACAATTTGAAGATATTTGCTTCCCCTTATATACTGGTTTTTCAGATATTAAATACGTACTAATGTCAATGTTATGCATATTTACTCACGCAGGATTAGTGCAAAATAGATAATAAGCTATTGCTATCAAAATATTGTCGTTAATATTGTTTTTGTAAAGTATGTCAGCAGTAACCGCAAAAGATACCGAATTATCTACTCTGACCTCTATCACATTTTTTTCCCATAACTTCCAGGACCGCAAACTTCCGCAGCAGATTTTTTTAATTTTTCATTTATGAATAGTAAGGCTATCAAATAACACATAAAGTTGCGCGTGGGGAGCCGTGGGTAAATATGAAAACCTTCGACGAAAAAAAAAGAAAGTGAAAAATAGGGTATGTCAATTTTTAAGTACTTACTCAAAAATAAAAAGCATATTAAAAAAAGTTAATAGCTCATTAATAAGAACATATAACATCCTTTTTAAAAATGTATAAAACCGTATGCATGTGCTAAATACTTTTTTCACAATATTCATTTGAATTATGTGTATGCAAACATTTGAATGAGCCATCCGCTACTTCAACTTACTGCAACCTATGAAAAAAAAATATTTATGCAGTTTTAGTGCAAAAAAATGTCTGATTAGGATTATTTGGTTATTAGAGTATCGAATGCAATAAATATTTCATTCAAATTGTGATATTTTTAAAAACCATTTATGATATGCTCTAGTTCTACCATTTTCCATAGTGCGGCGCGGCGTCGCACGGGTATAAAATATATAGCCACTGAAAAAATGATTAAAATCGATAACCTATGATCCTTCACGTGGTTTACTTCTTATCTGTGCCAAATAACATAAAAATTGCTCCAGTAGTTCGCGAGATAAGCACTTTCAAATAATTTCCCCCGTTTTTTCCACATTATCCTATTAGTCTTAGCGTGATTAAATATAGCCTATAGCCTTCCTCAATAAATGGGCTATTTAACACTGAAAGAATTTATCAAATCGGACCAGTAGTTCCTGAGATTAGCGCGTTCAAGTTAGACATTCCAAACAACTTTCTCCGTTTATTCCACATTTTTCTCTATTTCTTCGGTCCTATTAGTCTTAGCGTGATAAAATATCGCCTATAGCCTTCCTCGATAAATGGGCTAACTAACACTGAAAGAATCATCAAAATCCGTTGCGTAGTTTTAAGGAAGGGAACAAAGGGACATGAGGGAAAAAAACGACTTTGATTTATATTATGTATAGATATAGATATAGATATGGACGCTTCACAATAATAATTATGAGTACTTGTGTTACGGACCACATATTTTAATAATTTTGTACATATATATTTTTAAGACTTTTATTATTTAAAGTATGATGCACAATATATTTTGACGACCTCCGTGGCGCAGTGGTGAACGCGTTGGTAGCTCAAGCCGGAGGTCACGAGTTCGAGTCCCGCCGACGACGGAACAAAAAGTTTATAAAGTTCCTGGGTCATGGATGTGTATTAAATATGTGTATCATATAATAAAAATCTTAAATATATTATGTATATTGTATAGTATAAAAGTGTGAAATATATTTCCGTTGTCTGGTACCTGTAACACAAGTCCTTCAGGTATTTACCACGGGGCCAGACTGACGTGGTGTGAAGCATCCATAGATATTATTATTATTATTATTATTATTTAAAACATGAGCTAGGAGCTTTGAAAACTTTTTATTTCGTCGGCGGGATTCGCACCCGCGACCTACCAACGCTCTTCACGATCCACGTTGAGCCACAGAGGTCGTTAGGAGAACGACTCCTAACGAGTAACGATGAACAACATACATAATATTAAATAATTAGTAAATTAATCAAAATAATGATACACATAGGTAATAAGTTAACTTTTTGTTTCGATGTCGGTGGGATTCGCACCCGCGACCTACCCAACGCTCTTCACGCTCCTCTGAGCCACAGCTAGGTCGTTAGGAGAACGACTCCTAACGAGTAACGATGAACAACATACATATTAAATAATTAGTTAATTAATCAAAATGATCATACACATAGGTAATAACTTTTTGTTTCGTCGTCAGCGAGATTCGCACCCGCGACCTACCAACGCGCTTCACGTTCCACTGAGCCACAGAGGTCGTTAGGAGAACGCCTCCTAACGAGTAACGATGAACAACATACCTACATATTAAATAATTAGATAAGCAATCAAAATAATCACACACTTAATATTATATTATTTTAATATAAATTAAATGTTTCAGAGTAAAGTTTACTTCACAGTACCAACGTGACAACGCGATGCAATGAATTTTATGTGCCACTCAAAATTGAAATACGCCAAACACCGCAAGCGATTCATCACATCACCGCGTCACGCTGCAATGAGAACCAACCCTATAGTGCAGTCGCCAGAGGTTTTAACCTCCGAAATTTGTAATAGTGAATGGATTTTTGTTTTTGAGGTTTCATTTTCTTTTTTACACTATAACTTGCAAAGTTTACCAAAATATTTTTTGTGCTTTTAATTTTTTAGTTACTTAATTAAAAAATTATATTTCACCATTACTCAAAACCGCTCCAGAAAATTTTTTTTCTTGTTCCTGTTATTTAATGACTCTTATCCGATTGTTTACGTTGAAAATTAACCAAATACACAATTTTTAAAAAAGGAAATTTTGCTTTGCTAAGCTAAATACAACTATAAGGTTTTTGCAAAGTTTTTAGAGATTAACGTTCGTCGTAACCAAGATAAAAGGGTTTGGGTGGATTTAAGGGTTGTAACGTAAAGTGTGTTAAACTTACTTGTTGTGCGTATTTAATTTTTAGAGAAATGATAACTTTTAAGTACTTAAAAACGTTTAAATATCTCCAAAAATGTGTAAAATAGACCGAAAACATTTTTCTATATTTGTTGAGAATTTATTTAAGTGAGAGCTAAAATATTAAATGCATCGACAAATAAAAGACATTTTGTAGTCTTTGAAATATATTTAAACTTCCTACATAAAGCCAGAAAAAAAATTGGGTTCTACAAATCTCACGTACGTATGTACGTAAGATTTGTAGCACCCAATTTTTTTAAAGACGCATGCTGCGACCTATGTTTGAAAAATGCTTATCTGAATACAAAAAATATCAGTTCTTAACCTAATTTGTATTTTTTCCTTTAAGTATGTTTAAGCAAATATAATTAGTGAAAATAAAATAAATAAAAAATCAATTTTATTCTGTGAAAACCTAACCAAAAGAAATAAAATACAGATTTTCTTCGAAATATCCGTGAAAAGTTTGTGCTACACTTTCAGAAAATTTAATAAAGTAAGAGCTTAAAAGTTATACACATTAAGAAAAAGAAGGCTTTGTTAAGCCTAAAAAGTAATTTTAAACTTCCTATTTAAAACCAAAGACAAATAGGAACGCCATTTACCTGGCGAGGCACACAACAAACACATTTGGAGGTATGCCCATCTACATACAAAAATATAAATTTTAAATCTAAATTATACAATTTTTCAACTTATTTTCTTTCTTTGGAATATAAGCAACGATACAAATAAAAAAATATATATATTTTATTATTTTGCTATATATTTAAAAGAAAGAAATATGCAAATTTTCTTCAAAATTTTACAGTTTATGAGTTTATTTGGAGTGGAAGAAAATATTTTAAAAATCAAAAGCACAACTTTTCAATAGGTAAACTTTATTATTTATGTTATCAGCTACATTACATATTCCTTTTTTTCTTTTCAATTTTCATCCACTATTGCAAAAATCGGAGGTTTGCACGATTTTTACGCTCTGGGAACTGCACTACTAAGTTTAATTGGTGTTTACGAAAATTATAACTTACTAGCGACCCGCCCCGGCGTCGCACGGGTATAAAATATTTAGTCACACTGAAAAAATGATTAAAATCAATGTTTTAAATTAAATTAAAATAGCCTATGATCCTTCACGTGGTCTACTTCTTATCTGTGCCAAATAACATAAAAATTGCTCCACTAGTACGCGAGATAAGCCCTTTCAAATAATTTCCCCGTTTTTTCCACGTTCTCCTATTAGTCTTAGCGTGATAAAATATAGCCTATAGCCTTCCTCAATAAATGGGCTATATGACACTCAAATCGGACCAGTAGTTCCTGAGATTAGCGCGTTCAAGTTAGCCCTTTCAAATAATTTTCCCCGTTTTCTCCACATTTTTCTCTATTTCTTCGCTCCTATTAGTCTTAGCGTGATAAAATATAGCATATAGCCTTCCTCGATAAATGGGCTATCTAACACTGAAAGAATCATCAAAATCCGTTATGTAGTTTTAAAGATTAAAGGGAACAAAGGGACACGAGGGAAAAAAAGCGACTTTGTTTTATAATACAATGTACACAATACAGATTATGCTCCACATAGAGGATAATATCGAGTGGCAATGATCTATACCCGATTTGTTCGGAAATAGAAAGTGATTGGGGTCGCTTTCGTCGTGTTTATTTGGAAATGTAGCACAAGTTTTTTGCAATTTCATCGACGAATTTGCATATATTTCGTCATAACTCTTACTTTCGTATGACCTTAAACAATTATGCAACTATAATAACAGTAATGGGATATCCTTGATTATGAAATGACATAATTATTGTTTTATTTAAGGAAATAGCGACTTTTACTTTGTTACGGACAGAATCCTTCGATCGGGGATTCCAAGAATTGCTATTGTATTACATTGTTGTCGCGATCACCGGTGCTCGTACGGGGCTTGATGGGTTAAAAACAATAAAAAATGGGTTAATAGGTCAGTACCTTAAACTTAACGTAATTATTATTATGAAGTTTAGTTATAAATTGGATAGTGACCTACAAATCAGACGCGGTCAATAAAACAATCCAAAACAATTTCAATTTTCCCGTGATTACCCGAAGTTATGTATTTCAAACAGTTATTTGAAGATTTTTCATGTTTTAAATATATTTTAAATGATTATTATTGTTTACCGTTCGTTTTTAAACAAAAAAAAAATATGTACGTGTTACACTCGATCACGTAAATTCTTTTTTCAATCTTTTTAAAAAGACATCGAAAATCCTCGCATTGGTTGATTCTGGTTAATTTATACTTCTTTTTCAATCATCTAACAGCCGCAATCAGAGAGATACAATCATAACTTTAATTTAATAAAAAAATTTACAAACTCCACTTATTTTCCGTCAAACTTTTCATTAAATTATAGGTAATTGATCACTACATTCATTTAAAAATCGACACTACCATTTTGATAATAAACAAAAAGTAACGCACCTCAATAATTCCTGCACGGAAGAACAACACTAACGGCACGCGAACAACACTTTCCCGAACTAGGAGCACCTCACTAGCACTTGAGTACGACGGCGGCCGGCTGGTGCACCACTGGCCGACCACTTACCACCACCACCCGCCACAACTTGCCACCACCTTGCCACCTTACCACGACTCACGAGGCGTCGAAAGTCGCTTCACTCCGTCCTAACATTTTGACAAGTATTGCTCAACTGCCTGGCGTGTTTTTCCATTTAACTTAAAATTTTATAATCGTGTATTATACACGACGTATTACGTTTTGTCTAGCTGTCAGTAAAAAAATAGGTGAGTTTTCTAATCCGGCGTTTCATTAGACGGCAATTTTCTTTTTAAACGCTCTTAAAGAAGAGGAATGCTAAATCGTCTTTTTTAAAGTTTAAACCAATCAAAAAGCTATTCAACTCGGTTTGATGATAGGAGATAAATATTTTGCTTTTAAAACTAATCGAGCCTTAAAACGAATAGGATCTTTGGATCGAAAAACCTCGTTGAATTTATATATAACTGTTACATGTAAATCCTGGAACGGCCTACACTTATATTATAATTTATAACTGTAGGCCGTTATAACTATTATAAACAAGAATTTAATAGCTAGTTAGCAACTAAGCTAGTTAGTAACTAGTTAGTAACTAATATTTTTTTTCTTAGACTCTCGTTTTGAAATTCAGGAGAAGTCTGTAAACTTAAAAAACTTAAATAATTATAATAAATAATTAATTAGTTAATGATGCATACTAATAATATTATAAATGCGGAAATTTACATCTGTCTCTCTGTCGCATCTTCAAGCCCGAACCGCTGAACCGATTTTGCCGAAATTCTGTATGTAGATAATTTTAGTCCCGGGAAAGGATAAAGTATACTTTTTATCTCGGAAAATGTACGGTTCCCACACGATAAACGAATTTTGGCGCTACGTAGTTGCCGGCGTTATCTAGTTTTACAATAAGTTTATAATAAACACAAAATCCACGTAAGTTGCAAAAATTTGGTAAAAATTATTTTTAAGAAAAAAATTAAAACCGACTTCCAAGGTAAAAACAATAGTAATATGAACTAAAAAGTATTAAATAGCTCTTACTCTTTAATAGTGCCTTTTTCAGAATTCGTCTAATGTACATACTACAGTCTTCATTACTTTGAAGTCGGTACCAGCTAATTTAATCGTGAGTTCAGTAATGTCAGAATATCTGAAACTTTTGGGATTGGTACCGACTTCAAAGTAATGAAGACTGTAGTATGTACAGAAGTAGTTGAGATTTAGACGAATTCTGAAAAAGGCACTATTAAAGAGTAAGAGTTATTTAATACTCTTTAGTTCATATTACTATTGTTTTTACCTTGGAAGTCGGTTTTAATTTTTTCTTAAAAATTATAATTTCACTCTTTTTAGTTATCTACAAAATAAGGCTTTATGCGTAATTATAACCAATACGAATGTTAACTATTCACATTATGTTACTGCAAGCAAAATTGTGGTAAATGCTTGCAGTTATCTAAGCGATGCTGCAATTTCCAAACTTCTATCCTTAAAGGTTTAGGAGTTCTGTTCAGTGCCTTTGGACCAAGAGACACCCTCGTATGAAATTTCTCTTATTCGTAACATATGTTTATCTTACTAGAAACATAATTTTAACCACTATGAGTGTTTTGATAAATTTCAAGGACTTCCCTCGATTGCTCATAGATCCCATCATCAGCTCACCACTTTCGTAATTATTATACAAAATTAAAATTATATCCTATACAACAACACGAGAATTTTGAAAATCGGTCCACAAACAGCAAAATCATCATCAAAAACATCTGCTTCGATGCAAAATATCACGAAAAGTACCAATAATTGGGTCATAGTGTGATGACCCATGGTATAATTATGGTTGTGATGATGATAATCAATCAAATTGATGCGTTGGCTCATGCTTTCAGTTATTTAAACAACGCCGAAATCACCGAACCTCTACCTATAAGCATTCAAAAGTTCTGTTCGGTACCTTCGGATCCAGGGTATAACCTGGTGCGAAGTCTTACTTTTTGGTAGCATTTACCTCGAATGCTTCAGAAAAATTCAAAATAACTATATGTTTTCACACAAATTTCAAGGAGTCCCCTCGATTCCTCAAGGATCCCATCATCAGATCACCACTTTTGTGAACATGGTACCAAGCTCGAGCTAAACCCTATATAACACAAAAAGATTTTGAAAATCGGACCACAAACGGCAGAGTAATCGATGAACATACAAAAAAAAAAAGATACATACAGCCGAACGTATTACCTCCTCCTTTTTGGAAGTCGGTCAACAATAGAGAATGCTACTAAGCGTAATGGAGTGCAATTAACTAATTAACTATAGGCTTATCTATGTAATGATAATTTCAATTATCTTAGCCGTTAATCCGGTACGAGCTAACTTACTCTCACTTTTGTTCATCCCGGTGAAACGGAAAACTATACTTAGGTGCGAAAGAACCGCGATCTGCAATGAGGGAGCATCTTTCTTTGATGATCCCTCATTGTTCGATGTTTTGTATAAGTACTATTCGTAAAAGAATAAAGTACTTTATAATCAGACCTACTTTATTTGGTCAAATTATGTAAAGTCAATCTTTGTGGTTTGTGATGATCTGTTTTAGAGATCAACTACGATAACATGGCGCACCCCTCCAAAATTCAAAACGTTTGAAATGCGTTGTCAAAACCTTTGAAGTGCGTTGTCTTGCGCGGTAGGCTAGTTATGATTAGTTGACCAACAAATCTTGGTAATAAGTGACATTTAAACAGAAATATTACGTGTACTGTGATTGGTTGAATACTTACTACATACAAACTCTTTCATAAGGATGTGACTACACACATTGAAACAGTCATTTGGAGGGGCGCGCCATGTTATCGTAGTTGATCTCTACGTACTTATTTACATAGAGTCTACCTACTGAAAAATGTTGACATTTAAAGCGTCATACATTGTCTGTCAAACTCTTCATTAAATTAAAGGTTAATCATAACTAAATGTCTCTGAGTACGGCGGTAAGCCATGACGCTGCATTTGTAAAAAAACCTGAGCTATACGATAAGTTCTCTATCAGTTGTAAGATCAGTTTTTAACTCTAATTTGACATGACAACCACTTCTATACATTATCTTTTTTTCATTCATCAGTTTCCCTCCAAATACTGCTTGTAAGCAATCATCATCAATCATCGTCTCGTTTTCAACAAAGCTTTGACATCATTAGCCGTTGCCTCATGTCCTGGCTCCATTAGCCAAAATATGCGCAGTCATACAAATTACACATGGTGTTGCCAACCTGACATTGCAAAATTTCACCCAAATCTCAGTTACCGAGAATCACTTGCAAGTGAAATACCTTGCAAAGTATGTGAAATGCACTTTTATCGTGTAAAAAGCAATAAAATGGTAACTGCAGGCTATTAAAATCGAATGACGTGTCTTTAGAGTCAATTTTAAACTTGAAATAATCATACTCGTATTTTATGTAACACAGTCCACCTAGTTAATAGGTACAGTTTCATTCATGAACAATAAATCAAATAAAATTTTTATCTATGGACGCTTCACACCACGTCAGTTTGGCCCCGTGGTAAGTACCTGAAGGACTTGTGTTACAGGTACCAGACAACGGAAATATATTTAATACTTTTATACTATACATATGTTTAAGATTTCTTCTATACTATACATATATTTAAGATTTATTATATGATACACATATTTAATACACATCCATAACCCAGGAACTTTATAAACTTTTTGTTCCGTCGGCGGAACTCGAACCCGCGACCTCCAGCACCGGCTTGAGCTACCAACGCGCTCACCACTGCGCCACGGAGATCGTCAAATTTAATTATAACAATTACCTATTTTTTCAACGTTATGTAAAATGTAACAAAGCAAAACGATAATACATTAATTATTTAAAACGGAACTTCAGGAACTTTATAGTACTCATGCAAAGTACATTTTAAACAAAAACTACAACAAAAACTAATACAGCCTTTCAGATCGCGACCGGAAAACAAAAGACACATGTCTCCCATTTTTCCGTGCATTTCCTCCCGTCACGTGAGCATTACTATAATGACACAGTAATGACATAGTAATGACACCGACAGTTGCCGACAGTAATGACACAGTGTCATTCACACGCAGACATTCACCACACCCTTGACATTATTTTGCGATTCTGCCTTTTTACCTGTGCGGGTTTTTCGCATTGTTACGTATGCTGCGATGACTTTTATACAACTAGTATACAACCTGTTTTTAGGACAACAGGTAACGGAAAAATCTCTATTAGATTAGCTTTGTTACTATTCTGAAGATGTTTCTCGCGATTTCTGCAAAAGGAAATCTTGCGGAAAAACTACACTACATTTTCCATAGTAAAGTTTGAGTCCTCCGTGATTACGGGTGGGTTGCACCAGAGGCGTTAAGGTTATCGTCAAAATATATTATGGCGTTCATTATTGACTTTTACTAGAGATTTGACAGTTAATTTAACATTTCGTTATAGTTAGTTAGTTAAAGCAAGTTGGTGCAACCCACCCGTCTGTGCCAAATTTAATAAAAAACAGACCACAATATTTCGGAGTTGTAGCTAACAAATATTTCTAGTTAATTAATTATAATTTATTTCAGCTTGTAGCATTATTTTAAAAATCGCTGTTTTATTCTAGATATAGTACACTTAACTCTATTTGAGAATAGTACAGAATTAACGGGAAGTGAGCGCATGGTAGCTCCCTAATCTATTCGATCTATTGACGTCATTTCCGTCTCTAATCTTCGCTGAATTATTTGGACCATTTCATGTCTTTAGAATCTCTCAAGCTCTATAATATCCTGCACTAAATTCGGACTCAGGGGCTTGATTCTCATACCTCAAAAGTTGATTCGACCGCAGTCTGTCTCAACTCCCACTCTTAAGGCGACGCCTTGATAATTTGGCTGTAGCGATGCCGATTTTTCTCAGCAATGACTAAAGCTAAGAAACTAAAGTTCATTGTCAGTATTCATCATGTCTTTGTCTTTGAATTGCCCATAGCATAACACGATTGGACAACTTTTATAACACAGAATTATCAATCGAAAAGACCTCTGTAAAAAAAGGGATTCCTATTTTTCCAACAGAGGAGAGTGATTTAAGGTTCCAAAATTTGTACATAAATTGGTTGAAGCATACACTTTAATATGTACATAGCTTATGTGAAATGTATTTATGGTTTTTAAATTACGCGACAAAAACCATTTTGTTGCTTATGCCCTTTCCATTTTTTGCTGTTCCATTGCTTGTTTTCTATGAGAGGCCGGCCCGGCCTCTCATAGAAAACAAGCAATCTAAAACATATCCAACACGGTTTCTTACTTTAACGCGGCGTCACCTTAAGCAAATATGCGATCGCTCGTGAGTCGTGTGAGTGAGACAGTCAGAGTCTGAAGCGGCATTCGAGAATCGAAACCATAATAGTGACCGTATTTTATCTTACCGCAAGTTTTAGCTTTCCTCCTACTTCTCAACTGGGAAACTATTCAGCTTGTGAATAGTTGAACAATTTTGTATAGAAGTAGTTTCTGGCGAGTTATTATCGTGAATTAATTTTAAATTCCCAGCATTTTAGTATCGCAGGAATGTTTTGAAACTTTCTTGAAGTGAGTTTGAAAAGAACACGCTTATCTATTGAAAATATAACATAGCGATGCTAAATTAATATAGTAACTATTTAGTAATCTATTAAACCAAAATATGATTTCAAGTAACATAATATTATAATCGTTTAAAATGACTACATAATCTCTCATCATAAATCATAATACATACCTAAATCATCTCTCATCTATTATATTTAAAAAATGTAGTTTGTATTAATATTTTAGATAATAGCTCTACGTAATATTGTATTAAATAGTATTACGTCTTATAAAGTAATCCAGTAATGAAACTATTTATTTTAGTTACCAAATTCAAAATTACGTGTTATTACTAGTTTATCGACCATATTATTTGTGTCTTCTACATCTCCAAAAGTACAAAGCCTACTTTATTCATATAGTAGGTCACCGGATCTTGCACAATACTGAGATATTTGCTATCAACAAGTTTTATATCTTTAGAAACCTGCTCGCAGGTGGATTGTGTAATATATAGTTTTAAAGCATAACCACCGAGTTATGTCAAAAATGCAGTAACAGCTGTAATAAATATATTTTCTTCGTCGGGAATAAGATTAACTGCCGAGTAAAAAGTGGGGTTTTATTTTATCACAAAAATAATGACGCCGATTTTAGAAAGCGTAACGTAGGATTGCCTATAAATAACATATGAAAAGCATTGGCCCTTATTTAAAACGCACTATTTTTTACCAGCTGTACGCAGAACCTATCCTTGAAAAAGTTTGACTTGCTTCTATTTACGCAAGCATCAGAAATCAATAGCATCATATCAATGTGGTTCTTTATATCATACATAATTCATATCGTATACACAGCATCTCCACAAAGTTAATGATGCGAAAACAATAAACACGATGCTCAATGGATGAGCTGAACATCTACGTCACGTTATAACATAACGCCAGGATATGTTTCGATCTTAGCTGTAGAAAAAGATCAAAAATATGTTTTCGACAGAATGAGATAGCGCTATGTGACATCATCTATGATGCCTTCTTCTCCTGTTGAAACAAAACCACTAAAAGATTTTAGCAGCTCAGTTTTTTTTTAATCGTACAAAGAAAATATTGAGAACCCTTATTCTAAAAGGGTATTCTATTAAAGGATTCCTGTGCTGTCTGTGTCTGTGACCCCTAAAGTGGCCTAAGTCTTAGCTAACGACTGGTTTCTTACGGTTAAGTAATAAATTAAACATTAACCATAATATTATGTGGTTACAATACAAGATGTTATGACCATCTTGTGATGTTTGTTCAACCTAAAAATGTTTTATATGACCTTGTTCACGTTGAAATATCTAGTTCAGTTAAATAACTTCTCTACTCTGGTTATGAGTGACGCAGGTAAAACATAAGTATACCGCAAACTTTCTATAATTATTAGAGATGTACCGACTAGTCGCCGACTAGTCGGTAAAGCCGACCATCCGGCCACTTTCGTAGTCGGCGACTAGTCGACGAATAGTCGGCGAATAGTCGGCAAAAAGCACCGACTATCCAGCTTTTTACTTTTTCATTTTTGCTATTATTGAAATTACATTAAAGAAAAACCTTGATTATTTATTACTAGACGTTCCGCGCGGCTTTCGTAAGTTAGATATTTCACAGACAAATTAGTCCACAAAAATAGCCTATGATCTTTCACGCGGTCTTCTTCTTATATGTGCCAAATAACATAAAAATTGCTCCAGTAGTTCGTCAGATAAAACCTTTCAAATAATTTCCCCCATTTTTTCCACATTTTCCTCTATTTCTTCGCTCCTATTAGTTTTAGCGTCATAAAATATAACTATAGCCTTTCTCTATTAATGGACTACTTACCTAACACTGAAAAAAATTTCAAATCGGACCAGTAGTTCCTGAGATTAGCACGTTCAAATAAGCTCTTTCGAATAATTTCCTCCCGTTTTTTTCCATATTTTCCTCTGTTTCTTCGCTCATAAAAGCAACAGCGTGATGTTATATAACCGCCTTCTTCGATAAATGGGCTATCTAACACTGAAAGAATTTTTCAAATCGGACCAGTAGTTCTTGAGATTAGCGCGTTCAAACAAACAAACAAATAAACTCTTCAGAATTATAATATTAGTATAGATGTGTTCATAATAAATCACACTTAATCAGTCTTAGACATTTCAAAATTAAATGAAGTGTTTCTGAAATTACTTGCTAGTAAATATATATATTTTTAATTTCTTGAAAACCATCAACTGTATCATAAAAACAAAAAAAAGTAACGTACGCAAAGTAAACATCGATCCGACACATTCGCAGGCAGCGTGTGTTACTTACCCGCGAATCGGCAGTGATCTGCTTGGCCGACTAGTCGGCCGATTAGTTGGCTTCTTTGCAGTCGACTGATCGGCTAGTCGGCTAAAGTCATAATCGGCACATCTCTAATAATTATTTAACTTTTATGTAAACAGAACTAGCACCGAGCAAACTGCAAAGTGTATTTACGTAACTACTCTTTGTTCCAAGCCCATGTTTATTTTGAGGGTGAGTTTGCTCGTTAAAAATAAAACAGTCTATATTTTTAAACTTGAAAAAACATACCACCAAAAGGCTTTGTTTTTTTACGGGAATATGCCAATTTATATACAGGGTGCAATTGCATATCGTTGGGACGTTACAAAATGAGATATTATAATATCCTTCTTTATTTTTCCCTATGAAATAATAAGATTTATTTGTTAAAAAACAGATATTTCATACATTATTATGCTTTAACACTACGCTAATTCTCCTAGTAAATATATTGGCATTGTATGAAGCAGCAAGTTTTCTTGCGATTTTTTTAAACGATGTATTTATTTTTATTAAATAATACGGTAATCGGAAGAAAAAATTGACCTCTAAATTAAAAATTCGATCCTGTTTTGTGTCGAATGTTATTTAAATCCTAATCAGGAATACTGTCGTGAGACGTGCACTTTCTAATCATTCCCAGACAAAAACTTTCTCGTTTAGAAATTAAATATAAACATATCATAAAAATACCATTATTCTTACATTTGATGTTTATCATGATAATTGTGAGCAGGCCTAATGGATTTTTTATGTTTTATGGCGTTGATAGACACGCGGCGAAAAGCAGCCCAAGAGTTTCCTCTGGTATTTATGTGTGATGGTAACAACCTATAAAAACTAACTCTTTTAGTGCTGCTGCTTAAGAGACGCATACATACATACATAAAAGTTCAGAGACGAGCTACAAAGTTGGTCAGAGGCATTAGAAACTTAGGCCCGTATTTTTGGTCAGTACTTAAGATGTCGATATCATCTCCGAGTGACACATCATACCTTTCCCACCCAGGGTATTATCTCGAGCACTCCTTTCTACCCAAAGCTGGAGTGTGTGTGTATATCAGAGATGATATCGGCTCTCGCCGCCTCAGCAATCTTGAGGTCATGGAACTGTCCATCTCATGGCTCCGCATAGATTGCGACGACCACCCTCGCGTCTATGCATGCCTATATAGGTCCCATAGTGGTGACCCCGAGACGGACCGACTCTTGGAGCACCTGCAAGCTGCTTCAGATTTTGTGCAGCAGCAGATCCCATCCGCAGAGATCATAATACTTGGCGACTTTAATGCCCACCACGCCGACTGGCTCAATTCCAGTAAAACTGATCATGCGGGGAGATCTGTCTGCAACTTTGCCCTTGCGAACGACTTGACACAACTGGTTACTACGCCTACGCGAATCCCAGATGTGGATGGTCAGAATCCTTCCTTGCTGGACCTCCTGCTGACTTCAAATGCTGACGGCTACCAAATATCCGTAACCGCACCACTTGGTTCATCGGATCATTGCCTTGTCAGGAGTTCTGTGCCACTTACTACGGTGCTAAGACAGCGTGCTGTTAAATACCGTCGTGTGTGGCACTACAAGTCGGCAGATTGGGATGGGATGCGGTCGTTTTTTTGCATCCTATCCTTGGGGGCACGTGTGCTTCTCGCCGAATGATCCCGACAACACTGCCAACTCTGTTGCCGATGTGGTGATGCAGGGGATGGAACTTTTCATTCGTCCTCTGTAGTGCCAACTGGCGGCAGATTTCGTCCCTGGTTTGGTTCATCCCCCAAAAAAGCTTCTCGCCGGAAGCAGGAGGCTTACCAATCCTGGGCCAACGCGGTGTCTGCTCGGGATTTAAATACCAGCACATATAAAAAAGAGTACAACCTTGCCTCTAGGTCCCTCAAGAAAGAGATTACTCGGGCAAAGCAACAGCACGTCAATAGAATTGGCAAGAGACTTGAGCGCCTCCCCTCGGGAACCCGTGCATTCTGGTCTCTGGCCAAAGCTATTGAATGAAATTTCTGCAAGCCAACCCTACCATCCCTACACGTAGGAAATGGGTCGTTGGCCCAAGACGCAAAAGACAAAGCCGATCTTCTAGGCAAGCTCTTTGCGTCAAACTCGACCCTGGATAACGGGGGGCAAAAAATATTCGGTTTCATCAGCACTCAGTGCGAAAAGCCCTCCGTTCCCTTGATATCAAGTCGAGTCAAGTCCTGACGGAATCCCGCCTATTGTGTTAAAAAAGTGTGCTCCAGAGTTGGCTCCGGTCTTGACGCGTCTTTTTCGGCTCTCCTATTCTACTGGCATCGTCCCGGCTTCCTGGAAGACAGCCTTGGTGCACCCGATCCCCAAAAAAGGTGATCGCTCAAATCCTTCCAACTACAGACCAATCGCTATAACCTCTCTTTTCTCGAAGATAATGGAATCCATTATCAATAGCCAGCTTCTTCGATACTTGGACGGCCAGGGATTACTAAGCGACAAACAATACGGGTTCCGTAAGGGTCGCTCGGCTGGTGATCTCTTGGCGTACCTGACTCATCGTTGGGCTCAGGCAATTGAGTTGAAGGGAGAGGCATTGGCTGTTAGTTTGGACATTGCGAAGGCCTTTGATCGGGTTTGGCATAAAGCGCTGCTTTCAAAGCTTCCATCATACGGGCTGCCTGAGAAATTATGTAAGTGGGTCACTGGTTTCTTAGCAGACAGAAGCATAAAGGTCGTAGTTGACGGCGAATGCTCGGAAACTCAGTCTGTTGATGCTGGTGTCCCTCAGGGCTGTGTGCTATCGCCTACTCTATTCTTACTGCATATCAATGACATGTTGCAGACCAGCGGCATTCATTGCTATGCGGATGACAGTATAGGTGATGCTGTATAATGGTCGCATGTCCTCGTTTCGAGGGCACATCTTTAACCATCTCCCCTAGCATTGAGATACTTGACGTCAACATATCGAGCGAAGTCCAGTTCCGATATCATCTAGAGGGTAAGGCCAAATTAGCCTCGAAGAAGCTTGGTGTTCTTAACAGAGCGAGACAGTACTTCAGTCCGGACCAACGCCTACAACTCTACAAGGCGCAGGTCCGGCCTCATATGGAATATTGTTCTCATCTCTGGGCAGGGGCGCCAAATACCAACTGCTCCCTCTGGATCGTATCCAACGAAGGGCCGCTCGAATTGTTGACTGCCATAGTGTTTCAAACAGCTTGGACCCCTTGGAATTACGCCGAGATGTAGCTTCACTCTGCATCCTCTATCGGTTGTATCACGGGGAGTGCTCTGAGGAATTGTTCGGAATCATACCACCTGCAACTTTCGCCATCGTCCCACGCGAAAAACATACCATCCTCATCACCTTACAAATAAAAAATGCGACCCGGTCTCAAGACGCGGTTCGTCTCTGTGATTGGTCCAAATTTTGACAGCCAACCAATCACAAAGCCTGAACCGTATCTTGAGACCGAGATGCATCTTGAGTACTGACCAAAAATACAGATCCTAGAGTATGAAGAACGATTAAAGTATCTCGGACTTACCACATTGGAAGAGCGTAGGATGAGAGGCAGCCTAGAAACATTCAAAATACTTACTGGTTACTACAATGTCGATGGAATTGAGAATTTGTTCGTCTTAAATGAAAATAATCATCTTCGGGGACATCCACTGAAGCTATGGAGAATACCACATAAGAGCAATCCCCTAAAACACTTCTTACCTAATAGAGTAGTTTCTGAGTGGAACAAGCTGCCTGAAAATGTAATAATGGCACCTACAGTAAATTCTCTAAAGAACAGGCTGGACCAACTTTAAATCGTATGATACACACGCATCAGCTTATAAGCTGCTAGTGTACTTATTGATATAATAATAATACATACGTGATACTCTGGTCTCTGGTGATACGAACCTTTTAGAAAAATAGAAAAACCTTTTCTTCTACAAGGGGAAATGCTTTTCGCATCACCAGCGGATTGGGGACATCGGCCATGGTATGTGGGACTCCCTAGTAGGGTCTAGGCCCAGTGGTCTAGGGTCTACCTCATACACACGCAGCCTAAAGTACTATCACTTAGTTTTGTCACACTCTGTATGAGTCTGTCTGTCAGAAACCGCTGTGACATCTACTTTTATATATTGTCCGTGTATTGTGTTTACTACTAAAAAAAAAAAAAGTATTTCCTATTCCATTCGAATTTCGAACTAAAACAGCGTAATCAAATTTTTTAGGGTTTCATAAATAAATAATTTTAACAAGAATTCCCAAATGATTGACCCGGCTGAATTCTACGAAGGGATTTAATTATGTCAATACAACCCGACAGTAAACGGCTTACAAATATCTTGTTAGGGTGAAGCCAAACGAGCGAAATTTGTGAGCGGTCGGAGAGGTCGCGTAAATATATTTTCATACAAATCATGACTCACAAAATTACGCTCGTGTGAATCAAACAAGACTTTTGTATGAAACTGAATGCAGCAGAATTTCTGCCAGCCGAAATTCTGCGACTTACCCTTAATTCCATTATGAAATTAAGAACATGAGTGAATGAAGTGGGTAACTAACAATTTGAAAATGTTCGTTTTTGCATAAATGGAGGCTTTTAGGACCGGAAAAATGATTTGAAATAAAAAATATGGAATTTATGTATAGCTGGATAATATATTAGCTAGATGCTGAAGAAGGTAAGATGCAAGGCTTAAAAATTTTAGTTACCCCGTTCACCCACTAATGTCTTCAAATGTAATACGTCCTGCAGAATTCAATATCATGGACCGAAATAGTCGGTTTAATCTGCTCCTGTTGCCGGCTTTGTAGTTGCAAATTCGACCCATCTCTCGCATATTCCCGAAATTATTATCATATCTACCATCTGGTTATTATCTTTCCCAGAAGTTGATATCTTATTTAACGTCCTCGTGCAGGTCTAGTGAAATCAAAAAACGTGTGGCACTCGGCGACTGCCGCGGTAAAGCTAGTGCAGAGCATTTTATATCAAAAGTATCCATTAACTAGCTTGACAAGGTCCTTATTACCTCTTATAAAAACGAAATCATGTTACCGAAGTCTGCCGAACTGAAACGACGTTAAACGAGTGTTAGATGTTCTCCGTTACGGAATTTCTTGATTTAGTCGCCGCGCTCAAAGCTCGCGATAAAAGCTATGCATTATAAGCTTATAACAGAGGAAGCTATAATTTATATAATTTCTAAAAGTGGTTATTCTAGAGAACTGTAGTTTAGCGTGAGTTTTTCGTGGTCTAATGAATCAAAATCAAAAACAGTGGAAGCTATAATTTAAATCTCTAGCTTGTAACATATTTTGTTATTTTCCAAAAAAAATTCCATAGACGCCTATCAATTTTACGTTTACGTTGCAATCTGAACTAATCCTAAGGTTCAGTTTTTAATTTTTATCCGCCTCCAAAAAAGGAAGAGGTTATTTATATTCACGGAATGCATCGCATCGACGCGGCACGTTGCAATATGACTAACCCTTAGAGATACAATAACTCAGGCGTTTTACGGAAAACGCCATAATATAAAGGGACTTGATGCGAGCCCAAGGAATCAAACCCAGGTAATAATGTAGATTAAGAATATAAGAGCTCCCTCTGGAGAAATTTCGGAAAAGATTATAATGTATTATTACGAAGGATCTGAAGAACATTCACAAACAATAAGACCACGAAAATAATTTCCCCCGGGTAAAACAAAATGTGTATTTTGTGTAACCGTTACATATGTAAATGAATGTGCGTAATAAAATAATGTAGGACTCGGTCGGTAAAACGATAATATTATATTATGTAGAGTAATATGTTATGACTTATAACGAGCTTTTGCCCGCGGCTTCGCTCTCGTTAAGAAGTATTATCACACAACAAACTTTCATCCCCTATTTTAACCCCTTGGGGTTGGAATTTATCAAAATCCTTTCTTAGCGGATGCCTACGTCATAATATCTACCTGCATGCCAAATTTCAGCCCGATCCGTCCAGTGGTTTGGGCTGTGCGTTGATAGATCACCATATCAGTCAGTCACCTTTGAGATTATACAGGGTGTAACAAAAACAAGTGATAATACTTTAGGGTGTGTACGTATTCCTTGTAGAGAGTTCACTGTGAAAGTAGCAGCGCTGAAAGACCAAATTTTTTTTTCACTTTTGTATGGGCAAGGGCCCGAGCGTCACGAGTTTCCCCATACAAAAGTGAAAAAATTTTTTGGTCTTTCAGCGCTGCTACTTTCACAGTGAACTCTCTACAGGGAACACGTACACATCCTAAAGTATTATCACTAGTTTTTGTTACACCCTGTATATAGATAATTGTACCTCAGACCAAATTAAAAACTATGACAGCGCATGGCGCACTAGCCATCGAAAGCAACAGTTATATAGCTTGCCTATTATAGTTATATATAGGTATAGCTTACCCATCATTACTAAAGCAACGCACTCTAATAAAAAGCAAGACAAGAGCGTATTCCCTCAAACGCACCTGCAACTCTTTTGATGTTGCGAGTGTCCAAGGGAGACTTTCCATCAGGTGACACGTTTGCTCGTTAATTAAAAAAAAAACATCACAAACACATGCACCAAACTACACTACCTCGAAAATCATTTTCTACCTAATCGGTCAACTGTAGATTAGCGTATTTTAACCTCTTGATTTAAGGCCGTCCCCCGAGCAAACGACCTTGGCCGAGATCGCACCAATACCCTATTTTTTTTACTCATCTTAGTTCAAAATTGACATAAAAAAATTTAAAACGGGGAATATGTAGTTTTTGATATTGTCGATCTATTGGCGTGTGTTTCAAATAAAAATAATTTGTAAATAGTAAGGAGATGCTGAATGTATGCTTGAATTTTTTTTTTTTTTTTATGAAAGAAGGGGGCAACCTGATGGAAAGCAACTTCCGTCGCCCATGGACACTCGCAGCATCAGAAGAGCTGCAGGTACGTTGCCGGCCTTTTAAGAGGGAATAGGTAAATATATATATATATATATATATATATATATATATATATATATATATATATATATATATTACTTTGGAAGCTGACATCATGAGTATTATATACGAAAATAGAAAATTTAAAATGTGGTAAGTATTGTTGAGATACTGAAGATCATTGCTGTATTTTTTTATAACTCAACTCAACTTTCAAATTATGAGTTTATAATGGCTCTAAATACGGTAAATTACGGAATCTCGGTAGGGAAGGCCCTTAACTCACTTATGTAAAAAACTGGTCTTTGTCGTTCATAAAACGAGGATAATTCTATCAAAAATATTTTCGGTCAGAGAGAGTGGGTAAAATATTGGTAGGATCGTCACGCCGGGGGCGATACCGGTCCGTCCACGTCGTGTCCCTGGGCACCTCCCCCGTGCCATCGTGAGCTTTTTCACGGTGACACGGGAGGGGTGGCTGAACGCCGGTATGGGCGTGTGTTTGTTGTGCGTGTATGGCAGAGCTCACTGTGTGACGAACGAGCCCGCGACCCGGGGTGTCGGAGGATGTAAAGATGGAAAGTCGTAACTGTCAAAATAATCTCCGGGCGGGTCCCGGCTCCTCTGGGGCCGGAGAATCCCGTGCACCTCCGCAAGAAGGTGCGAGGTCCGTGTATACGGAGGGACCAACCGTTACGAGGAATGACGAGGGGGCCGCTAAGGCGGCGAGGCAGAGGGCCATTTTAGCCGCTTTGAGTGGCGACGGCGGGAAGAAGAGCGAGAGCCCGAAGCCGGCGCCCATTACCGCGCCGGCGGCGGAGCTTTTAACGGACGAGGACGTTGACTTCAGTCAGCCGCAGCCCAACGGCACTGAGCGGATGCTGAAGTTGATGCAAAAGAAGAAGCTGAGAGGCGACAAGGATCTGCCGCGTGTTTTTCTGACACGCGACGTGATTATGCCGCCTCCAAGCACTGGAAAGGTCCCGATTGGTAGAGACTCCCCTCGCGGTCGAGTCTCCCAACGTGGACGTGACTTACCCGGACATGTCAGTGAGGACTGGCTTTCGGACTCCAGCGAAATGTCTGGCATATCGCTGGACTCCGAGAGCTTGCCTGCATTCTCAGATTTGACTCGCCGGAAGAGGCGATCTGATGACGACATGGCACCGGCCCTCAGTAAAGGGGCGGTGCCCAAACCCAAGAGAGGACGCGGCCGCCCGCCTACAACCAGACAATATGTCGGTTTGGCTAAGGCGCAGGCCGATTTGGACCATGAGAAGGAGGAGGCCCTTCGACTCCAGGCCGAGGAGGAGGTAGCCGAGGCGGCCAGGGTGGCGCGAGAGACGCGTTCTTCGTTCCTTGCAAGCCCCGCCGCCGTGGAAGAAGACAGGCCAGAGCAGACCAACTACGCTCTGGCCCAGTGTGTTGAGACTTCGCTGGGAACGATCTCCATGGTCGCAGCGAAGTCTAAAAACCTCAAGGGGACGTTCCGGGGGCTCCTCATGGAGGCGGTTAGCGACATACGCGCCACCGTCTCTGAAATGAGAAGTCGCGGAGCAACCGAAGAGGTCAAGGCCCTCGAGGCTCAGAATACGCGGCTCCAGAATCAAGTGGAGTCTTTGCGTAAAGAGCTAGAGGAGCTACGCCGTCAGGTGATGAAGCCGGCCGAGCAGGACATGCGCCAGCTGTTGTCTGAGGTCTCTCGCTCTAACGTAGAGACCTTCAGCAACATGCTGAACGCTCGGCTGGCTGGTCTGGAGAGTCGGCTCCTCCCAGAGCCTCGGCTGCGACCTCCGCTCGCAGCGGACAGAGCCCGGAGGATTACACCGGCCGCCGTCGAAAGCGCTAAGGCACCACCGGACGAGACGCCGGGGCCCCCAAAGCAGAATGCCAAGGGGAAACCGGTCCCAAAGAAGACACGGCAGCCAGCCGCCGCAGCGGCCCCGCAAGAGGCCCCAGCCGCGCCCGAGGCGCCAAAGGCCAAGAAGGGCCGAAAGAAGAAGCGACCGTCGATGGCCGCTCAGGAAGCGGCACAAAGGGGAGCGAACACCGGCTCCCCTTGTATTGAAGCTCCGTGGACCACGGTGGGTCCAAAGGGCAAGAAGAAGAAAGGGGCGGCTACAACATCTACAGCCGCCCCGAAAAAGAAGAAGAAAACCAGGCTACGTGTTCCCGCTACTGCGGCCGTCGCTCTTACTGTAGAAGAGTCGGCCATTAAAGCGGGCCTCACGTACGCTGAGGCAATTGAGAAGGCCCGGCGGGCGATAAACATCGTGGAATTTGACATTCCTGAAGTCCTGAAGTCCTCCATCTGGGGAGGGCGCAGAGAAGAAGGCGGACGCCTTTGCCGCAAGGCTGAGGACCGTCCTGCCCCCGGGAGTGAAGATCGGACGGCCGGTTGCAAGCGCGGAGTTGCGCATCGCCGGCCTCGATGACTCCGTGACGACCGCAGAAGTAGTGGAGGCGGTCGCTCTGGAAGGAGAGTGCCTGGCCGGCGATGTCCGGGTGGGACCGATTAGAGAGGGGCTACGGGGGGACGGATCGTGTTGGGTCCGCCTCCCAGTCGCAGCCGCCAAGAAGCTCTCGAGCTCTGGGCGGCTGCGTGTTGGCTGGGTGTCGGCGAGAGTGGCGTTGTTGGCCGCGAGGCCAACGCGTTGCTTCCGCTGTCAGGACACCGGCCACGTGGCTGCCAAGTGCCAGTGCCCGGTGAACCGTAGTGGGATTTGTTTCCGGTGCGGGAAACCGGGGCACAAGGCGGCGGAGTGCGGGGCCGCAGAACCAAACTGCGCCCTGTGCGAGGCCGCTGGCAGGGTCGAAAGGGGGCACGTGCTGGGCGGCAGCGGATGTCCGTCTGCTGCGAAAAAGCCGGCCCCCGGAGAAGACAAGGCGCCGACCAAAAAGGCTCGACAGAAGTCGAGGCCTAGGGGCGCGCGGGCTTCGCCCGTTTCCGCACCAATGGAGACGGATGCCTAAGACCCGTGGGCGGTGATCGGGGGATCCCGCCCACAACTAGGGTCCCGAGATGGACAGCCCCCCTATGGCCCGGGGGGCTCTCGGTGAGGTACGCGGTTCAAGCCGCTTCAAGAAGGTGCCGGTTGTGGCTGCGCGCGGGATGTGGACGGAGTTGAAGTGCTCCGCGGTACCCGTCCCTCCCGCACTAGACGCACGATGGAGGGCTGGGGGGGTTTTAGTGGGTAGACTACTTGTAGGGAGTCCCACATACCCCCGCCCTTTCCCCCGAGGGGGTGGGGGATACATAACGTATTTCCCCTCCAAAAAAAAAAAAAAAAAAGGACCGTCACGCCATCATTCAATAGCGAATATAAAGGTTATTATGTCATGTAAGATCTTCTAGCCGTTGTTATTCTGACGGCTCGAGCATTTCAATAACACAAGTGACACACTGAGCTACTGGCCTGAGTGGCCATAGACGGACCGCAAGTTGCAGTCGGGACCGACTGCTCTAGAGCGGTCGCGTAATGCGTTGAAGTTCTCACCAGACAGTCGGACACCGACCGCTCAAGAGCTACTCGAGCATTCCGTGTATTGCGGATATGAATTATGGCAGTACTATTATATATTCTGTGATTATGGAAACTGCAGATCACTGTGCAGCAACCGCATCTTGTGATTGCGGTCCGTCAATGTCCGGTCTTACCAGCTGCACCAGAGACGTTCATAATACCTAAACTTTAATTTATTTATGTGTTTTTATGGTCTTTATATTTATTAAATTAAGGCGACGCCTTGATAATTTGGCTGTAGCGATATCGATTTTTCTCAGCAATGACTAAAGCTAAGAAATTAAATTTCATTGTCAGTATTCATCGTCTTTCTTTGCCTTTGAATTACCCATAGCATAACACGTTTGGTCAACTTTTACAACACCGATTAAGTACATAATCAATCAAAAAAAACCTCTGTAAAAAAGGGATTCCTATTTTGCCAACAGAGGAGAGTGATTTAAGATTCCAAAATGTGTACATAGATTGGTTCAAGCATACACTTTAATTTGCCCATAGCGTATATGAAATGCATTTATAGTTTTTAAATTACGCAACAAAAACCATTTTGTCGCTACGCCCTTTCCATTTTTTGCTGTTCCATTGCTTGTTTTCTATGACAGGCTGGGCCGGCCTCTCATAAATAATCTAAAACATAATAATATCCAACACGGTTTTTTGTTTTAACGCAGCGCGGCGTCACCTTAAGATAAAATTTGTATGAGTGCGGCCGTAACTATTTTACTTGTTAAAGGCCCTTCTCCACGAATCATGATTGCGAAGCTACGAATAATAAAAACTAAAGAAAAGTAACTTCGTCAAAAAACATGCACCACAATACTTGTCAAAAAAGTGTACCTTAGGTACAGATTTCAATACATTTGCAATATTTAGGTGGCCTAGAGCGGTATTAAGGCTTACGTTACATGACAGTTCGAGAGGAACCAAATTTTAAACGGTAATAGTATGGGAGTTATGTTTCCTTAGTTTTTATTATTCGTAGTTGCGAAGTTTATGACACTTACAATCGTCATTGATCAGGGGCAATCGTAGACGAATATCACTATATATTCGTAAACACAGAACACATTCGTAATCGCTTGTATTAGCTCAGCCAATATCTTTGTCGACTCTTCTATACTTATTATAAAACAAAGTCGCTTTTTTTCCCTCATGTCCCTTTGTTTAATCTTTAAAACTACGCAACGGATTTTGATGATTCTTTCAGTGTTAGATAGCCCATTTATCGGAGGAAGGCTATAGGCTATATTTTATCACGCTAAGACTAATAGGAGCGAAGAAATAGAGGAAAATGTGGAAAAACGGGGAAAAATATTTAAAAGGGCTAACTTGAACGCGCTAACCTCAGGAACTACTGGTCCGATTTGAAAAATTCTTTCAGTGTTAGATAGCCCATTTATTGTGGAAGTCTATAGGCAATATTTTATCACGCTAAGACTAATTATAGCAGAATGTGAAAAAAAACGGGGGAAATTATTTGAAAGGGCTCATCTCGCGAACTACTGGAGCAATTTTTATGTTATTTGGCACAGATAAGAAGTAGACCACGTAAAGGATCATAGGCTATCCATTTTAATCATTTTTCAGTGGCTATATATTTTATACCCGTGCGACGCCGGGGCGGGTCGCTAGTTAGTAAATAAGTTGGTCGTATCTTTAGCCGCGAGGGCCGAGTACTTGTACTAATATTATTACCTATGTATTCTGTGCCCCGAGTGACCACAATCGAATACATTTGAACTAAAGTCTAAATCGTAATTCGTATAAGACGGTAAAATATAAGTATAACAAATAAGTTTTTCATTAAAAACTATGTGTACCACTACCTTACAAATACATCGTGGGTCGTTTTACCGGATCACTGTATTATTCAACGCCGGGCCCAGATTCTCCCGATTGATACCGTCTTTGTCAATTCCCTCGCCCAAACGGATATGAATTCTACTTCAATATCTCCACATTTTTTTCTCTGTTGAGCGGCTGAATACATGAATATATTGACTGTATTGAGAATTTTCAACAATAGCATTTGTTATTGGTTAGGTAGGTTAGTAGGTTTACCTATGTATTTTAAACCATTACCATAATCATTAATCTGTGCTTTACCTATTATCTAAGTTCTATGATATTAAATTTTTAAACATTTTTAATTTTATCATATTTAGATTTACCTACAGCTTAGTTTATTACTATAGAAATGTAACACCGTTTAGAATAAGACATTAACACCTAATATCCCTACTAAATACTAATTACGAGTATATGGGAATTTAGGTAAGTATAAAGTATGTATTTTTATTCCTGTATGTTACTTCTTCAAGCGTAAATCACTATACCGATTTTAATGGACATACTTATCAAAGTAAGTTTTTACCTCACAAAACACAAACCTTTTTACAGTTTTTACCTCACAAAAAATACAATAGGAAGAAAATATTATTTACTTCGTGAAAGCACTTGAAGTACCGGTTGCCCGAGACATTTCTCATACACCTTTTTTATCTAGCACAAAAAATACCTCACCTTCGAAAAACATTATAAATTGTTAGATATTTTTTATCCAAATCGAAACTGCGGCTGACACCTCATTGTATTTGGTTAATACCATGTTTATACAAAGAGCAATATCACGCAGAGTTGGATATCTTTCTGTGTTTGTAGGAATATATATCATGAATTTTTTGCTTCGTCTTGCTTAAAAGCTGATACATTTTATTTCTAGATACATTGAGTTCTTATCCATATTTAAAACGTTAAGAAGTAAAGTATAGGTATCTCAAGAACTGTGTCAAGCAGCAAGCCCCAATGTCATCTCTACATCTTGAACCTATAGCGGCGAACTGGTAGAGGCTAATGCAGTATGGTCGCTTGATAGAGAGAATTCGGTAATTGAACTATTATAGTTGTCACTTGTCTCACACTCGCACGAAGTTATAATATCTTATAATATTTCCCTCACAACTCACAAGTTACGTTAGATGGATATTAATATATTAATATATTATGTAGTCAGATTATAACATTTTGCACGTGGAGAAATTATTTAACCGGGTTTTAGCTACGCAAGTAAGATTTCGTTTTTGGACACACCTACGCAGTTTAAACAACCTGCTCTCATTCAACCGGATCAGAGATGCGTCAGAAAGTCAATCACAAGGATTCGGAGTTACGCAAGAAAACCCGCGACAGGAAAATCATTTTTACGTAACCGACCTCTGGATGGGGTTCCCGCTCAACTCGTTTGTCGAGAACTCACCGCTACCATAAGCGAAATGCGAACGTAATTACGCGTTTCAAAACATCAAAGCACATTGCGGTTTCGCTGGAGACATTATTTTCGTACGTCTTGGTAGATCAGCGAATTATTAGCAACGTTTAATTAAGATAGCCGTGGGTGCGGTTTGGTTGCGTAAGGAACACGGAAGGCTTGGAGATCTTGGCCAATGGTACACTGCGCAACATGCACCCGACTGTAGTAGCTGGATATAGGTTAGCTAAAAGCGAGATAGCTACTCATTAATGTATCTAGGCATGTGCCTATGATGTGTGAATATCATGCATTAGAGTTACTCACTACTCACAGTACCCAGTCTTTTTTTTGCTATGCGCAGGGGAAACCTATCATGGGTCCCCCGGGTTTATGTTCCTCAGTTAGCTGAAGCACCCCGGGGGTATGTGAGACTCCTACTCACTAAAACCACCTGCGGTTCGCCTTCAGCCGTATAAAGGAGAAATGTCCCGGATCTATCAAACACGGGACTCCCTCCACGACTGTCCGGTCCACCAAAAGCAAGGGAACGCTTAGGCAAACTAAAGAGTTCCCTTCGGCGCCGGGACTAGCTAAGCCGGGCAGGTACCCGGAGCCCCGTGGGACGAGAGTTATTGGAGGTTCGCATAGGAGCACGGCGGAGCGGAAGAGAGGACGAGAGGTCCCCGTCTAGCACTGCCACACGATCGTGACGCTGCACGGCCCAACGATCGCACACCTCGAGGGTGTGCTGGGCCGTGTCCTCCGCAACAGTACTCAGTCCTGTCCTAATCTATACTTAAAGCCTAATGTTGATCCTGGCGACACAGGAGATGCAATGGTGACTGGTGGGAATGTGTGCCAATTGCCCGTACCTAGTATAATAAGTCCTGTCCTAAAAATCAAACTCGCTCAACAGCGTGTGTATAGGTACTTCGAATACTTATTTTGTTAATTGAAGTTATCTTTAACAAGCTAAGGTGTGCTCATAGTGATCATACCCAGTTTGGACGGTTTAGTATGAAGATGATCTACTGATTCTACTCGTCGTTTGTACCGGGATAGATTTTATTACTAAATGAAAGTAATATTGTTAAAATGGAATAGGTATATTTGATAATAATTAATCAATGAATAGGTCAATAAGCTAGTAGTAGGTACGTACTACATTCCTACATCCTTATCAAGATTTTACAACCTTTTCTCAAGTTTTGCATTCAGCTCGAGAGAAGCGGCAAGCAATTATAAGTTTTAAAGTTTGAAGACCATTGCTAAGGCTCATTGCTAAAGTTAGCTCCATAACAGCGAAGCCACATTGCTTAAATTCTTCGTGGATGCTTTTTTACGATTCTATTACTGCCGCACTCAGAGTGGAACATATTAATTCAATTTTAATTAGATACTTAATAAATGTAATTAACGCTTCAACTCCCGCCCGCCCGTCCTATTTATAATTGAAACCTTTGTCTCGTTTTTCCACGATTGAAGGAATAATTTAAAAAATTGACATAAGTCTCATACATTATCTGTCAAACTCTTCAATAATAATTGAAGGTTAATCATAATTAAATGTCTCGGAGTACGGCGGTAAGAATCTATTTTGTTTACGCAGGATATCAGCTTAATTTGCATTTACTAAACCTAGGTATTAGATAATAAATCGTGTTGCATGTTTATGCCCGTTACCAGCCTTCCTTGACACCAATGGGTTGCGAGCGTGGTACATTCTCATCACACATGTACTTGCCTACTTTGTTTCAAACTGGCTGTTTATTACAGCTTACAAGGATATTTGCTACGTACCAACATAGTACATCAACTTTTAATAACAGCGGTAATTAACACTGAGGCACAAAAACATGGAAGTTCTAAATACAAACAGCTGAGTGAGCTGAACTGTAAGCAGTAATTTGTCTAACACTGCACACAACATCAAGGCTAAAAAAATCAATTTGAGTGAAAGAAAAAGATAAGAGTACGTATCTAATATCAAAGACCTCTATTTTTAAATCTCTTTTCCTGTTCGCTTTTTTCTAAGATTTATCGGAGTTTTTATTGTACCTTCATAATTAATACTATTGGTGTCGGAGTCCATAAAAACTATTTAACCGACTTCCAAAAAACGAGGAGGTTATATGTTTTATTATATTGTTATATGTTTTTTTTTTTTTTTTTTTTTGTATGTTCAACGATTACTCCGCCGTTTGTGAACCGATTTTCGAAATTTTTGTTTTGTTGTATTAGGTTTCACTCCAATTTGGTACCATGTTCACAAAAGTGGTGACCTGATGATGGGATCCATGAGTAATCGAGGGAACTCCTCGAAATTTATATGGAAACATATGGTGATTTTGGTTTTATGAGAAGCATCCTAAGCATATGCTACCAAAACGCAAGATTTTGCACCGAGGTATACCATGGTTCCGAAGATACTAAGAGAACTCCGGATTCCTTATAGATACAAGTTTGGGGGTTTAGGCGCTGTTTTAAGAACTGAAAGCATATGCTACTATGCAAATTACATTCATCATCATCATCATCATTACCACATTAGGGTCACCGATGTCACCAAAATTGAACAAAACAAATTCATCCTTAAGTCCAGAGCATAAGGCACACATTTGACATTACTTCTGAGAAGTAAGCTGCTTCGATAATTAATATAAATAACATGCATGTCTCACAACAACACATGAAACAACCTAATTTCAACCTTTTGCATTGCGCTTAGCGTTCATAGTACATTAACTGTCTGGCGTCTCGCTTGCTATAATCTGCTAGGGCTGTCAAGCGAGCGGCGCGGCGCGCGCGTTGCCAGGTACCAGACCGGGCGGCGTATTTACAAAGGCTTATACCGTTTGAGTCACGAGCCAGACTCTAATAGATGAGCTTTTGTTTATTTATCTAAGATAGTTTTATAATTATATTTTGTACTCTCAACAAGTGTGTAGTTATATACATACCTGTTTCTTACCTATTAATTAAAGTTTGTTAGTTAATTAAGTAGTATTTTTTGTCACTTAAGAGCCCGTATTCTCTTTTCTACTGCTCTCTTCACACTCACGCCCGTCTTTCATGTGCCAGGTGAAGAAGGACGATCGCCAAGTTAGCGGGCAGATAGAGGTTTTCTGTTTTTAAACGGTTTTTTATATTTTAATATAAAAAACCGTTTAAAAACCACTTTAGTGGTAAAAAGTAATTCCAACATTTTATAGACGACTTTCTTAACAGTGAATTGTATTTTTTTCATACCGTTAAGACGTCAATACAATTCATAAAAAGGTGATATTCTAAACCTTTTACAGCAAAAATCACAAAACTGTCGCGGGTTTGAGTTGGATTATTTAAAGATACTTAAAAAAAAATAAAAAATCTAGCTCCAACACTATATTATAATTGAAATGATCTTACATGTTGTGCATTAAAACTTATAGAAATACTGTATTTTAACTGTTAAATCACGTCTGTAAAATCAGCGAAATCGACAAATTTCGTATACGGACCCTTAAATACAGAATAGAAACGAGTAAGTAATTTCATTACTGTAACATTAAAATAATAAGTAATAACAATTTTCATATAACTATCCACCTACATATTTTTATTAAAGTTAACAATGACGATGTATTTACCATATCGGTATCAAATTGAATAGCATAATATGTTGCTGCAACGTTAGAAACAATTTAGCTAATCTCTTTCTAGGCGATTTCGGTCATTTTCTGTACTAAAACAGATAAGTTTTTTGTCAAGTTTTTGTCTAACAAAAGCTAAGCCAGTTCAGTTTGCGCTTTCACTCTAATGATATAGCCTTTGTAAATTCGCGACCGGGCGCGCACTATAGTTTGTTCGTTATATGATGATATGCGTGACACATTATAATTGACAATAGTAGGGAAGTTACCTAAAAAAATTAATCGCATAATTTAAAAATATCGAATCACCTCGTAAAGGAATTGCAATCGAAATTATCGATTTCGTACTGATGTTTCAGAGTGACGCCGGCGATTTAAGATGGCCGCCCTTTTTTATCGATTTGATTTCGATTCAACTGTGTCAGTCTCTATTGACATAAGTTCCGTTTCATGCATCTGACATTTTTCAAATATTTTCGTAACAATAATTTTATACTCCTATTTCAAAGTTAATATTTATAATTTTATATCAATAAGTTAGCATTTAGCAACTTTTCATTTTTATTCATTTACAATTACAGGAAACATTTATTTTTGTAGATGGAATATAATTTATTACATTCTGATTTTTTTTTGTTTTTTTGTAAAAAAATCCGTAGCAAGGAATATGAGAACTGTCACCCATATCATCTTAGAACGAACAAACTATAGCGGCCGAGCCGCAGCGGCGCGCGGCGACGGCCATCGAGATAGATAATATATTAATATTATACCTTAGTATGCAACCGCCATAGACGGTAGACCTCGCGCACCTGGGATCCAATTCCCAGAACATGAGAAAAGTTCATCTTCGAATAAAATACCGAATAATGAGATTTTTACGAGCGTAACACAGTTTGTCTATTTTCAAAACTTCACACTCAAAATTTTACGTGCAAAGATCGCTCGAGTCGAACGAGTGGGGCCGGTTATTAATAGATGTCCGAATTCGTATAACACCACAATGTGGCCGCTTGGGAGTTGAAGCGTTCGAGACCGGTCTCTGCACGATACTTATGATTTGTTGCTAATAGTTTGTATCCTTCGATCGTGGATTCTTGGAAATATATTGTTATTCTATTGTGTCTCGCTCACCGGTGAGCTTGTAATAAGATACGTAAAATAATATAATACAGGTGTATTATTCTACGTACCATCGAGGAAATTGATTCCTATGCAATAATTGATAGACCAACTTTATTTGGTCGAATATGTCAATTCAATGTTAATTGTGATCTGTCGGTTGGGTTTGACGTAACGCAACCAAACTGCTCCCCGATCTGCATAGGAATCAACTTCTTTGATAGTACATAGTACGCGATAGTTTACTACTTACTAGGTAACTAAAAACTAAAAAGAGTGAAATTATTATTTTTAACAAAAAATTAAAACCGACTTCCAAGGTAAAAACAATAACATCCTTATAATATGAACTAAAAAGTATTAAATAATTTTTCCTATCGAATAGTGCCTTTTTCCGAATTCGGCAAAAACTCAACTATTTCTGTACTCAATCCTTCATAATTTTGAAGTCGGTGCCAGTTACAAATGTTTCAAATATTTTGGC
Source organism: Lysandra bellargus (assembly GCA_905333045.1). Lineage (NCBI taxonomy): Eukaryota > Metazoa > Arthropoda > Insecta > Lepidoptera > Lycaenidae > Lysandra > Lysandra bellargus. The sequence goes on from HG995333.1 coordinate 4,052,251, forward strand.
AGACTGAAGATTCAGCTATATCTGGTACCGACTTCAAAATGATGAAGGATTGAGTACAGAAATAGTTGAGTTTTTGCCGAATTCGGAAAAAGGCACTATTCGATAGGAAAAATTATTTAATACTTTTTAGTTCATATTATAAGGATGTTATTGTTTTTACCTTGGAAGTCGGTTTTAATTTTTTGTTAATGTCATCAGTCATCACTCATCAATTTGCTTCAACTCCCAAGCAGTCAAATTCGACCGCGTAAACAATAGATTTTTGTGAATCCACGATCGATGGAGTACCTACTACCTCTACAATTAAAAGCGTATGATGCATTTTCTTCTTTCTTATTTTTGTGTTCTGCATCTGAGTACCTATTAGATATAAATTATAATGTGTCGGAGACCGGAGTCCATAAAAACTATTGTTATCAATTATTTTAACACTGCACTCCACAATCAAAAGCGTATGATGCATATTCCTTCTTTGTATTCTGCGGATGTGAGTTGTGACGTTATATTTTTTTGACTACAACTGCACTACTGCCACTCTAACAGTTTGCGAAATTTATTTGAGGGTAGAATACAACGACTTAACTGCGAATAAGTTATCGTAATAGTTATTGTTTACTGAATGTAAAAGTAATGTAAATTACACTTACCTGTTAAAGGTGATCCCACTATTTTTTAAACTTTTGGTACCACTCTCCACGAAAGCACAAGCCGCAGCATTGTTTTTGGCTTTTTATGACGCGACGACGCGACTGGCACTGCTATGTACCTACACAGGATTTGACTGTGATTAGCTATGTCCACACTATGCGCTTTCGTCTTCAATTTTCGTCATCTTCTTTCAATCAACTTTCGTTTTGGCGCATTCAATAATTGAATGCGTCAAAGAACGCAATGCCAACTGTCATTTTTAATAACAAAGCGAAAGTTTTGGACCGTCAGAGGGCATGCGTCGCGGGCATGCCTCACGTTTGTTATTGACTGCGCTGCGAAGGCTCGGCTAAGGTTTAGAAGCCTACGTTTAACGTTTATTTTATGGTGTGACATGGGTTAAGGAGGGTTTTTTGGGTGAGAAAAACTCCTACTTACTTACCACTTCCACCGCCAGAACCCCCCCCCCCCCCAAATCCCCCGCATTTGAAATTTTCGTAATCTTGAGATGAGGTCATCTGTTTTCTGGTGTTTACGAAGTGTTTTCAAGGCATCCCAAGGCTGTGATGAGTGGGGGACGATTATTTTATCATTCCAAAACTATATCATTCGAGGTTTCTTGATAAAAATTAAGAAAAACTATCAAAATTCACTACTGTATAGTAACTGTATGCTGTATGGGTAATGGGGTTGGCGGTTTCTTTTCTTTCTTCTTTTTCTTCTTTTTTGGCAACTTGACACAAAGGATGTGTATGTTGTGCCACAGACAAGGTAAAAAGGTAAGGAATATGGCGGGAAAACCATATTCCTCCTATTATAATTTTCATCATCGTTTTCATGTATCGTCAGGTCTAAAGTCTAGTCAAAGTCTAAGTAAAAGTCAATACAGTCAAGGAGTCAAGTCGGTCGATTCAGTAAAGTGGTAGACGCTTTACTGAAACTTTCGATGGAGTTTTGGAGGGAACACAAAATAGCACGTTTCTGGATATTACATCACTTTCCTACACTTGTGCATGAACACGAATATATAATGGTTAATATTCTACCAATATTACACATTAGAAACCCAGCTAACACAATTTTAGGAAAATAATACAAAAACACAACAGCACTCTTTCACATGCCCGCCAAAACTCCAGGGGTTGGCGGTTGGGCTTTGGCTAGTAAATATATGGCTTCTTCTTCTTCTTCTTTTTTTTTTATTTGCCTGGGATTTGGCACATGACCTTTTAAGTTTTTAATACCTAAGTAATAATTCATGATAGAAATATATACATTTATGATAGAAATATAATTAATATTATTTATTTTAAATGACACTAATATAAATATTTTAAACAGCAAAATATATTTGTATGATAAAATGATTTTGTATAGTCTGTCAAGAAATAGTTGCGTGTGTACGGTAAATTATACGGCTATTGCTGAACCAAAGATTTCCTTTGGTAAGATTGGTCCTTATGGCCCAAGGATGGATTTAAGATGTGGAGCCACCGCGATTTTTGATGTTAGTTTTTTTTAATTTTAGCAGCTTCTTATCTGGAGGAAAATAGAGTCTCAATCTGTATAGAGGCATTAATTATGGTACTATTCCAAGTTCGGTACCATATTCGGATGACTTAAGAAAGGTAAATTCATTTAAGGACTCATATTTGCACGATAAATATATTAAACAATGTAAAAAGAAGAAGAAGAAGAAGCATTATTTAAACGCGCTAATCTTAAGTATGAGTCAGTAATTACTGGTCCGATTTGAAAAATTCTTTCAGTGTTAGATAGCGCATTTATCGAGGAAGGCTATAGGCTATATTTTATTACGCTAAGAGAAGAATTTTTTTCTTGTAAACCTTTTATTGTCTGTTTCTCTTTCAAAAATTTATTGAATGTTATTTTTCACGGCATCAAAATTGATGTTATTTGCTAATTTCCACTATGTATCGATCTCTGCCCATATGTATGGCGCTGGACGCCACCCTTCGGCAGTATTTTCAGTCTAGCTCCTAATCCACTTCCCGGCCCATTATAGAAATTGTGCAGGAATGTTCTGTAGAATATTAGCTATTTACACAAAAAATATAAAAAAAATCAAAAGGGTCTCATTGAGAAAATTAAGAAAAAAAAACTGATTTGCATTTTTTTCAAAGAAATTTTTTTTTATTTTTATTTTCAAAAATGCAGTTAAAAAGCTCATTAAATGGAGTAACAAGTTCAGTGGTTTAATTATTCAAATATATATTTTTTTCAATCTGTAATCGGCTTTGAAGCACTGAGTGCCGAATAGAAAAATCACGTTTCAAAGTCCCATCATTCTTAATCTAGCAATTATATTACAAAAATATTTGGCACACGTATTAATAACACGTGCAGGTATAACATATCCAAATATTATCAAAATCGGAGACATCGACTATTTTTTCCTGTCCGCTTGGCGAGGAACGCCCCATATGCAAAAATGGACTATGTTAATCATCATTGAGATCAATGATATCATATAAAAAAAACTCAAAGATTGAGATGTATTAATCATTGGTATTTTAAAATATAAGTAATGATTTTTAGTTCTCGTAAAAACCATCGTAATTCGAAAATAGACGAGAGTCAGCAGAAAAAATAGCTCCGCGATAAAACCGAAGTGGCTGAAACTGAGTTCTTAGGCAGATATTTTAATATAGTAAAACATAATAAATAATAATTATTATTTTTAGGACTGCACTTAAGTATATTACCACACTCCTCTGATTTCGATACAATTATTTATAATGTTGTAGATATCTCTCGGTAAAATAAAATCGGCCAAGTGCGAGTCGGACTCGCGCACTAAGGGTTCCGTACCATTTTAGGGCAAAATTAGGCCAAAAATTGTGTTATTTGTATGAGAGCCCCCTTAATGTTTTTTTTTTATTTTAATATTATTATTAAATATTAAAATGAACATAAAACTAAGTATCTTGAGAAAAAATCAAGTACCTATCTGTTGCCATTATTGATATCGAGCCAAAAAGGCCAAAAAAATCACGTTTGTTGTATTACTAAAAACAAAATAAATATTTAAGGGGGGCCCTTAAATATTTATTTTGTTTTTAGTGTTTGTTGTTATAGCGGCAACAGAAATACACAATCTGTGAAAAATTCAACTCTCTAGCTATTACCGTTCTTGAGTTACAGCCTGGAGACAGACAGACGGACAGACAGACGGACAGACATCGAAGTCTCAGTAATAGGGTCCCGTTTTTACCTTTTGGGTACGAAACCCTAAAAAATGAAAAGAACATAATTCGTTGAGTTTAAATCATTTTAATAGAAGTTACCAACAAATACAATATTTTCCGTAGAAAACTAGTACATTTTAAATCAAAACAACTGCGTGTTCTCATATATTTTTATTTTATATAAAATCAAATGCACATTCATGCATCACCTCGCTATATATAAATACATAATTCTTGCATACGGCAAATATTCAGAAAATAGCATTTGCTACAGGTTAAATCAGATTCAGCGAAATTTCTCGAACCTTCCAAAGTTCATCCTTACACTATACTAGAAGATGTTATCCGATATGTTACGATAATAAGGCCGATCACACACAACTCTGAGAACGTTCGAGTCTTCTCGCTCCACCTATTTCGACCTTAATAATAAGTCATTCAGCTAGCCTTTACTCTACATCAGTATTTAAACATAAGCTTTTATAATACATCGACAATTACACTAGTCCATTATCAATCGTTAAATAACGGAGCACATTTTGAGATAAAAATTTAATGTTTACAATATAATACACGTCAAATAATACTATTTTTGCTATAATTTCAAAACAATGGCGGAATCGCGAAAAGCAACAGTAACAACTATTTTAATAAGTACGAAAATATCTTACCACATAAACGGCTGGCACAAAAGATAGACGTTTGGGTCTGTGCGTCGGCGACAACCTAATACTCGTATAAAAAAAATCAGAATACTTTTGAATCTCAACCAATCACACACGTCATAATATCACGTCATCGTCAAGATGGTTCATTGTGATTGGTCCAAAACTTATTTCTACAATCAGTCAGTACATGTTGCATTTAAATAATACTTTAAGACGTTACTTGGAATTTCATAACAAAAAAAATTATCCTTCCTTGCTTACAAAATAAACACTAAGTAGGATACAAAATTAATCTCATCGCTTCAGGCGTTTACACTTGAGAGTGGAATCCTTATTCAAATAAAAGTAAAAATACAAGTTTTGCAATAAAAATATGAAGAAAAAAAACAAAGAATATCATAGTCATAACAAAAAATTATTTCGATGCATTCCATTTTAATTTCAATTAGAAAAAGACGTAGAGAATCCATAGACAAAAAGTTAAAGATCCGACGCCGACGTGTCCCTACAAAAAATACAATTAACAACTAACGGCACACGACAATACATGAAAATATGTACGCCACATAACCAACAATATACACAATAAATAAGATCATGGAATGTTATTATGATTTCGGGTCTGACCGTCGAGACAGAGTATAAAAGACACTTAATAAAAAAATAATTCTAACTCTCGTCCTACGATAAATTATAGCAAAAATACACGTAAATATATAGGCCACATAGTGTGCTGCTCAACATTGCACATGGTCCGTCACGACACTGGCGACAGTCGACCCGCCGACCTGCCGGCCCGCCGCGCCCACCATACCCGCCTGACTAGCCTCACCTGCGACGCAGCTCTTCGCTAAACATATACATTATCTGTAACAAAAAAAAACTCGTTTAAAAGTGAGCCAGAAAAATCCCTAATATTAAAATTAGCAGCAGTAGCAAATAAGCTTTATGAATGTGCCAAGTTGACATTTAATCCTAAGGCTTCTTACAGATAAACGGCACTTCAGCAGTCTGCGGCACTTGTCGGCGGCTGCCGTCGACAAGTGCCGTTTGTCTGTAAGCGCTCAAAAGAAAGTTTAAAGTCAGGTTAAACTAACCTACATAAATCTAAACTAACATCACTTGTTTAGAACCACGGCTTAAGGTTGAAATAGCGGCTTCCTGATTGCTATTACCACTTCATGGTCGCAACCATCGCAGCAGGCCGTTACTAGTTTACGTATGTAGGCGTAACCAAAGCTAAGGATGGGCACCACAGACATAGATACCGCATGTCACTCCATTTGTATGAAAACGAGCGTGCCACTTTTTCTACCTACTGTGAGTTGTAACGTAACGATGATAATAAACATGTCCATTATCTAGGTGAACGTTTCTATTCAAATTTCTACAGCTCATTGACGTCCGATTCCGATAACGGTGGAGCGCAGACTAAAGAACAGACTTTCGACAGACGAGTATTGCTCGTCGTTTGGAAACGCGATGGCACGTGAAGTACATACACATGCGGTATCTGTCTTGATATATGCTGTGGTGGGCACGAAGCTCTCTAAGCGCCAACTTATTGAATATAATTACCGGCTAGTGATCGCGCACGTCGGCGTAGAGCGTGGTCGCGATGTACGTGGTGGGCACGAAGCCCTCCTCGCGCGTGGCGGCGCGGCGCACACGCGTCCACCCATCGCCGGCGTCCGTCTCTAACACCAGCAGCTTCTCGCCGCACTCCATGCGCATCGTCGATCCCGTGCCGTTTGCTGGAATTCAAAATTAGAATTTAAAATAAAGTTTTTATATAGTGGATTGGTATTTTTTTCTATATTTCATATTGAAGTTGACTAGGGAATCAACGTGACCTTTTTGAAGGGTACTTTGAATGTATCCATTACTGCTATAATAGCAGTTTAAAAATTGATGATCTTAAAGTACTATCAGAGTAATAAACGGCTAACGTTATTTGGTACGGTTATAGATATGAAAATTGAATATTAATGATCTGACTATTACGTTCGACTCGCTCCGACTAAACGTAGGTCCACTATCTGCATATGAATCAACTTCTCTGATGTTATTTCTATTTACAAATTCAAAATCTTACCATCGAACGCATACAGCGCCTTGCAATACCCCAGCGGCTGGAGATCCGGCTCGTAGTAGTAATCGAAATCTGACTCGTGGTCGTGGTCATGATCGTGGTCATCGTGATCGTCATGGTCGCCGTTAGCGGCGTGGGCGGCGAGGTCCCCGCCCAGGCCGGACTCGGGCGAGCCGCCGGCGGCGCGCGCGCTCGTGTTCGCGTGGTGGGCGCCCGTGCCCGTGCTCACGGACGATTCGGACGCGGACCGCGATAGGGATTCGCTGTTGGAGCCAATACTGAAAATTGAAGGAATTTTGAGTCAATAGATTGTTTGATTTATGACTTCTATACATTTAATTTGTTATTGTCGAATTCGATATACTGTGGACTGTGGACTTTTGCTTAAAATTAGTAAATGATGAATGCGCGTCATTCTTAAAAATACAGCAAGCAGACAATATGGCCGTAACTTGTAGTCTTATCAAGTAAGCAAAGTACGCGAGTTTTATCATATGAATTTCCGCAACATTTGCGTTGCAAAGAATGCGTTATTAAAATGGAATAGAATAACTGGACTGAGCGAGGATATGCCAATGTTGTTTTATCGGTTCTCAAAAACACATTCCTCGTAAAGCATGCTGATGGAAATGCCTAAGACACTCTCCTCCCCTCGCTTATTATTAACGAGCTTTTGCCCGCGGCTTCGCTCGCGTTAAGAAGTATTATTATATACAAACTTTCATCCCTTATTTTAACCCCTCGGGGTTGGAATTTATCAAAATCCTTTCTTAGCGGATGCCTACGTCATAACATCTACCTGCATGCAAAATTTCAGCCCGATCCGTCCAGTGGTTTGGGCTGTGCGTTGATAGATCACCATGTCAGTCAGTCACCTTTGAATTTTATATTATGAATTATTATTGTCATACAAAACGCTATAAGTTCCCATACAAACCTAGTAGCCTGCGTTGGCGCGGTGCCGTTAGTCCGCGCGGGGTGTATCGCGGGCGCGCACACCTGGCTGTTCGCTTCGGCTAGCAGGTCCTCGAACTTGCGTAGCTGTGTCTTTAGCTTCTTCAGCTTGTCGCAGCATTCGTTTAGTTGACCTGTAAGTGGTTGTAAATGAAATTAATGAAATTGTATGAAAATGTTTTATTTCTAAATCATTTAAAAATCAACACTTTCAGAATGTCTACATAAAGTCTACCACCGGTTCAGGTACTTATCCGGCGAGAACCGGCGTAAGAAACTCGAAAGATAAGTCATGTGATGTGGATATATATTTTGATGCTGCAATGTTTTTAAACAAATCTATACATATTATAAAACAAAGTCGCTTTTTTCCCTCATGACCCTTTGTTCCCTTTAATCTTTAAAACTACGCAACAGATTTTGATGATTATTTCAGTGTTAGATAGCCCATTTATCGAGGATGGTTATAGGCTATATTTTATCACGCTAAGACTAATAGGAGCGAGGAAATAGAGGAAAATGTGGAAAAAACGGGGAAAATTATTTGAAAGGGCTAACTTGAACGCGCTAATCTCAGGAACTACTGGTCCGATTTGAAAAATTATTTCAGTGTTAGATGGCCCATTCATTGAGGAAGGCTATATGCTATATTTTATCACGCTAAGACTAATAGGAGAATGTGGAAAAAACGGGGGAAATTATTTGACAGGACTTATCTCGCGAAGTACTGGAGCGATTTTTATGTTATTTGGACCAGATAAGAAGTAGACCACGTGAAGGATCGTAGGCTATCGATTTTGATAATTTTTTCAGTGGCTATATATTTTATACCCGTGCGACGCCGGGGCGGGTCGCTAGTAATATTCATATAATATAATCAATAACATCTTTCTACGTCATTTAACACATTATTATGTATGCGTATATATTTATTGAATTTAATATTTACTTGAATATCGTTTTATTGTTATCTCTTTCGTTTTTTGTGACGACAGAGAAAGTCGTAATTGTTATTAACATTTCAGAACAGGCAAACCAATAATCCAAATTGGTGCCAGTGGGCCTATAAACAAGTCAGGTTATTCCCATCATACGCATTACATAGTGTCAATTTACAGAAGTAGGCGAAGACAATATACTGAAATAAATGCAGCGTGTACGGTGCGGTTGAATATGCGAGGTTTCATATCATTTCACACAACGAAATTTAAAATGCGTCGTGTACGTTGCAGCTGACAACTAATGTGCGATCACCTTTAGGGTTGGACCTCATCTGACAGCACGGAATCGCCTTTTTCCGTCGCCCTTTCTCTTTCTGTCGCTTAGAACTGCCATTTGCTAGACCGAGACAGAAAGCATAATGCGATAGCACGCGGCGGAATCCTCGAGGCTATCGTATTATGCTTTCTGTCTCGGTCTAGCAAATGGCAGTTCTAAGCGACAGAAAGAGAAAGGGCGACGGAAAAAGACGATTCCGTGCTGCCAGATGAGGTCCAACCCTTAGTAGTACACGGTGATAAACGTAAACTAAAGTGCCTACCTTCAACTGTCATGGGGTCACCTAGTGACGGGTTTGTCTCGTATACGCCTTTCATTTTCATTAGACCTTCCATTGCCGCCTGCTCCTGTGCAACCTGAACAAAAATAATAAACATTGGTTACATTATAAATTAAGATTTCTTACATAAATAGTTTTTTTTATATAACTTTTTATGCAAAAAGATACCAGCAACTATCTATCCCCGTTCGTCAGTTTTTACAGTTTGTTATTTTATTTCAAGTTTGTGTTGTCATTAGCAAAACTATTTTAGTTATTGAGACCTGTAATATTCATGTGTTTATGCTATTTTTTTTTTAATTCTCTCTAAAAGTTATGTCCAGTAAGATAAGAAAACATTTAGAAATGCAAATCGATACATACTTGTTTACTAAGCTCCGATATTTTCGCCTGCAATCTCTTTTTCTTCTGGTTCGGCGGCAGATCTGAATAATCCTCCTTTCCATCCACGGACATGTTGTTCTACAATAAAACAATTTATTAGTATGTAAATAACTACATGATACATAATGTTTTTCTATACAGACCTTAAAATTTTAAGATTTAATAAAATCTTAGCTGAAGATATTCAGTAATGTAATAAGTCAAGATGCAAATAATAAGTCCTATCACAGAATACATATTATTAGTTTAACAAAAGAAATCTCACTCCCGAAACCCGGTTAATGAAATAACGACGCAAGCTGCGATACTATAAAGTTGAAATTCCGATACGCAATGCTAAATTGCCTACGGATAAATTTACCTACAAGTGCGCTCTCTTTCTATCGCATAACGCGTACCTTTTCTTACAAAATCAAGGTTTTCGCCTTTTAGAAAACAAAATATATTTTTTTAATTACTATTGGTACGAATAGCAAACCTTTTATAGCAATATCAAATTTCAGTAACCCGACCTATATTTTATAGTAATTTTATATTGATTATAATAGTACAGGAAACTTTTACAATTTAAACATAGTAACATGTGTTTATTTCTGTGTAGTTTGTGTGTTTCTTTGTTTGAAATTGATTTATTTGCTATATTTGTATAGTTTTTATCTACTTTTTGTATTAAAATACATTATTTAACTAAAATAGGTACATTTTTCATCGGCCTTTTTAGGGTTCCGCACCCAAAGGGTAAAAACGGGACCCTATTACTGAGACTTCGATGTCTGTCCGTCTGTTTAACTGTTCATTTTTATATGATTTATTACGATTTTGTCACAGCGGTTAAATCAGTATCATAATATTGTATTAAATTCCTCTATGATCAGTATACAGATTACAGTAGATACGCGACAAATATCTTGCGCGTGCGTCACCGCTTACGCTCGCTTGTGAGTCCCTTATGATTTGCCACCCGCGGGTGGTATAGATCAGTTAACTAAAGCTGGCACGTTCACAGTGCTGTCACTTATGCAATTTCACTATACAGTATGTTTAAAAATTTAATATGTTTGCAACATGATAAAAACTATCGTATAATCTGCGTACGATAATAATATGCTATCGTACATCGTACGTACGCACAAAATTATCGTATGTGCACGATAATTATCGTACGGTTCCGAACGCTGGCCGCTCGCCGATCACACGTTACCGACTTGTAACATCACGCTGTATTTATAAACAGTAGCATATGAAAAACAATAACTGTCCCCTTCACGCTCATAAGATAGGCCGCGCGCGAGAGAGACGGGCAAACTTTTTATGATGCGTATGCAGTACGACGTCACGCCACGCGCCTATTCACAGACACTACACAAACGCAATGTTTAAATGTGTTGATCGTGTCAGCTCTTGTTAACTGACCTGTACTTACAGTTCCATGCCTATACGCGCGAGTGGGACAGACAGGCCTGGTTCTATATTGACCTAACGCTACTTGTCTCTTTCACTCCCCCACGATGCGATGATATTGCTTGTATCGTATACCAGTGGAAACGAGATAGCAATATTATATTCGTGCGCGAGTGTAAGAGACAAGTTATGGTAAATCAATGTATGAATCCTACATGTTTTTAATAGGTATAGTAATCAATCAATTTGCTTATATAGGTAAACATATTTATAGCTATAACTAGCGACCCGCCCCGGCTTTCATTCAAAAACTACAACTTAAATGTTTAAATAAATTAAAAATTTAAATTTAAATAAATGTTTAATTTCATACGTGGGAGAGCCATGCTTCGGCACGAATGGGCCGGCTCGACCGGAGAAATACCACGTTCTCAGAAAACCGGCGTGAAACAGCGCTTGCGCTGTGTTTCGTCGAGTGAGTGAGTTTACCGGAGGCCCAATCCCCTACCCTATTCCCTTCCCTACCCTCCCCTATTCCCTTCCCTTCCCTTCCCTACCCTCCCCTATTCCCTTCCCTTCCTATCCCTACCCTCCCCTATTACCCTATTCCCTCTTAAAAGGTCGGCAACGCACTTGCAGCTCTTCTGATGCTGCGAGTGTCCATGGGCGACGGAAGTTGCTTTCCATCAGGTGACCCGTTTGCTCGTTTGCCCCCTTAATTCAATAAAAATAAAGAAATAAAAAACTTATACAATGTTTATTTGTTTATAAAATGCTATAAAAAAGATGTAACATCTTTTAACGTTATACATGACTAGCATGTAATATCCTGTTGTGTATCAATATAGCCAAAGATTTACAACACCAGCTGATAAAAATAAGTCACTTACCTTCCATCTCTGTTTGTACAATTGGAAACAGACGAAACAGCGATAAATTACAACTCATGGCGGATGGCGCCCGAGAGGAGATATCAAAGTTCCTGGCGCTAGGCGCCTCAGAGGAGATACGAAATATTTGTTCGCAGCTAGGCGCGTGAAATTGCAAAAAATGACACCGCACTGAATCGGTTAATTGAATAAGGATTAATGTTGTATTGGTTAAAATCACTTCGAAAATTAGCCATTATTTGTCGTAAAAAGTAAATAACAAAAAACTGTTATTGTGGGATATCCATAAGAGATTTACGTCATATACCATCGCGGAATTTTCTGTAGACCTTTTCATTGTGTACAATACTTAGTACATTATTTTGGTAAATCTCGTAGAGTTCAGCCTGCGTTTGCAATGTAAGCGGAAAAAAATGAAATTATTTACGACATCACATTAGAAACCTCAAAAATAACAGTATTTCTCCTCTATTTATTGGATGTTTATGACTTGTAAACCTTCCTCTTTAATCACTCTATTCTATCTCTTTTAAAGATTAAAGGGAACAAAGGGACATGAGGGGAAAAAAGAGACTTTGTTTTATAATATGTAGTGAAAAAATCACAACAACGCATTTTAAGGTCTGCATTGAAATGGTAAAAAAAAAGAACACAACTTCAACTTACAATTGAAGACGTGAGTGGAAGAATCGAACAAGTAACATTCCGTAACATACTGACAATAACTCATTTTTAGGGTTCCGTACCCAAAGGGTAAAAACGGGACCCTATTCATGAGACTTCGATGTCTGTCTGTCCGTCTGTCTGTCTGTCTCCAGGCTGTAACTCAAGAACCGCTATAGCTAGACTTCTGAAATTTTCACAGATTGTGTATAATATCTGTTGCCACTATAACAACAAATACTAAAAATAAAATAAAGTTAATATTTTAGGGGAGGCTCCTATACAAGAAACGTCATTTTTTAGGCCTTTTTTGCTCGTAATCTATAATGGTAACAGTTAGGTACTTACTTGAAATGTTCACAAAATTCTTAATTACTTATATTTGTACTTTAATAATTAATAATATTGCAATAAAATTAATATATGGGCTCCCATACAAAAAACACAATTTTTTGTCAACTTTCACTCTATACCGGTACCTTCGTGCGCGAATCTGACTCGCACTTGGCCGATTTTTTCCTTTATTATTTTCATAAAACTTGTAACGTATCTACTTCGTAATCTAGCTAATATATCTGGCTACTCATATAATCCACAGTTTTTCTATTTCAAATAATTTTTCCAGCCCTAAGCCTTTCATTTAAGCAAAAAAACGAGAAGTTTTTTTCATGTTACTTACCTTATTCTTCCACTCACGTCTTGAATTATTATTACAACACATCTTTGAGAACAATCAAATAAAATTATTAATATTAGAAGTTAGTAAAAGCTAGCTGGTTATGAGTATTAAAATATGTATTAATATATAAATATAAATGGTAAAATGAACAATTTTTTTAACAATTTCTTCTTACAAACTATCCACATATTTACACTAATCTGACTGATCGTGCACTTAAGATTTGTAACACTGACTCTGAAAAACACCCAACAAGGACCAAACCTAGTGATGGCAAACTACAACAGAAACCAATGGAAGAATCGATTTCAAAAATGTACAGAACAGACATTGAAAATATTTTTTAATGATATTTCCAATGTGATAGGATTAAAAATTGTAAATGATTTGTATGTTAATATTCACAATGGGACTAGTAATAGTGCATTATGAAGAAACACGGCGCAGTATATGCATCTTAGGGTCTGTTTCAACGCTTCCTGATAAGGCTATCCACCACTTAACTTGACACATAGAGTATGGAGAATCTGTCAAATAAGCCTATCGGGCACCTTATCAGGAGGCGGTGAAACAGGCCCTTAGTCTATTAATGTGGTGGATCAATCAGAGCACAGAGGCCACAGGGACGCATCTTGCATCTTTATGTACAAAATATATCTAGAACATAACATAATATTATAGCGTGTGCAAATAAATGGCCGATGTTTTTGATCAAAATAAATGATATTATAAAGCTGCATTGTGCATGTACAAAAAAAATCTATGGCTGCTCTGAACTTTCAAAAATCGATTCTCGAAACCGTGACCAACTTCAGACAAATCACACATTGCCATCCCGGTAGACTGAATCACGTAAGTCCATTAGATTCTTCCAAGCAAAACTGAACTATCCACCGATGCTGTTAGTTCATATTCGCCAGAGCTCATAACCATAATATTCCAATCATCAGCTTCGGAGCGCACGCGAAAATGAACCTAAAACACCTACGATAAGTCACAATTTCGCTTGAACATTCCAGGACACGTGACAGTCACATGAACACCACACACAACTGACCTTGAGAGAGTTGCACGCCTCAATAATCTTCTGTTGCCAAAGCAATACAGCGCGCGGGGTGGGGAAGCAAACAAATGAACATTAAACAGGGAATAAATATAAGACTCGCGCCGTTCCGAGGAGAGTCCAGAATATAAAATATAGCGTAAGGCAAAAGAAAAGATAATATTAGATAAAATTGGGACAAGAGGGTACATACAAGACTATAGTCTATAACGCTGGCAACAAATTAAGAGACTTTGAACTTGCTTCGGAAGCACGGAACATGACAATAATAATGTGCTGGGCCGTGACCACTCTTGAAGGTCTGTTTTATTAATCTTTCGATAGCTAATATCTTTACCCCGTCTTGAGATATACATAATATTTACATACCGTCTTGTCCCAATAGTTAATCATCAATATATTTGGAATAAAAGAAAATAATATTTTAATTGTGAGTGTGCTTAGAAACTGAAGTACATAATAATTGTAATTAAATAATAGTTATTAAATTATACGCCTGGATAAATGAAAGAGCAGGCGAAACAATCATTTGCATCCGTCTCATTTTTTGTCTCGCTTGCTCTTGTACTCTTTTCTTGCTGTTACCATAGCAAACAAATGAAGTTGGTATGTGAAATTACTATGTCCATTTTACGTCATACGTTATTGGTATGAAAATGAGAAACAAGGAAAGCATAAAATCATGCGTGAATAAAACTCATCGGCGAAAAAACTTACTTTTTCGTATGGCGCCGCCGGCCAAAAATAATATTTTGTTGAGCGTGAACCCAAGTAAGGTAGGGGTCATAGGGTAACAAAAAATATAATATTAGTACCAAATAAATAATGCATAAATAATATCTGACCAATACCAATTAAACTTAGGCCATAAAAATAAAGTAATAAATCATAATTTATGTTTACTTAAATACATGCTAGAAATATCTGTAAAATAATATTGTCTATAAGTCATTAATATTATAGTAAAAAGCACAAAGCCCATATTCAATATAAGCGCACAGCCCCATCGTCCTTAGAGAGTTTAAATTAAAAACGATATCTTTAAATATATCGCATGGCCAAAAGTAAATTTTTATGAAATATAGAATGTCTTGATGTAAAAGAGAGAAGATAGTATCAATTCATAGTTATTTCTTTAATTACTACGCTATAATTTGTTAATATTAAGTAATAAAAATATCCATTAGGCCGTGTTTCCACCTGCAAGACAACTGTCGCGAGAAGGTCCAGTCTGTCTGGCAGCAGCTTGCAAGTGTAAACGCCGTAGCAAGCGCTGTCACGACAATTGTCAAGCGCTTCCTGCGAGTAGTTGTGACAGCATGTCTAAACATGTCTGCGAGGACTTACGACAGATCTTGCTGCGGGTCACCGCAGATATACGGTCTCGTTTCGTATAGCATTTATCCGCGAGCATCTCGCACGACATTTATTGCAGCAATAAATTGCAGGAATTAGTATGAAATGTAAACAATATTGCAAGAAACTCACGCAAGACTTCCGCGAGTTTGCTTGCAGGTGGAACACGGCCTTATGATTGCATCATTCGAATATCACCAGTCTTCGGACCAAGCATTACAACTAAAATTGACTTTATCACTCTCTCTTCTCATTTCTAGATAACCCACCATATTTGCCGCGAGCGCCCGCGACCGACAAAAATTCAAATTAAATGCCACTTTGTGAGACAGGCTATAACTTTCATTTTACTCTACGCCACAAGCGGCGGCAACATGGGTCACCACACACATTTCAGTAGAAAATGATACCTATAATCATAAAATGGCATTCCATTTGATCTTTTGTCGGTCGCGGATAGCCACGTAAAAGATCGTAACATTTTTGGATTTGCCACGGCAAAACCACCCTTATCCTCACCTTATTAGAGCTGAATATGGACAGCAGGCCGCCGCGCTTCTTCACCCTATTGGCGGAGACGGTCCCGCGTACCGTGTGCGGCGCATGTGCGGGCGCGTGCGTACCGTCCGTCGCGTCGCACTCCGCCGCCGCCTCGAAGCGGAAATCCTCCGGCGGGACGAAACCCGACTTGTACCGTTCTATCACTAGCTGTGTGTCCTGGAATTGATAGAATATATACAATACAGTATAGAAGAAAGTAGTAGTACATGCGTAAAAATGTACTACGCGTACCTACGTAATTTGGTCCCGTTTTGTCAAGCTCAACTGACAGATCACAAATTACATTGAATTGGCATATTCCGACCAAATGACGTAGGTAATAGGTATGTCAACTGCCTATGAATCAATTTCTTCGATGGTACAAGACAACCCGAGACTTTAGGAAAATTGGTACCAAAGATACTGCGGGAAAACGTATATTTTGCCGCGACAACTTGGATGACCTCTACAATATTGTAATAAAATCTAGGCCAAATTAGTTAATTCGATCAGAGCACAAACAATAACAATTATACAAATAACTAGATGACGCCCGTAACTACGTGGCGTCAAAATTTTACTGCGCGGGAACCGTACATTTTTCCGGGATAAAAATTATACTATGTACTTCCCCGGGGCTCATAGTATCTCCATACCGCCCTAGCGACATAGTTTAGTTCACGGATGGATCAAGGAAAGACAACCGTGCGGGAGCCGGATTCTACGGAGGCAGGGCACCAAAGGGCAAATACGCCTGTTTGGGGGAGTTTGCGACCGTGTTTCAGGCTGAAGTCTTCGCTATCCTCGGTTGTTCATTAGAAAGCCTGGAGATGGCCCTAGTTAATAAAAACGTCTTTATCTTCTCCGATAGTCAAGCTGCACTTAAAGCACTGACTGCCGCAGAAGTCTTGTCCAAATTAGTTTTGGAATGCATTGAGACGCTAAACATACTGGGAAGGAACAACTAGTATGGGTTCCGGGCCACAGCAACGTCCCCGGCAATGAAACCGCTGACGAACTAGCTAGGCTTGGGGCCGAGAGTCTCATATATGGCCCGGAACCAGTCTGTGGTATAACTCCCAGTACCACAAAGCAAGTGCTCAAGGAATGGGGTCGCAGACTATGCAGGAAGCAATGAGCTGAGACCCCTGGCCTTGAACACTCCAAGGCACTAATTCCTGGCTTCAACAAGAAACTATCAGAATTAGTGCTCACCTTGGGTAGGAACCAATTAAGAATCCTTACCAGAAGCCTAACTGGGCACTACAAGCTCAACAAACACCTAAACAGAATGGGTATTTGTAGCATAACGACTTGCAGATTCTGTGAGGAGGAGGATGAAACACCTATTCACCTTCTCCTCGACTGTCCTGCTCTACTACAGAGCAGGAACAGGCACCTTGGTCGCCACGAATACTCATCCACAGAGGAAATTCGTGGCACCAACCCCAACCATATCGTTCAATTTATGAGCAGTATTGGGTTGGGGCTGATTGAAGGAGTCGGAGTCAATAAAAAAAAATCCATACCAAATTTCAGCAAAATAGGTTCAGCAAAACGAGGTATACCTCTTTCTCGTTGATATTATTGGCGGCGCTCTCCATGCCGATGAGACACTGCATGATGATGGGGAACACCTTCCGCTCCACGTCCACCGAACTCAGCATAAAGTTCTTTATATTCTTTATCCGCTTCTCGTCTAAATCCTGAAATAAAACAAATTTATATTAGAAAATTATGTTTCATTTAAAAAAACACGTGAAGGCATAAAACTGAAGTCGTTTTGCCATAGAGTAAAAGTACCTAAAATAAATTTTGCGTGTATTTTACGAGTAAAGTTTCTTTTTGAATCCACATCAAAATCCGTTATGTAGTTTTAAAGAGAAAATCAAGAGTTATAGGAGCAGACAGCGGGAAGAGACTTTGCTTTATGTATAGTAAAAAAAATAACATTTAAACAACCCAGTCGGATGCATTTATTATGAACTCACTTCATCCTGAAATACTCACATGCAGGCGTATAAAAATAGAGGTTTTCACTTATTTGTGTTTGCGACCCGCTTGGCGACGAGCCAAGGCGGCGCCATGCTAAGAGGGTGCGCTGAATTGTGTCAAAGTTTAAATTACTTGTTCCGAGTGCCTAAGAGCACGGCCATAATTGTCACAGCCCTATTATTCTGTGCTATAGCTGCTACATCACATTTTAATGGGCCGTAAATATAATAAAAGTCGACGTTAAATTATACAACATACAGCTACCAGTCGAGCGTTTCTAAAAAAAATTGTACCAAATATGATAAAATAATAAATTTGTTTAAATATTACTGATTTTTTTATTTTAAGATATGGGTAAATGTCAATGAAATTTGAAATAGGGGTTGTTTTCAGATATAAAATGTTTATAAATAGCAAAATCTATTATTAACTATTATAATATTTCCTATTTTGTTACCTTTACTAGATTACGTAAATTCAATGTTGAATTGTGTTATTAGAAATTTTATTTGATTAAATGGGATACTAAAACAAAATTTAATTTGTTTTTAAAATATAAGTTACCACTCAAAAGTAACAAAAAAGGAAGTAACAAAAAAAGTTAAATAAACTTTTCAACTTGTATATGCATACAACTAAAACTAATACTCGTTTATGATTTGACTTATGAAATCAAAATTGGGAGATTTAATGGATCTAAAGGCGAAATAATAATAATATTAGAGCTTACCTGCGTTTCTAGGGTGACAAAGACTGGGAATTTTTTGGACCACTACGCTAATAGACAACCTTCTGTTCGCGCACGTGGAACGTAAAAGAAATATCAAAACGAAAATAAGATGGATTCCGAGCTTAACAATTTTGCCACTATACTAAAACATATTTATACCAAAATACACTCCAAAATTTTAAAAAATATGGTCACAAAAAAGGAATTTCAAAGAGGAACTTTTTCCGCGATACAATAAAAATATTATTTATTATATAAATTTGTTCTAATACGACCAAATATTCTTTTTAAATGATTTATGGTCTTGCAGCCCTAAATAAATACATAAGTTGTTTCAAAAATTTTAAATACATATGCGGCAAACGCTGCTTGTAGTGCAAGCTATATAACGCTGCTAGTTCATCGACGTCGCGAATTGCAAAAATCTTTCACCAACTGTGCTTGACAGCTTGGCTCGCCTGTCGGCCGACAAGAATGTGATGTTTGCTCCCGTGATTAATTATGATGTTTTACCGCTGAGTATTTAGAGGGAAGAGTCAGTATTCAAAATGCATCTCGGTCTCAAGACAGGCTCAGTGATTGGTTGGCTGTCAAAATTTGGACCAATCATAGAGCTGAACCGCGTCTTGAGACCGAGATGCATCTTGAGTACTATTTATACCGGCCTTAGACTCAGCAAATACGTGCAATAGGATTCTTCATCCCCGCAAAATTCAAAAGCATTTTCTCGGCATTAAAGAAAGGTTGACTTGCTTGTAGGGGTTTAAGCACATGCGGCAAGCGCTGCTCGTAAAGCCCCCCAAACCCCCTCTAATTTTGCGTAAAAACCCACCCCCTATCTGCTTACCTACAGCTGTTTAAACACATGCAGCAAGCGCTGATCGTAACCCCCCCCTAATTTTGAAAAACACCCCCTCCCTATTGGCTCACCTGCAGCTGTTTGAACACATGCGGCAAGCGCTGCTCGTAGTGCTGCCGCTGCGCCTCGTTGGTCTTCCGCAGCTGGTCCATGTACTCCTGTTTCGCGTCCTCGCACGCCTGACTCCGGAGTTTCATGTTCGTCTTCTGTTTCTCCACCTCCGCTCGACTGGAACAAGAATAATAATCGTTAAATTCAATAATTTAACAAGACTTCATAGTACTTGTAACACCGACGACATAGTACTTGTAAGAGCTGGAACACATACTTCTGCGAATTCGTATGAATCGCAATGTCATTTCTAGTATGAGTTTTGTCGCAGATGCGAATTCGCAGTTTTGTGTGTTCGCCCTTAGTTGCTTTGGCCAGAAGCCATTGTGAATATGGTAAATTTCATAGGCAAATTATTATTATAGATCTTTGTGTTTATGTTATATATTCTAAAGGCTGGCATAATCCGACAATATTACATATTATTGTCAGCCATCTGCCAATGATTCCTATGAATTTTCCCCAATAAGATTAAGCTCCTATTTGGTGTGTGGTAAGCATAGTGATAAGTCCGGACTATCGCAATATACAAGCGATCAATAAAAATTACGGTCACATAAAAATGATTGTTTCGGTCGTAATTTTAAATTGGCTTAAAAGGGGTCAATACAAACACAAGTAAAATATACCTCAAGTAGGGTTCCGTTTTTGATAGAATAATAAATTAAAAGCATAGACGAGACATAAAGGAGAGCAAACATTTATGCCAATACTGAATAGCTTATGCATTAATAAAAGGATATAGGCAGTGCCGCTCGTTGTTAGCTTAATCATTTCGAGAGCCACCCCGTCCTTTGAAAAAAAATCACCCTTTTCGACCAATACATTATTGGAGTATCTACTCAAAAACATAACATAGAAACAGTAAAATGTAATCGTTACCTAATGAAAATATTATATTTAATCTAAATGACTCAATTTTTTCAAAACTTTCAACCAAACCCATAGCACAGATTAATAAATACTATTGTAATACCTAGTACACACTTGTCGTTTGCTAGACAGACATCGTGCCACTCAGAAGAATTAACTTCATGGATAAGTCAGTTAAGTCAATAAGTACTCGTGTAAACGAAGCCTTAATTTAATGACTGAGGCATGTCAAACACAATTTGGCACAAATACGATAAACCAGTCGGGTCAGACAGGGCCTTATTGATCCAAACGATTGACTCACACGGATACATTACACGGGGGTATACCATTTCGGTAGATTAAAAACATACAGTAGACCATTTTTAGGGTTCCGTACCCAAAGGGTGAAAACGGGACCCTATTCAACATTCAAATTCGGGCTTCAATGTCTGTCTGTCTCCAGGCTGTATCTCAAGAACCGCTATAGCTAGAGTTCTGAAATTTTCACAGATTGTGTATATCTGTTGCCGCTATAACAAAAAATACTAAACACAAAATAAAATTAATATTTCAAGGGGGCTCCCATACAAAAACACATTTTTTGGTCTATGTTTGCTCTATAACAGTACGGAATCCTTCGTGCGCGAGTCCGACTCGCACTTGGCCGATTTTTTATACAGAGTGTAGTTGCAAACTTAGCGAAACAAAGTGATAATACTTTAAGAGTGTGCAATGTGCAATGTGCATGTCGTCCCTTATATTATTGTATAGGCAAATTCATAACGTGATGGGGGATTTCTCAACAAGGGACAGAAGTCAACAGTAACTTTCAGCGCTGCTACTTTCACAGTGGACTCTATTTATGAGACTCTATTTATGAGAGATAATAAATCTCCAGAAATAGACGCACGCATACTTTTGCATGATCTCAGATTGACTTGAAATAGCAAAACAATGAAGAATGGCGTTTCACGCCAAGAACTTATATCTGTGTTGAACGACTTTGATTTGATGAAACGGCTGAGTCACATTACTGAGTGTTGATATGTATATTGTGGTTTCGACCCTAAATCAAATTGAGTGTGTGTATGACAACATTCAGTAAATATACGGAACTGGACAATCTGCTTGTTTGGATAAATTGGACAACCTTGAAAGTGTGTCAATTGCAAAATCTGCGAACTGCATGCTACCGGCAATCGGCATGTTTTATTTTGAAACTCGGAAAAAGATTATCATTGAGCTATAGCTGCTTTGATTTTTGTGATCATTAAAATATGACCAAACAGGTATAACTAACATCTGATTGGAGTATTTCTTCACGGCATGTTACATGATATTTATTTATCTTTACAAACTGACTATTTTTATGAATAAGGGAATGTCCACAAAAAGGAACTATTTAAATTTTAAAGTATACTTCACGGGTTTAAATATGAGCCTAAAGTAGAGACCGTAGCTGTCAAAAACCTTTTACCTTAATGCAAGTAAACCTGACACCTGCGCCCATTGTAAATACTCGTACCTTTGTAATCCTCAAAGGATAAAACCCATGAACTGCACAATATTCAGTAGAAACTAAAGATTACAGGTATTTAAGGTGACGCCGCCGACGAATTTTCTATGAGAGGCCGGGCCGGCCAAAACAATGGAAAGGGCGTAAGCGACAAAGTGGTTTTTGTCGCGTAATTTATAAAAACCATAAATGCATTTCGTACAAGCTATGAGCAAATTAAAGTGTATGCTTGAACCAATCTATGTACGAATTTTGGAAGCTTAAATCACTCTCCTCTGTTGGCAAAATAGGAATCCCTTTTTTTACAGAGGTCATATTGATTGATTATTCTGTGCTATAAAAGTTGACCAATCGTGTTATGCTATGGGTAATTCAAAGGCAAAGACATGATGAATACTGACAATGAATTTTAATTTCTTAGCTTTAGTCATTCCTGAGAAAAATCGATATCGCTACAGCCAAATTATCAAGGCGTCGCTTTAATATAGTCCGGACTCCGTTCGCGCAGTAGAGAGGTCTATCGCTATAATTTGTTTTCCGCTGTTTGTCTATTTTACACGCCCACTTAGATATCGGTATTGAAACCCCTTTAAGGCGCTATATTGAAAGTAATTTTACCGCAAGGGCAATTTTATACTTAATTTTTATGACTATAAAGTCGTGATACGCTGCGGCCAGAAGCTATCGGCTCGCTCGGAAAACATGCGAAAAACGTAATTTTAATTATTTAAAAAATAACTAGGAGCATTTAAGAAAAATGCTTCTATACGATTTTGAGTTGCAAAGGTGTCTATCAATTAGACTAATTTCCTACAATACATCTATTTTCGTTTAAAAATAATCTTCAAATTTCGTATTTTTAAGAGGTCATTTCGATCGAGAAATGTATCGAGGCAAAATACATTAATCGTGTTTCTGGTTCTTCTCAAACCTAGATAAGGCTATGAAGATATGTATTTCTCATTAATTATGAATTATGAATTACCAGATTTGTAACATTTCTGAGGGTCCTATAGTATTACGTCAAAAAGGACAGTTTTTTCAATATAGCGCCTTAAAGAAAAATGCAGCTCATTAACATTTGCGACGTAATATGAAACCAATATTTTTGGATGCGAATGAAAAAGACAAAAAGCGTTAAGTCAATGAATGAAATCAATTCTGGACGTTCACCTATAAGAATATGATCATCAGGCTCAAATCTATAACGATTCTGTCATGGTAACTTCAGTCATGATGGTTAATTGTTACTTTTTCCTTCTGCGGCACATAGTTAGTCTTTGGGGCAAAAGTTCTGCCCTAAACTAAAGACTAGCTATAAATTATAATACCCTTGCCATCATGCATTTTCAATTTTCTAGGACACTACCTTAAATGGAAGTCAGCGTCCGCCTTCTGGAAGGCGTCCAAAGCCCGGTCGGACTCCCTCGCCGCCCGCTCGTACGCCCGCCGCGCGCGCTCCAGCGCCGCTATCGACGAGTTGAGGACGGCCATCTGTTTCGCTCCCTCGTTCAAGTGTTGCTGAAAAGGCGTACTATACGTTTAATCAGTGAATCGGTGTGTAAAACATCTTTAATGGCTGGACAAGAGGTGAAACAACTGAAGTCAGTTTCCCATAGAGAGAAATATGGGAAAGCGGCTATAGGAATTGGGAAATACGTCTATTGCGGCTTTTCCACTTTGACCCGTGAAGATAGTCCATCCCATGATATTATGTGTATTTGGTTTTGGGCAAATCTCTCTATGGTTTTCTAGGTTCGACTATATCTTCGCATCATGATAGCGATCATAGCTTACTTAAACAGGGGTCAAAAGTATTATGACATCCCGACTTCGACATTAAATTTAGACAAATTTAAATAATTTAAACAGCTCAATTTAGAAAAAGGGGTCATAAAAACTCTAATTTATCAAGTGGATCATTAGGCAGTTATTCCTTACGACTAAATCTGATTCTTAGATAAGCTATTTCCCTCGTTATGCCCTTTCTAAGCATTGAAAGCGTATTTTCCCAAACAATAACTACTGACTCAAGCGAATAACGATGTAATACTGTTTGTTTACAAATTGCACATTCATAGCGCATTACGTCGTTATCACAGACAACATCTCACCTTTCTTTCCTCACGTAACTCCTTGGCGAGCAAATGCAACTCTCTGACTACGTTCGACTGTAGATTCTCCGCGACGACTTCTCTTTGGCCTGCGAAGTCGTTTAGCTCCTGTAGTAGCAGCCTGAATGCTTTGCATGGTGTGTACCTGCAAAAAAAGAAAAAAATATTTAAAAAAATTTGAATGGTTTGAACTTCCGTTGTTTGACATTGGTTATTTTGTGTTGTAACTAAAAAAATATTGATAAGCCCCGACTAATCTAAAAGCATTTGAGTCCTAGTCTATATAGAGCCGAAACCTAAATAAAAACTATCGTATGTCACTGCCCGGGATTCTCTGCCTAAAGCGTGAACACTGAACCTGGTAAACCCTTTTGCATTTAATATTAGTATGTATGATGTCAAAATACTTACTGGTATTCGTCTTCTTCTTTTCTTTTTGGTTGATAATTTTTGACAAGCCTTCTGTAACAAAACATACGTTTAAATGTTGCATTTCGTTAAAGTTGAAATCATTATTTGGTCGATTACAAAGTAGAGATTAAGGAGAAAAGAACTTCTGAGGGTCTTATCTCCATTTTATTCTCACATTCGAATTTGGAATGTTCATCAACTTCACGTGTTCATATTCTCAGGTTGTTAAAACTTTCGCTTGCTATGCAACAATCGGTAAATCCCTTTACTTGTTAAGTCAAAGCCTGGATTTTGGACCAATTAGTAAGGATTTAGAAAAAAAAAAATATAACGATTCATTTTTAAATTCGTTTGCAATTAGTTAAAACACGCGTTTTCCACCCAAACGTTAATATGACTAATGAGTCATCTGTCATTGGCCTCATTAAGTAAACAATATATATAAAGAAACAGAAACTTGTTAGTAAATAACGTATACTCTGGCTTTGCGACAGTGTTTAAGGCTGATTTACATTGATACAGTAGCTGGCGCCAGCATCACTGGATTTTTTTATTTTATTATTTTTATTTATTTACTGATTATTTAAAAAAATAGTATTTGATGAAACTTTGCTCTTAAATTTTTTAACACGCGAATAAAAATTTGAAATTCGTAAATCTCTGGTATGAGACGCGATTCACAAAAATAAAAATACTGTAGTGTAAATACTTAACCAAAGTATTTTTCAGTATGGACAAAAGGTGCGGAAATCATATAGGAAAGGAGAAAAAAAATTAAGTCTAAATATTTTAAAACATTAAAATCTCAGGAACTACTTGAATTGTAGGAATGAAATAAAGTACAAAATTTGTGTCTCTTAATCCTTCAGGCCCCGCGCGAGCACCGGTGATCGCGACAACAATAGAATACAATAGCAATTCCTGGAAATTCCGACTGAAGTATTAATGATTAATCTAATCAGCTGGGTAGCAAGTTTACAAACCCTCGTAAATATTTTAAATAAAATAATTTCGTTTTTAGGAAGTCAAAAAATGACCAATTTAAAAATTGATTTTCTCAAAAACGAAGTAAAATGCGCACACGGGAGTTCTACTCTTGCATTTGAAATATAAGACGCCATCGACTCATTGCATTAACTTAGTCATGTCCGATTTTGGGGATTTCTAAAACACTGTGCGTTGTGGCAATCGCGATTATCCATTATGGCCCTTATTGGCCACAATTTTAAAGACTATCAGGGTTAAAGGAGCGGGAAATTAGTTTTGCTTATTGTAGGCTTTCCGCGTAGGGCTTTCCGTGTAGATACGCGCGTGTTTTGCTGAAGCGTTTGGGAAAATACGCGACGCGAAATTTTTTGCATAAAACGCGCACGTCTTAACGCGCCCTTAAGCCTATAGGCTCATTACTGGCCATGACGTAAAAGGAAAACTACGCAGAAACACCATAAGTTGCAGGCTAAACTAGTCACACTGTGGTGTGGTAAGCGGATTTTATTAATGATCCCATAATCCGTATTGAGCCGTGAGTATTATATCATTATCTTGCCTCGCCCGAGGCTTACTTCAAGGTTATTTAGGGAAAACTCTTGACCCTGTTTAGTTGTGCGTTTTAAAAAATAAAGTTTACTTCTCATACGCCGCTCGATAATACAAAATGGAAAACGGAATTGCCATAATACCTATAATGCCAAATGAAAACGCAGCTAAATTACAATATGTATTAGCAAAATATTTTAAACTCTCGTGGTCGTTTTAAGCGTGAAGATAACGGAATGTAATGCTTCATAGCCTTATCATTAGGGATTATTAATATTCCACATTTTAACAGCAAATCCCTTAGCATATTATTATCATAACGAGTAAAAGAAAGCAAATTTCTAAGGCACATCACACCGAAAAGGTCTCAAGAGTCAAGTAACACGTTCAAACAAAACGAGGCCCATAACCTGATAATTTGAATAAATTTTGTCGCTAAAGGTCGTGGTTCTCAGACAGCGTGCAAAATTCACTCTGCTCATTATGATCTGTCTCATTGTATGAATAATTAATTCATAATTTTTTCAACCGTTCGCAAAGCGTGAAATCAAATCGGATTTACAGCCTCATTTTACTAGGCACTAACAAATTAGAATAGCAAATAAAATTATTACGATGTTACGGAACTAATGAAATGAAATTACTTTGTAATCAATTTTAGGGTTCCGTACCCAAAGGGTAAAAACGGGACCCTATTACTACGACTTCCTTGTCCGTCCGTCTGTCTGTCCGTCTGTCTGTCTCCAGGCTGTATCTCAAGAACCGTTACAGCTAGAGTTCTGAAATTTTCACAGATTATGTAGGTACCTACATATCTGTTGCCGCTATAACAACTGAACTGGAAACAAAATAAAATTAATATTTAAAGGGTAAGGCTCCCATACAAGTTACAACAAACATGTTTTTTTTTGCCTTTTTTGCTCGATATCAATAATGACAACAGGCAGGCAGTTGAAATTTTCACAGAATCCTTAATTATATGTGTACTTTAATAATTAATAATAAAATTATAATAAAATTAAAATTAATTTTAAAATTCCCATACAAAACACATAATTAGGGAGCTGGCGAGCATTTAGGTATATGATTTGCACAAGTTTCACATCGAGGTAGATTGCAGTTTACGTCATTACGAATTGATTTGGTCCAGTCAATTAAGGTCCTACGTCGCCGCGTTTTCGCGTTACAGCTGATTGAAGTTGCTTAAAAAATGGGGGGACATTAAATCATTTGCACCTGTATGCCTCTGGGGTTCATGGTCACAAACAGCTTGGAAACGAAGAAAATCGAAGAGGCAGACATTCAGGGCTCTGCATTATTATGGGGCGGAGTTGTAAAAATGTTTAAAAAAAAACTCTACTAAGTAGTCCTGCGGAGACGTAGTTAACAGGTAGAGTCCGAATATTTCTGAATACTTCCGAATACTTCGTGTTTAAAATTGAATTTTGTACTTCTAGCTTGGCGCGAGCGTCGGGTTGAAAAAAAAATTTCAAAATATGGTCTGCCTTTGAAATATCAGAGGCCTGAACGTCTGCCTCATCGAGTTTCTTGGTTTTCATGATAAATTCAAACATCAATCCAAGAGGCAGACATGTGCGCATAATATAACACTTATTTTATTTTTTACATATTTTTTGAAACGCTGTCCATAGCGAACGCAGAGGCAACATGCTGGCTGACTATTTTTCTGTGGTCCTTCTCATTGTTATTAATCGAACAATTTCAATCTGCCAAGTGTGCACTTCATATCTAAGAGTTTTTTAAGTCATAAAAAAACTTAAAAAATTGAAAACTAAAAAATTTAGAGCCCTGGATGTCTGCCTCTACGAATTTTTGTATTTACAGGATGACTTTGATCATCAGCCCCAGAGGCAGACATGTGCATATAATATCACCCACCTTTTTCTTTCAACATTTTTGAAACGCTGTAAATTGACAACGCAGCGCCACCATGGTGGCAGACGAGGTTCTTGATGTTTCTTAGGGTATAATTATCACTATTAATAACGTCTGCCATGTCACATGTGTGCTGATCATATATAAATTTTGCTCGCCAGCTCCCTAGCTAACAACTTTGGACCTATTTTTCTCTATAACTCGAACGGTACAGAACCCTTCGTGCACGAGTCCAACTCGCACTTGGCCGATTTTTATTCTATTGATACTGTATAATCATAGTACTCGTTCTGAGTAAAGTCAACTGTTCTTCACTTAACACTTTACTCAGAACAAGGGTTCGATTTCAATGGGAAATAATAATTGCCAAGTTTAAGTTTTTGCATTAGACTTTTTGTGGTATCTTGATAATTTATAATAAACAACAATTGCTTGCTATTCATAGCCAATGTTATTCTTTAACTTCTAAGAGTAAAATATGCCCAGTTTCTAAGGTTTTTTGGCGAGAGTTTATGCATTAGCGCTTTTGATTCAACCACCGTACTTCTGACAAATCCTCATAAGCTGAGCGAAAACTGAAAGAGAAAAAGAAAACAGGAATTGACGCTCTCTATTCTCTTTCGCTATACTTCTTCATTCAATTTCTATAACTTCTACACACTCAAAACTCCTGAATCTTATCTCCTAGGATTATATAACTTATATTATTTACCTGAGTTTTCCAGCGTATTCCAGCTCTATTGCACATCGTTCCTTCACGAAGTTGCCGTATTTGTCTAAGAACTCGATACCTTTGTGTGTATGGGCGGCTAAGTTATCGTACTGATCCTGTGAACAAAGAGAAACTATGGTTACTTATGATATTAAAAAAACAATATTGATTTACAAACAATAGATGCGAATCACATGATGACAGGCGATGATCGCCACATAATACTTGGTAATGGACAATTATGGTATTTGGTGGATAACAAAATTAAATACAAGAGTTACAAAGTGACGTCAAGTACACAATATAATTTCATACAGTTGACTACTTTCATTCTAAGTCCCCTGAATCGAAACAATGCAGTACCACGACGAATGATTTAAACTCATCTATGTACTAAATAGGATGTAGAGCTAGTTGGATTTTAACTATATTTTAAGAACACGACAAAGATACCCTGATATAACATCAGTCAGGTAACTTCGCTTCGAGCCGTAATTTTGCCAATTTTCTGAAAGACCGTGGCATAGTAGAGCCACGTTCGTGTCATAAAAACGGAGGATGTAGCGATACGAACGAGTCAGGAACTGGCGCAACTGATAACGTACATTATAGTCATTTTGTTGTCACTCGGTGACTAATTAAATTATGAATATAGTGCCTATTGTCGATTGTGATTTATAGCTGTTATATGTGATATTTATTAGATACAAGTTTGTTAGAACAGTCGCCTGATATGACGGCTGATAGATTTAAGTACCTACATAATAAACAGACGAACATATTTAACCTCCACCTTTTTGGAAGTCGTTTAAAAAAGCTTAAAAGTTTTATAAACGCTAAAGTTAACTTACTAAGTTTTTACTTGTTTATATTTTTTTTTTACTCAACTTTCATTGTCAGAATCTCGATCAGAATAATCCGTTATCTAGAAGAATATTTCATATTCATATCCTTTATTTCCAAGAAATTGATACAATGGTGTTCTTAGCAGTGGCGAGGGGTGAATATTTTGAGAAGGGAAGCCGGAGTAAAAAATCTACTTACCAATTTTGGTAATTTATAATTGAATGACATGCTTTGAATTTTCAAAACTAAGTTTGGAAAACAAAGTTTCCTTCGACAACAAAATATAATCTGTCAGACAGCAGTCTTTCTGAATTAATGCCATATTTTCCGAACTACACGATTACGTCGTACGACTCACAATTCACAAGTCACAATATAAATTAATTTAATTCACGACACTCTTCTAAGTTCTAACGCTAAAACAAAATTTAAATTCGACAAAACAAAACAAACGACATGTTGTTTACAAACACACTATCCGCCATATTAATATGTCAATCTAAAAACCAGCAAAATAAAAATGTATTACGCGCCTGTCATATTTAGTACCGCTAAAGGCATTCTTAATAAAGTCGTATTACAAAAAATCCTACCAAAATAAAATGTATTACGCGCCAGCAAAAGTATAATGTCGCTACATTCATTCTTAAATTCGAATCATAACAATTTTACTTCATGACTCATCTATCTCGCTTGCACTTGTGCGTTGCTAATTAACCTTTCTCCGTAATAACTCGTCGGGCATCGAGTTATTTCCAAGTATATATCGCGCGTGCTAGAACGAGACAGAACATGACGACCAGTTCACAGGAATGAAAAGGACAGATGCTTACTATGAACTGTCGTTGTATGGAGAAATAAGCCGCTAATCCTGCGGCTTATTTGATTCTCTGCGGCCGCACATTGCATTGCCTTTTAAAATTTGTAGGCGATAGTTATTAATTCAAACTATGTATTTCAAGTGAGAGAAAAATTTATTGCATATAACATTGTGAATTCAAAGTTTTTTAAGTAGGTATGTAAAATATTTATTAGATAAATATGTCGTTGGCCCGTATATTTGATTTTTCTAAGCCCTAAGGGAAGCCGATGGGAATCGGGTTATATGGACGCTTCGCCACTGGTTCTTAGGAATGAAGAGTTCGAATAAAAAAATACAATGATAATTCCATCTGTTCGACGTTCCTTTATCTTACATCAATTTTTTTTTTGAATATCAATAAAATCCAAGCCCAATGCCCATTCTAACCTATATTAAACCGTAATTTAAATATAGCTACCGAATTTCATATATTATAATGTAACTATTACACTATAAATACAGTAGGTATGCACTATGTGTGTGTGTATACTCGATGTGATTGTGACCTGTCAACAACTCTACATCGCCCTTGACTCTCGCCGGTGTCGCGAGGGCCAAGCACCTCGCTAAATTATGTTTAACGACACTTTAACAGCCGATTAATTGTCTTAAGCGTTCTTTATTCAAATCTCATTGTTTGTCTCCATTTATAGACAAAGACACTCTATTTAGAGACAAGAATATTGAAAAGGTATACTTAGTACATTACGCACCTAGGGCAGGAAAATTGTTGGCCGAGGCGAAGCCGAGGTGAACAAACATGTGATCTGAGACTTTCTTATTTACTGCCCATGGTGCGTATACTATTTTTCTCATCGACGTAGATATGAGCGCCGATGGGTAAACGGCCGGCGGCGGCGCGCCGACTTTTTGTGGTCGGCGGCGGCGCGCCGGCGCGGCTCTCATATCTACATCGACGGAGGCGGAAAACGGCAACATCGGTAAGCGCAGCGGGAAGAAAGTTGACGTTTTCTGCCCGGAGGTGAGAAAAATATATTTTGTTACAAAAATATTTTGTTAAAACGTATAACGAGGTAATTCCGCAAGCTTCTGAACAAACCAAAATCAACAAAGACTAGAACCAAATTGAAACAATTTTGAAAAGCACTTGCTGGCGGTTTCCCCGATTCTTAAAAGGCTAGTTCATAAAATATACAAGGCAATAATTACAACAATATATGTAGGTAAAGTAGAGCAATGTACAATATCATCTGTGTAAAGACTAAAGTCTCATCTTCAGCATAATATTCATATCATAGTTTAGCTTTATTTAGCTTTAGACAACTCCACCACAATTGGCTGCACGCACACCAATAATTGTCTGTTGGCTAATTCGCGCTATTCATACTATTATTAAATATAAGACAATGACATAATCTCTTAATCCTTTGCGTTTTGGATCTACCAAACAAGCAGACAAAATTTGTCAACATAAACTTAGATTTAGATGCATAAGTACATGCTGTAAATATTAGATGTGCCCAGCAATCAGAATAAATGATTTTATAATATAATATCAGTAGTTTCAAAAACTCTAAAATTACTCTGCGTAATAATATAGGTATGAAATCGACTAATATGAACCAGATATAAAGTTCACTACTTACCGAGAAGACCGAGTGAGAGAAACAGGTATTACTTCCGAAATAACCCAGTAAGCTTCAATGGGCCAGTGTATGAACTATTAATATCTGAACTGAAAATGCATTGGTTACTAACAAAGTAGGTAACAATATTCCACGCCTTTGTTTTCAAGATCAACATTAGCGTGAATCATTTCCGACAATCTCAGAAAAGGTAGTAAATAAGACACGTTTTTATTACTAACAAAGTGCTTTAAAATTAAAAACAATGATTTAAGTCACAATATTACAAGGCATAGCTGCCGTTATTTATGAAAGGGCAATAAGTATTCTAAAACGTATTTAAAATAAAGACAGCAATATTTATTAGCTCAAGTGTGAAGTAGTTATTTTGAAGCCCAGTGTAGCATGGAATGCGGATACTGGAGTAAAGAAGCCCAATAAAATGCGGTAGCGTCGCTAACTTTCGAAAAGATCACATCTCGTTATTCCCACGCCCAATAATCGCTCATTTAGATGGGATTTTCCTTATTTCGTTTGCTTCTGGCGGCAAACCGCGAGTCCCAACTCACACGGAAAGCTGCATGTTTTCAAAAACTATCAATTATAATTTTTCCAAGATTTCCTAGCTTCCACCACCTGCCACAAGGTAGAGCTATGTATGATGTATTAATAGTCGTTTCAAGCAGCTGTCCTAACTCAAAGCTGTAATCCCATTCACAAGTAATACCAACCAGTCAGCACGAGTCAGGTCAATCTGGAAGTCAATGGAGCTAGTATGAATGGAAGGAAGAGTATTATTCACTTGAGCCCAGACGAAAGTGACGTTATGTCATCGGTCAATTGCATTCAACTGGCCTCGTATGATTCGCTTTCTTCCATCTCGGAGAATCGCCGATAGGAATACTAAACACATCATTCAACGCTACCGTCTTTCATTTTCCTGGGAGTACCAATGGTTGGTTTGGATGGATTTTCGGAGGAAATATCTGTTCAATAGTATTGTTAATTGGTTTCGCATTTAACGTTAGCCAGTCACACGCGCTTTAATTAGATTAATAAACTTCATGCAAATGTTTCCACCAAAATATTTCGAGGATCCTAAGTCCTAACTCATAAGAACTGAAGCTTGTGAACATATATGTTTTTCTTTCACTTTCAGTACATTTTATCTCATAATGCAAGATGGAGTACAAGGCTTTAGACTTCGTTTTAAATATTTCAAGTCTATAAAGGCAAAAGGGAACACAGAAACCCTAAGTACTGGTCGGATTGTCATATTTTCAAACACCCCATTCAATGCCGTCAGAATTGCGCATACGGCAGACGTTACAACTGGTGAATCATTTCGGAAACCAGCGTAAAAGCATCCTGTCCCAAGTACTCGCAAGTACCGTAAAATGTCAATTCGCTGGCTGAGTTATCATCCGTTGGTCCGACAGTTGAATAATAATAATAATCGTTTATTTGCATAGAATGTTGTTAAGGCGCTATATCGAAAGTAATTTTACCGCAAGGGCAATTTTATACTTAATTTGTATGACTATAAAGTCGTGAATACGCTGCGGCCAGAAGCTATATCGGCTCGCTCGGAAAACATGCGAAAAAACGTAATTATAATCATTTAAAAAATAACTAGGAGCATTTAAGCAAAATGCTTCTATACGATTTTGAGTTGCAAAGGTGTCTATCAATAATCAATAGACTAATTTCCTACAATACATGTATTTTCGTTTAAAAATAATCTTCAAATTTCGTATTTTTAAGAGGTCATTTCGAAAATTAAATGTATCGAGGCAAAATACATTAATCGTGTTTCTAGTTCTTCTCAAACCTAGATAAGGCTATGAAGATAAGTATATCTCATTACCAGATTTGTAACATTTCTGAGGGTCCTATAGAATTACGTCAAAAAGGACAGAAAGTTGGTCATGAGAAATCCCGATGACAAATATATCGCACGTATCCCGCCAATATCTATGACGTATCATATTTATGTGACCGAAGTCGATATAAATCAGTATCTGAGACGTTAGACCGGTGAAATATCTAGTTTATTCATACGACTGAACGAAACACAAGAGTAGGAAAGGTTACAAATAGCACATTTTTATACAAGAACCGGCAGCCTCTATTACGAATGTCCTCCTTTAGGATTTGGGATTTAGAAAACACTTTTTTTTTTCACATTTATAAAGACGTTCCGTCATGAAGACGAAGAATTCAAGTTACAATACAGCTAAAAGAAATTCCAATCCAACAGAAAGAAACAGCTTAGTTCTTACAAATACGCAAAATTATACGGCGTAACGGTATTAGCCACGTATAAAATACTAATAAGCCGGCGATTACCAATAAATACGAGTTGGCTACACTTCAAACAGGAGAACCGACTCGGCGTTATGCAATACCGCAAGAACATAACTCTACTGTTAAACGATACTATCTGTAAAGGATACCGTACTGCCTACTAGACATGTATTGTAATACACTGTTAACGCGGTTTGAGACGTTCCACGCATGCCTAAGCCTAAAACTAGTGTGACAATATAATACCCTAAGAATATCAAAATGAGCAGATCTTTCAAATGGGCACCAAACTTTTGAACGGGAGATTTTCTCCATTTTCACCAACCGCCTCCTCAAGCAAAGATTCCTCTAGCTGCCTTGTAGGGTCATGCATCTCTTAAGGAAAATATGTACCTACATTTACACCACTCCTTATGAGTAATCTAAATTCTTAAAGAAGACACAATAAGATTTGCAAAATCTTATGAAAGGTCTCAATTTCCGATAGGGAATACTTACCGTTGGGACTTGGGATGCGGTTGGTGAAAACGGGCACTAGATGGATACTTTGAAGATGGTGTCTCAATGATTTCAATAGACTTTCAAAGAGCTCCAGCTCGTACTGGCTGGACTAGGCAATTTATAAAAGAAACCGGTTGTAAAAAAAACCGTAAAAAATGTCTATAATGGTCTGACGAGAAAATAATCGATATCTGTTAATTACTGTAATTGGTCGTTGAAATTATCTGTCGACTCGCTATAATATGGCACACAATACGTGTAAGGTGTTATATAAATTGAAAGTCGAGAAAGGTAATAAATTATAATATTTTTTACATCACCACTTTTACATTATACCACTTCGGACTTCGGACCAGACGCTCGCGTTAGGGTTGTCTCTTGGAAAAAGTAAAATATTTATAAGAGTAGGTTCACACAGCACAATCCTGCACGTTTTTTGTAGTATAAGTACGTCATAAAATTCATACGCCGATTGTACTAAAACAAATCGTGCAGTATAATCGACGTGTGAATGGTTCTATATTTATTCACGCCACTATTTATTCGATCAAAAGTATACTGCAAAAAACGTGCAGAAAACGTGCAGGACAATGCCGTGTGAACCAGGCCTAACTCTACATTTTTAAAGCCTTTAGAAATTGTATAAACTAGCAAATTATTGCGATGTGCATTTAATATTTATGTTTATTCCTAGAAATTAAAAAAAAATCGTTTCCAAATCTACGATAGCTCTTTTAAAGTGGGTACTACATGGGTGGTGGGTGTGGTTTCACACCTAACATTCGTAATAGCCCCATTACACATAGTATCCATATTTCTATGCCATGCCAACCCTAGACCAAGTTACAACTTAAGGTAACTTAAAACTTTTTAACTCCACAATTCTAAACCAAAACATGCCAAAACACTATTTTCGTCTAGTCCTTCGCCTACGTAGCTTAGGCAATTTTCTTCGTATTTATCTAGCTAAAGCTACAGCCCTATGAGCCGAGTGGAGGAGCTGGATGTTGGAAACTCGACTTTTTCCACCGCGAAACTCAAGTGTAATGTATAGCGGATATAATTGCGAGACCATTAACTCTACCGTGACTCTATCTAAGCGACACAGCGACACATTTTTATCTTCGCTAGCTAAGAATTTAATAGTGCCTTCTCAATTAATAATTAATACACTACCAACTGCCAACTACATAGCTGGTATAATTATTATTTTTAACAAAAAATTAAAACCGACTTCCAAGGTATAAACAATAATAACATTCTTATAATATGAACTAAAAAGTATTCAATAATTTTTCCTATCTAATAGTGCCTTTTTCCGAATTCGGCTAAAACTCAATTATTTCAGTACCTACTCACTACTCAATCTTCATCATTTTGAAGTCGGAATATCCACAGCCAAACTTATAACCTCCTCGTTCTTTGGAAGTCGGTTAAAAATAGCACGACACAACAATACAATAGAGTATTTGATTGATTTTTAAATTAAATGTGTGCAAAATAGAGACATTTTTTACCGACGCGAGAGCGCGAGGCAATACTTGAATGTTCTGCTCTCTAAAGTTATCTAAAATCCCGACTCTAGTGTAATTCTAGTACGAAAGTGGACTACTAACAATTACTGTATAATATTATTTACTAGCGACCCGCCCCGGCGTCGCACGGTAATAAAATATATAGCCACTGAAAATATGATTAAAATCGATAGCCTATGATCCTTCACGTGGTCTACTTTTGCCCTTTCAAATAATTTCCCCCGTTTTTTCCACATTATCCTATTAGTCTTAGCGTGATAAAATATAGCCATAGCCTTCCTCAATAAATGGGCTATCTAACACTGAAACAATTTTTCAAATCGGACCAGTATAGTTCCTGATCCTGAGATTAGCGCGTTCAAGTTAGCCCTTTCATATAATTTTCCCCGTTTTTTCCACTTTGTCCTCTATTTCTTCGCTCCTATTAGTCTTAGCGTGATAAAATATAGCCTATAGCCTTCCTCGATAAATAGGCTAACATTGAAAGAATCGTCAAAATCCGTTGTGTAGTTTTAAAGATTAAAGGGAACAAAGGGACATGAGGGAAAAAAGCGACTTTGTTTTATAATATGTATAGATATTGTACCAGTAACCGGGTTGCATTAACATAAAACCTTCGCTTTTTAAAAATCCCAATCGAATAAAGTATTACAAGTCACCAACAAACTTCACGGGACTGTATGAAAACTAGCACATGCATTATTTTAGAAGTGGCTAAATTCCTCTAAACAAACGCCACCGTTTATTATAATTTGTGTACTATTACAAAATAGTACGGTGTAATATCGAACTAACTAACATCTAGCACAGCTCTACAGCAAATATTCCTAAGTGTTCCCAGTTCCCACCAAAGTGATTCCTATGCTATGGAAATAAAGGTTCCATCGGAGGTAAAACATCTCCAAACGGGCCGTAGGAATGTGCGCTGTTCCATCAATCTGTATGCAGATCACAACCGTAGCCGCCGACACATGTTAGAACTTCGGCTGCCTTGACTAAATAATTACAATACAATAATCGACAATCCACACGTGATGGATCGCCACTTTTTACTTTCTCCTAGGCCGGGAATATTAATATTTTCATGATTAATCGACGAAAGTGAGCATGTTATTTTCGTTAATGTGAAAATAATTTCCATAGCAAACTACTTAATTAAATGCCAACTTCTTTTGAAATTAGAAAAGTTTATTTCGTTCCTAAATCAACAAGTATGTTTCAAAATATGTCGTATCACGACTCTTTTTTAAATTGCAAAAAATAACCCATAAGACATTCTTATAGAATTATTACTGCAAAAAATTATGTAGAGGCTACAAAGCTGTTTCATAAATTCATTTAAGATGATGACTCGCCAAAGAATTCAAAACACATAATAATATTGAATAAAAAAAAAATACCTTTTTAGTAATTTGTTTCTGTTACCATTGTGTTTAGTGCAAGAAGATTTGCCTTTTTAGTAAAAAAAATTTTTGGAAATATAATGTAAAAAGTTTTTACATTATATTTCCAAAAAATATACAGACGGACACATAGACAGACATGACGAATCTCTACGTAAACTTTTCCGCCGTTTGGCTACGGAACCCTATAATTCCATACAATATATCATTGCATAATCGAAGATACGCCTATACCAAGTATACCATACCGCAAGAAAGTTATGCATAGGATCGGTCCCTCATTTCAAAAAATTTGCACATAAAGACCGTACCTACTGCCATGAATTGCGATCCTGTTTTACGAACGATTTCATTTCACCGTGTGCCTTTCATACATTTATTATCCTCGTGACAAAGTGGTAAGCTTTATCATTTATTTTATGAATAAAATTAATGGATTTATTAATATTACTGAATGATTCATATTCATTTACTTGGTTATTTTTGGCGCAGTATCTTTATTTAACTTTATTTATTACTGGTGATATAGCTTTATGCTAATCAGCTCTTATTCGACTTGTATGTGTAATCCAGGCTATGCAATAAAAAAATTACATAAAACTAGAGTTTTAATCATAAATGATGAACATTACACAAAATATATTGCATAAATAAAAGGTGACTAACAACTAACAAGTAACAACAGATGACTAAGAAAAGAATTCCCTAACCTCGAAATTACCGTTGATTTTTCCAAGATGCAAAGCCTTATAAAATAACAGATGAACATAAAATACGTAGCATACAAGTTACTAATTTATGTTCATCTGTTACCCTTTAAGTTACTAAAAATATTTATAATACAAAGGATACGCTATAGAATGTTTTATCATGGTCTGATACGTTCAAAATGTTTATTGACAGACAAATACGAAACCTTGTATAATATCTACTATATGTTCCGCGCGGCTTCGCCCGCGTAATTTAGGAATTTCATGCAACCGTACATTTTTCCGCAAAAATAGCCTTACATGTCCCTTCATGTGGTCTATTCTTCATGTTTGCCAAATAACATAAGAATTGCTCCAGTAGTTCTTAGATAATAAGAAATTTCATATAATTTCCCCCGTTTTTTCAACATTTTCCTCTATTTCTTCGCTCCTATTAGTCTTAGCGTAATAAAATATAGCATATAGCCTTCCTCGATAAATGGGCTATCTAACACTGAAAGAATTTTTCAAATCGGACCAGTAGTTCCTGAGATTAGTGCGTTCAAATAAGCCCTTTCATATAATTTCCCCCGTTTTTTATACATTTTCCTCTATTTCGTCGCTCCTATTAGTCTTAGCGTAATAAAATATAGCCTATAACCTTCCTCGATAAATGGGCTAACACTGAACGTAACGTAATAAAATATAGCTTATAGCCTTTCTCGATAAATGGCCTATCTAACACTGAAATAATTTTTCAAATCGGACCAGTAGTTCCTGAGATTAGCGCATTCAAATAAGCCCTTTTAAATAATTTCCCCCCGTTTTTTCCACATTTTCCTCTGTTTCTTCGCTCCCATTAGTCTCAGCGTGATAAAATATAGCCTTCCTCGATAAATGGGCTATCTAACACTGAAATAATTTTTCTAATCGGACCAGTAGTTCCTGAGATTAGCGCGTTCAAACAAACAAACAAACTCTTCCGCTTTATAATATTAGTATAGATGTGATGTCTAACTTATTTTTAGTAATAAGGATAACGTATTGATTTTTTAAGGATTTTATAATAAAGGGCCTAAATTTAAATGACTGACACATTGGATTAACAACAAACGAACAATTTGAATAGAGCAGACACAAAATTATATAACATCATTTTCATAACCTCAAAATAATAGCATTACTCCATAGTTTATTGAAAAGTTCACACGCACAGGAAACACTATTATTCGCGTTAACTAGTTCTGTGACCGGAACACAATTTGTCTCAAACACTTTCTACATAACCGCAGACATATATCAAGATAGATACCGCATGTCGCTCCATTTGTATGAAAATGAGCGTGTCACTTTTTTCCTACCACTGTGACGTACCGGTGATAAGAAATGTGTCCATTATCAAGACCAACGTTTCTATTTGAATTTGTACAGCTCTATACGGTACTTTTAGGCATTTAGGCATTTTTAAAATTACGATTGATGTCCAATTCCGATAGCAGAGTAAAGAACAGACTTTCGAAAGACGAGCATTGCTCGTCGATTCGGAACGCGATATGGCACGCGAAGTACATACATA
Source organism: Lysandra bellargus (assembly GCA_905333045.1). NCBI lineage: Eukaryota > Metazoa > Arthropoda > Insecta > Lepidoptera > Lycaenidae > Lysandra > Lysandra bellargus. The sequence goes on from HG995333.1 coordinate 4,092,396, forward strand.
TGCGGTATCTATCTTGATCTATGTCTGTGTACATAACTTTATGAATGAGTTTCTACATGACTGTTCAATCAGCCAGAAATCAAAGACTCGTTTGTTTCTTTAAAAATATTTCTAAATCATACTATTAGCTATATTTAAATGATATGGATTTTAATAACGTTTCCAATCCATATTAAACAAACTAGCCAATAGTTGAAATGAAATTTATAACTTTGGAGAAAGTATTATCAGAGGTATTATGAAATTACTGAACTTGATATAAGAGAAAATAATAAATTATTTATACCACGAGATAAGTGATGAGTCACATATTTTAAAGTATCACAACAAACATGAGTAGGTTCCTATAATCTATATAAATATATAATATTTATATTGTAGAGATAAAAACTACAATAACATACAAAACATTACTGATAAAATATTACCTAGTAAAATAGTATATTAAAAAGATAAAACCGACTTCAAATGTTTGTACGTAATTAAGAATTAAAATTCCCTATCTCAAAAACTACTGAACCGATTTTGATGAAACTTGCAGTATTCCCTAAGTTGAACAAGACCTAGTACAATAAAAAAAGAATCACTAAAATCATAAAAACATACATACATACATACACTTTTGAAATTTGGCACATTTGTTCAGAACGTGTCATAGATTAAAATATACAAAAACTGGGCTGTTCTGGAAATATTACATACATACGCGTCGAATTGATAACCTCCTTTTTTTAAGTCGGTTAAAAATAGCAACGTTACAAATAATTACAGTAAAATTAAACCGATTACAGAAAATCACTTTAAGATCGTCGAACTGTAGCACTGCCAATCTAAAAGAAACATGAATATTTTGCGGCAAACGACGAAAAATAGCATGAAAAATGAATAATAAAAAAACCGATACCAAACGACAAGTCACACGATTCATAGACCACACACTGCACTAAAACAACAAACACTCGAAAAAAGCTCCTTCAATTTATGTTTATTGATTTCAACGTCAACGCATTGATAAGAGTCAAACGCTATGAAGGGGTGGCATTGTTTCTACGCCAGCAGTCAATTAATAAAACCATCGAACCAAGTCAACGCTTCCCATCGCCCGTGCTTAGTGAATAGTGATCGAGAGGAAGAAAAAACGAATGCAAATGGAAGAAAACTTAGCATTCCTTCGACCTTTCTCACGATAAAAGAAGTAGTAGAAATAGTATTTCCGATCTTTCCGGAACTTGGCGATTTCGTGAGTCATTTTGGAGGAACGCCCTGGCACTGGCCCTAATTATTAGCTTACGCATCCATTCTTTATCAAACAATACGGGTCGTGATAGTGCAACGCGCGAAGAATTGATAATGACCGATAGACATGTAGTCAGGTAGCCGCGAGCCTTGAATGCGGTAACAGTAAGAGTAAAGTTATGCAGATTGATAAAATCCAATAGAATTGATTCTTTCATAGACGGAGTTTTAATTGCTTTTAACAAAACTAGACTAATTTCAAAAATATTTAACTTTTAGCTAATTCACGTTGTTCTTTGAGATCCTAGGCCGAATGTTATCATATCTTATTGCAAGTTCTGTTTAGCTCATAAATTTACGACGATTCTCGTAAAGGCACCTTTGTCATTTGTAACCAAATGATATCTGATGGTATGGTATTATGACGAAATGGCTTCAGCACAATAGACACGATGATCCGATCTGTTACAGAACAATACACAAACTTGGCTGCATTGTTTCCAATAGCAAAAACAATCACAAGATAAAAGATTACGCAGCATCCTCAGACGCCGATACTGATCATTAAGTATTACATAAACTGAACGAATATGAGGTAAACAATTCTAGAGATGTACAGAAAAACACAAAGACCCCAAATTGTTTACGTGTACTGCGACTGAAATAAACCGACGATCAAAATCTATTTTAAAATAAGCTATCGAGTAGAATAGAGAATTACGATTCAAAACTTTGCTTTGTTTTTACTCCAATAGTCTAATATTTATTAAAGAATTTGTAATCTACACACAAAATCAATGTGGATCGAGAGTTAAGAGTTTAGATAGTGTGAACCAACACTAAGTAACTTATGAGCATTACAAGTAAACTAGTTAAAAGGGAAGTATAACACTAATTATTAAGACTCAAACCTACTTTTTGTAGCATTAAAATATTTTATGGCCTATCAAACACAATTAAACAAGCATAAGAAAGGAAAGTACTATATAAAGATAAATAACACATCGTCAAAGCAACATTGTCAACGTACAAACAAGTTCTCGTAATCTATAAAGAAATAGAGCAAACAGATAAGTTATCAATAGACGTAGTTAAATAGGCGTTTTGTAATAGGAAAAATCATTTGTCATTAAAGCAGCCATTACATTGGACCGATATTGAGAAATGGAAGAACGACATTAACAAAATGAATACTCCTTGCATTACCAAAAAGTTAAAATAAGATTCATGCAAATGAAAGAGCAAGCAACTAATTTTTTTATTGCATTTGGGATCCCAAATGGGATCACAAATAATTTGGGATCACAAATGGGATCACAAATAATTTGGGATCACAAATAATAAAAATTGTACCACAGCGTTTAGACAGACAACTTAAGTGGTGAAGACAATATTGCTTTTAATTTTATGAATTGACTTCCTCGTATGCATTACGTTATACTTTTCACTTCCATTTAAATGAGAATAACTGTGAAGAAGTCAATTTATAGGTTTTATATAGGTTTTCTGTACATAGGTCTATCGATCTAATGTGATAGAGCCTCATCGTCTATATGTGAGCTACATTCCACCGCGCCCACATGCGCTTGCACCTATATGGTTAGACACTTAATTGGTGTTAATAACATTTTAAATATGCACGCCCTTACAGGAACTTCAAACTGGATAAGCGTAAACAAGTTGGCGCTGATTTAGAATAGGAGAAATCATTACACATCTCTTCCCTGTTATAATTCGCTACTGAATATTAACAGAATTAAGAATAGTTATTCATAAAGATTGAAAGAGTAGAAAGAAGCAAAAGAAATAACTGAAGATTCTTTCTACTTTTAGAAACAAATGATTATTATTAAACATCTGCTGGTTAGATAGAAAACTTCATTAGAAACGACTTGCAATAAACGCGCATCATTAACTTGCAATAAAAAATAAAGTAAAAATCTTACATTTACGTCGTGCAACGCAACAAGTTCAAATAATCAATAACGCTAAACCAATACAACATATGCAGGCTTCCCCCAACTTACGACAAACTCATCAAAACACAGCCCGGTTTTTAATACCCCAGGTATGATGTAGGATTACGGTTTATACATAGTTGCACTCTTAATACAGAGAATAATTAAAGGGGAGAAAACCACTTCGTCGCCTTTAAAAATATGCGTGACAACCACCGCCATTTAGAGTAGAAATGGCTTGTACCGGCAACTCCGTGCGTGTAGCTTTTGTTTTGAATTTTGATACATTTTTGAGCTATTATATGCTTGATTGTTATTAATTTGTGTCCAGAAGCTAATTATTCCCTAAGTCTATTGTTTTTGAGTGTAAATGTGTAATGTTTTGCAGACAATCAACGCTTGCATTACCGATTTTAACTAGGATATGAAGTGTTCTTTTAATGGGATTTATCAGGTAACGTTTTAAGTTAAGTAACATTTATCCACGTAATCCAAGTTATCTAACGTCCGTCATCCAAACATAAATCTATGATAACGTGATATTTAACTAGGTTTAGCACTAAATTAATAACTACTCTGGTTATGTATGCTTGTTACCACAGATCCTGATTCTAGATTGTAGATTAGACCTTACAGTCATGATGCAAGAAATGGAACTAATGCATAAAGTCGAGCCTAAAAGTTTGTTAATTGTAAAGTTGTGGAAACACCTTTAGTGCCCTTACGCTTTTGAGAATACGGGATCAAAATATCAAAGTTGACTACGATGTATTAAAAAATTAAGCGTAATAGAAATTAATGCTAGTGTAGATTTATCTAAAATTTAAAAAACGCTATAAATAGAGCCGCAACAAGAACTTTATTTATGAATAGAGCAATAAGATACAACCAGCAATTTAAGCGCATCAAAGACACAATAGTGTAAGACGTGAACTCATAAACCTTAATTCCTCAATGGTGTCACTTAAGCAGTCGTTATCCTCTCTGGTGATCATAACATCTAATGTCACGTACATGGGTGCAACAACAGAGTGTGCCCCATGCAGTGCGGTGGCGGGCGTGAGTCACGAAGTGTGACGTCACAGGGTGGGGGTGCACCCTTATCTGATTCCCCCATCTGACTCAACCGACGGCACGAGTTTACAAAACATTAACAAGAAACGTGTAGCGTATAATCTTGGAATTCTTCAAGATAAAAGAAATCTATTGAAACCAATACGATTAAGCTAACAATACCATAATGCTCTTATTCTATATTGATTCTGCTCTCAATAGCATTTGTAGAGCACTGTGCAGCTCGTTAAATCTTGGCGAAGAAATAAAACGATTCTTATAAAGTTATGTCCACAATTAAATTCTGTTCCGTACAACGTTTGATAGTCTTCCAAACTACAAATTATCGAAGAACTACAAAACCATTAAGGGCACACTCGAATCGAAATACGTTCAGTCAATTAGCCAATGAGTGTTAACCTTAATGCCTTGTAAAAATTACTGCGGATTATCAACTGGCCCAAATACGCGCAACTAGATCGCACAGGCTTCGTCGGACGTAATCTTACGTAATATGAGATTGATTGTATGCTCAATTAATACTCAGTTACCGATGCACTACCGGCCTAGATTGCAGCCTAGTTCCATTAACGACCAGTTTTTGCTCGGCCTACGGGCAATTTGTTGAAAATTGCAGATGAAATTGGGACAAAGTCGTATGCTTAAGCTCGATGAAATTTTTTTATTGGCCGTTTAAATTTTAATCAATTTTGTACACAGGCTTTTAATATAGGGAAAATTCATTATTTTACGTGACGAACGTGTCAATCTCTGATGAATTATTGACTTTCACTAAATTAAGAGAATCGTATACAGCTGCTTCTGCAGCTGACGACGAAAATAAAGAATGTAAAAGTGATTCATTCCTTAATCAGTTCCTTCTTCCTCGTTAGTCATTTATTAATTATTGCGTAATTAATTTTTCGCACGTGTCAACAAAGTAAGTATTGTGTTTATTTTTGAATCAAATGTTTTCAAATTCAGCCATAAAAAATCTTTGTTCTATTTCTTGGAGGAACTTGTCTCTGCCGTCTCGTCCCAATTGGGGTCGATTACTATCTTGAGAGGTTTCTTGAGAAAGATCAAATAAGTGGCAATATAAGACCTAAGTAGTGCTCAATTTCAAAAGTTCTTACGCGTTATCTCGAATATTCTCCGTAAGTTTCCATATTCGACAGTATGATGTCATACGAAGTACTTTCTCCGTTTTCATGAGTGTGACATAAGCGGGTACGGAAAGGTGAACCAACTGCACATCTGTGCAAATTAAGATCACCAATTTGCAACCGCATTTAATTAGTATTTAAGGCTAATGCTAAAACAGTCCCTTAAATGGCCTAAAACATTTATTAAATGAGAATTGTTAATCGTGGTGTAAGCACCTCTAAATGCTTTTAACTGAAATTCCACATATACCTTGCAATTCAATGCCTATAAATAGACATAATTACCATAATATATCTAAGCAAGTTAAGGTACTATTATGGTAATATCCAATCAATACAATTGCGTGTTTGCTACGTCTAAAATGTAGGAAGTGTAAAAGCAAACTATCGCCAATTAGCTAATTGACTGTGCTTGATTGATTTTTATTATTTGGGACATGTTTATTATCATCATCAGGCTGACTGTCTTCAAAATTCATTATCAAAGCTAAGCTAGCTCTCTCTACCTTCATATTTTGATGAGGAAGAGTAATTCTTTGACGTTTAGGATGAAGCCAAACGAGCGTAATTTGTGAGGTGTGAGTCGCAGAATTTCTGCCGCGTAAATATATTTTCATACAAAATATCATGAGTCACAAAATTACGCTCGTGTGAATCAAACAGGACCTTTGTATGATACTGAAAGCAGCAAAATTCTGCCGAACCGAAATTCTACGACTCACAACTCACACATTACGCTCGTTTGGCTTAGTACAAGCGGACCCCTATAATATGACAATGTTACAAAATGTTCACCATAGTAAGGTCAGCAGTGGATACACAGTAGTACATTAATTAGTAGCACCATACCTCAGCATACAATTAAAACCGTTATCATTGGATAGTTTTCATCTCGACTCTGTAGGTACATTAATAACGAGTTCTTGAAATATTTTCGCAGCGCAATACGAGTGGAGTATTAAAGTGCCGTTAAAAATGTGAGATTTACTAACGAGGTGCGTCAAGCCACTTACAGTTCCTGCGCAACACGCCTGGCGGGAACAAGTATTTTTATAAAAATATTTAGCTTTTGATTTATGGCTGCCAGGAATGTTCTTGTCCGGAAGTCTGGAATTGGGTATATTACTTAGGTTTCGAAAGGGTAATGAGTAGTACTCTTATTATGGAATTAGATATTTTAGTCATGAATCATGATGCAATAATTGATATCGTCGGCGAATTTCCAAATCAAAAAGTAGTAGGCCTGGAGATAGTGACACAAAATTCTTGGTGATTTGTTCCAGTATGGCGGTTTTACAGGGCTATAATCACGTAAAGGCGAAAAGGAAAATGATGGTCATAGCGCTCGCACTGGCAGCCCAAACGCGTGGGCGTTAATCAAACGTGTCGGATAAATAACGAGTGTCGAACGATTTGTTCCACAAAAATGCTTGTATTTTCAGATAGTCGAAAAAAAATAAGTAGGCGAAAGCATAATGCCATACTTGTCGGGTGCGGCTTACAGCCCGCCATACCGACGCGAATACGTTAATTTTAATAAAAAAATTGAACCATTTGCACCAGGCTAATTTTTGCATAGCTAATCATCGTCGAGTAGCCATTCACGAAAATCACCTTGCCATACTTTTCCGACAGCGCCCAATGGCCGCCATACCACTGCAAAGGTGTAAGTTTTTTTTTCGCCAAACGATTTGTGCCAGTATGGACACTCGACACTCGTTATTTATCCGACACGTTTGATTAACGCCCACGCGTTTGGGCTGCCAGTGCGAGCGCTATGACCATCATTTTCCTTTTCGCCTTTACGTAATTATACCCCTGTAAAACCGCCATACTGGAACAAATCACCAAAAATTTTGTGTCACTATCTCCAGGCCTATAGATGGGGCACAAGTCACAACTCAACGCCAAGAGACATGTTACTTGCGCTACTTTATGTCGAATCCCATACAACTTTTATTTCCAACTTCGACGACGGTTATCGAATGCATCTCGACTAAACTCCCAGATGATTCAAAGGAATTTGCTCCTGTACCCACACTGCACACACCATGCAAAAATCTTTTGAAAACCATACAATGGCTAACATTTCTCTAAAATTAAAAAGTCCATTATTTTAGGACTTTTAGAGCCCATTTAGACGATTGTCATACCCCGCGGTTAGAAAGAGCGCCCTCGGAGCACTAGCGACTTTGAGGTTTCATTCAATCTTGGAGCGATTCGCGTGGGAAGGAAAGGCGCGGGCGTACGTTGATTGTGTACGTTGATACACTTTTTTTGTCATTTCATTGCCTATTGTTGATGCACGCCCGGTATCCTGTCGTCAAAAGCCAGCGGGCCGTGACAAAAGACTACAAGTTGCACCAGAGTGCAACATAATAACGCACTAAACATACATTTACAACGTCCCTACGAGCTCCATTACAACTTTATTAACTCAGTTGGGAAGATTTATTAACTTCTACAAGATTCGTTTTGAACGACTTAAATGGAGCTTCAAAAGTATTCTGATAGGACAATCCAAATTTGTGTACTAGAAAAGTGGTTGGTCTTATAAATATTTTTCATTTGCGAAGTAGGTTGTACGGTTTTAGATAAAGTTTTCATTCATTTTTCTCCTCTTATTAACGTAAGCTACACTGCACCTACCCTAAGAAAGGGTCTCTGATTGCATTACCAGCGTTCGCGTCCCCAAGAGATTTAGACAGAAGGGTGGCTCCTAAACTATTGTACCTATCGTTGTATTGACACTTTTACTGGTCAAGAAAACTTTGATATTAGCAGTAGCTGATATTTTTGTCGCTTTGTTTTATGTGCTCATAAATGCTCAGAAGTACATCTACCATTACCGTTTTGAATAAGTACCCAAAAGTCAGAACTTAAACAACAGGTTTTCCAGATCTTAATATTTCTGAAGAATTTACATTACTTACATTGAACTATAAATTGTAGAGTACTGTTAAATACTGTAGGATAATGGCTCTACACCGGTATTTCTAAGTTAGAAACTACTACTAAGAAAAGTAGAGAGTGGCTACATCGACTAACCGCCATTTTTTTTAAATCTAGGATACGAACAACTAGGAATGTAGGCAGTAGTGACCAGTGTTATCATACCGGGTATTAAAAAGGTTAAGGTTAAATGTAGGTTAAGGTCAAAAGAGCACGTTCTAGCTAATGAAATACGCATCAACAAATGGAGACTCATATTCTTAACTGAAAGTCTGGAAGTACGATATGCCTACAACTCGGTCCACCTTAAGCTTCTTTTTTTAACATGGGGAAATGCTTTACGCATCCCCGGCAAATTGGGAATATGGGCCGGGGTATGTGGGACTCCTGCGTAGTCTACCCACTAAAACCCCATGGTGCTCTACTCCTCGCTTAAGGCAGAGTTGCGGGTACGATGGAACCTACCGCAACTCTACCAGCGATCATCTACATTTTGCAGACCCGACACCACCCTAAGCTCCTAATCAACAATAAGTAGCACACCTTCAATACCTAAATATCTCTTTGTGCGTCTATGAACAAATTCCACAAACAGCAGCCTAGTAATTTCGCACTCCCATTCAATATAAGCAAATTCCACCCCTTTATTACTATAATAATACAAATAATAACCAGTATATACGTATCCAGGTGATGCGAGGTATTGGCGATTCTCGGAATCATGCACAATGGCCGCTCAACGCCGTCGCCATTGTAGACACGCGTGTTTCCGCTTTCTCGTGGAAAAATGCAACGCACTGGAAAGTAAACGTTCAAGCCGATTTCGAGAACACAATATCATAATTGCCTACTTAACGTCGGTATTATTGTATTAACGGCGATTAACGGATACATTGTTTCTTTCGTTTTGTGCTCTACTTGTAATAACTATATTTTGCGTGTTATCATTAAAATTAAAATTTTAACACCTTGTAAAAATACACAAATTGAAATTTTAAATATACGATTAACAGCCTACAGCTAAATTGCAGCCAAAAATAGTTGTAGATATATTTCTTGTTTTGGAAAATAACATCAAAGAATCAACACAAAATTTTTAAACTCAAAAATGCAATGTACAATTAACTTTTAATAAATGTACAGCAACGAAATATGGAAATGAATGCAATTGGTATCTAAATTCTAAACAAAATAGTTGTAATACCAAACGCTAATCACGAAGGCAATTCAATCACGACTCAAGGTAACGCTCGGAATAGTTGCGAACGCGATACAACGAACCTTTGAAAGTTGGGACGACCTGCATAAATTAACGCACACTTCTTTATTTTACCTCTGACATGACCATTATTCCAACAGCATAAGGATCAATATATAAACGCAGCGGCAAAACTCTGAACGGACTCTACACTTACACAATACTGACACGATGCTTATTTGCATTTCACACGTGAACTTCTTTGTTTACGGCTTGCTCCCGTGGGTCATTGGGCATATTACCTGCCCCTCTAGCATACGCCAACGAGAAAATTTTGTCTACACGTTTTCTCGATGTTTGATGGCGCTTCTCTTCATCTCTATTGACCCTAACATGACATGAATTTTTCTCGTGTAGATCTGTCATCAAAATCTATCGACATAATGTCAAAAAATGATTTTGACATTATGTCGTTATCGACAATATAACTACACACGACAGTGAGATATCTCGAGATTTTCTCGTTTGCGCATCTTAGGGCGGCTGGAAAGCTAGTAATTTTTGCTTATCTCTAGATATAAATGGGCTTCTCCGGTCTTTAATGTCCGAAGCGGTAGAGATTATCATAGATAATATTTCCTACTATCAAGTAGAGGACGTACGGGAGATAAAGGAAGTAAGATCACAGAAATGTTTGTATTTACACAATGATAGCGATACCGAAGATTTTTATCGATCCGTAGGCCGGCGTGTACATTTGGCAGCTCAGGCGGCAGACAGGCGCCGCCGATCACAAGAGGCCACTGTTTTATCCTTGGTGAAGTAGCCCCGATCACTTCTCCGCGGTCGATCAACCACGACCTCCGATGCGTCATTCGGTTTTTAGATCAAATTCTATACTCTAATTACATATTTCATCATTAGCCACTGAGTAACGTTCCTAAAGCATCGATACTTTCGATTTCAATAGGTATAGAATTACAAATTCCACAAATACATCAATCTTCAATGACGAAGGAAAGATTTGGCTCCTGTTTAAAATATCAAGGATTAACTTATTAAACACAGCTCAAACCTCAATGTACAAAATGCATACCAAAATATATTTTTAAATATAAAGTAACATAGGATCCGATTATGTACATTCAAAAATAGAAACGAAATGCACAGGCAAGATGGAATTACTGAACCATAAATAAACTAGGATAAGGAAAAGGAAATTGGGCACCGACATCGTCGGTTTAGAAGCAATAGATATTGTATTAATAACATAGAAACAATAAATAGACGGAAAACGACGCATAGCATAAAAATATTAAAACTGGAATTGACGAATATTATAATATCTTGTTTTACATGAATTGAATAAAATAGAAGAATAATATTTTGCAAAAAAAATAGAAATGACAAAAAGTATTTCACATTGGTTCTTTCACCAAATTATTATTGAAGAATAATATACCAGTAAAAGATTAATAAAAATGAAAGCCAAAATATTGAAGTAAAGTTACGATTTAAAGCCTCATGCGCGTAATTTCACAGTCGAGTGGTGGCGGGTGGGGCTGGCGGGCTATCGGGAGCCGAACCGGTCAGAGGCCGACCGCAGCAGGTGCTTAACAATATCATCCATGTATAAATAGATACACATTTTATTCATTGCATATGATCAACGAGATACATCTGTAAAACCATTCACCACTGTTTTAAATGTATTAAAACCAGATAATCCCCGCAAATCCATTGCGCCGAATTCGTTTATCGCGCAGGAACCGCACATTTTTCAAGAAACGTCTTTTCTCGTTTTTAAAGAAAGCTTGTATTTATAATATTAGTAAGGACGTAAGAATTTAATGAGTAAAGTAAATTGATTTGCCAACCTTTTGAATACACATTTACCTAATTGGTAACACGATAAAAAAGTATTAAAACAGTATCTAATGAAATCTAGACTATCTGACAACATCTGGACTACTGTGCAAGCTAACGTTTCGCTTGAATTACTATGACCATGGTAGTTGGTAAACTCTACAGTTTCAGAACCAGGCAACAGAGAAAGCGCCTGCATAATGATTGGGTGGGTACTTAAAATGTACAATTTAAAAATTTCTATTGAACAACACATGTTTTACAATAATAGCTCAATTTCAGTACAGGGTCTACTGTCTAGTAACCTGATTAAAGTAATAAGGGCTATTAATGACAGTGTATATAAATTATAGCACTATTAAGATTTGCCCTGACCTGCCTGAGTAGGTGATAAACTCATCCCAAGCAATAAATTTACCGTGCAATAATAATTTATACTGCTAATAAAATGTATAAATTTATTCGCTGTCGAAGAGATAACGTAAGTAAAGGTGGGTCCGTAGGTTACAATAAGTCATAGTACTTAAGGTCTTTATAATAAAATCACGGTATCCAATCGATTTTATGGAGAAAGAAGATTCGCATTCGCTTCAATTGGCGTATTAATCCAATAATACTAAAAAATTTAATGCTATCAGAGCTGGTGGTGTTTTTTCAACATTTCAGGAAAAAACAAACTTTAAAGACGTCGTTATACCATTGTTGCATTAAAAAAATCCAAGAATGCAGATTTATTTCAACCAGCGGTACGCTGGAACATCTTTGAGATAATCATCTCGAGTTTCTTTTCGTCAATTTGTGAGCACTCACAATGTACATCATTCCTCACAGTCGAGTCGTATCTGGCACATTCTGACCTCTCGTACGGACACGGCGGTAAAATTTTTGTCATCACCTCCTATCTCGCCGATCATTCATTAGTGACAAATTGTGTTTGATACGCAATATGCATATCCATACTTTCACTCTGAGGGTCATCGAAACAAGTTTTACGCTGCACACGCTCAATAAAAATACTTTTAAAAATCACAACGTTCTTTCAAAATACGGAGCTTGTATTTTTAGCATCACCTTTGATAAAATGAGTCGACGGGAAAACATTTGGCACATTTCTAGCGCATTTGAATAGCAGGAAAATACATTTTTATTTTAGAAAGACATCAGAAGTGGGATCGGTGAGTGCTGAACTGCTAAAGGTTTTTGGACGTACGCAAATGTAGGGCATTACATAGAATAGATTATAGTAAACACCTAAAAGAGATTACAGATGTTTATATATTTTATGAAAAAAACATAAACAAATGCTATGCTACTTTTTAACCGACTTCAAAAAGAGGAGGTTATCAATTCGACGCGTATGTATGTAATATTTATAGAACTGCCCAGTTTTTGTATATGTTAGTCTATGCCAGCGTCTGAACAAATGTGCCAAATTTCAAAAGTGTATGTATGTATGTTTTTATGTTTGTGATCGCATATCTCCGGAACTACAAGTCCGATTTCAGTAATTCTTTTTTTTTTTTGTACTAGGTATTGTTCAACTTAGGGAACAGTCCAAGTTTCATCAAAATCGGTTCAGTAGTTTTGGAGATAGGGAGTTTTAATTCTCAATTACGTACAATTTTGAAGTCGGATTTATTTTTTTAAAATACAGTTATGTATATAATATTCGGCAGTATTTCATTTCAGTGCATGACATTATACACCTAAAATCCTACCAATTCTTCGATACGAGTTCAGTCAAACATACAAAACCACACACCGCGGGGCAACACACGATCTTGCTCAGCTTCAAAGAATCCCAAATTAAAAAAGCAGTCTTACAATTTGGATGTGCGCGAGATCAATAACCTTGCCCTCGCAATACCTGAGACTAAATGCGTACATCGGCTCATGCCAGCCCAAGCACTGATTGATAATCAAATAAACATTTTTTTTCCAAAATAAAAGAGTCGTTTTCACGTTTGGACTATGGCGCGCGCCCAACTTTCGTCTGCATTCATTTGGAATTTAAAAAGGACTAGATTCTTTGCGTGAAAATAACTGCGAATTTTATATGTTTAGATTCTTCCAATGAAACAGTTGTTTCATGTTTATTATGAATTTGTAGTTATTGATTCATGTTAACAAATTATCTATCAAAGTAATGACGCCAATCCTATATCAACCTAACCCGATTCATTTCTAGTAACTGGACGTCTGAGGTATTCTATTGTAATTCCACATAATTTGTGGTCGGTACATACGTGATGTTGGTACAGCTATGACGTGACAGCGATTTCCAACTATTGGAGAAGTCACGTTCGAATCTTGTGGGAGAAAGGTGTGAAACTTGGCATTTAGTGAATTACGTAGAGTTTTTGCTGGTTTAGTACGTCGTATACGTCGGTTTACACGTTTTACTACCACTAACCAGTTTTTAAAAAGTCGGTTAAAATAACTTCAAGATAAAAAAAACCCATCGATGTCAACCAGCACTGATAATGAATTTATTTTAGGTCAGCTTCAGATACAATAGTATACGCACTTATGAAAATTATTATCTGAATTCTGAGTAGGTGAGTTGATATAAAATTTTCTTTACACTGCACTGTAACGATCTAACCGCTGTGGAAAAAATTATTACTATTTAAAGCAATGCAAACCTTAAAGAAAATGTGAATTATAAAAACATTAGTCACTCGAAAAAAATACTCAATTTTAAAATGGTAGCTAAAAACGTCTTACCATTCACCAAAAGCGAGACATTCGCTCTGAATCACAAAACGAACGATGCACTTGCAGCAAACAGGTGACGCATTCAATGGTAGTACCATGGGGAAAAAGTGCTCCTTTATTTACGCGTTTATTTTGAGGGGAAACAGAGTGGTAAAATGGCGGATGCATTTCGGAATAAGTGGCAAGTGTAGTATGTACGAGTGTATTTGACTTTATTACAAGTATCGATGATGCGATGGAACTAATTGCTAGCGACTTTCACCCGATTGCCTTGACTCGTTAACATATTATTACAAATACAAATTGTAAATATTTAATTCGACGCGCGTTATTATCGTTGATGAGTCACCGTCACTAGATCACCTTAGTCATTAGCGGTTCTGCGAGGAGTTGGGGAAAATGTAATGTCACTCTATGGGACCCGCTCGTGTCGTATCTCTTACTTAAATAATGTTAAATATAACGAAATGAATATTAAAATAATAAGCGTTATTGTACTTGTAACGCTATTCACTCAAACGAATGAATTGTTTAGCGAATATAAACAGGCAAAAAACCTTCAAACACATCGGCGTTCAGAATGTAAATAAAAACGGCGCTCGAAGACGCGACACAATTAGATTAAATCAAGTATAATAAAAATATCAAAAGCAAGCGTGAGTAGATGCGACGCTCGTTAAATATCAAGGCCGAGTAAAAATCACTTCAGCGCCGAGAGAACGCCGAGCGATTGGAGCGAGTCGCCTACTTACAACGGATGTACGGTTTACAGGTGTAGATGCATCTCAGATGACAGCGCGACATGTGATGAGCAACTTCATTCTAAACTAGATGCCCGCAACTCCGTTGCGCCATAATTCGTTTACATATTTTGTTAAGCGTAAGCGTTGCGTTTGGGAAAACCGCGTGGCTCGCAAACAATACATAGATAAACGACGAAATATTTTCACAAAATACAAGTTAATTCTAATTTTATTCATTTAGTTGTAAAAAAATCATCAAAAAGAGCTAAAAAATAGAGAAGTAAATAATAAAATTCATCGCATACCTTACAAATTACACTGATTATAAACAACATTCTGCATTACGCAAACATAAAACAAAGGCTTCTAAAGAATTTAGAGCTATTGTTGAAGCGATTAATAACGTGGCTCAGTGTGCCAATTGACATGATATAGAATTCAAACGCAAATTAAAACTCTAACTCTACAGAAGACTTGTTTATAAAAAAAAATATAAGAAGGCGCAAAAGCAAAACTGTAGGTTGTAACTTGTAACTTTTAACTGCATTACTTCACTCGCAAATTGCGTTTCAAAATTAATTAATTTCGAACTGGTTACCATATCGCAATGCCCAACTAGGTAACCGAGTCTCATTGTAAAATCATATTGGCTCAATGACATATTTCTAAGCGTTTCGAATACAAATGAACAGGTCACAGAAACATTAAACACAACAAGGACCTTGATTGTACTGGCTCGACATTCCTTATCTCAGGAAAATAACAGAATTTATATCGTACACGAGCCAGTTTGTTTTATATTATTTGCAGCGAAATAGTTTACTCTCCAAGAACTTATAATTGTGATCATTAAGCGACAAAGTAAAAAATGAGACTAGATTATAAGACTAGATATTAGTAACAATAATAAGTACTAGTAAAGTATTATAGCTATCAGGAATTCGTAATGAATTTTGTTATGAGTTTAAATGACGTTGCAGCATTTTGCATGATGTTATTATTAGTGGGGCTGGCAAGTGCCTAGTACTGATAAGGTAAACACTATCTTCAAGATTTATTGTAACTTATCGAACTTGAAAAATTCTCACGAATTACTTCGACCGTAACTTACATAAGATATCGACACCAGATAATAATATAATACTGCGTCTACGTTCGATTATAACCTAACGTAAGATTTCATTGTTAAAATTTCTTGATTTCTCTCTGGATGGATTCTTCTAAAAATATAATTGAACAATATATTTTCAGAAGATACCTTACAACGACTAGATAAATGAAATCAGATTATTCTATAACGTTCTAACTTTAGCTTTAGCTGTTAGCCTGTTACTAACTCTAATAAACAAATCGACATTGAAATATGCTGACGCTATGGAGAATTTTGCATTGCAAGACGTCATCATTTTGCGATTAAACGCAAAACACAACATTAGTAAGTAGTAACGAATTTAGCTCATTGAATCAGTTCTGAATTCTGCAAAACGTGTCGGTACGTACTATGATTAATGAACAATTTTCACGGTTAATTATGAACAATGTTGTTGTTTTGAATTTTTCAACTGACGTAGCTGACCGTTTCAGACAACATGACATGTTAACAACTCGTTAATAAGTGCAGCAAATAATAAGCGCAAATTCGCAATTTTCGTGATACACTATTTATAACAAGCCAATTTTAAAGATATTTATTAAGTTGTTAATCTATTTAATTTGGTAATAACTACAAGTAAGTATACAATTTTAATTACCAAAATCACACACCTAAATTCCTTTAAATGCCCACCCATAACGAAAATCAATAATTAACAATTTCACATAACATCATAACCGAGGGTGAGTTAAAAACTACGAGATGTGAACGACCTCGAACTTGAATATCGTAAACGAAGATTTCTAATGAATGAAAATTTCTAATAGCATAATGTATCCGGCACACGAGCCGAACAGAGAAATCTGGCTTAAAAACATAAACACTTTAGAGATATAACACAAAACAGTGGCGCGTTTAATTTTAACCTTACACCTCATAACCTAGAATAAAAAATACACCTTCGATATCGAAGCTATAAATTTAAGGTTCGTAAAATTAACGATGCTCTTCCTGCTGTTATTATTGATGTGCCTTAAAATTAGTATTAATTTACAGCCAATACGCGAATTGTATTTGGAGCACATAACACCCCAATCGTTACGGCACATAAAATATTTTTATGGACAGTTTGGTTTAAACACTCCTGGTAATAAATTTAACAAAGGGTTTTTTGGTATACACTCTATGATCAATACTAAAGCTTAATAGTATATTAAACATGTAGGTTGTGCATTGTAAGTGAATCTTCAATATTCTAGTAGAAATACTTTCATAAATCTATTGAGTGTTGACTCTATTCAGAAAGGAGACCGTTCTTTTCAAATATCGTTGGTGGGAATTGCGTCCCACTGACACGGCTAGTCGATAGTGATTTGTTCTCCTAAAATATTTGTAGTGTGCATTGCAACTTTAATGAAGCGTGAAGAACAAATATTTTCTTCAAACACTGATGGGTGCGTCTTGTATGCTAATATAAATGTTTAAATCATATTTTTATCGTAATTATCGATGGACAAAATGTCTATAAAATATGCCCAAAGCGTTCAGTTTTTTTTTTTCATCTGTACCTATCTATTTATTAAATGGATAAATGGTCAATATAGTCGCTGCCAATTTCCCATCCATATAATCTGTAACCTTGCATACATGTTATATATATTTTACATTGGAAACAAAAATATCACAGCAAGCGTTGTGACGTCACGGTCTGTAGACCACAAGAAAATTATCCCCTGTAACTTGACTCAAGTTATGTCTGTTTGCAACTCGCTACTAGCAAGATTATAAGATAACTAGAATATATAATAATATTCAGAAGTGTGATTAACCTTTGTTGTTGATCATATCAACACAAAACATACTTTGAATTGCAAAGAAATTCTAAGGAAACCAATCGAAAGCAAAATTAGAAGGAACGATTGGGAACCAGTCACCAAACTTAAATATTATTGCAATGTCCTTTTAAATTTTGCTTGACTTTCAATTGGTAACTTATAATATTGATATATATATATTGAATAGGCAATAGCCATTTGATGCATCGTAAATACATTCCCCAGTTTAGATCGACTGTAACAGATTCATTATGCATAAAAATGACGCCAGGACCAGTGAATGGATGATTGGAATATGCGATTTCTATTGTGACTGCGATGCACTTTGAACATGCTACCGCGGCCTATACATATTTAGATTATTTACAGTCGTCGGATTGTAATCCTATCCACGAGGCAGATTACTGAACGGTTCAGTACCCTTGCAGACGATCAGCTCAGTGCATCTAGATTTAACTTTTATTCTTTGAGATTAACTGATATCCGGATTCTAAGTTTTTTTGTCTCTTTCTATGCAATTGGTTTCCTTTTGTTGTCGTTGTTGATTGGTTTACTGCAGAAACTAATCCTGCTGTCATTGTCTTTCAAATGGCTTTTCCAAAGTATAGGAAAAAGACAACTATGCATTACCTGTGTTGAGTAAATAAGTTTATTAATAAGACCCTGATCGTAATCCTGCCACCTAGTTGGTATTCGTGGTTCACCGTTTCGAAATTCCAGTAAAGTACGATTCGGAGAAAGAGCTACTGGTGTCAATTGTATGTTAACTTTGTTATTGTCATTCAATTCTTTTACGGTAGAAACCAGCGAATATGCCAACTAGCGATACGATTGTTTGAATTTTAATTGCACAAATTTTACTTTCCATGGCATCCGCCGTTCAAACACGAGTAACGGATATATTCTTTTAACGGTTCGTATTTAAGTTAATTGCAAAGTATTTAACATAATATAATGATAATTACGCAAAAATGTAGACCGATTAGCGTCTGGCACGCAGTCAAAAAATAACGACCATAATACTAAGTAATTGATGGTTTTGGCGAAAATAATTAACCTATTGTGTTAAATCGTTAGATAACTTGGGCAATCGTATGATTGCGATCCATTACCAAATCGTACAATCGACTTTCACGCCCCAAATTAGAAGAAAAACGAAGGTCAATGACAAGGCTGTCGCCAAATTAGACACGATACAAAAGTGAAACCCATTACAATCTCATGTTCAATGTGGAATTTGTACTATAGTCAAGTAAATAACAAGCGGTCAGCCAATCAATTTTCTCAGCAATTTTTCAATTACAATTAATCCAAAAGTACTTGACGGAATCCGAATATTTCAGGAAAATTAAACTCAATTTGTATGCAAAGCGTCTTGATCCTTTTGCTCAATATTGTTAAATTAGTTTATTTTTTGACGAAGCGCACCAAACAGTCGCTCCTCATGTTTATAGATGCTGTTGAACATTATAATTTATTAAACAGTTTGTATCGTCACTTTTCTGATCGTGTTATAGGTACATAAAGAAACAAACAGAAAATATTGTTCAAAAAGTTAAATTTTGAGTTTTTTGGAAGAATATTAGATAAGTTTTTCTTCAGAAAAGCTCAGTTCATCCTACGTTTGATCATAAAGGGATTATCGTAATAAAGTAGATGACGTAAGAAGGCGCCAGGTTGGCGAGGCATAAAAATGTCTCGAACTATGAATGCTGGAGGCTGCCAAGGTTTGATCACATACTCGTAGACATACATGTGGCTCCGAGTAATCGATCCCACGATTCAGACATAGGAATATTTGTAACCACGAGGCCATATTATATTTGTTACTTATCATGTTTTTTACTAAACAAATGTGCCAGCGATTAAATATCTGTAGCAGTAGTTTTCTCTACCATAAAATAGCGAAGAAATAAAAAAGTGCTGTGGTAGATTCACTTTAATTAATAATATCTAAAGGTTGTAATTCAGTTATCTATTCCTTATGTATCCCAATACACACGGCCGAAGAGTGGTTGTACACTCTTCGGCCGTCGAGATCCCTTAACAGCAAGTATTCCCCTGTTGTAACCGCATGGCAGCTATAATGCAGCTTCATTTCGTAACATTCCATTTAAACTCTGTTATAGCCTTTTATGAGTAATTACATCACGATAAGACCGATTTACGTGGACTCTGACGAAATCACCGAGTGACATTAACTCGCATACAGATTGCAAGATGTGCTACGTTCAAAACACGTATCCAGTCACTTTCTCTCGGCGGGCACGTGAAACCAATGTAATATACCCGATTACCGAACAAACGGCAATTATTACATTTATACGACACGTACAAACAACACAACAATAAACACTTAAAGTCTTGTACAATCGCCTCCGTGGTCCAGTGGTTTAAAGCTTGAAAAGTCTTGACTACTAGATGGTGGGTTTGATTTCTGCGTTGAAACAACAAATTGTAATTTCCCACTTTGGCAAGGGTAAGCAATGCAAGCATATCACCAGATTACCTGATAAGCAAGATGACTCATAGTATAGGATGGGCAAGTACAAAGCCAGCTGGACTCTACCTCAATGTTTAAGATAGAGCTCTTATTTCTTCGGTTATCTTATTAATCAAGGTAGGCAATTTCATAAGAATTCGTCTAAAGATTATTCACGTTGCGATGAAAATACTGTACAATTTGGGAGTCTTTCGCGCCATTCTTTATACAGCTACCATAAACTATAAAGAAGTGCAACCTCTCTATTTCTAACAGCTCAGAATATACTTAATTTAATAACTGGTACATAGAAGGCAGAAGCACTGAGGCTATTTTATTAAATTCCTTTTTAGATTAAAATGATAATATTCAATATTGCTGGCCGAGAACGCCTCTGAATTGCCAGAGAGATGGACGCACTTTATCAAATCTGACAAATTTTACGTTCCGGAAATATTTCTGAGGGAACTCACCTCGTGCTGCCTCATAAAAGTTCGCTCTGGATATTATATTAGAATACGTTATTGCCGTAATAGGACTAAAATCCATTAACTCTGTTGTAACTCGGTAGGTGTAGGCGATCTGTGGACTGGTCGACAGTATCCGATGATCTTAAATGGAAGCTTGCGTTGGCCGCGAGCATACGCACAAATTGTGAAATTTTAATCAGATCGTAGTTTTTTAATTAAGGAAACATCAAACAACATTCAAGGCGAACAAAACACGAGTTTTCATTTATTTATGTGTATGTTAATCACCGTGTATCATCGCTGTGTCGTAACAGTTTCCTTTTTTGGTCAGGTTTTTATATTCCAAACGTGCGATTCAGTGCAGTGAGTCCGCCACCGATACCAGTATTTTTGGCCAAAGAATCCAGAAATAAGAGAGACAAATAGTGGAGGCAGTGAAGGTTTTCACCTCCGATTTCGTTGAACCTCCATCGATTTTCATGAAAATTGGTAAGTAGGTGGAGGATACCCTAAGAAACAAAAGTGACATAGTGCCAACTTGCGCTTTTGCCCTGGGGGTGGATGCCAACCCTTCTCGAGGGGTGAATTTTTTTTAATAAAAACAACCCCAGGAATCAATAAAAACACAAATTCTAAGCAAAATTTGTTAAATAAAGTTTTTTGAATAAATCAATACTTTAGGAGTTATTAAAGATCAAAGATCATGTTTTTGCGTGAGAAAAATACTTGACTTAAAGCGGTTTTTCAGAATTAACTAAGAAACTATAGGTTTTTAAGAAAAATGTGTAATTACTAAAATTAAAGCCAATAAAAAAACAAACCAATCCAATACCTACTCTAAAATACCTTCCTATATTCATTCAAAGCGAGCTATAGGTGATTGTATATATATTTTCTTTCAGCGAGTACCTAAGTCTAAGCATTCAAACTCAAATAACGGTAAACCGATGCATTTTATGACATGTGCTTCCTTAAAACTTTTTAAAGTGCTTAAAAATACCTTTCTAATAAGCATTGTAAAAAGTTAAAAGCATAAAAATTGAACAAGTTATGATAAAAATAAGATTTAAAATACGATTTTGACCCTGTCAATTTTTTTTTTTTGAAAAATCGAAAAATAAGACGTTGACCATTTCTACAATAATTCAAATTTATGGTTATCCCCAAAGGCTTTTCTTTATTTTAGCATAAGTAATGACCTCAAATTTTTTTCTTGGTTTAGAATGCTTAGTTTTGAAAAACAGAATGATTTAGTAAAATCGAAATTATTCAAATTTTCGTAAATATAATTTTGTTTTGAACATAACTTCAAAAATATTGAACTTTCGTAAAAATCATAAAGTACGAAATTTGTGTCCATTTTTTAAGAAATCTTTTGATTTTCTTTTGGTTTTCATAGGATGAAAAATAACGAAGATAGAGACGTTTAAACCCTAACTTTTACTGCGAGAACCATGAAATTGGGACCCTTTAACCCTAATTTTTTTTTAATCAAGGGCCTTAAAAAGTATTTTTTAATTTGATCTTAAAGTTCTTTAAATTACCTTTAAAATGGTCCATAAATGAACGCGATAACTTAAAAATTAACAGAGCTGTTGTGATAAAACGAAAATATTTTTTTTGAAAACAATTTTGAAGCAGAGATTTGGGATGCAAATATTGTAGGAAAACCTGTCAGTAGGTACATCTATACGAATATTATAAATGCTTAAGTGTTTTTGTCTATCTGTTACCTCTTAACACCCAAACGGTTCAACCGATTTTGCTGAATAGGTATGAAAATACTTTGAGTCTTGGGAATGGATATGGACATATGATACTTTTTATCCCGAAAAAATGTACGGTTCCAGCGCGATTGCAGACGTCATATAGTCCTTACTGAATATACCTACGTATATCTTTTGAAGCCTTTCAATATTCAGAAAGTAAACAAAACTGTAAATGTCGAGTCGATAAGATAGGGGCTTTTTATAATGATGTGCGTCTATTGAATATTTCAGTCTAGCAGATTCAGCCTTTGCGCCAATTTTTTGCACAGAGGATAGTTTGAAATCGTTGTTTGAATATTTTGGACTAAATAATATCAATGATTGAAATATATTATTAAAAATCTTAACTATGAAAAAATATTCGAACTCATCAAGGCTGATAAAAAACTTAAAATAAAAACTTCAAGCTTATTTTTCAGACATTGGGTAGTTTACAGGGGTGAAAAAAATTCGCAAAAAAAAACTAAATAAGAAATTAATACTACGTAAATAAACTGAAAAACTGGGGTCGAAAACAATAAACCTATTAAGTTTTTGAACCCAGTTTTTACCGTGATTCCGCAATAAAGGAGTTCTTTTAGGGGTTTATATTTCAGTCTTATCCAAAAATTATATCATAAATATTAAACAAACTGTTTATACAATGTTAATAAGCGATTTTAAAGTTCAGAAATACAAAAAGTGTTTTTTCACGATTAAAGGGATGGTTGCCATAAGGGTTGAAAAATTAATTAAATAATCATAAAATATCATGAAAAAAAAACATTAAAACATTTATTTTATCGAATTAAACCCAATTAGTCAAGCCAGAATGGTTAAATCTGCATTTTTTTCTATTTTCAACAAAAGCGGTGGATTTCACCTCTAAAATAAAAAAAGCGCAATACGAGCGTACGTCACTTTTAAAGTAGAGGGTTTAACGTATGTAATCCCAAATTTTCATCCAAATCGATGGAGGTTCAACGAAATCGGAGGTTGTACCTGATTTTTGCCTTCAATTACTGTACTAAAAGGCCAGAGATACAAAGAAGAACAATACTCAGTATTCTTGAATTGAATGTATTCTTCGAAGAAAGATCTAACTTGTGCTATAAACGTTTAGGGCAATTCAAAAATAGCCTAAGCGGTCTTCATATTAATATTTTAAGACCCACCACGCGTAGAGGGATTTGCAGCTTTATGCGCATACGACGAGGATATAATTCCGTTTAATCACGTAATAAGTCGCCATTTTATTTTACGGCACTGTATTTCTGGTCGGACCGGTTTCGCTGTAGCATTGGAGCCTGCGAACGGACCTGATGACTGCTGCTCGCCAAATGAGGCACACTCCCTCACTCACAAAAACCCACTTTGGATGGCTGCCAGAGTATGTGCAAGTACTATAGTCGGAATTTCGACAACAATTTAATGATCCACTTGACATGATTAGAAATACCCAAGCAGCTTTTGCTGTCGTTGATGGTTTTTACAAAGTACACGGCATATGTGTAAGTTCCGTAACATAAAAGAGCTTTCTTAGCTGAAGATGTCAAGTCCCTCTTGTCTTGATATCTTCAGCTAACTTATACCTAATGTCCAGATTTTTGGATTGAACAAGCGTTCGCTATGTCAATTTATTAGCAATCACGTGTACCAAACAAAGCCATTTGCTAACCTGTTTCAAATACAACAATCCAACTGGTACAGCTTAATTTAATGAGACTAAATTCATTCATAGGTCACGAATTATATTAAATACACTGCTAATGTTGTCCAGGTATTAAATAAACATGGCCTTCGAAAACGTTAAACTAAACCTAGATCTACAATTCTGTCGCGCTGGGCGCGGCTAGACATCAAAATGTTTTATCGCGTCCATGAAAAGGTCAGAAGGAAATTGTGGAAATTTTTACTATTATTGGAAGGTGAACCTTTGTGTAGACATGGGCGAGGTGGAAAATAAACCGCTTCGGCTAAGCTATTACTTAGAAACGGTAAAAACGGCCGTAGCTATGGTAGTGTTTTAAAATTGTCACTAATTCTATACAAAAAGGCTAATGTAACAAAACAGTAACGCTATTAGTCTATTTTTTCCTCTAGTAGTTGGAAATTTAACGACTCTAGAATATGTTGAAACTTGACTCCTTGATATTTTGTTACTAAGCAGCTGCCTGCAATACGGACTTTAAGAATAAAAGCTTTGTTCTTCCATTATTATATTTTAATTCTGACATTTGAGAAATGAGCGCAGGTTACTTTTTCACCCACTTATTTCTTTGTCAATGCGATTCGAAGAAAAATATCAGACGACCGTATTTCTAAGTAATCCCTTTAAAGTGGCCAAATTGAGGTAATTAATAATGCACAAAAATGACGTCAGCGTGCCATTATCTCAAGTACTTTATTAATTTAATAACATCAATAACAATAGAGTATTAAACAAAGGAATGCTAAAAAAACTACTTGTCATAGACCCCCCAGGCTTGGTGCGGAGTTATGCCAAAAATTGAACGATGACATCACCGTTTATCTTGGAAGTTGGATACCCCAGACGCTAAACTTAGGCCGCCGTACGTAGGTTTTTTGTGACTTTTTTGCGTCTATCAGTTATGTGGGTATGAAATGTAGAGTTGCTATTGCAATAAATTGTATTTGCACGTATTGCAAAATATGGTCATTAATCATTTCTAATTTATGGAGACCTTCATAAGATTCTTTGACAATTGCGGTTGGTCAGACCACCATTTATACGCGAAAATTCGTTTATCGCGCTGGAACCGTACATTTTTCCGGGATAAACTATCCTATGTCCTTTCCCGGGACTCAAAGTATCTCCATGCCAAATTTCAGCAAAATCGGTTCAGCGGTTTGAGCGTGAAGAGGTAACAGACAGACAGACAGACACACTTTCGCATTAATATATTAGTAAGGAAGTAAGGATTGTGGTAACGTGACGAAATAACATTGTTATTATTTACTAACCAATAAAATAATTTCTATTGGTGTGGTAAATGAGTATATTTTCAGAGCGTTTTAGCGCAAATAAAAGTAACTCTTCATACACAAGCGAGAATGGACATATAAAAATGTAAATTTCCCAGCCGCAGTGCTTGAGGGTTCAGGGGGCTTCGTAGAGGGCTAAGCCTGCGTCTTAATGGAGAGCATTGTACGGCTTTGAATGCACTGACATCTTTATACAACAAGCAGGATTCACTGAATGCTTCTTGAGCTATATTTTTTTAATGTTTTCGAGATCGCTTAGCCTTTTTTTCAGCTTTGAAATCTGTTGAAATGTTTTCATCAAGTCTAGTGGTAGAGCAGTTGCCAAGCCCTTATATTACAGAAATGTTATTCATCTGTAGAGTTTTAAAACTATGCCACAAAATAGAGAAAAATTCTAGAAAGTACTTAAATTTGGCTCTAGTTTCGATACCCAAGCTGTAATTACAGACTCTTATTTCCTAAGTTTCTTTAAAATATTTTTACATTTAGATTGGTTATTAGAGCTTCGCCTTGGCAGTTGCGAATCGTTTACGAGTATTAAATAAAAAAATCCAATTATACAATACTATTATACATTTAATTTGAGGTTATGTTATGTAACAACATTCGAAGAAGGTCAAAAAGTTCACACAACATATTTTAATACTTGGAGGTCAAGTCTTCTATCACTAAATATCATAATGACCGCAACATGATCGATCGTAGATTTTTAAGTTGCAAAACCATTGCATGTTATGAGGCGTCTCCACGTTGGTTGGACCAACAAAGGTGATAATAGATACGAGCGTGCAGAGGTGCATGTTCATCCATGATTTCCCATTATCATTAAAAATAGACGGCATCATGGTAACAAACATAGTCCGACGTAAAGTCGAGTCAAGTATCATGTCAAAGTATCGCGATTTACGAGGCATCCTGTAAACGCTATAAAACACGTTAAACGCTGGAGCCTATTTCCATTGAAGTAACTGTACAATAATAGACACTTATTAGGGTCTATTCGTATTCGCTTCATCATGAACTATAAACACAGCCTTCGCGGACCGGAGTCTCCGAGAGAGGGAACGGTATATGAAGATGATAATCATACATTGTGATGGGCATTGGCACTGTTATTATGCATCGATAAATGTAGCGTTTGTGTCAGCATTGACTGTTAACATTCTGGTGAAAGCTTTAAAAAAAATTGATTGCTTAAAGCGTCTCCCAGACAGATGCGGCCTGCGGTGGCGGTGGTGGTGGCGGTCAGTTGAATGGCTTGGCCGCGTGGCCGCGTGTTTGTGTCGTTCCCGGTTCCTAGAACTCTCAAGGCCCGTCCGCACGTTTGCCAAATCTCAACAAATCGTCATAAACGGTCACAAAAACAAACGTGTGGAATGAGCGTTTGGCTTGGTTTGTTTAGGTTTGCAAAGACTTGTAGCCGATCTAGATATGAGCGCCGCGCCGGCGCGCCGCGGCCGCCGCTAATTCCTCCGCGCCGCCGCCGCCGTGAAAAAGCGAGAGGAAACATTTTTTGTTTCAATTCATATACATTCAAAAGCTTATAAATAAGGCATATTTAAGATAATTTCAATACGAAATAAGTAAATCATTCAATACTAAGTCAAGTTAAGACTGTGACACAGCTCCCAGCGTCTTCCACCCTTGAACACTATTTATCTGGAATATGATTCAATGAATCAGTAATCAGTACGAACGAACTCGTTGTTACGGTAATAGCGCCTCTACACGATGGCCCGTCGTAGAGGACCATCACGAAGGT
The DNA here is from genome assembly GCA_905333045.1 of Lysandra bellargus. Lineage (NCBI taxonomy): Eukaryota > Metazoa > Arthropoda > Insecta > Lepidoptera > Lycaenidae > Lysandra > Lysandra bellargus. Next base: position 4,119,682 of record HG995333.1, read on the forward strand.
CCAGCGTGTGGAGGACGTAGTGGTATCGGAGGCAGATGGCGCGAGCGATGCTCGTGGAATGGCGTCGGTGTCAGTTTTTCGGCCGCACATCAAAGGGAATGGCCTAGCGATGGCGGTACGCATCTACACGTGGCCCATCATGGTCTCAACTCTCATAATGAATGAAGTTTAAATATTTTAATATTATAACGGCGAAAGTTTGTATGGAATATGGATGTATGGATATTTGTTACTCTTTTACTCAAAAACTACTGAACGGATTTTAATAAAACTTTACAATGATATAGCTTATACCTACATCAGAATACACAAAGGCTAAAATTTTACCCGACTTTCAAAATTAAGGAGGTGTTATGACTGTTATGTTCGTTTTTAGGGTTCCGTACCCAAAGGGTAAATACGGGACCTACTGATACTTCAAATTTCGATATCTGTCCGTCTGTTTTGTGTTCAATGAGTACTACTCCGCCGTTTGTGAACCAATTTTCAAAAATTTTCTTTTGGTTTATAGGGTATCATTCTGATTTCGTACCAAAAATCGTGACCTCATGAAGGAATCCATAAGTAATCGAGGGGACTCCTCAAAATTTATATGGAAACATGTGGTGACGTCGATTTCGTGGGTAGTATTCTAAGCATAATAATATGCTAACAACAAGTAAGATTTTGCACTGAGGTGTACCTATCTGGTATACCAATGTTTGGAAGGTATTGAGAGAACTTCTGACTCTTTAAAGATACAAGTTTGGGAGTTTCGGCGTTGTTTTAAGAACGGAAAGCACATGATGCTATTATTACATTCATAATTATCATCATTAACCATAAATCATTATTTTAATTTTAGTCTCGAAATAATTATTCGTAGAAGTTCAGGGAAGGTTCATACTAGGAGGAAAAGTGATACGAAGTTTACTAGGTTATCTGGTGAAGTTATAATTTTTTTTTAAATGTGCATTTTGCATTGCCACAATGGCTAATGCTTACATGTCCATCTTGAAAGACGTATAGATCACAACTGAACGCGGCCATCGTGTAGATGCATTGCAACCATTGTATAGCCATCGCATGCGCCATATTTTGATAGGCCAGCGATGGTCCATTGTGTAGAGGAGCAATATACGCTTGCATCAAAATGGCGTCTTTGTCGTCGTCATTAGAAGAACAAAATGTTCGCTATGTCACTCACGAAGGATTCCGTACCAATAGAGATAAAAAATATGCTTCTTTTTGGAAGTCGGTTGAAAAGTAGCCTAAGTTATTCCTTACTACATAAGCTATCTACCAAAAAAAGTCCCGTCAAAATAGCTCCAGCTGTTTCAGAGATTAGCCGGAACAAACAGACAGACAGACATACAGATAAAAATTTTAAAAAATGTTGTTTTGGTGTATGTAGAGTATATAATATATTCTTTCAATATTACAAACAGACACTCTAATTTTATTTATATGTATAGATAAAAATAACTGCCAAATGTTTATAGCAGACTAGATAATGCCCGCAACTTCGTTGCGCCAAAATTAGTTTATCGCGCGGGAACCATGCATTTTTCCAAGATAAAAACTACCCTATGTCCTTTCTCGGGACTCAAAGAATCTCCATGCCAAATTTCGAGTTCGAGCGGTTCGAGCGTGAAGAGGTAACAGACAGACAGACAGACAGACAGACAGACGGACAGACAGACAGACACACTTTCGCATTTATAATATCAGTATGGATACAGCAACTTCGACGTCCGTCATGCTTGCCGCGTCAGAACAAACTAACTCACTCGCAAGCGTGTGGATGGGTTTCCAAATCAAGCGAAACGTTTGTGACGATTTGTGGCGATTTGGAGTTTATAGCAAACGCTAAACGTGCGGACGTAGCTTCAAGTCATCTAACTGACCGCCACCGCTACCGCCACCGCAGGCCGCGTCTGTCTGGGAGACGCTTTATCGTTATTTTGACCACCTAAAGTTTGGCTAACTAAGATCAAAGTAAGAGTCCATTGTAAGCAAAGTTAAGAGTCTATTTTTAACAAAACAATCGTCAGTAATTTTATAGAAGAAGCAAGACTTACAGTATTGCAACAATAATTGAGACATAAATAAACTTATCTGTAATATTAACTCTAAGTTTCGTAATATACTCCTAAGTATGAAGTTATGTGCAGATCATATTATTATAGACGGTGTAATAGATTGAACATAATTAACGGATTAAAATCATAATCTTAGAGAGTATGAGACGGGGTTTAGAAAGTCGAAACTCATTAATGATCATAATAAATTTACTCAAGAGTACGTATAGCTACCTACTTGTTTGAAGAAATTAGCATATAATGTAACGTTGTCTAAATTATAGTTTACAAGCGTGTTACGATAGCATACCTTATCCATGTTAGGATGTTAGTATCCTACCGACTGCGCTGTTTTAAGCTTCGTGGGGAGAATCTCAAGCAAACACGTACTAAGATACATTTTTGCGGTTGCTGGTGTAGCTGCACCAGTGGTCCCCAACCTTTTAAGGGTTCCGTACCTCAAAAGGAAAAAACGGAACCCTTATAGGATCACTTTGTTGTCCGTCTGTCCGTCCGTCCGTCTGTCAAGACCCTTTTTCTCAGGAACGCGTGGAGGTATGAAGCTGAAATTTATATCAATTACTCAGGTCTACTGTCCCTTGAAGCTGTGAAAAAATCAACTTCTAAGCCAACGCAATCAAAAGATACAGCCGTTTATGCCGCAAATTTTCGACACTTGCAAGGGAATCAAAACCTACAGGGTGCTTCCCGTGAACTCAGAATCTTGAAATTTGGTACGAAGCAACGTCTTATAGCATAGATAAAGGAAAAATTACGAAAACCATAAATTTTTAGTTACATCACATAATATATTTTTTTTTAATAATTTTAAACTTACTACCCATTTCCTCATAAACGCGTAGAGGTATTAAATTGAAATTCATACCAAATACTCAGGTCTATAATACCTTTAAGCTGTAACAAAATCAAACTTCTATGACGAACTTTGTAAACCTTGCAGGTTTGTACGGAACCCTCGGTGCGCGAGTTCGACTCGCACTTGGCCGGTTTTTTTCATGTGGCCACAAACATGTTTCGATCACGCCCACGCCAAATAACGTAAAGTCTACATGATAGTCGTTCAATTTTTTCCACTTTTAAATCCTTATTTTGAAGAATGTTATTTTTTAACCTTAAAAAAATTGTTGCGGCCCGCGACACCAAGACTAAAACATGTTTGTGGACCGCATGAAAAAAAGGTTGGGGACCACTGGTTTAGACTCTAGCTAGAGTCCAGACTCTAGCGACCCATGCCACTGCTGCTTTGTAGTGACGTAATAGGTAAATTTGCCAATAGGTACAGTGGCATTGTATCAGCTCAAAATTATCTCGTTCTCGGTGACGCGGACGGCGGGGTGGACAAGAAGGTGGGTTTGCTAGCAAATATGAGCAAAACTTTTTGCGGTGGCTGCTGGCGACAAAGTGTATGTTTCACACACATTTTGTATGTCAGTAGATCAATAATTAAGTGGTAACACTAGGTACCGTTAATGATACAAAATAGTAATGTTTAGAGATGCAAATATTTCAAAATTATATGTTTATTCATAAATAGTGGGATGTTAAATGTTTAATTGGACTGGTAAACGGTAGTTTCAAGTACAAATTGCATACATTTATCTACCGGTGCATGTAAGAATTATATAATAAACGAGGGAAAATATTAACACATATTATATTATTTACTAATAACTTTGTCTTTAAGTTAGTTTCTACTGTTGCCGGGATTACCTATAAAGGTAGAGGCTAGTACAAAAATCTGTTGGGCTTCACAACCTTTTGAAAATTTGATACATCTCTATTAAAAAGGTATGCTATGAATTATAGTTGTGAATGCTTTATTATGGACTTTTGATAGGCAGAGCCGGGCACCCCAGATTTTCAGGGCTTTTCAAACTTAAATTTTTAATATTTTTAATTTTTATGAGATATATAATATATCCTCTCATACCTAAACCTAATTTTTAGGTCATACGCAAGCTGCACAACTTTGTAAGCTAATATTCGACTTTGTTGGTAAACAATAGATAAAGATTAAAAACGTTTACTAGATGACGCATTAAGTACGGCCGCAATCAACAGCATTCGACCATCATTGAACTGTATTATACATTTTCATATGGGCCAAGAGCCAGCGATTTTTTGAACTAAGTTCCTTATCGCGCGTTGCAAACGGGGGCTAGACGGAAAAAGTTACGTAACGACATGATACAAAAGTATCGGTATAGTACAAAAATCGGCCAAGTGCGAGTCGGACTCGTGCACGAAGGGTTCCGTAACGATACAGAGTAAAAATAGGCTAAAAATTGTGTTTCTTGTATGGGAGCCCCCTTAAATTTCTATTTTATTTTAATATTATTATTAAATATTAAAGTACACATAATATATCAAAAGAATATGTGAAAAAATCAAGTCCCTACCTCTTGCCATTATTAATATAGAGCGAAAAAGGCCGAAAAAATCACGTTTGTTGTATTCGCATACAACAAACGTGATTTTTTCCTCCTCCCTTAAATATTATTAGGGCTCCCGCCCCCTCAAATATTATTTTCTTTTGTTTTCAGTATTTGTTGTTATAACGGCAACAGATATACACAATCTGTGAAAATTTCAAAAGTCTAGCTATAGCGGTTCTTGAGATACAGCCTGGAGACAGACAGACGGACAGACAACGAAGTCTTAGTAATAGGGTCCCGTTTTTACCCTTTGGGTACGGAACCCTAACTAGAGCAAAAATGCTATAAAATGTTCCTCTCCCTCTCTTTTATATTTCTACAGTTATCCCCAAGATAATGAGCTTTCTACTTTCAGAACTGGATACCGCCTAAAGTAACCGAAACTCCAAAGTTGCTGGCCGGTTCTCACTCTAATAGCAAACTACCTGGAACTTATTTACTCTTTAGTACAGGTGTCACTCGAAATATCTTGCGTCCATGAACCAGTTATTTTCGTTTTGTAACCACGACCCGGATAATATCTCACTACTCAGTACTAAGGTGATTGTGTTTTGACGTGTCTGATATTATCGCGTATTTTTACGTCCACATTGTCATGATCGCAATCAATTGTACCTGACAATATCACAGACTTACTTACAAGGCTGTTTTGGCGCGTGGCGAAAGGAATACACGCCGCCATTTTTGTAAAATAGGTCTTTAACCCATCAAGCCCCCTAAGGCCCATATGGGCCGCGATAACAAAATATTTCCAGGAATTGGCGATCGACGGTTTAAAAGCTCGAGTATTACTTGGGCCTACTACGCCAGTATCGCTGGTTCCAAAATATCATGCATTCTTCTGCGTAACTTCATAAAAACAAGAGATAATATTAATTGTCATGGTATTTACTATAACTGACCCTAATATTAAAAATCCACACTGGCCTTTACACATCAGTAGATTGTAAAGTCTACAGGATCTACAGTGTAGACACCATTGTCCACGTCCAGTCTACTAAGTACTAGTAACCTAACTACAACTCTATATATCTACTTTACAAAAGAGAAAACTACTGTTACTGTCAAAAAGAAGCCTTTTTCTCTAACCCAGCCATCCTCAAAGTGTGCTCCGCGGATACCTGGGGTCTGGGCCTCCGCAAGGCTTTGGAGGGGCTCGCTGCTCAGTGAGCGATACATAATTTGTTTTTAGAAATGTGTTCGGACATCAGCATGGAGACAACTCATCGAAAGACAAAACATTATTTTTTGAGGGTCCGTCAAAAATTTAACATCTTAAAAGGGTTAAGGGTTCCGCCACCATAAAAAATTGAGAACCGCTGCTCTTGAACAATAATAATTGTAATTCCTACAAGTTACAATGCATAGGTATTAATACAATCGTATGTCATACCAATGTATACCAACGAAACCGCGTGTGAGCAACGATATTTATGAGGAAATGTGAAAACAACGTAACGGGCGTATAACCCGGGTTTCACAACCAGCGCGGAATGTGGAGCGGCGGAGTAATCGGCCTTGCATCTTGCCAACTGACCACTCGCTCATACGCGAGCTACTACAACTCAAGCTCACTTGTTAAATAACCATGTAAACAGGGCATTGACCCCGCTCAGTCGAAATTCATCTCGCCCTCAATTAAAACAATGTAAACTCAATTTAGAATATTCACATAGACAGTGCCGGCTTTAGCACTAACAGCGCCCTGGGCGACATTTCTTTAGCGCCCCCTAAGATCAATATTCAAATACGTCATATGAAAAAAAAATCAGCCAAGTGCAACTCAGATTCGCGCAGGGATGATTCCGTAGCGTTGTCTTCAACATTTGATAATGAACAAAAATAGACAAAAATTTGTGTTTTTTGCATATCACTAAAAATAATTGTTTGCCTTCGGCGTCCTTTTTATCCGACGCTCTGGGGCGGTCGCCAATCGCCATACAGTGCATATGTCACCGTAAGATTGCAAACACCGCGATATTGTAATATGTGAAGTGATGGATTGTAAACAAACAATTTTCCGGTGATTTTAAATTAATTATTTCGTATTTAAAATAACTTCAATGCCAAATGATATGAGATGTATAACATAAAATAAAATTTAGATATATATTTTAAAGTGCTGTTTGAATGTTCGGTTATTAAAATTAACCTAATTTATAATTCAAACTGCACTTTAAATATATCTAAATTTTATTCAATGTTATACATTGAATATTCAGGCAATTGAAGTTATTTTAAATGCAAAATAATTAATTTAAAATCACTGGAAAGCTGTTTATTTACAATCCATCATTTCGTCATATTACAATCTCGCGGTGTTTACAATCTTACGGTGACACATACCCCACTAAAGCCGCTACTGCACATTGCCGCTTCCTGCTTTTTTTAACTTTCACTAAAATTCACGATTTTTTCTGTTTTTAATATTTAGCTAATTATACATTTAACAATAATAATAATAGTATGATCCTCTATCAAGCTTATTATGCTCGACAATCGCCTCTTTTAATGCATCATAAGCAAAACTTGAGCTGGAACATATTATAAAGACTACTTTAATACTTCAGTCGGAATTTCCAGGAATTGCTATTATATTCTATTGTTGTCACGATCACCGGTGCTCACGCGGGGCCTGAAGGATTAATCAGTAAATAAAAGTTACATATTGATAATTATATTCAGAAATAAAATGATTTTAAAATTAAATATAATCAGTAGCTTCGTAAAAAGTTCTATGATTGCAAAAAGCAACATGAAATATGTAACACACACTTTATTATATAATTATAAGAAATGCAAAAAATGCTCTTTCGAATGGTTTTTGCACTTTGTTAAAGTCTGGTCTTCTGTCTCTTTTATTCGTGCACGAAAATATTGCAGACTTATACATTTTTAAGAATATCTGTTAGTCCTGTAATAATATAAATATGCAAATATGCTCAGGCCTCTGTAATAATTGTGCTGATTTATTACATATATTATATTTAAAATAAAATTATAATACATTGCATATTTATATTTTCTTCTCTACAAAACTAATACTTAACAAAAATATTTTTCTCCTTTTAACACCTTCATTGTGGATATTGCAGACACAATAGATTTTCAATTGCTATGCGGCAGCCAGCGGGGGATTGATGGGTTAACCCATCAAACCCCAAGCGGTCCCTGCATAACAATTGAATATCTATTGTGTCTGTGATTCCCAGAAACATAAAAAATAACAGTTATACTATAATGTTTCTGTTTAGTATTATGTAATCATGGTCCTTATAATGAATTAATAACATTTCTACTACTCTAAAAAAGTGTTTAATCCAAAACCAATATTAAAATATTATAATTTAAAAAGCTCAACCTAACTTTAATCAAGGTGTTTATTTATGTATCTTTTTGTAAAAGCTAGGTAGAGTATAGGGAGCCGTGACAAAATATTGTTACGTGTAACTGTGCTGCAGGCTGAAAAAGATTGTCAACCTCTACATTAACCCATCAAGCCCCGTATGAGCACCGGTGATCATGACTACAATAGCATTTCCGGGAATCCCCGATCGAAGGATGACTTAACTGAATGAATAAATATTATATGAGGCAGTCTTCCCATCCAACGTTTTAAGCAAATTTTTAATCCATTTAACATTCCTAATCAAAGAAAAGTTTTCAAGTAAGTTATGGATAAGGATCATAGCTTTAAGTTCAATATAAATATTAGTAAAATAGAGACAGTGAAATATTCAATATTAATAAGGGATAATCTATACTTGGCAAAATCTTTTGCATTATTCTCACCAAACCAAAAGAAGATTTTTATTTTAGAATTTTATACAAGACACAATTTATATAAAGTAGCTGTTCTTATTTTCTAAATTTTCAGTATAAATGCTTTTCAATGTACAGAAAATAAACTTATAATAACACTTCAGTTTTGTAATACCTATAATGTATTTTCTAAACACTCAAAAGTTGCGACAGCGAGTCAGAAATATATATTTACGAGACACTATTATATCCGAGCTTAAACCATTACAGAAAACCTGTACAGAATGTGGATTAATTTAATTTGTAGACCACAGTCCACATTCATAACTGACATGCAAACCGTATGATTCAGTACCAAAGAATGAAAACTTACCCAAAGCTCCGTTCCCCAATTCATTTTAGCGGCAAAATGTAAACCAATTTTCACAAAAACATTGAATATTACACTATCACTTGAGAACTTTATTCTTAACAATTTTTTCACACAATTTGTTTTTATCACCTAAACATGTACAAATACCACCATTTCAAACACTAAACATGGCCGACTGGCCGCAACTTGACGCTTTGGAATGACGTAACTCATAACTGTGACAGACGACAGTGACAGTCGACAGATGGCAATATTTGACATTTACATGCCACAGGCTAAAATGTTTGCTGTTATTGTAAAGTTACCAGATCGCAAAATTGTGAAGAGTCAAAAGCCGGGGCTTTAACTTGATGTTGCTTTTGAGCTTTTGCGAATTGCGATTCGTAAAAACGTAATGGCGGCACTTCACATGGCTATATTTTGTATTTGCGTATTTGGTGTATTCGCCAAACAATCACCATGTGTAGACGGTATGTTTAACAAATATTGGCATTATTTGCCTATAATATTTTGACAAATATGACCAATACCAAATACAAGTGACGTGGGAGAGCCATGCTTCGGTACGAATGGGCCGGCTCGCCCGGAGAAAAAGGCTGGCATCGCACCTGCAGCTCTCTGATGCTGCGAGTGTCCACGGGCGACGGAAGTTGCTTTCCATCAGGTGAACTTTTGAATGCTTAATATAGGTACAGGTTCGGGGATTTCGGTGTTGTTTAAACAACTGAAATCATAAGCTAATACATCAATTTGATTAATCATAATCATCACAACCATAATTATTATACCATGAGTCATCACACTATGACCCAATTATTGGTACTTTTCGTGATATTTTGCATCGAAGCAGATGTTTTTGATGATGATTTCGCTGTTTGTAGACCGATTTTCAAAATTCTCGTGTTGTTGTATAGGATGTAATCTCAAATTTGTATAACAATTACGAAAGTGGTGAGCTGATGATGGGATCTATGAGCAATCGAGGGAAATCCTTGAAATTTATCAAAACACTCATAGTGGTTAAAATGTTGTTTCTAGTAAGTTAAACATATGTTACGAATAAGAGATATTTCATACGAAGGTATCTCTTGGTGCAAAGGCACTGAACAGAACTCCTGAACCTTTAAAGATAAAATTTTGGAAAATGCAGCATCGCTTAAATAACTGCAAGCATTTATATACCACAATTTCACTTACAGTAACATAATTTTAGGTATATTTTTAGATCTCGCAAAAGCATTTGACACGGTCTCTACAACGCTGCTTGTTAATAAACTGGAAGCTATAGGAGTTAGAGGTAAACAATTAGAACTCTTCAAAGATTATCTCACGGATCGATCCCAAAGCGTAAAAATTGAAAATGAACTAAGCGAACGCCAAGCTTGCCTGTGAGCTATGGCGTTCCTCAGGGAAGTATATTAGGTCCAACTTTATTTTTGATATACTTAAACGACCTTTGTAATCTAAGTTTATTAGGCGGAAAAATTATATCTTACGCGGATGATACTGTCCTTCTTTTTTCTGCAGAAAGCAAAGATATGTTATTTAAGCTTGCTCAATGTGGCCTCAACTTTGTCATCCATTGGTTACAGAACAACTTCCTTACACTAAATACAAGTAAAACACAATTCATAGCCTTCTCTATCCGAAAGCAAAAAGAATTAGATACCACCATAAATTTAACTGCCCACTCTTGTTGCAATGAAAATAAGTGTTCGTGCTCCCCTTTAAACCAGGTATCATCTCTAAAGTATTTAGGTGTCATCATCGACAGTGCACTGTCTTTTAGTGCCCATATTGATATGCTCACGTCAAGACTTAGAAAATTGACATATGTTTTTAAAAATCTACGACACATCGCTAATAAAAGTCTTTTGAAGCATGTGTATCAAGCACTAGGGCAGTCTATAATCCAATATTGCATTACGATTTGGGGAGGCACTTTTAAAACAAAGATGAAGCCACTTGAAGTTGCTCAGAGAACACTATTAAAGGTAAGCAGCTTTCGTCCATTCTTGTATCCCACTTCCTTACTATACCAGTCCTCCGAAGTACTATCAGTCCGCCAGTTGTTCATAATGCAGACAATTTTGAGACAACACACTAAACAATTTTTTCTTAAAGATCTATACGCTAAAAGACGAAACAAGAATATTGCAGAGGTCCCAAAATTTAGACATGCCTTTGTCAACAGATACTACTGTTTCCTAGGTCCATTCCTATATAATAAAATAAATAAAGAAGTAAATATACACCCTTTAAGCAAATCAAGATGCAAACGAAAAATGTTTAAATACCTACACCAACTAATGTATGATGAGACTGAACAACTGCTATTAAGTAAGAAATAACATGTAGTTATTGATTTTTTTTTTGTATACTAAAGCTAAGTACATGTTTTTGTCAATTTATACTACTCTCCAATGTTTGTATAATTAATTCTGTATTCAGATAATTTATAATGCTTTATTTTAAGTCCTTTATTTTGTAAAATTAAATACATAGTACTATGATCCTGAAATTTAAGTAATGATAAGTTATAATATGCATAATAAATTATTTAATTGTATTGTTGTAATATTTTAGTAAATTAATTAATTACTGTAAAATGAGTCGAAATAACGTTAATAAGCTTACAACTTGTTTCTACTAAATTATAGAGTCATTGCAAACTGAAGAGCACTGTGGTCCGAAATACAGACTTGATCTAGTTCGGACACAGATGACTTACCAGTGTACATTTTTGAATATCAAAATTATTATAATGTCAAACTTTTACTTGTAAGTGTTTTCTATGTGCTATATATGTAATTAATTTTGATGAGTCAATAAATTATTATTATTATTATTATTATTAATGTGAATAGTTAACACTCGTATTGGGGTTTAACGCATAAAGCCTAATTTTATAGATACTTAACTAAAAAAAGTCAAATTATTATTTTTTAACAAAATATTAAAACCGACTTCCAAGGTAAAAACAATAGTAATATGAACTAAAAAGTATTAAATAACTCTTACTCTTTAATAGCACGCCTTTTTTAGAATTCGTCTAAATATCAACTATTTCTGTACATATGCTACAGTCTTCATTACTTTGAAGTCGGTACCAGTCCCAAAAGTTTCAGATATTCTGACATTACTGAACTCACGATTAAATTAGCTGGTACCGACTTCAAAATAATGAAGACTGTAGTATATGTACAGGAATAGTTGAGATTTAGACGAATTCTGAAAAAGGCATGCTATTAAAGAGTAAGAGTTATTTAATACGTTTTAGTTCATATTACTATTGTTTTTACCTTGGAAGTCGGTTTTATTTGCTTGTTTGTATCAATAATTTTGCCAAATGCAACAAATAGCCAATAGCAAAATATACAAGTAGCCATGTGAAGTGCCTCCATAAAAGTGTCGAAGTTCAACAAAATATAGACTACATCAATAATATTCCACTTTATACAGATTTGTTACGTCCATACTATTTTCCGGCTTAAACCTCTTCCGAACAATTTTCAAATTCAAAATTGCAAACTTTGACAAATTTGACAGATAAGTGAAACAAAAGATACGAAAAACCGTTTACATAAAAGAGACAGTTCTATTTTTAAACGTCGAATCGTGTCGCTGTCTCTTTCTTCGCCTAAGCTGGCGCAAATTCGATTTTTTCAGATTGTTCGAAAAAATAATTGAAAATGTTAATAATCGAGGTATTTATTGCATACTTACAAGTGGTAAGAGATTCCATGTGTTTTGTTTACTTTGGAGCCATAGTTCGTACATTTTCTAAACACACACGATGGCATTTTTAATTTATTTTGGTACTTGACATTTGACAAGACGCGGTACGTTCGTGAAGTGCGTTCGATGGTTCGATGCAGACTAAATAAAGGACGGGCCAATTGGGCCGTATTTAAAGCTTCACAACACGCGCGGTAGTAACATATCGTCGCAATCGTAGAACAAAGACAGATCTGGAATTTAGCCACATCAGTCGTTATTTCCTGGAGTATAATGTGACGTACGTAATGAACTGACGTTATTGTATGGAGTTATGCATGACGATTGAAACTTTCCGTCAATATTCTAGGGATATGTACAAAACTTTATGGTCGGTTTTGAAAAGTATAGGTCCAGGAAATGGAATAAAAAACATTAATTGCTTCCACAACAGTTTTTTTTTATCAAGCTTAATAAGAAATAACAATAATATTATATTATATTATGTAATCAAATTCTTGATGTATTAGAAAAAAATTAATGATCTTAATTCCTCTATAAAAATATTTTTATATAAAAATAACACATATTTTTTTTTATAAAATAAGGGGGCAAACGAGCAGACGGGTCACCTGATGGAAAGCAATTTCCGTCGCCCATGGACATTCGCAACATCAGAAGAGCTGCAGGTGCGTTGCCAGTCTTTTAAAAGGAAATAGGGCAATACGGTAGGCGAGAGTAGGGAAGGGAATAGGAGAGGGTAGGGAAAAGGTAGGGAAGGGAATAGAGCCTCCGGTGAACTTACTCGGCGAAACACAGCACAAGCGCTGTTTCACGCCAGTTTTCTGTGAGCCCGTGGTATTTCTCCAGTCGAGCCGGCCCATTCGTGCCAAAGCATGGCTCTCCCACGTGCATATAAAAATAAACATACATTATACGGTACGATATATATTTAAAAATAATATTATTATGAAAAAATGCTATAAATTCTATAATAAAACAACAGTACTTGTCTAAACAAGTAAAATACTTATTACAATAGAGATAACCCTTTCGTGGTAAGATTTTAAACCTAATATGAACTAATCAGTCTTAGTAAAAATTGGCACATACTCGAACCAACCATCTCCATCGTGTTCGTGAAACCTCCACGTCTAAAATTTCAAACGCAGAGCGTTTTGAGATTTTCACAAAGTTTTGGGAACTTGGTAGCAAAGAAAAGCAATGGTTGTATGTAGCTATAGAAGACTGAAAAACCGAACATTCAGACGACAGTTATAGTCCGTGCAATCCACGAAGACGCGCCCCACTATTCCTCCAAGTTGTAGTATATGTGTGTAAGCTTTCGTCAATGTTGAGTGTTGTCGGTACGCACTAATTACCTATCAGTACTCGCTCAGACTACAATAAATAGACCAATTAAGAAAAAGCGTCACGATCAAAGTTAAAGATGATCACCCAAAAAGTGGTGGGGCGCGTCTTCGTGGATTGCACGGACTATACAGTATAATATTAAATAGTATTTGCATATAGTTTGCTACATACAACCATTGCTGTTTTTTGCTACCAAGTTGCCAAAACTTAGTGAAAATCTCATTAGTAGTTGGAATTTGCACTGGCATGGAGGTTTCATAGTTTTAGCATCGACTATACGCCCTTTTTAGGGTTCCGTAGCCAAAATGGCAAAAAACGGAACCCTTATAGATTCGTCATGTCTGTCTGTCTGTCTGTCTGTCTGTCTGTCTGTCTGTCCGTCCGTATGTCACAGCTACTTTTCTCCGAAACTATAAGAGCTATACTATTGAAACTTGGCAAGTAGATGTAGTCTGTGAACCGCATTAAGATTTAGATACAAAAATGGAAAAATTATTAAAAATTTTAGGGGTCCCCATAGGTACAACTGAAACAATTTTTTTTTTCATCTGGCCTATGTGTGTGGGGTATCTATGGATAGGTCTTCAAAAATCATATTGAGGTTTCTAGTATCATTTTTTTCTAACCTGAATAGTTTGCGAGAGAGACTCTTCCAAAGTGGCAAAATGTGTGTCCCCCCTCTAACTTCTAAAGTATGATAACTCTAAAAAATATATATGATGTACATTACTATAAAAACTACCAACGAAAGTTGGTTTGAACGAGATCTAGCCAGTAGTTTTTTTTTTATACGTCATAAATGATAAACCTTAATTTAACTTTCATTATATCAAAAATGAAATATTAAAATAAATCAAAAACCTTATCTTATATATAAAATTCTCGTGTCACAATGTTAGTCCACAAACTCCTCCGAAACGGCTTTACTGATTTTTACCAAATTTTATATGTATATTCAGTAGGTCTGAGAATCGGCTACTGGGTACTTTGTATATTGATAAGTGCATTTGTTGAATAAATAATAGTAAGTTATTACAACCTGAGATTGACGACGACCATTGTTTGTGCGACGAGATAACGATCGACGTTGCTATGGCGACATACTTATTTAGTCACTTCAATAAAATTTAAATATAGGCGAAATACTTTATATTATAGCAAAGCAACGTTTGCCGGGACAGCTAGTAATTTCATAGAAATAATTATTGCTGCTGCGGAACCCTTCATGGGCGAGTCCAACTCGCACTTGGCCGGTTTTTTTTAATACATAAGTTTTGCGTAAGTTTTTTAAAGCTTTTAGTTTTATTTCTCTCCACTTTTCATTTTCTTTAGCGCGCTTTAATTTCTCTCTGTTCTTTAAGATCGTTGAACACGATGGAGATGATGGATTCGAGTATGTGCTAATAGTAGATACAGAAGGGCAGAAAAAATCATCAGTTTCATGTTGCCAACAAAACGGGTCATTACATTTTGCATGTCTTTTTACTGGTGATGCAGTTGGAGTTTTGGGTACTAACACTTGAGAATAATCTTGAATATTTTCAGTTATTAGAAATGATAAAGTACTAATTATTATTTTTAACAAAAAATTAAAACTGACTTCCAAGGTAAAAACAATATTAATAGCATCCTTATAATATGAACTAAAAAGTATTAAATAATTTTTCCTATCTGATATGTAGTGCCTTTTCCCGAATTCGGCTAAGCCTCAACTATTTCTGTACTCAATCTTCATCATTTTGAAGTCGGTACCAGATATAGCTGAATCTATATTTCATTGACAGGTTTCTGGCACCGACTTCAAAATTATGAAGATTGAGTACAGAAATAGTTGAGGTTTAGCCGAATTAATATACACATATTAAACAGCCTATAATTGGTATTGTTATGTATATAATTATTATTATTGTATCCATACCGATGCCTTGTACTATTATCTATTTTGTGCCATGAGACATTGGTGACCTTAACACGACGTGGTAATTATGATGATGACGATGATGATGATGAATTTGAATTGCATGGTAGCATATGCTTTCTGTTCTTAAAACAACGCCGAAACTCCCAAATGTGTATCTATAAAGAGTCAGAAGTTCTCTCAGCATCTTCGAAACTATGGTATACCTTGACCCAATATTTGACTTTTTGGTAGCATATTCTTAGTACACTTCACATAAAACCAAAATCACCATATGTTTCCATATAAATTTCGAGGAGTCCCTTCGATTACTCCTAGATCCCATCATCAGGTCACCACTTTTGTGAAGATGGTACAAAATTGGAGTAAAACCTAATACAACAAAACAAAAATTTTGAAAATCGGTCCACAAACGGCGGAGTAATCGTTGAACAAAAAACCACAGCCGAACATAAATTATAACCTCCTCGTTTTTTGGAAGTCGGTTAAAAATGGGAGTCAACGTTATTGGGAATCTAACGTTGCTGAGAACTTGTGAGGTTTCTTATGGAAATTCGTTTGCCCCAATAGGCGTCATTTCACCTGCAGGCATAAAAGAATCGTCATTTTATTCAGGAATGGAAATGGAGGCAATTAATTTATCTTGGTGATATGTACCTTTATGAGATGGTTCTTGAACACGTCTTCTGAAAAGGCATAAAACCATACATCTTGCTTTTGCTAACTTGTGGTCATTACCACAAGGAGCAGCTGAAATATTGTCGTATAAATGTATGTATAAAATATATTGTCGTTGTACGTATTTTTTTAGCGGAGCAAACACCTGTAACGCCAATGGCGTTACATGTGTCTGCTCCGCTAAAAAATATATGTAAGTGCTAGGTGCCTACATACCTAGAACTTACTTTTTTTTCT
Organism: Lysandra bellargus; assembly: GCA_905333045.1. Classification (NCBI taxonomy): domain Eukaryota; kingdom Metazoa; phylum Arthropoda; class Insecta; order Lepidoptera; family Lycaenidae; genus Lysandra; species Lysandra bellargus. Next base: position 4,136,257 of record HG995333.1, read on the forward strand.
TTAAGCAGCAAAACTTATTATAACATGCGCCAGAGGTTGCTTGGAAGAAATCGCTTCATAGCGATAAAGCCTTTGTGCTCATGCTAAGTTCACGTAACTTATTTTATTGTGTTCGTACATTTTGAACACAATAAAGCATATTATTCATTCATTCATTATTAAGCCAATTTGTTATATTGTGTACTCTTAGAATATGTCATGCTATACAAGACAAGCATAAGTGACATTGGGATTGCAGAGTGATATAAAGCAGTGCGGTTCTTAAGATGAAACTTATCAAAGTTGTACGTTTTGAAAATAATTTCAAAAAGTCAAAATATAAGAAATTTTAAACATCAATGAAAAAAAGGCTTTAAACTAAGCATTACGCTAACGGTTAAATCAAATTACTATTAAAAATGTCAGAATATCTTTATTATTTTTTATCGAAAAACGACCTATGTTAAATTGTGTGCCACGAACAACGTCGGATATGCAAATCCAAAATGACGATTGGTTAATTCCGTCAGTAAAAAAGTACCTACAGAACAAATAAAGAAGTGTTTTGACTCTTATAAAGTTACTTTTAATAAAGCTTAATCAGCGTAAATACTAAAATCATATACCAAAAAAAGTAAGTCCTTAGAACAACGACGGATTTATTAAATCCGTCGTTGTACGGTGGATAAGAAAATTAAGCCTTCTGTTCGGTCGAATTCGGTCGCGTAGCAATAAATTTTCTACTGTTCTTCTATATAATGTAGCAAAAGTGTTTAATTCATAAGTAAACAGCATCTCAAGTCTTTACAAAGCATCAAAATATTATGATATTCACTTACCCATAATATTATCATCAGATTGCACAAACGCTAACATCCGTTTTAACCTTGAATGCATAATATTTTGAACTTATACGAGTTACATATGCCTAATACGTATTATAAACTATTTAAATATTCTTTAAAAATTATTAAAAAGTGCGTTACGAGTAAAAAGTACGCGTAACCGTAGAACAGGGACGGTATTGACCATCCGCCGCGGTGAGCGGGGGGTGGGGGACGGACGCCGTCCACCGAACTCAGACGCATTGTATAATCCGTCGTTGTACTACGGTCAGACAATCAAATCCGTCGTTTTTCTAGTCTATAAATCAGGCATTTGGTGGATTTTTAAAAAAAAAATTATAATCCGTCGATAAAACACATAAATACAAGTCGATTTATGCAATAAACCGAAAACTGAAAAAAATCAGAACAGTCTTTATTCTACGATCATGACGATATCTGCTTTGAGTTTTTTATATAATATATCATTGGACTATATCGTAAGCGTTTTTCGTAATATTAATATTATTAAACTTGAATACATTAAAAATGTATTTTACTAGTAAATTTTATTGTAAAGAATAATATTATAGAACAAAATGTGAAAGCAGTACGGTATTTGATATATCCATCGAGATTCGAGAAGAATAAATCTCGACAAAGATCTTGCTCCCAATAAGCACCATCATCTTGCTGATGTTGGCATCAAATTATGATATCACTAATCGTCTTCATTTGACACAAATATTCTTATATGACGATTTTCATTTCGTTTTTGAATTAATGAGCCATCTGATTTTCGTCTGATTATTGGTGCATATGAAATTTCCTGCAAAAAACAGTTACATTAAAAAAATAAAAGGTTGCTTTGATTTCAAAAATCAATTTTGACTACGAGGAAAATATAAAGGCTACTTTTTATCGCATTACAATATTTTACATTATGCAGTTCCCAAGAATTTAACTTTGCGGAATTAATTGATGGATCCGAAATTTAAGGAACTATTTAGTGAGATTGTGGGCCATCTAAGTTTACGAATATTTTATGTATTACCTTTACTGGTTCCAAAATATTATGTTGACTTGACCTTCTAGATGTGGACGGTGCAGTGGTTGGAGTGTCATAACATGAAAGTGCTGATGGGCTCTAGAAAATAAAATATTTTGATATTTATGATGTATCTATATCTTATACTAGATTTAAGTCTAGAGTGAAAAAAATTAATCAAAAACACTACCTTGAGAGACGGCACAAAACCGAAATCAGATGGCAATGGAAACGTTTGAACATTAAACATCCCTTCTTCAGAAGCCACTGATACAATAGAGGGTCTTGCGGATAATTGTTGAGCTAGTAATAACGGATCAACATCTTGAATACAAAAAAAACATTGTTAAAAAGTGCAGATAGTAACAGAGAATATAGTAAATTCAAAATTTTTGAATAAAGAGAGGGCTTTTTTTATTCCATTTTTTTGTTTTCGCTTCTAAAAAATAATGAAATATTGAATCGGAAAGTAAATAGTTAATAATTTAAAAGAAAAGAAGAGTGAAAACAACATATTGTGTAATGTAATGACTAATGACTAACCTATATTCATTCCCTTTACAACTCGTCGAGCCTGCATTAGTCTACCTGCACTTCGCCTAAATTTAATTCCCTTTTCTTCTTCCCTTCTCAATTTTTGAGCTGCCGCTGCAGATTCAGATATAGCCATTGCTGTTGCCCCCATTCCAGATCTTTTCAAGTTTACATCTATTAAATAACTTAAGCAAATTGCATTGGATAATGTTTTATCACTGGGCTAAAAATGAATAGTGCAGACTATAATTAATATCAAACATATATATATATATTTTCATTAAAAATATAGACACGAAATTTGAATTGCACTCAAGCTATACTTGCCGATCCTATATTATTTACGCTTATATCCAACGATCTCAAAGGAGTTTTAACCAGTCCAATAGCTCTAGCTAGTAGCTCCCCACACGTTGGGGGCTTTTCAGCGTTAGTAGTTGACCAAACACCAGCTGGTGGTTTTTTTAAAGGCTCAGGTGTAATACCACATCCAGAAATATTTAAACTGGAAATGATTATATTATATTATTATTTCAAGTTCAAAGTAGGTATTACAAACGAATTACTGGTTAATACTGCAATTTATAAGTAAATTAGATGTGGTAGTAAATGTTTTATCTTACGAAATGAGGTTACATCCTCGCGCCAAAGCGACTGCAACATGAGCAATGCCTTCTGAATCAAGCTGATTATTTAGCCTCAAATCCAAGTGTCGTAGCCCACACGTAACATAATTTAATACGTGAGATATGGATTCAATTCCCGATGGACCTGAATGTATTACATTACGAAGGTATTATTTTTACATGTACTTATTTAATAATTATATACGCCTTGTATACGCCGTATTTTATTATCAAATAAAAATACGCAAGTAAACAAATTAAGGTTCGAATCATATTTACCAAACAAATTATCAGTCAAAATAAGGTTACGCAATGTATCTTTTGACGTTATAAATTTTGCTAGTAGCAAAGCACCTTCATCTTGTATCTTGCAGTGACTAAAATCTAATGTTTGAATGTTACTGTTCTCTGACATACCACGAAGAATATATTTTAGCTTGTGATTGTTTAAATCACTTCGAGTAATCCTAAAAATAAGTGTTTCTATTTCAAATAATGTTAATAACTTATTGTTATTTGATAATTGATAGATGAATTTCTCTCGATGGTGAATGATGAGTCTTTAGTCAATCAAGCTAATTATTGCACGTCATTATGAATATAATTATAAGGGACTAGATTAATTAAGAATTCATCTTTAATTATCAATTTACCTTAAGACTTTTAATTGATTACATCTTTCCAAACCTCGCGCTAAACTTTTTGCATCATTATTAGTGAACTGGAATTGGTCGCAACGATAATTGTCATACGTGAATTTCAACTGGTACGTTAAATGTAGTTCTACTAAATTTGTTAAGCTTCCCAAGATTGCATGCATCGATATGTGATCTAAAATAAATTAATATTATCAGGGTGAGCGAAACGAGCCCTGGTATATATCCCACAACCTTTACATTTTGTGGTACACTTTACGGAAAAACTATCAACGCCTATTGATTTGTGCTTAAAGTAATTTTTATTTATATGTAGATATTGTGTTATCATCAGTCAGTCAAGGTGTGACGACGCGAGCACTCACCAAGCTCGGCTCAGCTATAAGCTGGTTTTTTTAAGTTTCTTGGCTAGTAATATAAAGGGCCCCCGAGACGGTTAAACGGTTTGACTCAAACACGTAAATTTTAGTTTAACTCAAACCATTTTGATCGTTTACAAAGCTAGTTTGAACGGTTTGACAAACATTTACGTGTTTGAAGCTTGTTTGATGAAATTTCATATTTTTGTTGTGTTTGACGCGCCGTTTGATCGTGTTCTGATGCGTTTGAACTAACTTTGTACCATTCTTTGGAGTACATTATTTCTAACCGAATAAAAAAGAGGACATTATCAATTCGACGCGTATAAATTACAATATTGTATATAATATTTCCAGAATTGCCCAGTTTTCATATAATAGGTTAATCTATATCAGCATCTGAACAAATGCGCAAATTTTCAAAAGTGTATATTGTATGTTTTTATGTTTATGTTCACATAATAAATTATCTCCGGAACTACAAGTCCGATTTAAAGATTTTTTTTTTGTTATATTAAGTATTGTTTAACTTGGGAGATTTCTGCAAGTTTCATCAAAATACGTTTAGTAGTTTTTGAGATAGGGAATTTTAATTCTCGATTTCGTACAATTTTAAAGTCGGTCTATCTTTTAAAAAGCACTATTTATTCGTCACAACTCACAAGACGTGTATTCGACAGCGCGTATTGATCTAAACTGCGCAGTTTCGTTTGACAAACCGTTCAAACCGACATCAAACGGTTGCATCAAACACGTAAGGTTTGAATCAAACCGTTTGATCGTCTCGGGGGCCCTTAAGGTTGCCAGTTATCAATAATGTCCCTATTGTATGATTAATTTAAAATACCAGCCTATAGGTTATTCTAGTTATATTCGTTTGGGTAGACCGCATCCACGTTCCGACGACCTCTGTGGCTCAGTAGGTGGGCTGCTGGTAGCTAAAGCCGGGGGTCGCGGGTTCGAATCCCGCCGACGGAACAAAAAATTTTTTCAAAGTTCCTGGGTCATGGATGTGTATTAAATATGTGTATCATAAAATAATAAAAATCTTAAATATAATATGTATAGTATAAAAGTATTAAACATATTTCCGTTGTCTGGTACCCGTAACACAAGTCCTTCAGGTACTTACCACGGGGCTAGACTGACGTGGTGTGAAGCGTCCATAGGTATTATAGAAAAAAAGCCCAAAATGACGTCCATACGTATGTAGAGCTTGTCTAATTTGAAATGACGCGCCCCACCACTTCAATAGTTGATATACTTAAATGAAAAATTTTGTACTGTGAACACGAGGGAGGGGCGAGTCATTTTAAGTTAGACAAGCTCTACGTATAGACGTCATTTTGGTCTTTTTTTTGAGTAAGCCAGCATATTTGGATTCGTTAATTCTTATACTTTTGTTACTTAACAAAACTATAAGAATTAACGAATCCAAAGACCAAACATGCTGGCTTACTCAATACGCTTCTTCCGTTGTAAAGAAAATATAATATTATTCTCAAAATTATTTATAGAAACTAGCAATAGCCTTCGTAATTCGTAAGCATGCGCTGCTTATAAAAATAATTTTATTCTTTGATACAATGCTTACTTTACTCAATATTTACCTCGTGATACAGCTTCATCATGCTTTATATTCTTCTTTTGTCTATCGTGCTGACGACTTGTTACTAAATTAACCATTTCTGGGGACGTTATCCGATTATTATCTGGCATATCTACTGGTATTAAGCTTCTGATTTCAAGAGATTCTATATAGGGGCAGCAGAGCTTTACTAATTTGTTAACCTGTAGATATAATTTTAGTTTATGTATTTAGTATTTTGAAAGCTTTGTGTACAGTGCAGTACAGTACAGTACAGTACACATACACCTCGTTCATTCAGAGTCTAATAATCATTAATGACTTACCTTTTCTGGATCATATTGTCGAGGATTAATTTTTTCAATAATGTCTGCATAATATTTTTCCATAAATATATTAATCCATGGTTTTTTTTCAGATAAAAGAGGATAATCAGTCCAATTAGTGTGGTAATATCTCTTCCAAAAGATGTCATTTTTTATGTTATCTACTAATATTTGAATCGGAACATCTGCCTTTAGCACTTGTAAGAATATTTCACGATCTTTTGAAACAAACTCGCATAATTTGGGATTACCTGTCATAATTACACAATGATGTTAAAATAAAACTTTGATGATAAATTAATATAAAAACATTTAAAAAAACTTGAGAGGTGACACTCGGATGGATCGAAGTTATTAGAAAAAACAAACAAACAAAAAATATTCATAGCTGGCTTTCTATGTGAGAGAGAGAGAGAGAGAAATGCCACACGGCTTAAGCGCTTATTCCATTTCACTGAATTTAGAAATTCTAAATGATTTAGTGACTAAATTTAGTCAAGTGGAATAACATTTAGAAAGTTACTAAATGTTATTCCACTTGACTAAATTCTGTCCGTGGGAGAGCCATGCTTCGGCACGAATGGGCCGGCTCGATCGGAGAAATACCACGGCCTCACAGAAAACCGGCGTGAAACAGCGCTTGCGCTGTGTTTCGCCGAGTGAGTGAGTTTACCGGAGGCCCAATCCCCTAACCCCCTAGAAATGCCGCAATTGAAAAACAATTTGTTACCCCAGGAGGGTACCAATTGCGTTGGAGAATCCTTCTCTGGACGTCCATGCTCAGAAACCCCTGGAACTGAGCGTGGACGTCCTGGCTACCCCTCGTATTCTGGGGAGGGCAAAACTGCGCTCCAATCTGCTCGGGGCAAGAGCAAACACACAAAGGCACCCCCCTCGATATTAAACGTGGACTTTTGCAATATCAGGGGATTACACTCCAACCTTAATGCCATCCATTACCACCTTGAGACGGCAAAGCCGCCTTTGCTCTTTTTAACCGAGACGCAGATATCATCTCCGAGTGACACATCATACCTTTCCCATCCAGGGTATTATCTCAAGCACTCCTTTCTACCCAAAGCTGGAGTGTGTGTGTATATCAGAGATGATATCTGCTCTCGCCGCCTCAGCAATCTTGAGGTCATGGACCTGTCTCATATAGGTCCCATAGTGATGACCCCGAGACGGACCGACTCTTGGAGCACCTGCAAGCTGCTTCAGATTTTGTGCAGCAGTAGATCCCATCCGCAGAAATCATAATGCTTGGCGACTTTAATGCCCACCACGCCGACTGGCTCAATTCCAGTAAAACTGATCATGCGGGGAGATCTGTCTGCAACTTTGCCCTTGCGAACGACTTGACACAACTGGTTACTACGCCTACGTGAATCCCAGATGTGGATGGTCAGAATCCTTCTTTGCTGGACCTCCTGCTGACTTCAAATCCTGACTGCTACCAAATATCCGTAACCGCACCACTTGGTTCATCGGATCATTGCCTTGTCAGGAGTTCTGTGCCACTTACGACGGTGTTAAGACAGCGTGCTGTTAAATACCGTCGTGTGTGGCACTACAAGTCGGCAGACTGGGATGGGATGCGGTCGTTTTTTGCATCCTATCCTTGGGGGCACGTGTGCTTCTCGCCGGATGATCCCGACAACACTGCCAACTCTGTTGCCGATGTGGTGATGCAGGGGATGGAACTTTTCATTTCGTCCTCTGTGGTGCCAACTGGCGGCAGATTTCGTCCCTGGTTTGGTTTATCTCCCAAAAAAGCTTCTCGCCGGAAGCAGGAGGCTTACCAATCCTGGGCCAACGCGGTGTCTGCTCGGGATTTAAATACCAGCACATATAAAAAGGAGTACAACCTTGCCTCTAGGTCCCTCAAGAAAGAGATTACTCGGGCAAAGCAACAGCACGTCAATAGAATTGGCAAGAGACTTGAGCGCCTCCCCTCGGAAACCCGTGCATTCTGGTCTCTGACCAAAGCTATTGAAGGAAATTTCTGCAAGCCAACCCTACCATCCCTACAAGTAGGAAATGGGTTGTTGGCCCAAGACGCAAAAGACAAAGCCGATCTTCTGGGCAAGCTCTTTGCGTCAAACTCGACCCTGGATGACGGGGGGCAAAAACCGCCGACCATACCGCGATGCACGAGCATCATGTCGGATATTCGGTTTCATCAGCGCTCAGTGCGAAAAGCCCTCCGTTCCCTTGATATCCAAAAGTCGAGTGGGCCTGACGGAATCCCGCCTATTGTGTTAAAAAAGTGTGCTCCAGAGTTGGCTCCGGTCTTGACGCGTCTTTTTCGGCTCTCCTATTCTACTGGCATCGTCCCGGCTTTCTGGAAGACAGCCTTGGTGCACCGGATCCCCAAAAAAGGTGATCGCTCAAATCCTTCCAACTACAGACCAATCGCTATAACCTCTCTCTTCTCGAAGATAAAAAGAATCCATTATCAATAGCCAGCTTCTTCGATACTTGGACGGCCAGGGATTACTAAGCGACAAACAATACGGGTTCCGTAAGGGTCGCTCGGCTGGTGATCTTTTGGCGTACCTGACTCATCGTTGTGCTCAGGCAATTGAGTCGATGGGAGAGGCATTGGCTGTTAGTTTGGACTTGCGAAGGCCTTTGATCGGGTTTGGCATTAAAAAACAGAAAGCAGCGCTTTCAAAGCTTCCATCATACGGGCTGCCTGAGAAATTATGTAAGTGGGTCACTGGTTTCTTAGCAGACAGAAGCATAAAGGTCGTAGTTGACGGCGAATGCTCGGAAACTCAGTCTGTTGATGCTGGTGTCCCTCAGGGCTGTGTGCTATCGCCTACTCTATTCTTACTGCATATCAATGACATGTTGCAGACCAGCGGCATTGATTGCTATGCGAATGACAGTACAGGTGATGCTGTATATACCGGCTCCCCCAATATTTCTCGGCAAAATGTCACTGAGAGTCGAAACGAACTTGTGTCTAAGGTGGAGAATTCATTGGAGAAGGTCTCTGAATGGGGTAGACGTAACTTGGTCCAATTCAACCCCGCCAAGACACAAATCTGCGCGTTCACCACTAAAAGTCACCAATGGTCGTATGTCCTCGTTTCGAGGGCACATCTTTAACCATCTCCCCTAGCATTGAGATACTTGGCGTCAACATATCGAGGGAAGTCCAGTTCCGATATCATCTAGAGGGTAAGGCCAAATTAGCCTCGAAGAAGCTTGGTGTTCTTAACAGAGCGAGACAGTACTTCAGTCCGGACCAACGCCTACAACTCTACAAGGCGCAGGTTCGGCCTGCGCCTTGTAGAGTTATATACTTAATACTTACTTAATACCAACTACTCCCTCTGGATCGTATCCAACGAAGGGCCGCTCGAATTGTTGACTGCCATAGTGTTTTTAAACAGCTTGGACCCCTTGGAATTACGCCGAGATGTAGCTTCACTCTGCATCCTCTATCGGTTGTATCACGGGGAGTGCTCTGAGGAATTGTTCGGAATCATACCACCTGCAACTTTTCGCCATCGTCCCACGCGAAAAACATACCATCCTCATCACCTTGATGAGTGGCAGTCTTCCACAGTGCGTTTTTCGCGTAACTTTCTGCCGCGCACTGTAAAACTCTGGAATGAACTGTCACCAGCAGTTTTTCCGGACCTATACGACCTGCAAACCTTCAAGAAAAGAGCGTATTCCCTCTTAAAAGGCCGGCAACGCACCTGCAGCTCTTCTGATGTTGCGAGTGTCCATGGGCGACGGTAGTTGCTTACCATCAGGTGACCCGTTTGCTCGTTTGCCCCCTTATTTAATTAAAAAAAAAGTCACTAAATCATTTAGAATTTCTAAAGGTGAATGCCCAAAAAAATCCCATAGTCGATTAAAATAATTTATATACAGCAAAGTAGACCATTAATACTAGATTGTAAATATGTAACTCATTTTATTCAAAACCATAACCGAAACGGACAATTTGAAAAAATAAATCTGAGATTTTGAGACAGCGCTTTGAGTCAACTATGTAGTTTCTTCCTTTGTGTTTGTGTTTTCCTCGTAAAAACGATGGTGACACGTCGTATAAGAATATACAATTTAGAGAAAATAAAGTCTAAACGGGCCAAGTGCGTGTCGGGCCACGCGCAATATAAGGTTCCGTAGTAGCGCTAGTTTTTGATATTTTTTGAATGGTCAATGAATGTACATATTTTATAACGTGTTTAAATACATTACTAACAACATCATCTCAGTTACGTTACGAAAAAAAAATTCATCCCTGCTAAAATATGTGTAGGGGAGGGGAGGTACCTTAAACATTTTTTTTAAAGACCTTATATACCGCTTTGTCGTCATGTGCATCATTAATATTATGTGCATTCATGCTGAATTACAGCTTTGTAGGTCCTAGTCTCTGAGCAAAACCGCGGACAGACAGACGGACAGACAGACCGAAACTATAAAAGTTCCTTATTGACTACTGAACCCTAAAAAGAGATGTCACCGTACGTTTTTCGGAAGAAAGCGTAGGTATTCCCTCTTAAACGCACCTGTAGCTCTACTAACGTTGCGAGTGTCCACGAGTGACGGTAATTGCTTTCTATCAGGTGACCCGTTTGCTTGTTTGCCCTTTTATTTTCGAAAAGACGTAGATAGTTAACTGATATCATGTAATAATCGTTAAAAATACATGTACAGATTATACCATTTCTATACCAAACTGACATTCTATACTTTCAGATATAAAAGTGATAAATATTTTAATATTAAATACATGAACATAAGAAGCAGTAGACAAATATAAATGTGTTTTTACTAACTATGTACTAATCGTCACATTATCGTTTGTAGCATCATGTCGTCCTAAATGTCATAGATTCCTATAAGAAAAGTCCAATCGTTTTTAAAGTACTTGGTGATTGTTTAATCCAAAAAGGACATTGTATTTGGGACACCGTAGATGTAGTCTACTATGCCCCATTTAAATGGTTTTAATCGATTACGGGTTTTTGGTCCATACATTTTTGGGCATTCACCTTTAGTGAAATGGAATAAGCGCCTTAAAACTATAACAAAAAGCACAGACATAGATCAAGATAGATACCGCATGTCCCGCGAAGCTAAGTACATACATGCGGTATCTTATATCTATCTTGATCTATGTCTGTGGCAAAAAGTGTCGGTCACTGTAAGTTATTGATACTCTAAGGTCGAAAGTGTCATCAACTTTTTCCGTCTAGCCCTCTTCGCAACGCACGCTATGGAACTTCGATTCAAAATTATTCAGGCTAACTTCTACTTTAACGGTAAAAATGACAATAGCAAACGAACGCAAAAAACGATTACTTAACTTTTTGTTATGTACTATGTCTAACTCTTAACTCTTAAGTCTTACCCATCCAAGTTGCACTTAATTGTTCTATACATAGCACCACTAATGTTTTCGGATGGTGAAAATCCCAACTGAATTCTTCAGCTCTTAGTTTTCGTTCTTTTTGTAAATTTTCATCGTTTTTGTACGTAACGTAAGTGTTACTTGATACAGTTGCCGGTAACTTCATTTATCAAAACTTAAGTGCCTAGTTACTTATTATTATGGTTCTATGTAAATTTTGTTAATGTCAAACAATAACATTCCCAAATAAATGAAGTTTATTGATTTTCGTCTATTATATTGTAACCGAGGTAACCAAAGCTTAATATGGTTAGCTTATGATAAAGCTCAGTATTCTACAGTCTACATTTTTTTAACTTTTCGCAGTGTAGAGTGTAGACTCTACACTCTACACTGCGAAAAGTTAAAAAAATTAAAATCCATACTAATATTATAAATTCAAAAGTGTGTCTGTCTGTCTGTCTGTCTGTTACCTCTTCACGCTCAAACCGCTGAACCGATTTTGCTGAAATTTGGCATGGAGATACTTTGAGTCCCGGGAAAGGACATAGGATACTTTTTGTCCCGGAAAAATGTACGGTTCCCGCGCGATAAACGAGTTTTGGCGCAACGGAGTTGCGGGCATCATCTAGTGATCAAATAAATAATCCTCCAAGTGCGAGTCGGACTCGCACACGATGGGTTCCGTACCGTCATAGAGCAAAAATAGGGCAACAATTGTGTTTTTTGTATGGGAGCCCCGCGTAAATTTTTATTTTATTTAAATATTATTGTAAATTATTAAAATACACATATTTAAGGCTTTTGTGAAAATTTCAAGTGCCTACCTGTTGTCATCATTGATACCGAGCAAAAAATGTTTGAAAAATGACGTTTGTTGTATGGGAGCCCTACATAAATATTAAATTTATTTTGTTTTTAGTATTTGTTGATAAAGCGGCAACAGATATACATAATATGAGAAAATTCAACTCTCTAGCTATTACCGTTTCTTGAGTTACAGCCTGGAGACAGACGGACAGATGGACAGACGGACAGACATCGAAGTCTCAGTAATAGGGTCCAGTTTTTACACTTTGGGTACGGAACCCTAAAAAGTATGTCGAATTTTTGCTCTCAACTTCCAAAATAATATTATCATTCTTTTTTTAATTTTGTGTTTTCGATTTTTTTACTTATTTATTTCGCCAAGCCAAATTACGTAGATCCGCCATCTGCTAGACTGCCTATGATTTATGAGTCAGCTTCTCTGATAGTAGTACCTCTCAAAGTCTCAGACTACTAAGGGGATAATTATTACGTACTCAAAGTGAAGAAGAAGAAAGGCTTTAAATGAACGTGGACGGGGCGCTACTGGTAAAAGAGAACTGTCAAAAATGACATTAGATTGTATGATTATAATTGATAGCAGCGTTACAGTTCGACAAGGCTTTTTATGTGTATTTATGAACCTGGCGAGAAAAGGAACTGACGCTGCTATCATACAAAAACGTCATTTTTGACAGTAATTCTCCTTTACCAGCAGCGCCCATTGTTATACATTCATTTAAAGCAGTGGTCCCCAACCTTTTTTTTATGCGGGCCACAAACATGTTTTGGTCTTGGTGTAGCGGGCCGCAACAAAACTTTTTTAGGGCTAAAAAATAATCATTATTTAAAATTAGCGAAAAAAGTCGTCGTGAAATTTCACGACGACTTTACATTATTTTGTCGGTGGGCGTGAATTTCAAAAATTTAACATCACGCGGGCCACAAATAAAACCCCCGCGGGCCGCGGGTTGGGAATAGCGGATTTAAAGCCTTGTCAAGCTGTCGTTTTTTTCTCGCCAGTCGCCACGTTCGAATTTCGATTAATCCCAAATGTAATATGTATAAACGATTGGTGACTTATCTCAATGTTGCTAGTCAAAAAATATATAAAAAAAACAAAATGTCAAATAAGTTCTGTCAATGTCATTAATATTTATTTGATACTTTAGCAATCCTATTTCGTAAAAACTGAATAAAATTCTACAATTTTATAAATATTTTTTTGTATTTTAGCTAACCTAAGCAACAAACTACAATGGATAAACATAATAGTTCTGAATTGTTAAATTCAGATTTTTCGTTATCAAAAAACGCTAGCTCGGACTCACTAGATTCTGATTCGAAGTCTAGTTCATTGAATTCAAAACACGGACAAGATTCCGTAAGTTACCTAAAACGATTAATTTATTCTTATTGAATTTTATAACCGTTGCATTGTGACTTCCGGAGAATCGTATTAGTTTCTCATCTGCTTTGTTTCCAATCAGACAGGTGGACTCTCTTGTGTTATAATGAGTAAATATAACAATCACACTTGTCTCTTTGTAGACAGGATTCAGAGTCATAAAGAATATGTAGCATACTATAAGGTGGAATACATAACATATTTTGTAAGCATCAATTAGTGTGTAACGTAAAAATAATTTGCATGTTTGAATTATTTCAGACTCATGTTTTGGGGGATATACAGCTATTGGACGGAGAGAAGGTGATGGGTGTTGCAAAGGATGTAACATACTTGTGCCCATACAGTGGTCCTTCTCGAGGTTTTCTCAAAGTGACCAACTATCAGCTGCACTTTAGACCTACAGACCCTACGACACTGCAGACCACACTCAGTGTACCACTTGGAGTTGTAAGTTATGTTATTCAAATGTTAGTTTTAGAGCTCTAGTTTAATTACTAAATTATTGTGTTATAAAAACCTAAAAATTAAATACATACTAAAATCCAATTACTTTGTTTCTGTATGTTTTCAATTAGTTTATCTCAATTTCAGGTGTCTCGTATTGAGAAAGTGGGTGGAGCTTCATCAAAAGGTGAAAATTCCTATGGCATAGAAATATTTTGCAAGGTAAGTCACCATTAGCTAATTTTTTTATTACTGTCTTATTGAGGCAAGAAATTTTAATTAGTCTAAATCAGTGGTCCCCAACCTTTTTTTTACTTGGGCCACAAACATGTTTTGATCTTGGTGTCGAGGGCCGCAGCAAAAATTTTTTAGGATTATAAATTGTACATTCTTCAAAATTAACGATTTAAAAGTGGAAAAGAAATCACAACTTTAATGACGACTTATACATTATTTTGCCAGTGAGCATGAATTTCAAAATGATTTAACGTCACGTGGGCCACTGTTAAAGTCCCGGCCGGCGGGCCGCGGGTTGGGGATAGCTGATCTAGATGTATGTAAATTACATACATTACACACAATTACACACCGCCGTGTGTGCCGTTTACCGGGCACATTACCAGACTCTGTGCTGCTACTGAGAATTTCCAGGCAGATAAACCCAACAATACTTACTTACCAGACCCGGGAATCGATCCCAGGACCTTATGGTTCGCAGTCGCTTATGCTATCGCTGTACCACCGAGGCAATCTGGTGCTATAAAAGTTATATTATAGTGCGACTTAATAGTAGATTTTCAGATTGCGTTACTCTCACGAGTGTTTTTAAGTTTCTTATTGGGGTTAGACAGGTGTTCTATTTTTTTTGTAAGGATAAATTGAAATAATTAGAAATAAGATCGCCGAATATACACTTGTAGGCTACACCTCAGTCGAGAAAAAGGTAGTTCTTAATTCTAACCTCAAAATAATTGTTAACATTATTGTAAAAAATCGTAGCTATTTTGACACAATTCTCAAACGGAATTATGTTTAGAGCATAAGAACAATCAAATCTAACTATAGTTTATTTTGGGACACCAAAAATAAAAGTCAAGTCCAGGTCCTATACAAATTTGGCCATGATTCTTTTAGATTTGTCTAGATATTATATGTAAATTATGTAAATGAATTCATGAATGCATATCTAATTCTATTTTAGAAAATAATATTTCAATAATTTTAATTTCAAGGACATGCGTAATTTGAGATTTGCGCACAAACAAGAGAATCATTCTAGACGTGGAATTTTTGAGAAGTTGCAGCAGTTGGCATTTCCTCTATCACACAGGATCCCACTGTTTGCATTCAGCAATTCCGAGAGTTTTCCTGAAGATGGATGGCATGTATATGAGCCTATAGCAGAGCTGAGAAGAATGGTAAGACTTAACCACACATTAAATACTGAATACACATAATATACATCTTGTTTAATCAGCCAAAATTAAGCTACAAAGTTGCAATTAGTATTGCTTACAGTTTTTTGCTTAGAATTAAACCAAGTGAGTGAGTCAGCCCTATAAAGTCAATATTATAGGTACCTATATTTTGTGCGTTAAAAGATGATATGGGTGACACTTCTCATATTCCTTGCTACGGATTTTTTTACAAGAAAACAAAAAATCAAAAAAAATTAATAAATTATATTCCATCTACAAAAACAAATGTTTCCTATAACTGTAAATGAATAAAAATGAAAAGTTGCTAAATGCTAACTTATTAATATAAAATTATAAATATTAACATTGAAATAGGAGTATGAAATTATTGATACGAAAATATTTGAAAAATGTCAGATGCATGAAACGGAACTTATCCCGATAGAGATTGACACTGTTGAATCGAAATCAAATCGATAAAAAGGGCGGCCATCTTAAATTGAAGGCGCCACTCTGAAACGTCAGTACGAAATCGATAGTTTTGATTGCAATTCCTTTACGAAGTGATTCAATATTTTTAAATTATCGATTAAAATTTTTGGGTAACTTCCCTACTATTGTCAATTATAATGTGTCACCCATATCATCTTAAAACGCACAAACATAGAGCAACAATCTAGGCTTGGCTCTACAGCTATTTAAAAGCTACTTAACCATCCGTGAGCAGCTAGTTAAAATAGGCATGCATGATGCACATAAGCAAACAATATACTGTCAGCGTCCGTGTCCCTCAGGGTAGTGTACTGGGTCAAACTCTCTTTCTAATATACGTAAATGAGCTGTGTCAACTGCCACTGTCTCATTGTAAAATTGTTTCCTATGAGGATGATACAGCTCTTATAGTGGACGGAGAAGATTGGAACAGTGCTGAGACAGCATTAAAACTTATCATGCATTGGTTGGTCAAAAACACTCTAACATTGAATGCAAGCAAAACTAAATTTATCACCTTTTCTATACCAAAGCCAGTTAACCAAAAATCCCTATTGATATCCACCCATAATTGTCACAGTTCGATTCCAGCCTCAAACTGTAACTGTGCTGCACTCGATACAGTGATTTAGTAAAAGAAAAAATATTTTGTAGTACGCGTGGTAATTCAAATTTGATCTTCCATACCTATGGATGATTAATCAATCAAGAACAAATCAAGAAAAACGAATAGCATATCAGCCACGGCCCACGACACGAATTTCGCGTTATAGTATTTTTGTGATTGCCAGAACGCGTCGTGGCTGTTTCACTGTGACCACAACGTGTTGTAAGCCAGTTTTTCGCTCACTGAGCGATTTCGGTCTTTGAGCGTAACATATACACTTACACAAGCATATTTCTATGAGATTAAATTGTCAATGTGCCGATAAGCGCCGACTGGAGTCTGGACGTCAAATATACATACATACATAGCCTGTCAAAATCATAACCCTCCTTTTGCTTTGCCTACGGGTAAAAAGAGTTGTGCTGTAATGTATCACACGTCTCTTTTTACCACGCAGTGTTACTGATAGTGACACCTCGCTTGCTAGGTATATTAACTTTATGGTCAGCCTTGTCTTTGTATGTATTCTATCAAACTTTTGTGATGTATTCTATCAATGTTTTTTTTATTGCAGGGAGTCAACAACGACATGTGGAGAATAACTCGTATAAACGACAAGTATGAAATCTGTGATAGTTATCCTTCGGTTTGGGCTGTGCCGGCCGCTGCTAACGACGACCTGCTACGGTCAGTGGCAGCATTCCGCTCACGAGGTCGTATACCTGTACTCTCGTGGATTCATCCCAGCTCTCAAGCCACTATAACCAGATGTAGTCAACCTTTGGTTGGGGTAAGTGTGTTAAACATGAGAAAAATAGCACTTATTTGAGTTAACAAGTCAGAAATCATGAGTCAAATTGTAAATTGTTATAATTGCTTAATGTGACCTTGGCTTATGATTCATTGATCAACACCTACAGTTTACTGACTTTTATTGCAAATATACTGCAGAATACTTTGTTTCAAAATATAAATTATAATATGAAGGTATAATTTTTTTACAGGTGAGTGGCAAACGCAGTCGTGAAGATGAGAGGTACATACAACTTATCATGGATGCAAATGCTCAAGCTCACAAGTTGTTTATTATGGATGCCAGACCGAGTGCCAACGCTATTGCCAATAAAGCCAAAGGAGGAGGGTGAGTGTTCAATTCTGACTTATTTAAGTCTACATACTTTCGGAGGAGTTGATTCATAGGCAGATTTCGGACCTGCGTAATTTAGTCGCTTTATGTTTAACTCAGCCAACAGTTCATGACTAGTATTGAATTGACGTAATCTGACGAAATGACGTAGGTCTATCAACTTTCTATGAATCAATTTCTTCGATGGTACTTAAAATATGAAACAGGTAGAGATAAACTACGATAACATGGCGCGCCCCTCCAAAATTCAAAATGTTTGAATGCGTTGTCTTGCGCGGTCGGCTAGTTATGATTAGTTGACAATGACATAAGAAACAGTGAAATATTACGAGTACTGGTTGATTGGTTGAATACTTACAACTACATACAAATTCTTTCATAAGGATGTACACACCTTGAAACAGTAATTTGGAGGGGCGCGCCATGCTATCGTAGTTTATCTCTATGCCAATAAATAATCCTTTTATTTTACTATAAAATTGTAATCATTATAAATATATTTCTTTAGCCATTAGAAGGTAAATAGTTAATTCATTTTTTACTACTAAACTGGTTTAACTTAATAATTTTCAGTTACGAATCTGAGGATGCATACCAGAATGCCGAGTTAGTGTTTTTGGATATCCACAATATACATGTCATGAGAGAGAGTTTACGAAAGCTGAAAGAACTATGCTTCCCACAAATTGATCAAACCAGGTAAAAAGTTCAGTTTGTCTATAGTCTATATTATATACCAGGGGCTCCCAAACTATGCGCCGCGGCGCCCTGGCGCGCCGTGGAAAGGCAAGAGGGGCGCCGTGAGTCGATCCTCCATCATTATCCCAAACCCCATCCCATATTATAAAATTAAATTATTAATTATGTAAAGCAGGTAGATGATTAAATATTTGTTTATTAGTTACTATTTACCTGCTTAGCCTAACTATAATCATTAAATGTATTTATTTATGTATCTTTTTCTAATAGCTAGGTAGAGTAGGGCGCCGTGATAAAATATTTTACGTGTAACCGCACCGCAGGCTGAAAAAGATTGGGAACCCACTGGTATTATAATATACTAATACTTATAAATTAATTATTAAATTATTGATTATATTATCACTTATTCAGTGTTCTTATCCTTCTCTGTCAAGTTACAAGTCAAACATGTTAGACAGAGACTAGAATTTAATAGCTATTCCTTTCTTAAGTAATTGTGAAACAATGAAATTTTAAGTCCATTTTAACATAATTCTAGATGGTTCAGTGGTATTGAAGCAAGCTGTTGGCTAAAACACATCAAATGCATTTTAGCTGGCGCTGTACGCATTGTGGATAAGGTAAGAACAAGAGACACAACAATAATTTAAGTATGTTTACGGAAATTACATATGGTTTTGATTGACAAATAACCCGTGTTATACTGGAAAGTGTATAAAGCATGATACTAATTCTCACATAGATTTATGTAAATATTTTATAGTAGAGCTACTAGATAAGTAACTTAGGGCCTGTTTCACTATTTCCTGATAAGGTGCCGGTTAGGCTATCCACAACTTATTTGACAGATGCTACATAGTCCATATCCGTGGTCCCCAACCTTTTTACCCGACTGCCGGGAGGGTTATGTGTTTAGCGCGTATCTTGTATGTTTGTAATATTCTTCCTTACCTTGTATCTTCAGAACCGCTGAACGAATTTTTACATTTGAGTTATCGTTACTCTTAATGACCCAAGTGTTCTTAGATAGGTGACATTAAAAAAAAACCAAAATGGCAGATGTTTCACGCCATATTGTGAGGTAAAAAAAATAAAAATTCTACCAAGCATATCGAGTGGGGTGTCAAAATAAAGGATTTTAAACACTGATTCTAAATATGTATATAACTTGCAGTTTTAGTATTAAATAGAATCATAAATCTACACTAATATTATAACGAGGAAAGATTTGATTTTTTGTTTGTTTGGCTCCGAAACTACTGGACCGATTTGAAAAATTCTTTTACCATTGGAATCCTACATTATTTTTGCTGAACATAGGCTGAATTTTATTTTGGAAAAAAATAGGGTGCCGTAAGATATTTGGGTTCTTCGGACGCAAGGTGTAAAAAATCAACCAGAAAAGTTACTTATTTTACGTACGCTGCCTAAACTATAAAAGATAGAACCATAAAATTCTAAGTAATTGTAAAACTTACAAATATCTACAAAAAAGTCCACGACACACTATACCTATCTATGTCGAGTGAGGCACAATAACCATTTTTTTATTTAAAAAACTTGATTTTTTTTGGACTAGATTTAAACGCGTTCATTTTACTCATTCTTTTAATCCTTATCAAAATAAATTATTCCATTACTAAGTACAGTTTATGTAGATAATATTTGGTCTTTGAATGAATAAAATTGGACATTTGGTTTTGAAATTATTGCGAAATTAAAATAATACGATAGCATGGCGTCACCAAGGCGGGTGCGCGTGCGGGAGGAAGACAATCTGTGCAGAGTGCAGCCTGCGTCGTCGATGTACATTAGTGTCGGAGTCTGTGAATTGATCTGGGAATCATTTTGCTGACCGAGTCTTTCCTAAGTATGCCTTTTGCAGAGCTCACCGACATCCACGCGGGCGGAGCCGCGGCCGACCGTTAGTAATAAGATAAGAAAAAACCAAAATCCGACTGCATGGATAAATCCAATATTAATTAAAAATTAACTGACAATTACTGAAACAAGATGAAAATTCAATGACAAAGTATTAAAAAAAACAATAATTTGGTACTTAAAACTAGAAACATACATTGAAACAGTACCAAACCTATGTACCTATTATAACGTATTGTAGGTACACTTTTCTAAGTGTACCTACGATATATGGTTATATCAGTACGGTAGTTTTTAAATTTTTTATCAGATTGATTGTCGAAATGGTTAGATGACTACAACTAAAAAGTCGCAAATAAAATAAATTAATTAAAAATCAAAAAACCCGACTGCAAAAAATGTTAACTAAAAAGAACGAAACAAGACCTAATTCTGCCGGAGGCATCGAATCCGTGTTTTAATTGATACGACTCTTGCTTACGAGTTTCATGCCAGGATAAATAGAAGGTTACATAGAAAAATGTAGAAGAAGAAAATGGATAATAAAATGCAGTCGGAGGCATAATATTTTATGATGTTAAACTTGGTGCGACATGCCTCCGACAGCATTTTATTATCCACTTTCTTCTTCTACATTTTTCTATGTAACCTTCTATTTATCCTGGCATGAAACTCGAAAGTCTGTTCTTTAGTTCTGGTATCGGAATCGGACATCAATCGGAGATCGGATTTAAAAATGTCTAAATGCCTAAAAGTGCCGTATTGAGCTCTAGAAATTCAAATAGAAACGTTGGCCTTGATAATGGACACGTTTCTTATCATTGGTACGTCACAGTGCAGTGGTAGGAAAAAGTGACACGCTCGTTTTCATACAAATGGAGCGACATGCGGTATCTATCTTGATATATGTCTGTGGTTGAGTACAACTGCTCTAGAGTATACAGATTCCAAATTCCTTCACAGGTGGAGAACCACAAGACCTCAGTCCTAGTGCACTGTTCGGACGGCTGGGACCGAACCGCGCAGTTGACAGCGCTAGCTATGCTCATGCTGGATCCCTACTACCGCACCCTCAAGGGATTCCAAGTATTGATTGAGAAGGAGTGGCTGTCTTTTGGACACAAATTCCAATTGGTAAGAGTTATTAAAGACTAGATGACGCCCGTCATAAAAAAATAATTAATATTTCATTAAAAATCTAGGTTTACTATATGACGCCCGCAACTCAGTTGCGCCAAATTCTTTTATCGCGGGAAAACCGTACATTTTTTCGGGATCCTATGCCCTTTCCCGGGACTCCATAGCATCTCCATACCAAATTTCATCAAAATCGGTTCAGCGGTTCGGGCGTGAATATGTAATAGA
This sequence comes from Lysandra bellargus, assembly GCA_905333045.1. Classification (NCBI taxonomy): domain Eukaryota; kingdom Metazoa; phylum Arthropoda; class Insecta; order Lepidoptera; family Lycaenidae; genus Lysandra; species Lysandra bellargus. The sequence goes on from HG995333.1 coordinate 4,157,854, forward strand.
CAGACACACTTTCGCATTTATAATATCAGTAAGTATGGATTATAACAAGTAGACCCTGCGTGTGATTTGCTTTTTTGTAATAAATCTAGTGTATTTATTGTTAAAAGTTTACAGTTCTAAAATCTTTTACGTGCGGTATTGTAATTTTGTTTGTCAAAATTAGATTCTGTGGCTCGTTACTTTTGGCTTTGTAGAGTGTAGACTATATTGTAATATATTAATATGATGGTTTCTGTAACTTTCCTTCTTGCGTACTTACATACAATTTACCTATAGGCCTATTTGACGCGGACCAGTCCGCTATCTTCGTGCAGTGGGTGGACTGCGTATAGCGTATAAATGCGTACACATATGTAGCGTATAAATGCGTACACGTACCCAACTACTTGCGTACTAATAGACACTTTGCGAATAAACGCACATTTAGCGTGCACAGCAGCGTATTAAATGTGTGCAAGTACACAGTGTTCTTAAAAAGAGGCGTGCGTACGTGGACCTTTCGCCAGTAGTAATGCAGTTGGTTAAATGTGAGCGTCATAGAAATGCGTATACATAGCTACTTGCGTGTTAACATACACTTTGCGTACTAGCGTACATTGTGTACTAACGTATACTTTGCGTGCGCAGCGACGAGCGTCACTCTGTAGCAGATCGATCGCCCGCCTTCGTGCAGTGGACCGCGTGTAGCGTTTAAATGCGTACACATACGCACCTACTTGCGTGCTAACATACATTTTGCGTACTAGCTTACACTTACACTTTGCGTGCACAGCGTATAGGTCACGGCGACGAGCGTCACTCTGACGCGGACCGGTCTCTCGTCTTCGTGCAAAGTGTAGACTGCATTTAGCGATTAAATGTGTACAAGTATGCACGGTTTAAAAAGAGGCGTACTTTACCTTTCGCCAGTATTATTGCGCGTCATAGAAATTCGTTTACATACGCTCTCACTTGCGTACTAATGTACCTACACTTTGCGTATTGTTATACACTTTGCGTACTAACATACTCTTTGCGTACTAATTACACTTTGCGTGCACAGCGTATAGGTCACGGCGACGAGCGTCACTCGGACGCAGATCGGTCTCCGGTCTTCGTGCAATGGGTGGACTGCGTGTGGCAGCTGCAGCAGCAGTTCCCAACGGCATTCGAGTTCACCGAGCGCCTGCTGATCACAATCATAGATCATCTGTACTCCTGCCGCTTCGGCACTTTCCTGTTTAATACGGAGCGCGAGAGGGTTAAGGAGGGTGAGTTTCATAGAACTAATGTTTAGTTAGTAATATTTTTTGGCTTTAAATTGTCCATTCCATCCAGAAGTGTTGTACAGGGAGGAACGCTAGTCTCACCCATAGTTTTTTGTCTCAAAATAGTGGAACATTAGGAATAACAGTAGAGCCGTGCCGTGAATCTTAGAACGGCAGAATGGTGTGTCCGGAGACAGATCTTCTCGTGTAATGTGTATATGTTACGCTCAAAGACCGAAAACGCTCAGTGAGCGAAAAAATGGCTCACAACGCGTTGTGGTGATAGTGAAACACAGCCACGACGCGAATTCGTGTTGTGGCCCTAATGTAAACGGCCACGACGCGTTTTGAAACCAGGCCAGTTACGCAGGAGTAATTTTATAGCGCCCAAGTGTGTGCGCAATACACAAGAGCACTCTGGTTTCAATGAAACCAGTCCAGTTACCGGAGACCGATCTGCGTCCAAGTGACGCTCGTCGCCGTGACCTAACGCAGGAGTTATTTTTATAGTGCCCAAGTGTGTGCGCAATACACAAGAGCACTCTGGTTTTAATTAAACCAGGCAAGTTACGCAGGAGTTATTTTATAGTGCCCAAGTGTGTGCGCTAAAACACAAGAGCACTATAAAAATTACTACTGCTTAACTGGCCTGGTTTCATTGAAACCAGAGTGCTCTTGTGTATTGCGCACACACTTGGGCACTATAAAAATAACTCCTGCGTTACTGGACTGGTTTCATTGAAACCAGAGTGTTCTTGTGTATTGCGAACACACTTAGGCACTATAAAATAACTCCTGCGTAACTGGACTGGTTTCATTGAAACCAGAGTGCTCTTTGGTATTGCGCACACACTTGGGCGCTATAAAATTACTCCTGCGTAACTGGCCTGGTTTCAGAACGCGTCGTGGCCGTTTTCATTAGGGCCACAACACGAATTCGCGTCGTGGCTGTTTTTAAATGCTCAGAACGCGTCATGGCTTTTCTCGATTACCAGAACGCGTCGTGGCCGTTTCACTATGACCACAACGCGTTGTGAGCCATTTTTTCGCTCACTGAGCGTTTTCGGTCTTTGAGCGTAACATATACACTAAAACGTCTTTACACAAAATCTATAACAACGTTCTACTATTCTATATACAATACAGGGCCAAAATACGCGCCCGCGTCGCAAACATAATAGACCGACAAAGCTTTAAATGAACGCGGCGAAAAAAGGAACTAACGCCGCCATCATAAAAAAAAAAAAACATTTTTGATATGTTTTTCTTACTGGCAGCACCCCCGCCCATTTAAAAGCCTTGTCGGTCTATATAAATTATATCTTCTTTTATATTTCTTAATTTATGCTTTCAAACGTTTCAGAGGTGAAAGCCAAGACGGTATCCCTGTGGTCGTATATCAACAGTCGTCAGAACTTATACCTGAACCCGCTATACTGGGCGCCCGGGGCCGGTTCGCCGTCGCGCCCGCAAACCGTGTTGGTACCTGTCGCGTCGCTGCGCATCATTAAGCTATGGAAGGCGCTGTACTGCAGGTGGAATCCGACTATGAGACATCAGGTAATTGGAGCTCGTGCCAGTGTTGGTTACATAACTAATTTAAATAATGTATTCTTGTAGTGCGAGTAGAGGGCGGTGCTGCTGCGTGGCGGGCTGGTCACGAGTTGTATCCGCATTCCGCTACTACTGAATAGTAGGAATCCGCGGTACGACGCAAATTGGCTGCAAACCGCGGAGTGCTCGCCACGCACACGTTACGAACTCGCGTCAAGCTCGCTGCTTAGTCGCTCAGCTATCCACTTTCTATTCGCATGTGTTGAAGCCCAAACACTCATCAGATGTTGGTCCGTAAAGTGTTATATTTATCTTTTGTTATTGTGTTTTTACTTTTCAGGACCCGATATATCAGCGTACTCGTGAGTTAGTCGCGTTGCGGGCGCAACTGGAGGCGGCGGCGGCGGCGGCGACGAGCGAGCACGCGCGACAGCGGCTCGCGCTCACACCCCCGCGCGTCGCCTCCCCGCACCACGTGTGACGTCACCGCGCTGTAGGTGAGTGTGTGTGTGTGAGTGCGTGCGTGCGTGCGTGCGTGCTTGCTAATCTAACCTAAAATAACTATGCAATGTTTGAGTAATCGCTGTGTTAAAATATACGAGCATAACTAAAGGCGACTTTCTGATCTTTGCCGCGGCTAATTGCGACCGACAAAAGTTCAAATAAAAAGCCACTTCACGACGTAGGCTAATATACTATTTGTAATACATCTTATTTACAGTATAATAGCTGTAAAAATTTGATGATTTTATGGTTTTAAAAGCTAAATTGTGTATTTTTTTCCAGGTACACCATAAGCTGACATTCCGGAATCGACGGCAGCGTATCAGGTTCCGATATTATCACAAAATAATACCAACCATGCATTTATTTTGTATGAATAATTTTGTATAATATCAAATATGACAAAAATTTAAAACGAAATTAAATATTTAAGTACTCCGTGAGAAAGGTTTACGGCCAACCCACACGTACAACAACCACACGACATCGCAACGACAAAATGTCGTCGAGCAGTGGTTACGTGTGAATGGTGTCGCTGCAGCTTTTTGTAAGTTGCGTTGCAGTACCGACAAAATGCCGACGTGGTTGCGTTGTGGCCAGTGGTTGCGATGTGGTTATGTACAAAAGTCAATGAAACGGAGGGGGGGAAGAGCGCGGGCGGTGTGCGCGCACTGTCGTTGCATCGACGCAACGTTGTGGTTGCGATGTGGTCGGTATCGCACAAGTGGTCGACAACGACTGCAAAATGTGGTACGTGTGAATGGTCCAGTTCATTGACAATACGAAATATACGCCCGACCACGTGGTGTGGTTGTGGTCTGGTTGTTGTTGTCGTGTGGTTGTGGTACGTGTAGGTTGGCCCTTAGAAATTTTATGTAATGATTTCACAAGTATTAATATCATAGACGTAAATGATAGTAATTGTTACAGATTTCTTTGTAATCATTTATGTTGTTTAGTTATTATGTATTTTAGCCCTTAACGAATAAAAATATTAATACATTACACAAGTTTTGCCCTTTGTAGTATGTTGTAAAATTTTTGTAGCTCACTAGATGACGCCCGCAACTCCGCTGCGCTAAAATTCGTAACATCTCAAAACTCAAGACTCAAAGTATCTCTAAAGCTAAAATAGCAGTAAAATCAGTTCAGCAGTTTGGATGTGAAGAGATAACAGGCAGACGGACACACTTTCGCATTTATAATATAAGTATGGATATTAGTATGCATTCATTTTGTAACATATTCTTTAAATTTAGGAAGGTGTATGGTAAAGTAAGGTATGTTGTAGAAAATTTTCTTTGACCTACTTTGAACTATAATTATACCATAATTAAACCATTATAGTAATACTATAAATTAGAACGAAAAATCTAGCGCCGAATAAATCAATATAAGGAGATGCTTAATTTTTTAAGACATTAATTTAATTTTAATTACTGTAGATTAAAAAAATATATATTTTGATGTGCACTGATAGTAGATTATAAAACTTGTTATTTCAAATGTATTATTTTTAATTTTGTTTATGCTTTTGTAGTAATATATAAAAAGGAAATAATAGTTTCTTTAGATTCAATAGGCTCTGAACCTACAGGACAAATTCGGGGGCGTAGCCTACTGTTAACCGTGGGAAAAATGTAAAATATTATGTGTTGGAATCATTTCTTCTCTTCCATATTTAAAAAAAATATCCACGACCGAATATATACTTTCTCCATTTTTAAAGTCGGTTAAAAAGTCGCGAGAGAGATGATTATTACTAACTAGAAATTCACTTTGAACCAGACACAAAACCTATTATTTATTTGCCATTGAACATAGTAGGTTTGTGCGTTACCCGAGAGTTAATTATACAGAATAGTTATATTTATTCGGTTTCGAAGTTCAGAAGCTTTTCGCAGAGGCGCCATAGCATTATTATATAATATAGTAAAAAAAAAACAATTGATGTTTTATTCAAGTAAGAAATTTGCTTCCAATTGTAAAAATTGCATAATCAATTAGTTTTTCATTTTGTAAAGTCCCGAAATGGAATAAATAATAATCACTCTTTAACAATATTGAAAACAAAATGCCGGAGATTGTGCTTATTCATACTCTACTATATAATTTAGATATTATAATGACTTGTTTATTTATAAGCAGCGAAAACTTGTTTACTAAACACTGCATTGACGCAATGTTTATCATGTTAATTAACAATTTTATATTATTTGTATTGTAAAGCTAATTATTATTATTGTAAATATATTAATATATTGTAATTTACATTTTCATTTTCCTTTCTGTCTTAGGCCTAAGTTAAAAAGAGATTTATCGGTTTTGATAAACTTTTAACCTTTGGCTTAAGGTAATTAGATAAGTGTCATGAATCGTAATGTTATTTTGTAAGTTATTCACTCTTGCGCCTCTGCACAAGACGCACTGTAAATATGTTTAAAGTTATAAAAGATGCCGGTATTAGGTGTAAGGTGAATAATTATTTAAAAAGTTTTAGAGTCGAGAAGAAATTTGCGAGTACCGATGTAGTGAGTTCGGCTGATGTTGTTATTATTGGTGAGTTTTTTTCTTTATTTGACGCCAAAAATTGTAGAAAAAGGAAAAAGAGAAAAGACGAAAAGTTAATAGTTATGTCTAATAAAAAGTGAAGCCTGTATTTATGAACACTATATAGATACGGTAGTAACAGTGTTGGTAAATGCCAACATTTGCCCTTTAGTCCTCTATAATCTATGTGTATAGTACTTAACTGTTTTTTAATTTTATTTATAGCATAAGCTTTGATTATATCTTATCGCTATAATAATTTCATTAATGTATATTTCCGCTTATTAATGTCTTCTACTAAATATATAAAGTTTTTATCTCGTATGGGAAAGTTTTTAAAAGTTTTTAATACAACCTTAAATAAATAAAGGTAATAAAAAAACTCATACTTACTATTTTTGGTTAAAAATATTACATGCAACATTTTCAAACTGCTAACTGCAGTTAAAACGTAAAGTTTGTAGTCTACAAATTGAAGATTTTCAAAATTGACCAGACATACAAGACTGCAACAGTTTCTTCTACCGATACGGCGTTTACAAGACCGTAATGTACTTGTGGAAACTAGATAGAGATAAACTACGATAACATGGCGCGCCCCTCTAAATTACTGTGTGTAGTCACATCCTTATGAAAGAGTTTGTATGTAGTAAGTATTCAACCAATCAACCAGTACTCGTAATATTTCAATTCGTAATATTTCGTCAACTAATCATAAGCTATAACTAGCCGCGCAAGACAACGCACTGCAAACGTTTTGACAACGCACTTCAAACGTTTTTAATTTTTGGAGGGGCGCGCCATGTTATCCTAGTTTATCTCTACAATACAAGTACCATCGCAGAAATTGATTCATAGGCAGTTGACAGACCTACTTCATTTGGTCCACTGATCTCTATAATACAAGTACGCTGGACCGATGATACCCACTTGATTTTTGTGCCTATTTGAAGCGGAATCAGCGCCCCCATTATTCGGGAAGAAAACTAAATTTGACGTAACCATTGGTAACCATGTATGTATTATATTTCTCTATGGCTTAATCGTTTGAATTGTTTTCGTGTTTTTAAAGTGTTTTAAAAGGTTTTACGCGATTAGGTAATATATAAATAAGTGGTGGTAGTTCATACTTCACAGTTAAACTATGAAAGAGTGTATGTTACGTAAAACGCGGTACAAAAAGGGATACATTTCACAAGTAAGTGATTTTAACAGCAAATTTCTACGATATTAAACTTTTATTGATAATATAGGCACTTAAAAATGTGGCACTAATCTTATTATACTGTATTCACCACATATTTACCTTTGTTTTACCGATTTTTGATAAACAATAAAATTCAATAGTGCTGGAGTTTTCTGTCGATAAAACTTATCGATATCTATAATAATAGTATTGAAATCTCCGATAACCGATTTTTATTACCAAATACATATTATTATGCTCTTAAAATAATTTACAGGTTTCCGTCTGATGAAGGAAGACTGGAATTATGGTTGAAAAAAATTGAAAAGCCTGGTTGGCGTCCGAAAATTGCTACTACCGCTTGCCGTTACTATTTGAAGTGTACAAACGTTCTCTGTGAAAATACAAGGCGCAAAAACTACCATTTGATCGTGATTATGTTTGGAAAATTTATTTCAGCGCCTACTCTTTCTTGACAGACTGTAACTATGTAACGGTAACTAATAAAATATAATGTTAAAGTATCGCACAGATATTTTTATTATTTATACCTTTTCTACTCCATCCCAATAAAAAATGTATTCAAACGTTCTATATTTATTTATGGATCGCACCAATTAGTTAATTTCCCTCGCACTTTTGTAATCAGCGCCAAAATGGCGAAAATCAAATGAGATAAAGTAAATAGATAAAAATTGGCTTGCTAGATCCATAAATAAATAGGGAACTTTTATATTATTACTAGACATTCCGCGCGGCTTCTCCCACGTAAATATAATAATTTCACAGACAAATTGGTCCACAAAAAATAGTATAATCCTTCACGTTATACATTCCCCGTTTTTTCCACATTTTCCTCTATTTCTTAGCTCCTATTAGTCTCAGCATGATAAAATATATAAAATGGGCTATCTAACACTGAAATAATTGTTCAAATCGGACCAGCAGTTCCTGAGATTAGCGCGTTCAAACAAATAATCTCTTCCGCTTTATAATATTATATGGTATAGATTAGTAGGGGTCTAATTACAGCTCTGTTCAGCTTTAATACTACTTTGATAATATTAGAAATGAAATTAGAAAATACAATACAACAAAGTTTTTGTTAGAAGCTCATCTTCAGTTTTGTTTTTAGTTTTTCGTACTTAGTGGTAACTGGTAAAAATAAATGGATTATAGATAGGTACTGCTACTTTACGTTTATTACGCCTATCTAAATTACGGAGAGGAAGTCTGGTATCTTTTAATTTAATATTTTTATCCTAATGGTCGACATTATCTGAATCTGGAAACATTTCATCGATAATAGAAAATACAGTTGTACATCACTAGTATTAGTTCCAAATACTCCCACTAGTGCTATCAGCGCCAATATGGCAAATTTCAAACTTCATTTTTACGTCAAATTTAGTTCCTACCCCGAATAATGGGGGAGCTGATTCCGCTTCAAATAGGCACAAAAATAGCTGTCATTTCAAAGGGTATCATTAGTCCAGCGTACTTGTATAATGAAGGTCAGTGATTTGGTCGGATTCGGCTGGGTTTGACATAACGCAACTACATTGGGGCGCATTTTCATTAGTCGTTAACTCGTGCGGTATACAGCATACGGGGAGTCTATGACATCTAATGGCGCATTTTGATTGGTCGCGGCATGCATTTTAGAAATCTCCCGCACCCCGCATGCGGGAGAAATCGACCAGTGAAAATGCGCCATTACGCAGGTCCGCCGTGTGTCTATGAATCAACTTCTCTGCTTGCTTCGCATGACTACTAATAAACACACTAATGATTGCAGGTGGTGGTATAGCGGGCTGCAACACCCTGTACCAGCTGAGCAAGCGCGGCGTCAACGCGGTGCTACTGGAGAGACACAAGCTGACTAGCGGGACAACATGGCATACTGCTGGTTAGCATTATAATACATTTTATTCTTATCTAGCTGTAAACAACTCTTGAGCCCAGCCCCGGATTTATAAGCAGGCCGTTATAGGCCACGGATTAGGGGCGGCAGCCTCCGAAAGAAGTAGCGCGAGCGGCGCCGCAAGCCCCCACAAACTACCTGAACCCTGGGCCCCGAAGAAATCTCGCCCAGGGCGCTGGTGCTAAAACCGATCGTCCGTCGATTTTAGTCACCAGTCGCATGCGGCCATTGGCCGCACGACTTTCGGGCTTGCGGCTTTACCCGCATGCGGCGTAGTCGAATTGCCATTTAGACGGGTCGATTTTCGCCGTGCGGCGTAAATCGTGCGGAGGCCCTATAGTCTATACTATAGGGATGCTATAGGGCCTCTATGGACGCTGCCGGGCTTATAGATTACGTACTTGGGGCAGCGGAATTAAAGTGGCCTACTCTTATAAAAAATATATAAATTCGGCACTGCTTGAACTATTGATATGAGCTTTGAATTTTCTTTTCCCTGTCCCTGACTCACACTAAGCCGTCTGTGTCACGTTGATGTCACAATATGTGAGCTAAATCCCACCAAAAACATAAAATATGTAAAAATTGAAAGCCAAGTTCCATACAAACATTATTCTTGTCTATGGACTTAGCCGTAAAAAGGATGGAGATATTTGAGTGCCAAGTTCCATGAAAATCGAAATATGTATGTATAGGAACCAAATAACATTATGAACAAATAATAGAGTCTATTTCTTTGCTTTATTAAATATCTATAACAATGTTATTTCAATTATGTGAGATCATAAACTAGATTAGATCTAACTTGGCCAGTTTTCATTACATCAATCATTTCATAAAGTTATTGAACATTGTTACAATGTAGACAAGAATAATGTTTGTATGGAACTTGGCTTTCAATTTTTACATATTTTATGTTTTTGGTTGGATATAATTACTTTTTGTAAAGAAAACTTTCCGAGCAAGGGTAGACAGTAGACATTTTAATCTTCCCAGTTCAAACATACATAATGTTCGACTATATTCAATCGCAACCTTAAGGTGTTATTTCACCACTTCCCGACAAGTATCGGATATGCTATCCGCAACTTATCTGGCAGATACTTCATCTATCAGATAAATAATTTATCTGATAGATGAAGTATCCACAATTATTGTGGATAGCCTATCTGAAACTTAACTGACAGATGCTTAATCTGTCAGATAAGTTGTGGATAGCCTATCTGAAACTAATCAGGAAGTGGGGAAATAGCCCCCAAGCCTTGTTGAGTATCAGACGAATAAAACAAAGAAAATTCAAGCGAATAGAAAAAGCAGCTACCATCAGGAGGCATTGGAATAATACGGTATACTTAACACAAGTGTATTTCCAACCATTAACTATAGGGTACAGCTTATTGTGCGGAAGTAAAGAAGCTATTATTATAGCTGTCTAACAGACAGACAGACGGACGGACGGACGGACAGACGGACAGACGGACAGACGTATTAAAAGAATTCTATGTCTATTCCCGGGCCTCAAACTATATCTCCATACCAAATTTAAGAACAATTGGTACAAGCAATTTGGGCTTGAAGAGGTAATAGACAGACAGACATACTTCATAAAGTCACCTTCTATTAATTTCCTAAAGTTTTTTCACTTCACAAATAAATATTTACGGAGAGCTCCCATACAATAAATGTGTTTTTTTTTTGGCCTTTTTTGCTCAAAATCAATAATGGCAGCCGGTAGATACTTGAAAATTTCAAAAAATCTTTAATTATATTTTTATTTTCATAATTTATAATAAAAGTAAAAAAAAATAAATATTTAAGGGGGGTCTCCAACTAAAAAACACAATTTTTGCCTAGTTTGGCTCTGTCCGACTCGCACTTGACCGATTTTTTTTGTTTTCTGATTTTTCCCTACGTTTTCACACAATTACCGAGCTGGGTTCCAAATTTCAGCCTTCTAGGTCATCTGGAAGTGGGTTAGAATTTTGATCTATAGGTCAGTCAGTCAGTCAGTCAGTGATAAAAATGTAGATTTTCGGACGTTAATATCGTAATAACCGTTTGAGCTGTGCTTATGAAATTTAGAGCACGTAGTTATCTCGCAAGTCTCATTTATAAGAGCCAAATTTGAAACGTTCATGTCAAATAGTTTCGGAATTATGAGAGGGTAAAAAGTACCTGCAAATGATTCGTGTAATATTACACACGGTGCTGCTCGCCATTCTGTTATGTTGGAACTTGGCTTGACACGCTACCGCGTGTCTAGATGTCCGCAGCAGCGACCAACATTCATCTGAAGCGGATAATTAATCATGTTATTCTCTTTGTCTGTCCAATGACTTTCCCAACGTTTCAGACAAAGGCTATAATGTATAGTCTGCACCAGTGCTGGATTTATATTTATTATGACTACAGTACTCACACTACACTACTGTAGGCCATTTTATTTCCGCCGCCCTATATATTAGGAAATCTGCTGCCCCCCCAGGACGCTGCCTCCCCTAGTCCTCGGCGGGTCGGCCTATACGGCCTATTTATAAATCCAGGGCTGATTTGCACTATTTTTGTTAAAACGTGTGAGTGAAATTTAGTATGTGAGTGAATGAAAATTTTGGTAGAATTTAAAAACTACTTTCGCGATTTGTAAATTGTAATCTATCTTTGCCGTTTACGTCTCGTTAGGTCGTGTATCAAGTTTTGTCAAATAATATAGTTATCTAAACATAATATTATTGTTAGTTAGCTAACTGCTTGTAAAATCTGATTTTAGATAAAGTTTCACTAAACACTAAGATCCATTTGCGGTACCTAGATTAATGATAAACGTTTGTCAGTTTGTTGACATACCAATAACCATGTTATGCCTTCTCTTACTTATCAGTTATCATATCAGCCTATATTCGTCCACTGCTGGACATAGGCCTCTACTATTAATAAAAACTTTATTATTCGTAGCTTAACTACGAATAACGAGAAAGAAAAGCTGATAATATTAAATCTCGTACAAACTTTAATCCCTTAAACGTAGTTTACAGTTTAGACGAACAAATTTTCGTCAATCCTTACCGGATTGATGGATCAGATTGATGGAAATTTGACCGTCCCTACGACTTAAAAATACTGCTGCAAGTAGGTCTTAGGAGTATATACCTAAATAATCATTTATATCATTATGTAAGTACGTAGCTACCAGAGTAGCTACCTATTTATAGGTAACATTTTTTTTAGTATAATAGCCTTATAGATTATAATCATATTTTTCAGGTCTAGTATGGTCGCTCCGGCCGTGTGACCTTGAAGTGCGTCTGCTGCAGGACTCCAGAGATGTGTACAGCAGCCTGGAGAAGGAGACCGGAGATTACGCCGGCTGGATCAACAATGGCGGCATGTTCATATCTAGGAGTAAGGTATGAGGACCATCAGGCTAAGAATTCCACCAACGTCTGATAGTGTTAACAGCTTGTTAAAATGTCATGTCTTCTCTTTCATTCATATGGAAAACGAAAGAGGTAACGTGATACAAATTCAAGCATTAATTTTAGCAATCGTTGGTGAAATTGGATACACTAACAAAATGTAGTGATAAAATGGCTTTGTCAATCTGTCACTTTGTCTAAATTCTTCCGTAGAAAGATACCGCTTCCATGGTGGCCTATAGGTCTTGAGATTCGTCGTAATTTTCTTTGTTTTTTAACCGTTTTTTTAAACGGGCTTTGGCCCACCACACATTCCCACCACTGTATCTCCTGTGTCGCCAGGATCGACAGCGGTATCCAACCACGAAAACCCTTTGATATGATCTCAGGGAGCCCGAGGGACATGCTAAAACTGTCTTGGGACCCGCGACGAAATTAATCAGAAGAAAATAGGAGGAGTAGGAATATTCCAATTTCCCTCCCCATAAAAGCGGGAGACAGCACAAAGTTGCAATGACCGAAAGTCAAAGAACTTAAGGGGGGAGCACCACGGAAATAAGGTTAATAATTGCGACTCCTAAGCTAAAGCTAAGTTAATATTGTAGTTTATTGTGTTTGACTGTTGCCAATAATAATTGTGACAAAAACGCTTGAAGGCACGGAAGTTTCTAGCGCTGTACGAGATCACCGTAGTACGCGACTCCAGATGTACAGAATAGGTTGTTTAGCATTGTAGTTTTTAACCGTTTGTCATGTAGGAAAATGATTCGAAACATCTTACTAATTAAAAGACCACGCGTTATTGTTAAACCCATGTATATTTTATTACTCTATGTTACGTTATAACGTTATGTTATAACGTTAGGCGTTATTGTTATTATTCATTAGTCCTTGTCTATCAAGCAACTTTTCTAACATATCAGAAAAGATGAAGTCATTTTGGTCCTGTTAGGGCTACGTTGGGGTGTAAAAATAAATGCGTGACGTAATATTTAGAAAATGAATTATGTTTTATTCATATTTATCTTTGGCGGACGAGCTATATTATATCAGCTACTGTGTTTATATAGAAGCCCTCAATCAAGTGCATTCATGTTTGAGTTAATATACACTTAATTATAAAGGAATATACGAAATGATGGTTTTCAATATTTCATTTGCCTGCACTAGATGGCCGTAGATGGCTATGTAGCCGTAGGGTCTTTTGTGTCAAATATAAGTACATAATATTATGACACCTATATCGTGACACATGACAGCTATATCGTGACAGAATATGACAGCGGGTTGACACGATAGACCCTAAGGCTACATAGCGGCCCCTGGTGGCAAACGGATATCAAAAACTCTCATTCTAACTTCTTCGTGACCAAACTATACTTAACCTTACTACTTTACCAATTTACAGGTACGAACCGAAGAATACATGCGTCTGCACACGCTAGGCAAGGCCATGGGTATACCCAGCGAGGTGCTTGCGCCCAAAGATGCGCAGAAATTGTTCCCACTCCTGGACCCATCGGTTTTCAAGATGGCGCTCTACTCCCCGCAAGATGGCACTATTGATCCGTCTATGGCTTGCAACGCGCTAGTCAAAGCGGCTACTAAGAATGGAGGAAAGGTAAATTAATACTTGTGTATAAATGTGAAGTAGAGATAAATTACGATTACATGGCGCGCCCCTCCAAATGACTGTTTCACTGTGTGCAGTCACATCCTTATGAAAGAGTTTGTATGTAGTAAGTATTCAACCAATCAACCAGTACTCGTAATATTTCAGTTAATGTCACTTGTTACCAAGATTTGTTGGTCAACTAAACATAACTAGCCGACCGCGCAAGACAACGCACTTCAAACGTTTTGAATTTTGGAGGGGCGCGCCATGTTATCGTATAGATCAGTTAACTAAAGCTGGCACGTTCACAGTGCTGTCACTTAAGCAATTTCAATATACAGTATGTTTAAAAATATAATATGTTTGCATCATGATAAAAATTATCGTATAATCTGCGTACGATAATAATATGCTATCGTACATCGTACGTACGCACAAAATTATCGTATGTGCACGATAATTATCGTACGGTTCCGAACGCTGGCCGCTCGCCGATCACACGTTACCGACTTGTAACATCACGCTGTATTTATAAACAGTAGCATACGAAAAACAATAACTGTGTCCTTCACGCTCATAAGATAGACCGCGCGCGAGAGAGACGGGCAGACTTTTTATGATGCGTATGCAGTACGACCTCACGCCACGCGCTTATTCACCGACACTACACAAGTGCAATGTTTAAATGTGTTGATCGTGCCAGCTCTTGTTAACTGACCTGTAAAAGGACATAGAATTTCATGAATATCGGAACATTGCTTAGTGTAAAGTTGTACCAGTTACTGAAGTTTTAATATTCCACAAATATTCACACAGTTTATAGCCACATTTATTATTGTGACGTAAGAAATATGTAAATACTATTTCTTTGTAGTTCTGTTACATAATATCTTTCATATACTGCGTTTAGCAACTTACACATTTACTCTCAAGATCGCCTAGCGCAATTAGACTTTCGTTATAAATAATATAGTGTCTGAAAGGCCTTTTTTTAATTTTTAGGTATACGAGGACTGTCCCGTCATAGACGTCCACTATGCTCACAACATTCTGGGCAACAAGGAGGTGACGGGAGTACACACTGACAAGGGCTTCATCAAAACCAAGTGCGTCGTCAACTGTGGAGGTAAATTCTTTTCTGGTTTATTTTAAAGAAATGTCCATAATAGCATTGCGAAAATTTGTGTCCTATGCCTCTTCACTTCTTAAACAGTTACAGTTATTTATTCTTGTGCAAATAAGAGAGGTAAGGAGCGATAAGTAAATTACTATGAAATATTTAACAAAATATAAATCTGTTTTATGATTGCCATTTGCCGTAACACAAGTCTTTACTAAGCATACCCATGTTTTCGTGATGACGACTACAAAATTATAGTAGACGACGAGCGCGCCGGCAGGCGAGCGCTACACTGAGCGCCGAACGCGCGCTATAATTCTTATAAGAGCGCAGAGCCGCGTATAGCGCTATCTCACTTCCACATAGCGAAGCGACGCGCCGCATGACCACTCCGCTACCCAGCGAGCGCCGCACTGAAGCTCTGCGCCGTGCGCATGCGTCGCCGCATATTTGTATGTGAGGACCGCGCATGCGCGTTGAGCATCGTGACGTACAACCCGTCCGTTCACCAGCGAGCATCGAACTGAGGCGCAGCGCGTGCGCCGGGAATATTTGTATCCTCGGTCGGCGCATGCGCAAACCGGACGACGACTGCAGCGCTCCCTGGCGTTCGCCGTTGGAATTAATTTTCGTAAATCTGTATATAAGGCGTGAGAATCGTAAATAAATCGTTCATTGTCATTACCACCTTCCAGCCCCGGATCTTCAATTTTTTTTAGGCGGGGCAAAAACTGAAAAATGCCGCCCCGCCTTTTTTGAAGTGAAAACTTCCTTAGCGGCGTTGAGCACTTTTGTGGGACCACAAAAACTGTGAAACTCGCGTCAGATTTTCGTGCTGATCGAAAAACCGTAAGACGGTTGGACACAGAGCACTAATACTCCTATGCGGTTGGAGAGTAGTGTTGTAACATCGAAATCGATTGTTTTTTTTCGATTGTCGATATTTTTTAATTGATTATAAGGGTTTCGATTAATTAAAAAAATCGATTTTCATAAAAAATGGGTTATAAATTTAATCGATTTTAATTTGTAAGGGTTTCGATTAATTAAAAAAATAGATTTTTAAAAATCGATTTTCATAAAAAATGGGTTAAAAAAATTGTAAGGGTTTCGATTAATTAAAAAAATCGATTTTCATAAAAAATGGGTTAAAAATTTAATCGATTTAATTTAATTAAGAAAATAGATTTTCAAATATCGATTTTCATAAAAATGGGTTTAAAAAATAATGCACCACGTTAATAATCAAGTTTTCACTTCTCCCGGCACTCCCGGAGTGCAACCCGTCTTTTTTTGCCGTGCGGAAATGCTTGATGCATTCCCGGCAGCCTGGGAGGGCCTGGATATGTGAGACTACTCGGGTGCTGCGGTAAGGAGGAGCTCTCTTGGTTACCCACTAAAACCCAATGGTGCCTCCTCTCCGCGTGTTGCTGAGCCGTTGGATCCGCCTGAGGCGATGACTGCAGCAGCTCAGACAGCGGCATCTGCTCTACCAGCAGAACCATCCGCGTGGCTACTGCCGCTTTCTCCGGGAGAGCGGTTCGGCTTCGGGGCTCCGGGCGCTCTTCTACTGGAAAAGCTCGTGCGATAGGCGACGAATTCCCAATCCATCGCCCGAGCCCTAATATGTCGGGAGAAGCCGCTCATGTTGAGCGCGTCTTCGTCCTCCGCGTCTTCTCTTTATCGGGTCAGCTGCTTCATTGGCTTCCCGATTTTTCTCAGCAGCCTCCTTCTGCGTCATGATGGACTCGCAGAAAGTAGAGACCGCCTGCCAGGCTTCTCTCGACCGAACTAAATTGCTCTTATTATGTCCGGGAGTGTTAGGTCTGGTCCTATAGCAGCGCAGAGTTCTGCCCGTTGTGCGACCCAGGCTGGGCAGGCAGCGAGCGTGTGCTGCGCCGTGTCGTCCTCGTCCGTACAATGATGGCACTGGGACGTTGGCTCCCGTCTGGCCGTATGGTGCAGGTAGTGACCGAAATAC
Organism: Lysandra bellargus; assembly: GCA_905333045.1. NCBI lineage: Eukaryota > Metazoa > Arthropoda > Insecta > Lepidoptera > Lycaenidae > Lysandra > Lysandra bellargus. The sequence continues at coordinate 4,174,948 of HG995333.1, forward strand.
CCATATCCTGACAGCATCTGCACCATCCGGCAGGAGAGAGTGCCATTACGCTGCGCCACCCAATCCTCCAGAGCTGGCCGAATTGCTGTAACAACTCTGTGACCGGCAGTTGGCGATGCCATTTGGTTTTGCCAGGTGCGCATTATCAGCATTCGCGCTTGGCGACGCCATTGGGCTGCCAGATCTGGTGGCACTCGTTCCCCTCTTTCCTTTGCTGCTGCTGTGCGGGAATAGACTTCCGCTTGCACACGGGCTTCCAGGTCCCATGGAGGGGTACCGGCTAATGCAAACGCCGCTTCGGCGTCCCGCCTACCTACTTATGTTTATTTTCACCTTTATCATCCATATAATTTCAGCTATCATATATAATATGTAGGATATATATGTATATTTAACAGGGTAGGGTTTAAAAAAAAAATATGCACAATAAAAATAAAAATCAAATATATTATTAAATTTGTGAATTTAAATTACAATTTTATTCTTCGAGCTTTTTGTTCAGCATCTTTGGCTTTGTCATAATTTAACTTGTGTGCAATACCTTTTTCTATCGCTAAGATTGCAAGCCGATAAGCGTTCCTGGCTCAGAAGATCGCAAATAATGTTTAACCAGTTTTAGTTTGCTAAAACGAGCTCTGCGATTCCTGCAGGCGAGCGCGTATTTTGAACGCGCCTCGCGAATAATAAATGTTCATTGTTCGTGCAGAACGTCTCACTCCGCACTCAGGGTATCGGTCAAGTTGATATGGCCATGAAATTGCTGTACTTGTGCTATTATTTATTCCTTGGTCAAAGTTAAATAAATGATGAGTTGTCCATTAGTTCGTGAAGTGTGAATTTTGCCGCCCCCTGAATTTGCCGCCCGGGGCATGGGCCCCGGCTTGCCCCCCCCCTAGATCCGGGGCTGCCACCTTCACCGTGTGTTTTACTCTGAGCTCTACCCAAGTCCGCTACATAATAATAATATCTATGGACGCTTGACACCACGTCAGTCTGACCCCGTGGTAAATATCTGAAGGACTTGTGATACGGGTACCAGACAACGGAAATATATTTAATACTTTTATACTATACATATATTTAAGATTTTTATTATATGATACATATATTTAATACACATCCATGACCCAGGAACTTTATAAACTTTTTTATTCCGTCGGCGGGACTCGAACCCGCGACCTCCGGCTTGAGCTACCAACGCGCTCACCACTGCGCCACGGAGGTTGTCAGATTTATTGATTCATAGGCAGATGGTAACCTACTTTATTTGGTCGAGTTATGTATATAGGTGGTTGATAGGCAACACAAAGTCCGACCACACAACATAGGTCCGAAATCTGCCTACAAATCAGTTTCTGTGATATTGAATAATATTTTTTGTGTTTATTAAAGAATTGCATCTACCTTCTAGGTGCGTGGGGTCCTCGTATCGCTCGTTTCGCCGGCATCCCCTCCCTCCCGCTGATACCGTTCAAGCACGCGTACGTCGTATCCGACGCCGTGCCCGAGATACGCAACTGCCCCAACATCAGAGACCACGACGTCAGCCTGTACATCAAAATACAGGGCGAGACCTGCCAGATCGGGGGATACGAGAATAACCCTATTATATTGGATCAGGTATGTATATCCAGTTATACTAATTATAATAAGAAAAAGTTTGTTTGTACGAAACTGTCGAGACCACGACGTCAGCCTGTATATCAAGATACAGGGTGAGACATGCCAGATCGGGGGATAAGAGAATAACCCCATTATATTGGATCAGGTATGTATGTCTAGTTATGCTAAGGAAAAGTTTGTTTATACGCAACTGCCCCAACATCAGAGACCACGACGTGAGCCTGTACATCAAGATACAGGGCGAGACCTGCCAGATCGGCGGATACACTGACCTCCATTATACAAGTACGCTGGACCTATGATACCCTTAGAAATGACAGCTGTTTTTTGTGTCTATTTGAAGCGGAATCAGCGCCCCCAAAATCGGGGGAAGAGAACTAAATCTGACGTAAACATGACGTTTAAGTCGCTATGTTGGCGCTGATAGCAGTAGTGGGAGTACTTGGAACTAATAATAGTTTCTACCACCGTAGTGATTATATTCTCTTTGGTTTTTACAACCAATAGCGATTGAGTGGCCATTTGCAAGTTACGTCAGATTTAGTTCTCTTCCCCCGATTTTGGGGGCGCTGATTCCGCTTCAAATAGGCACAAAAAAGAGCTGGGTGTCATCTGTCCAGCGTACTTGTATAATGGAGGTCAGTGGGCGGATACGATAATAACCCTATTATATGCGTAACTAGATTTTGGTTTTGCCCGGTTAGATGGTACAGAGTCTAACCATAAAAATACAGTTATAGCGTTAAGTCGATATATATTTTTTAAAGTTCTTAATATGGCCTAGCTATTTTAAATAAGTAATCCTAGGTTTGCCCGCGCAGCTTTTTTTTAGACCAACATTGTATGGAAATTGCCTGATGTCCTTTAGCAAAATATCATAATCATTTTAATCCCCCAAGTTTGAGCATTACAAAAGTGGGCAATAAGGTTGGGTTCTTTCTCCGACATGCCTTGTCTTATGTCTACTTGTAAATATATGCCAATAGTCATGTATTATCGAAACGACATCAACGACAATGATACTTTTTTGCACATTTCACAGGTGCCAGACAACATCCAGTTCCATCTATATGAGTTGGACTGGGACGTATTCAATGTGCACATGCAGAGCGCCGCCAACCTCTGTCCCAAGTTGGGCACAGTGGGCATCAAGAGTACCGTATGTGGCCCGGAGTCCTTCACGCCAGACCACAAACCACTGCTGGGAGAGGATCCGAACTTGTTCGGTATGTTGATAACTTAAAACTGATTAATGATTGTGTAAAGCTCCGTTTAGACCAAACCAGCGAATGCTCATTCTAATAAAGCTCTTTTGATGTAAACAAATAACGAGCATTCTTTCGTTGTTCTAGTGTGTTCGCCACGTGTTAGGCGGTAAATAGGTAGAATGCTCTAAGAATGCTCGCTTGTTTGGTGTAACCGACGCAAGAGCGCTCGAGCAGTTGCCTATAGCGTTCTTTAGTGTTCGGACGTGCTCGCTCTTGGAGGCGGTCTCTTCAAAGGGATTCTAGTGTTCTTGATATTTTTACTTTTTGGCTGCTGGTCTTAGGTTAGTTTATCAAAGGTTATTTCGTAAATATGGATTGGAGTAATGAAAAATGATTACAAATGATAGAATTATACCATAACAAAAGATGTTTATAGGATTATAATATACTCTTTGAGTGTAATGTGAACCCTACTACTTATCGTTGACGAATGAGCAATGAGCATTCGCTCGTTTGGTCTAAATGATTCTCATCTATAGAGCAAAAATTCTTGTTGGTTCGATTGGTGTAAACGATCTAAAGTATGTTGTAACGAATTATAGTTTACACTAAACGAATACGAAAGAATGTTCTTGTGCAGTTCTTGCTCTATGTTCTTTTGGTGTAAACCCACGTTAATGTGTATAGGTGTGAAGTTAGGGGCAAATGTTCGAAAGAGATTTGGATCTGATTGGGTTTGTTTACTGAAAAAAATTCAGACGTTCCTATCACAAACTAATAGAGTACCCCAGACTGTTAATATATTCATGTAACCGTTAACTTGATACCGATTACATTTAATCGGTGTGAAGTAAGCGTCTAAATAGTGGTTGCCAGTTGGGAAAGAATTTGACTCACTTTTTAGCAACTTCTGCAGCTGTTCCCTTTAGCGTAGAGCTATCGACAAAATAATGACTCGGAGGGTACACTTTCTTTGGTATTTTGCAACTTCAGACTGCTGTTATGTACTGTCAGGTGTGAAGTTACCAGAAAAATAACTATCAAAAAAATTATCCTTACTTCTCTGGTATGTTAACAAGATGTTTGATATTACTTTATTTTTGTAGGTCTATACCACAACTGCGGCTACAACTCTGCGGGTATGATGTTCTCGGCCGGTACGGCGATACAAATGGCGGAATGGATTGTAAGCGGAAGGTAGATACGATATCATGACTGACTATCACCTAGCACAGTGATACTCAACCTTTTTTTTATATGGGCCACAAAATATACGTTTTGGTATTTGTGTAATCTTATCTTATATCTTTAAACGAGCAATTCTTGTATATATATAAATATATAATTGGAATATCGGAATCGGCTCCAACGATTTTCATGAAAATTAGTACCTAGGGGGTTTCGGTGGCGATAAATCGATCTAGCTAGGAATCATTTTTAGAAAATGTCATTTTATTTGTGTTTTATCGAATACCGAGCAAAGCTCGGTCAAATAGCTAGTTAAGTAATAATATGTAAATACGTATATTATTGCGGGACATTCACCCTTATGTAGAGGTTATCACATTGCAGACCTCTGTTGATAAATCCGTATCTGCGTAGTCATTATGTTGCTAGATAGCTGCTACGAGTAGATAGGTATTTTTATCTATAAGATGATAATTATAAGAACCGTATGCAAAGGGTTAAAAAGTGTTAAACATTTTCTTCTTTACATGGCAGTTTAAAATTAACATGATGAATGAAAAATTAATGTGGCACATAATTTATTAAATGTCTTATTATGGAATTCGGATGACAATACGCAAATCGACGTTGCATCACTTATTAAAGACTAGATGTCGCCCGCAACTCCGTTGCGCCAAAATTAGTTTATCGCGCGGGAACCGTACATTTTTCCGGGATAAAAACTATCCTATGTACCCGGGATAAAAACTATCCCGGGACTCAAAGTATCCCCATGCCAAATTTCAGCAGAATCGGTTCAGCGGTTTGAGCGTGAAGAGGTAACAGACAGACAGACAGACAGACACACTTTCGCATTTATAATATTAAGTATGGATATGGAAGTATGGATATGGATGTTGCCAGAAACCTTATACAGCTCTACGTTGTACGAAAAAACGGCGATAGTTTTGATTTTGGCCACGGGTAAGAATGTACCTGTATAGGTGATCGCACAGTTATCGGCACGCACGCGCTGAACACGCCGCATTTTAGAATTCGTTAATGTAGGTATGAAATTATGTGAAACCTCGCACATTCGTCCGCATCGTACGCACCACATTTGGTGCACTGCGGTGCGTTCGATGCGTATGGCTCAGATATATATAGCTATGGATCAGCTTATGAGTATAGGGCAAAACATTTTAAAAGAGAAAAAATACACCTAAAACTCGAGTCTGTTTCGTACTAAATATTCGTTTTAACCGACTTCCAAAAAGGAGGAGGTTATATATTCGTCTGTTTATATATATTTTTTTGTATGTTCAACCATAACTTCGCCGTTTATGGACCGATTTTCATGATTCTTTTGTTGTTGTACAGGGTTGAATCCGAGGTTGGTACCATGTTCACAAAAGTGGTGATCTGATGATGGGATCCATGAGGAATCGAGGGGACTCCTTGAAATTTATATGGGAATATATGGTGATTTCGATTTTTTCTGAAGTATTTAAGGCATATACTACCAAAAAGTAAGATTTTGCACCAGGATATACCCTGGTTCTGAAGGTACGCAACAGAACTTTTGAATTCTTATAGATACAAGTTTGAGGGTTTTGGCTTTATTTAAACTACTCCAAGCAAATCCTACATTATTTCTGCTGAACATGGGCTAAATTTTATTTTGGAAAAAATAGGGTTTCGTAAGATATTTGGGTTTTTCGGACGCCAGGTGAAAAAATCAACCAGAAAAGTTACTTATTTTGCGTACGCTGCCTAAACCATAGAAGATAGAACCTTAAAATGTTCTAAGTATTGTAGATCTTATAAATATCTACAAAAAAGTCCGCGACACACTATACTTATCTATGTCGAGTGAGGCACAATAACCATTTTTTTATTTAAAAATCTTGAATTTTTTTGGACAACATTTAAACGCGTCTATTTTACTCATGCCATTAATCCTTATCAAAATAAATCATTTCATCACTAAGTACAGTTTATGTAAATAAAATTTGGTCTTTGAATTGAAATTAAAATATTACGATAGTGGGCGTCACCAAGCGAGATGCGCTTGCGGGAGGAAGACAATCTGTGCAGTGTGCACTGTACACCCTTCGGATAATGACTGCGTCCGCGTCGTCGATGTCAGTGTCGGAGTCTGTGAATTGACCTGGGAATCATTTTGCTGACCGAGTCTTTCCTGGGTAGGCTTTTTGCAGCCGTAACCGACATCCACGCGGGCGGAGCCGCGGGCGACCGCTAGTAATATGTACAACTCTAAGACAACAAGCTATAATATTATAGCCTTGTCGTCTCATATTATGTAACTAAAAAGGGTAAAATTATTATTTTTTAACAAAAAATTAAAACCGACTTCCAAGGTAAAAATAAAAGTAATACTTACCTACTTATTCTTAATCTAAAAAGAATCAAATAATTATTATTCCTTATTACAGTGGCGTCTTCAGACTTCGCCTAAACCTCAACTATTTCTGTACTCAAGCTTCATGCTTTTGAAGTCGGTACCAGCTTACCTTAGCGTAATTGCTATGTCAAGCATCTCAGAACTTTTCCGGGCTGGTACCGACTTCAAAAGCATGAAGATTGAGTACAGAAATAGTTGAGGTTTAGGCGAAGTCTGAAGACGCCACTGTAATAAGGAATAAGAATTATTTGATTCTTTTTAGATTAAGAATAAGTAGGTAAGTATTGCTTTTGTTTTTACCTCGGAAGTCGGTTTTAATTTTTTGTTAAAAAATAATAATTAATAAGTAAATACAAACTTTAAAGTATTGGAAAAGTATTTAAATTAATCATTAATTTATTCAAGGCCGGCAAAGCATCTGCAACTTTTCTGATGAGTGTCCATGGGTGATTGTAGTTGCTCTCCATCAAGTGACCCATTTGCTCTTAGCCTCCAAATTTTATTAAAATTATTTTTAACAAAAAACTAAAACCGACTTCCAAGGTAAAAACAATAACATCCTTATAATATGAACTAAAAAGTATTAAATAATTTTTCCTATCGAATAGTGCCTTTTTCCGAATTCGGCAAAAACTCAACTATTTCTGTACTCAATCCTTCATCATTTTGAAGTCGGTACCAGATATAGCTGAATCTTCAGTCTGCCAAAATATTTGAAACATTTGTAACTGGCACCGACTTCAAAATTATGAAGGATTGAGTACAGAAATAGTTGAGTTTTTGCCGAATTCGGAAAAAGGCACTATTCGATAGGAAAAATTATTTAATACTTTTTAGTTCATATTATAAGGATGTTATTGTTTTTACCTTGGAAGTCGGTTTTAGTTTTTTGTTAAAAATAATAATTTCACTCTTTTTAGTTTTTAGTTACCTAGTAAGTAGTAAACTATCGCGTACTATGTACTATCAAAGAAGTTGATTCCTATGCAGATCGGGGAGCAGTTTGGTTGCGTTACGTCAAACCCAGCCGACAGATCACAATTAACATTGAATTGACATATTCGACCAAATAACGTTGGTCTATCAATTATTGCATAGGAATCAATTTCCTCGATGGAACGTAGAATAATACACCTGTATTATATTATTTTACGTATCTTATTACAAGCTCACCGGTGAGCGAGACACAATAGAATAACAATATATTTCCAAGAATCCACGATCGAAGGATACAAACTATTAGCAACAAATCATAAGTATCGTGCAGAGACCGGTCTCGAACGCTTCAACTCCCAAGCGGCCACATTGTGGTGTTATACGAATTCGGACATCTATTAATAACCGGCCCCACTCGTTCGACTCGAGCGATCTTTGCACGAAAAATTTTGAGTGTGAAGTTTTGAAAATAGACAAACTGTGTTACGCTCGTAAATATCTCATTATTCGGTATTTTATTCGAAGATGAACTTTTCTCATGTTCTGGGAATTGGATCCCAGGTGCGCGAGGTCTACCGTCTATGGCGGTTGCATACTAAGGTATAATATTAATATATTATCTATCTCGATGGCCGTCGCCGCGCGCCGCTGCGGCTCGGCCGCTAGTGCGCGCCCGGTCGCGAATTTACAAAGGCTATTATCATTAGAGTGAAAGCGCAAACTGAACTGGCTTAGCTTTTGTTAGACAAAAACTTGACAAAACCCTTATCTGTTTTAGTACAGAAAATGACCGAAATCGCCTAGAAAGAGATTAGCTAAATTGTTTCTAACGTTGCAGCAACATATAATGCTATTCAATTTGATACCGATATGGTAAATACGTCGTCATTGTTAACTTTAAAAATATGTAGGTGGATAGTTATATGAAAATTGTTATTACTTATTATTTTAATGTTACAGTAATGAAATTACTTACTCGTTTCTATTCTGTATTTAAGGGTCCGTATACGAAATTTGTCGATTTCGCTGATTTTACAGACGTGATTTAACAGTTAAAATACCGTATTTCTATAAGTTTTAATGCACAACATGTAAGATCATTTCAATTATAATATAGTGTTGGAGCTAGAATTTTTATTTTTTTTAAGTATCTTTAAATAATCCAACTCAAACCCGCGACAGTTTTGTGATTTTTGCTGTAAAAGGTTTAGAATATCACCTTTTTATGAATTGTATTGACGTCTTAACGGTATGAAAAAAATACAATGCACTGTTAAGAAAGTCGTCTATAAAATGTTGGAATTACTTTTTACCACTTTAATATAAAAAACCGTTTAAAAACAGAAAACCTCTATCTGCCCGCTAACTTGGCGATCGTCCTTTTTCACCTGGCATATGAAAGACGGGCGTGAGTGTGAAGAGAGCAGTAGAAAAGAGAATACGGGCTCTTAAGTGACAAAAAATATTACTTAATTAACTAACAAACTTTAATTAATAGGTAAGAAACAGGTATGTACATAACTACACACTTGTTGAGAGTACAAAATATAATTATAAAACTATCATAGATAAATAAACAAAAGCTCATCTATTAGAGTCTGGCTCGTGACTCAAACGGTATAAGCCTTTGTAAATACGCCGCCCGGTCCACCTGGCAACGCGCGCGCCGCGCCGCCGCGCCGCTCGCTTGACAGCCCTAGCAGATTATAGCAAGCGAGACCGCACACAGTTATTGTACTATGAACGCTAAGCACAATGCAAAAGGTTGAAATTAGGTTGTTTCATGTGTTGTTGTGAGACATGCATGTTATTTATATTAATTATCGAAGCAGCTTACTTCTCAGAAGTAATGTCAAATGTGTGCCTTATGCTCTGGACTTAAGGATGAATTTGTTTTGTTCAATTTTGGTGACATCGGTGACCCTAATGTGGTAGTGATGATGATGATGATGAATGTAATTTGCATAGTAGCATATGCTTTCAGTTCTTAAAACAGCGCCTAAACCCCCAAACTTGTATCTATAAGGAATCCGGAGTTCTCTTAGTATCTTCGGAACCATGGTATACCTCGGTGCAAAATCTTGCGTTTTGGTAGCATATGCTTAGGATGCTTCTCATAAAACCAAAATCACCATATGTTTCCATATAAATTTCGAGGAGTTCCCTCGATTACTCATGGATCCCATCATCAGGTCACCACTTTTGTGAACATGGTACCAAATTGGAGTGAAACCTAATACAACAAAACAAAAATTTCGAAAATCGGTTCACAAACGGCGGAGTAATCGTTGAACATACAAAAAAAAAAAAAAAAAAAAAAAAAAAAAAAAAAAAAAAAAAAAAAAAAAAATATCCACAGCCGAACATATAACCTCCTCGTTTTTTGGAAGTCGGTTAAAAAAAAGTCTTACAACCGCACTCAGAGGCGAATTAATTAGATTAACTGTAATTAAGTGAACACTGTGACATAACCTCCCATACATTATCTGTTCATCTGTTCAATTATTAACCGACTTCCAAATAGGAGGAGGTTATTGTTCAATTGTTGAAGTCTAATCATCATGAAATGTCTCTGAGTGCGGCAGTTAGATTAAGAAAATTATTTACACATTTCAGACCGCACTACAACATGTTCACATTCGACATAGCTCGCTTCACCCAGGGTCAGATGTCGCGAGCCCACTGGGTTCGAGAGAGTAGCCACGAGTCATACGTCCGCAACTACAGCATAGTGTTCCCCCATGATGAGCCGCTGGCGGGGAGAGACTGCAGCCACGATGCTCTGCATCAGGAGCTGGTGGAAGATGGAGCGGTGATGCAAGTGAGGGCCGGCTGGGAGAGACCTGGCTTCTATATGCCGGGAGAGAAGGTAGGTAGTTGGGAGCGTTGTGTGTGATAAGTGTGTGTATGTGTGTGTGTGTTATTGTTATTTACAAAATACTAAGTATAAGAAAATAATAATAAGATATAATATACTTACTGTGTGATACATCCCATCTTTCCGTATCCATTAAGTATTATTAAAAGTTCAAACACCACAACAGGCCACAAATCACAATAATTATATTTTGTTCAAGCAATTTTCTTCAAACTTATCACAAAAAACTTTCAAAACAACAACAATAATATTCTCTCGATCGCGAATTCTTGGAATTCTACTGTTATCGCGCGCGCGCGGTCACATGCGACCGCTTGGAGCTTGAGAGACGAGAGTTGAGGTAATATGATTGTACTTTTGTCACGTGTCGCTTACCCCGCTCCGCCGCCCGCGGCCCGCGCCACCCGCCGCCGCGCTCTGTCGTGCGAGTGGATCGGCATGATACCATGTTGGAAATTATAGAGAAATTTCGTTGCGTTTACGAATACCAAAAATGATGAATGAAAATTTATTATATTGCCATTCTTTTGAAGACATTCTGTAACTACACAATATAAGCTGTGGTCCCAGGAAAAATACATTACGATTCGATGAGTTTTTAATATAAAACAAGTGTGCGAAAAGTATGTCGACAATGGCGTAAAAATTTATGAAATGTAATCGCTTATATTTTTTAGTGTGTAAATATTTTGAAGTTAATTTTTGTTCAGGAACCTAGGTAATTACTATTTTAAGCTGAAAAATAACTCAAACATGTTAAATATTTTCGTATGACAAAATGATTTTGGTATTACGTTTGTATGAGAATTTCGAGGGTAACCTGGCCCCTTAAGATACCGGGGCAAGTAATGATTTGTGTGCGTTTTTATTATTTGTATTTAAGGTCGCAAATGACGATTTGACTTCCGAACTCGTATGTCTTTATTAAAAGGATTAACACGTAAACTACATGCGCATGTGCGTGTACGTACGCGAACTTTGCGTGCAGATATTTTACGTGTACTTCATTATTACATAATGTAATTAATGGTCGTTATATCTTAAAGTTTCCTAAAATTATTAACATAATTAATATATCTGAGCTAGGCCATCAAATAGTCACAAAGTGTATTTCTTATAACTGGTCCTTGTCTAAATTTTTCTAATGTATCAGATACGGATATCTATACTTACAAAGTTACAACATACCTACATATTATAAAGAGTTATCCAGTTTGTAAATTGCAAGTATTTAAGTAGTAAGGAGGTAAATAAGCTATAGTTACATACATTGTAACATTTTAAATCTTATATATAAAATTCTCGTGTCACAATGTTAGTCCACGAACTCCTCCGATACGGCTTTACTGATTTTTACCAAATTTTATGTGCATATTCAGTAGGTCTGAGAATCGGCTACTCGGTACTTTATATATTGTTAAGTGCATTTGTTGAATAAATAATAGTAAATTATTACAACCTGAGACTGACGGCGACCATTGTTTGTGCGACGGGATAGAGATCGACGTTGCCATGGTGACATACTTATTTAGTCACTTCAATAAAATAATATTATGGCAAATATATTATAGCAAAGCAACGTTTGCCGGGACAGCTAGTAATTTATAAAATAAATGTTACAGATCAGAGTGCAGCAGTACGACTGGGGCGGCACTAACGACTACCCGCGTAACCTGGACCAGCGATACGAGGACGTCGTCAAGGGCGACTACAGTTTCGGCTTCTCCAAACATCACGACCTTGTGAGTAAATGTTGTAACTATTATAATACTATAACTTCATTGAGAAAAATCAAAGAAATTGGTTGGGCAAATGGCAATTTGGTCTATCCATTGCCGTCATCTGCAAATAATTTCTTTGTTGGTGTTAATTTTAATAAGCTGGGAAATTGGCAGCTTGCTACATTTATAATGGAGAAAAAAAATAATCTTACCAATTTACAGATCGGTAAAGAAGCCCTAGCGTGTCGGAACGCAGCAGCCATGTTCAACATGTCGTACTACGGCAAGTTCTACCTCACGGGGCCGGACGCGCAGCGCGCCGCCAGCCTCGCCTTCACCGCCGACCTGGCCAACACCGACAACAAGTAAGTACCGCCATGTTGATGTGACGTCACGCGCGGCCATGTTCAACATGTCGTACTACGGCAAGTTCTACCTCACGGTCGATCACTGGTGAATCTATCAGCCCTGCCTCACCGAGGACGACACAAAAATAAGTCGCAACGAAAATGCTACAAGCACGCTTCAAAATGCCAAAAATTGCGATGTGCTGGTGACGACTTCGTTGCGTGCATGCAACGTGCTGGCACGCCCGACAAAAAATTGCCAAGTGAATTCTAGCGATTGACATAATCCTAACAAATTAAAACTAGGGCTTCACACGAGACGAGAGTAAGCGAGAGTAACAAAAATCCCGTCTCGGTCTCGTCAATCCTCAAAAAATTTAGTCTCGTTCAAGTCTCGGTCTCGTCTCGTTACCAGTTGTCTCGTCTCGTCTCGCTTAGTTGTAAATAATGATTTATTTTTATAATATAGTATAGAGTGTAATTAATAGCTTAGGTTTTATTCCTTTAATTTACAATTTTATATTTTGAATAATTTCCTATTAGAATAAGTTATACTGTTGTCTCATTTTTATGTTGTTGCTATCCCTTTCGCACAGAAATGTAGTGTGTTTCACACAATTGATATTGTTGTCCCTTTCTAGCATAAGTATAGTGTGTCTCACGCAAATGTTGTTGCTGTCTCTTTCGTTTTATAACTTTATTTGTGACGTTATCAGCGTGAAGGGACCTTATTGTCGGTATTGAGTTATTAGTATCTCCATAATCTACATTTAATAGACTATCGAACCATGTAAATAACATGCGTGTAGGTCTGGAAAATATTAAAAAAAAAATTAAACTCGAAAGTCGTAAAAGGTGATATTGAGAAAATCGCATTCAAACTTCGACATCCTAAAAAAGTATGTTATTGTAGGAAGTTACACAGATATCATGTTTTTTGAGAAGTTAAATGGTCTTTTAGAACTTAACTTCAATTATATAATTTTATAACTCTATTCCTGTTGTTTACCACGCCAAAGTACATGATGTAATGAAAATGTCCAAGATGGTTTTTACTAAATATTTCACTTATAGTATGTTTTCTATTGGATTTTATAAAAGAATAATATAAAACGGATCAGTTTTTACTAAATAGAGACGTCTTCGATATTAAACAACATTGTTTATTGTATTTAAAAAAAATTAAATAAACAAACGAATTAAACGAATAAACATTGTGCTTCTACTAATCTTATTAATCAGTCAAAATCGACAAAAATATATATTTACTACACTTAAACATAGTCAAATGAGATCAAATATATAAACTTCTATTTAAAAAGTCACTTTTTTCTGTCTTAAAATTCAAGGTAAAGTTTAGTAAAAAGCTGGTACAAACACTTACACTTTTTAAAAGGGACCTTATTGTCGGTGATTAAAAGTTTAGTAATATCACATATTTTCATTAACATTGAAGTTCTTATTTTTTAAATAACTTTAATTATCCTTTAGCAACAGGACTTGTACCAAAAACATGTAATTTCTCATAGTTACCATAGAAGTATTCATAAATATTAAAAGGGACCTTAATATCGGTCGTTACATTTTTAGTAATAAAGTTAAAAAAAGATACAAAAATACTATTAATTTCGTAGTTGTAACATTATTTTTTATTTTTATTTAATTTTTTATTTTATTTAAATATTTATTTAATTATATTTTTCATTATTTTATTATATTTCTGAGATTTCTTTATAAAATAAAGGAACCTCAGACTTGGTACGACTTTGTCTAGATTTCATTACTTTTTAGGGTTCCGTAGTCAACAAGGAACCCTTATTAGAGATAAACAAGCAGCTCCATCGAGATTCGAGACTTGGCTAGTTTTTTACAGAATGTTTTGGTGGGATTTCATTTCTTTTTATAGAAACGTGGGCATATTGATTTCAGCATCACACGTGTTACATACGCCTCCGTGGTCTAGTAGTTTAGTGCGTGGCTCTTGACTCGGAGGTCGTGAGTTCGATTCCCGTGTTGGAAACGTATTATTTCCAAGTTTGGTTAGGACAATGCAGGTTGATCACCTTTGATCAGAATTAAATTGAAATTAAAATTTAAGGGGGGCTCCCATACAATAAACCTAATTTCGAGTCCGACTCGCACTTGGCTAATTTTATGGTTTTCCCTAATAAATTGCCATTAAACCCTAAACTCTGTGCAAAATTTCAGCTCTCTGAGTTTATGGGAAGTACTAGTTCTATTTTGATGATCTTGAGTGAGTGAGTGAGTGTCATAATATGAAACTTTGCTTTAGCTTAACTTCGGAACTTAATGACCTCTAGAGGTTCTCAAAAAGGGGCCTAAAATGCGGTGAAATGGTTCCTGTAAATGATGGTACTGCAGTACGTTTGCTTCGCGCTCTACTTGGCGGGGGCACTGCCGTGCCCCCAGATATTCTAATCAATGTTACCGATTTTCAGCTTGGTGCAAATTACTAGTAGTATAACTGTAGATACCGTGCCGAAAGAAAGCCGCAATCGACTCTCGACTGCAGCGCCGACAATAAGGTCCCTTTTTTACTAAACTTTAAGATAAATTTTAACCTGTAAAAATCGTTTTTAAAACCTGTGTCTTTGTCATATTCTTTGTCATATTTTTTTTCTACACTTTACTTTAAATGCGATTATCTCGGAAACTAAAACCCTCCATAAGGTCCCTTTTCCCAGATAACATCACATTTACGTTTTTTATTGTTAATTAGTCTTATAAGAATGCTTGTTTACTGTTGTATTAGCTTATAAGAATGTCATTTAATGTTATTTGTGCAAGATTGTATTTTTTCAATAAACGGACTGCGCATACCCGACAAAAACTGATAGAATCCTATAGGTTCTAACAGTACAAAATTTACATATAAACACGCACTTTCTCAGTGCAACACACACTCGATACACGACCTCAGCAGATGCATGGGCAACCCCTGCTACACTAACACTCGACCGTGACTGCAGTACCAAGTTTCACCTGGCGTTTCTCTTCTCTCGACCTGCATCCTACATCCTCAGGGCTGAACCTCAAGATACAGTCCACTCTGCCAGCCTGTCCAGTGACGAACACGACCCCGCAGAGTTGTCGTGTCGTCAACAATAGAGAATATGGAATATTTTATGACTAGCGTATTTATATGATAAAATGCAGTTTGTATAGTTACCAGATTTTATATTTTGTAAAATATATTGTTTTCTAAGTAGACCTTTTCTGATTTTTCGAATAAAAACTTCATTTAAAAAAAATTAACGAGACACAAAACGAGACTCTCGGGTTGCCCTGTATGTGGTCTCGGTATCGCCGAGAACATTTTCCAAAAGGTCTCGTCTCGTTCTCGTCTCCTAAAAGCGTGACAAGAACGAGACGAGACGAGAAAAATCTCGCTCTCGCGTGAAGCTCTAATTAAAACTTATCTATCTTTAGACTTTATCTTTTAAATATTCTTTCAAAACGTATTTATGTAATTGGTCCTTGTTTTCACAGGGTGGTATACTCTCTGCTATTGAACGACAAGGGCGGTGTGGAGGCGGACCTCACAGTCAGCATCCTGGATGGCGGCAGCGGACAGCTGCACGAGCCGATCTTCAAAGTTAGTAACGACATACTGGATTATACATACTCATAAGTGTGAACATATTCAAACATTATAAACTTATAAAATGAGAGTATGCGATAGACACAGATAGAACTGCAGAGCAGATTTTGACTAAATTTCGTCTAGGCCGTACAAACTTTACGATTTCTCGGCGAAATGGAGATGGCAATAGGCGCATGTGTAAAATATCTTACAATATTATATTTTAATAACGTATCACCGTCAGATCCACAGAACAATAAAAACAGTAGAAATAACATACCACGATTTGTTTATCAGAACCACTGTCGCCAAACTCACACAAACAAACAACAAATAGACCGTTGCACTACTAACAAACAAATGTTTTGATTGGACGCGTAATTCTAAACCCAAATAAGCCTAAATTTATTAAAACTGAAAACAAAAACATACCTTCGGTGCTCTATAATAGAGTTTGCTATGCCTGACACTTAAGACATTTCGTATTCGAGCATCAGTTTATTGTGCATTTATTAAAAAGTTTAGCTACTTCACACTAGATTTACTAGAGACTATTAGGGCAAACAATTTTCATCAAATGTTTACTTCAAAATTATGCTTTATTTTTCAGGAGAATAAGATTGTTTTTGGTTTGAATTTTTCTACATAATATTGTGAATTTACCGAAAGGTTTAGTTACTTCACGCTAGATGTCAGTATTATAAGAGCAAACCAAATATGTTTATTTCAAAATTATGCTTTATTTCTCAGGTAATAAGATTGTTTTTGGTTTGATTTTTCTACATATTGTGCATTTACTAAAAAGTTTAGTTACTTCACGCTAGATGTCAATATTATAAGAGCGAACAATTTTCATCAAATGTTTACTTCAAAATTATGCTTTATTTCTCAAGTAATAAGATTGTTTTTGGTTTGAATTTGTACAACACGTGTTGCCGCGTACAAACAAATGACTCGACTGATGTCGAGTTTGCGTAAGTACATAGCGAGTTTGCGTTACAACGCTAACTAGTGACACGCGTGCCCCGCCTTCTTACCATTTCTACTGTTTTTATTGTTCTGTGGTCAGATCTGCCGATAACAACTCGTCTGACCTTGATCTACCAATAGCGTGACCATTGAGATACTATATACTAGGAGAGAGCCTTATATCGGTGTATAAGCGTCAAAAGCGTGTAATGTTATGTCCTACTTACTAAGACATAACAAAGGTGTCGGTCTGCATATTTCATATAAAAAAAGTGTTAATAAAGGTTTTTAGTGAATATTTTATGCTAGATATTGTTGAGTTTTGTGGTTCCTCTAACTAACCTCACAAACATAATTTTTAAGATAAATTATAACTAACATAATTACTAACACTATCACTAACACTACTAACTTAGTCTAAGAAAAATTGTTACTAACTAAATAACTAATACTTATGGATGTATAGTGTCCGAAATAAATTATTATTATTATTATTATTATTATTATTATAAATAATAAACCATAAGAATGACCAAACAATGCCTCAAACACGTGGATTTAACATTAAATACGTAAGTTTCGAACAACGTTTTTTGGGCTTTTCAATCGGTATTTTTGTAAGCTAAAAAGATAATTTATAAGTTTAATAATCCCTTGTTCGTTCTATATAAGGCATTAGTGCTAAAAATGTCACATCAATTATTAATAATTTGTCTCCAAAAATTGCATAGCTTTTTACGTGTGGTTACGGATTCTCATTACTTGAACTATAGTTTATCCATATCATGAACTAAATGACTTTCTTTTCTGTATTATAATGTGCTTCGAAATGATCGACAAATAGAAATATTCAAGAAAATAAACGCACACTACTTGTACGAAAATAAGCACAAAATGGCCACGCGATGACGGGCTAAGATTACATCTAATGAGCGTGACTAGGGAATGCAATACCGGGATACCGTGATCCCGAAATACCGGGATCCCGCATGCATTATGCGGGACTAATCCCGGTCGAAAATTTTGCGGGATCCCGTGGGATTGGCGGGATTACTAAGAAATGTGATTCATATGCGTAACTTTGCGCGCGGGGTGCGTGAACTGGCTACAGGCAGCGCGCTAAACAATTTAGCTTCAATTCACACGGATGCTGAGCGAACATTTCTTCGGAACATTCGGAATCTTTGGGCACGATTTTTATCTATATTTCGAAAAAAAAAATCGATAAAAGATGGACATAAAATAAGCGTTTTTTTTTAGTTTTTCTTAACTACATATAAACGTCTTAACTAAATACGAAGCCATTTCCAAAAAATGATTAGTTTTTCTTTCATTTTTTTATAAAGTCTGAAGTATGGAGGTGTTAATAATTAAACCCTTGAAAAAAGTATCCGACAAAGTTTGTTTTATTTGAGATTCTAAGAATAAAACGGGGTCTATCAAGTAAAGTCATTATAATGATTTATTTTAAAAGCTTAAATCCACCCAGCGGGATCCCGCAAATACCGGGATCCTGCGGGATTGTGATGGTTCAATCCCGCAAATACCGGGATTGAAATTCTCTTGCGGGATTGCATTCCCTAAGCGTGACCCTGTGTGAACGCAGTGCGGACACGCCGCCCACCCCACGTACTCCTCGCTCCACCACAGTGACCTAAACATCGAACATTGTTCCTTTCTCTTCCATTTTTGATGTGAGATCTTAAAGTTGTACTGCGACCTACTTTGAACTAACGCTATGCCTAATGCCAATTATTTAACTTTTTAACTAACGCATGTTTTATTTCTTTTACGAAAGGTATATTATAAATACATAGAACAGGTGCTAGACAAGCTATTTGCACTACGTCACTACACTCTTCTCAGGGTCGAGGCTACTACGTGGTGACGAGCGGTTTTAGCGCGAACCACGCGTGCGCGATGCTGCGCCGCGTCATACAGAAATACAAGCTGCGGGCCACCATCACTGACGTTACCAAGCAGCTCGCTATACTGTCTATTAATGGACCTGACAGGTGAGCACTGAGATGATAATACTACTACAATACCCGATTCATCAAACATATTGTTGTAAATTTTGCTACGCTTTTGTCTCTTTCCCTCACATGTGAATATAACGCTTTCAAGTTTTATAATGACCGAGATAGCATTATCTTCGCACGTAAATAATAGAGACATTAGAGTTTAGACGTGTGCGCCGGATAGACGGAAATATTGAATTTCCGTCTAGCGACCAGATGTGTTTACTGATCAGAATATAATAATTATGTACAATCTATATTAATACTAGCTGTCCCGGCAAACGTTTCTTTGCCATAATATAAAGTACCTATTT
This sequence comes from Lysandra bellargus, assembly GCA_905333045.1. Taxonomy (NCBI): domain Eukaryota; kingdom Metazoa; phylum Arthropoda; class Insecta; order Lepidoptera; family Lycaenidae; genus Lysandra; species Lysandra bellargus. Next base: position 4,194,161 of record HG995333.1, read on the forward strand.
CGCCCATATTTTTTTAAGTGACTAAATATTACTATGTTACCATAGCAACGTCTATCGCTATCCCGTCGCACAAACAATGGTCGCCCACAGTCTCAAGTTGTAATAATTTACTATTATTTATACAACAAATGCACTTATCAAAATATAAAGTACCCAGAAGCCGATTCTCAGACCTACTGAATATGCATATAAAATTTGGTAATAAATCAGTAAAGCCGTTTCGGAGGAGTTCGTGGACTAACATTGTGACACGAGAATTTTATATATAAGATTATTATAAATGTGAAAGTGTATGTCTGTTACCTCTTCACGCCCAAACCGCTGAACCAATTTTGCTGATATTTGGTGTGGAGATACTTTGAGTCCCGGGAAAGGACATAGGATACTTCTTATCCCAAAAAAAGTACGGTTCCCACGCGATAAACGAATTTTGGAGCAACGGAACGGGCGTCATCTAGCAACACTATAAAATTTAACTATTCCAGTCAGCGCATCCTACAACGTTACACCGACGCCGGTCTATCCAACGACGCCTTCGCGCTCAACACGCACCGCAGCATCCGCATATACAAGGCGCCCAACTCCGACAACAAAACATACACCTGCAGAGCCCTAAGAGTCTCCTGGTCAGGAGAGTTGGGCTGGGAACTCCATATTCCCTCATCTCACGCCATACAAGTATATAAATCGCTGAGCTCCTCTAAGGGACTGACTAACGCTGGATGGAGGGCGCTGACGTCGCTTAGTGCTGAAAAAGGTTGGTGTTGTTGATTTAGGGCTCCCACACAAAACTGCGAATTCGCATCGCATCGTAATGTCATTTTTATTATGAACTAGCGACCCGCCCCGGCGTCGCACGGGTATAAAATATATATCCACTGAAAAAATGATTAAAATCGATAGCCCATGATCCTTCACGTGGTCTACTTCTTATCTGTGCCAAATAACATAAAAATTGCTCCAGTAGTTCGCGAGATAAGCCTTTTCAAATAATTTCCCCCGCTTTTTTCACATTCTCCTATTACTCTTAGCGTGATAAAATATGGCCTATAGCCTTCCTCAATAAATGGGCTATCTAACACTGAAAGAATTTTTCAAATCGGACCAGTAGTTCCTGAGATTAGCGCGTTCAAGTTAGCCCTTTCAAATAGTTTCCCCGTTTTTTCCACATTTTCCTCTATTTCTTCGCTCCTATTAGTCTTAGCGTGATAAAATATAGCCTATAGCCTTCCTCGATAAATGGGCTATATAACACTGAAAGAATCATCAAAATCCGTTGCGTAGTTTTAAGCGCAACACACACTGAGCCCGCCGGGCCGGCGACATATTATGTCGGCAACTTTTTGTCGGCGGTCTAGTTGGCGGCTTCACTTACTACAAGTCGAAAAATTTTGTCGGCGGCATGTCGGCGGCTTGAGATGAGAAATTTAATTGGCAGTCAGGGATTGGTCAGTGATTGCCGCGTGTGTGTCGCCGGGCAACTGAGCGCAGGCGACCCAAGCCGCCAACATGTCGGCGGGTAACACGCGCGGGCGCATGTTGCCGACATCATTCTTTTCATACAGGCCGCCGGGTTGTGTCGCCGACATATTATGTCGCCGGCCCAGCGGGCTCAGTGTGTGTTGCGCTTTGCGACATGAGGGAAAAAAAAGCGACTTTGTTTTATAATAATTATTAATAAGTATAGACATAGAATTATAGATTTTGTCGCAGATATTGGCGATGCGATGCAAATTCGTAGCTACGTGTAGGAGCGCCCTTAAGTATACATTGCGAGATATAAAAGAGAGACTGGTAGCAATGGATAATAATGATTGATTTGAAATATATGCCTGCCTCTGTCTTTATCGACTGCCTAAATATTTAATAGGTAATGTTTCGCTTTAGCACCTAAACTAATGATCAGATCTTTATTATTGATGTCAATAAATTCGTAGCAATGTACAGGGTAACATTATGAAGTTTAAAAAATTGTTGTCGGCTAACCGTATATTATAGACTTGTAAGCACTATCTAACGTTATGTAAAATAATAATTGAAGACGTGAGTGGAATAATCGAACAAGTAATATTTCGTAACATTAAGACGTGAGTGGAAGAATGTAGAATGCATTCGGACAATTTTTTCCTAATTACTTTAATAAAACTTGTAACTTATATACTTCATAACCTAGCTAATGTATCTGGCTACACATATAATCCATAGTTTTCCTATTTCAAATAATTTTTCCGGCCCTAAAGCCTCAAACAGGATTTTTTATGTTACTTTACTACACTACATTCTTCCACTCACGTCTTGTTATGTTTAACGTTTTCAGGCTACCATCTATGGAACAGTGATTTGCGAACGGATGATAATCCGATCGAGGCTAACTTAGGATTTACTTGTCGTAAAGGCGGTGAATACATAGGAAATGAACATGTCACTAAAGCCAGAACTAATGGAGTTACAAAGAAACACGCATTCTTCACATTAGACGATAAGGTTTGTAATTTGATATGAATAAAATAGAAATATTTTTTGCTCTCACCATTTTACTAATAGGTGCACCTATTTGTAAAAGGGGTCGCGAAGCAAATTTCGTACATTATCTATCGCGAGTCGCAACTAGTCTCATAAAAGGCCCATTCACTATCCTGCATAAAAGGGACCATTCACTATCCTGCATTGCAGTCCGCCATGCAGGCCTGCGAAATGGACGTAGCCCACACATTATCCTGCTTTGCCGTCCTACTAGGGATGTGATATACTTGCAAAATTAAATATCAGGACTTCTAAGTACGAATACGTAACGAAAAGAAGCATACAGGCATGCTCTACGTGGAAAATTAAGATGATTTTGTTCAGAGCAGAACTTTCTAAAGTGTAATTTGAGGGAGAAACAATAGTTTTTTTTTAAATGACACGGCTCACGAGTTACGTGTCATACGCCACACGTTAAAAATATATATGACACGGCTGCCGTGTCATCCGCACTGAATCAGTTAAAGTATTTTTTTCATTTACACGATTTTGCTCCTTATTTCCATACAAATACAGATTGAAGTCCTATGCAAGTATTTTCAGGGAGCCTTACGGAGCTCGGCGCGTTTGCCCCTCTTGCGCCTTGCCGACGTTGCAAGCTTTGCCACTTGCCACTCGCAAACACGTCGAGCCCCATGGCACCCTGAAAATACTTGCATAGGACTCCAATCTGTGTATGTGTTACGCTCAAAGACCGAAATCGCTCAGTGAGCGAAAAAATAGCTCACAACGCGTTGTGGTCACAGTGAAACAGCCACGACGCGAATTTCGCGTCGTGGCTCTAATGAAAACGGCCACGACGCGTTCTGGCAATCACAAAAAGGCCATAACGCGAAATTCGTGTCGTGGCTAATATGCTATTTATTTTTCTTGATTTGTTCTTGGTTGTTTAATCATCCATAGGTGTGGAGATTATATTTGAATTACCATGCGTACTACAAAATATTTTTTTTTTACTAAATCACTGCATAACGTGCTTGTCATTATATTATTTATAAAATATCCATAGTTAGTTCCATACTATCCGTACTAATATTATCTGTCTGTCTGTCTGGCGTGTTGTTGTTTTTTTTTAATATACTTATGTTGTTTTTAATATACTATTTGATGACCTCCGTGGTGCAGTGGTGAGCGCGTTGGTAGCTCAAGCCGGAGGTCGCGGGTTCGAGTCCTCCCGACGGAACAAAAAGTTTATAAAGTTCCTGGGTCATGGATGTGTATTAAATATGTGTATCATATAATAAAAATCTTAAATATATGTATAGTATAAAAGTATTAAATATATTTCCGTTGTCTGGTACCTGTAACACAAGTCCTTCAGGTACTTACCACGGGGCCAGACTGACGTGGTGTGAAGCGTCCATAGATATTATTATTATTATTATTATGAATAAGTAAGGTAATCTGATCTCAATAAATAATAAAAATACAGTTTTATTTTAATTAATATAATTTAAATATAATACTACTAGTTGATGTCCGCTACTACGTTGCGTCAGACAGACAGAGAGACAGACATTAATAATAATTATTAGTACGGATAGCATAAAGCTATGGATATTTTATAAATAATAATGATAAACACGTTATGCAGTGATTTAGTAAAAGAAAAAATATTTTGTAGTACGCGTGGTAATTGATATATAATCTTCCATACCTATGGATGATTAATCAATCGAGAACAAATCAAGAAAAACGAATAGCATATCAGCCACGACACGAATTTCGCGTTATGGCCTTTTTGTGATTGCCAGAACGCGTCGTGGCCGTTTTCATTAGAGCCACGGCGCGAAATTCGCGTCGTGGCTGTTTCACTGTGACCACAACGCGTTGTGAGCTATTTTTTCGCTCACTGAGCGATTTCGGTCTTTGAGCGTAACATATGTACTATGTACAGAAATAAATTTTGCAGTGCTGTATTTCTTATTTGCTTATTACTATAGACTGGGGATTTTTGGTTACATAAACAGAGATTTTCTTTATATTATATTTCGATAAACTCCACTAAGCCCGTGTTGTCCATTGTCAACCACGTAGTGATTATAACACACGGGTAGAGATCAACTACTATAACATGACGCGCCCCTCCAAATTTCAAAACGTTTGAAGTGCGTTGTCTTGCGCGGTAGGCTAGTTATGATTAGTTGACCTACAAATCTTGGTAATAAGTGACATTAACTGAAATATTACGTGTACTGTGATTGGTGGAATACTTACTACATACAAACTCTTTCATAAGGATGTGACTACACACATTGAAACAGTTATTTGGAGGGGCGCGCCATGTTATCGTAGTTGATCTCTAGTAATAATGAATATAAATCAAAACTGCTAAATCGATTTTAATTATTTTTTCAGTGGCTATATTATATTTTATACTCGTGCGAAGCCGGGGCGGGTCGCTAGTAAATTAATATTCATATTCATATCCTTTATTTCCAAGAAAAATTATTAGAATGATGTTCTTAAGTCTATGGGTTTTACAATTTCTACCTCAATGAGGTGTGGAAATGTTATATCTTAAGCGCTCGGTAAACGGTAATTCTGCATTACATGCATAACGTGCTGTGATGCACGAGTTATCGTTTATCGTATTGAATGATGCGAATTACATGCAAACTACGTGCTGTACAACGTGCTGTACATTGAATGACAAGTTCTTTAATTTTTCAGCATTATATGAGTTACGTGCTGTAATTCACGCATGATCGTTTATTGTGTTGAATGATGCGAATTACATGCAAACTACGTGCAGTACATTGATTTACAAGTTGTTTAATTTTTCGTCATGCAATAATATGTGCATCGTGTACGCTGTACGCATGATCGTTTCGTCATCGGGACAACTCAGTTCCAGGGTGTGCAAAATATTAAATAACTTTGTAATATTAAATAAGTAAGTAAAACTGGCCAAGTGCGTGTCCGGCCACGCGCAATGTAGGGTTCCGTACTCCGTAGTACCGATAGCTTTTTTAAATTTTATACGAATTTTTCCACTTTAAAACTTAATATTTCACAAACAGATCCCTAAATCGGAAAATGATCTAAAAATACTCATAATATTTTTAAAAAAACCTATCTAACGACACCCAACACGATGGGGTGGGCGTGAAAAAAAATGTCATACCCGCTTGATGTGTAGGGGAGGTACTATAAAAAAATATATTTTTTTAAGATTACATGTACCATTTTGTCGGCAGCATTAATATGTACATTCATGCCAAATTACAGCTTTGTAGGTCCCATAGTCTTTTTTTTTAAATGAAATAAGGGGGCAAACGAGCAAACGGGTCACCTGATGGAAAGCAACTTCCGTCGCCAATGGACACTCGCAGCATCAGAAGAGCTGCAGGTGCGTTGCCGGCCTTTTAAGAGGGAATATAATGATAGGGGAGGATAGGGATGGGAAGGGAAGGGAATAGGGGCGGGTAGGGAAGGGAATAGGGTAGGGGATTGGGCCTCCGGTAAACTCACTCACTCGGCGAAACACAGCGCAAGCGCTGTTTCACGCCGGTTTTCTGTGAGGCTGTGGTATTTCTCCGGCCGAGCCGGCCCATTCGTGCCGAAGTATGTCTCTCCCACGGACACTCTCTGACCAAAACTGCGGACAGACAGACTGACAGACAGACGAACGGACAGACCGAATCTATAAGGGTTCTTGTTGACTACGGAACCCTAAAAAACGCCATCTAGTTGACGCACAGTAATACTTACTATCAACGCCATCTGCCCCTAACATGCAAGTATTAATAAAAAAGTGTCGAGGTCAAATCAAGGTCAAATATAGTTCTGTCTAGCCTTGATCGCCGAACGCGTGATAAGGAACTTCGTTCCAATAACTTTATCTAATGTACCATCGAGGAAATTGATTCCTAGGCAGTTGACAGACCAGCGCGCAGCGTCATTTGGTCGAATTATGTCAATTCAATGTAATTCTTGATCTGTCGGCTGGGTTTGAAGTAACGCGACATAGGTCCCCCATCTGCCTAGGAAATAGGAATCAACTTCTCTGATAGTACAAATCTAGATCTATTTACAAAGAATGTACAATACCCGGCAATAAATATTGCACATCGACCTTTGGAAAGAGACATTCGGCTAATTTCGGTTTCATAGAGCGTTATCTTTGTAGCACACACCTATTTAACATTATGTCAGTCGTTGTTCAAATTCAATAGAGTGCAGTCGCGTCCAGTTCAAAATATATATCTAGAGTTGTTAACACCCCTAAATTTGCTACAGCTGTAACTTTCCAAAAGAATTTTAAATACGTAAACATAATTTGAACACCCTTTTTTATTTTATTTTACCCGAACCTAAAGCCATAACTTATAGAAAATTTGGTGTATTTTATACAAAGAATAATAAAATTGTCAAAGGAAGCAAACCATAATTGTTTTAACAGCTCCTAATATATACCGGACTTTTTGTATTTCGTGCGTTAGAGATAACGCTCTACAAAACCTAAATTAGCCGACTGTCACTTTCCAAAGGTCGATGTGCAATATTTATCGCCGGGTACTGTAACAATCGCTTTATTGTGAACGAGTTTTTGCCCGCGGCTTCGCTCGCGTTAAGAAGTATTATTATATACAAACTTTCAACCCCTATTTTAACCCTTTGGGGTTGGAATTTATCAAAATCCTTTCTTAGCGGATGCCTACGTCATAACATCTACCTGCATGCCAAATTTCAGCCCGATCCGTCCAGTGGTTTGGGCTGTGCATTAATAGATCACCATGTCAGTCAGTCACCTTTGAGTTTTATATAATATATAGATGGGGGCTTTATTTCATAAGCGGTAAAGAGTACCTATTTAATTTTTTATATCGGTCCCACAATAACTATTAATTAAATCTTCCATAAAATATATCAAATACTTAATGCTTAATATGCAAGTGTTGAAATAGATTGGGAAAATGAATCGTGTTGTCCCATACTAACTTTAACCCCCCTTTTCACCGCCTTAGGAGACGAATTTCGAAAAATCCCTTCTTATTACACGCCTACGTCATACCACAGAATAGTGAATACAATACACTGTAGGTAGGTACAAGTAGTCATACGAAGAAAACTCCTCTCTTTCAAGTCTCTAAGATCAGTGGTTTGGGCTGTAACATGATTCCGTTTTCATGTAATTCTATAAAATAATAAATAAATTGTGAAATTATTGAAAAAACTAAACGATTAACAAAAAAAAAAATAAATGACTGATTGCGCTGAAACTATAAGTGATGTCGCTTTTGTTTATATGAGAGACATATAGTAAATTTATCAAGGTTTATTTCGTTCATACACACTTTTTATGTATCGAGTACGAGTGGAAGATACCTCGTTTCAGGACGTATACGAGGGCGCGGGGGGGGTGACGCACACCCCGGAGGGGGGGGGGGGGGTAGATAAAATATAACTTTACTCTATAACCTACATATCTTGATAGATAAAAGTTGTACTTTAATTTTGCCAAATTTTCCATACATATTTGAATTTAATTTTATTGTCTTGACTATGATCCATAGCGACGAAGACGACCTTCTCACCGTATTACATAGACTCGACTGATATAAAATGAGTGATCATGCTGCATGATGAAAAATGAGCGTTCATCATGCAGCATGTAATTCACGTAAATGAATGGTCATGCTGAATTACCGTGTACGGAGTACTTTATGTCCCTACTGGTAACATAATCTTAAAAAGAAAATAATATAATTTACTGCATATTTAGGACATACTACTAAAATTTATAGTTTAGATTTAATCATTTTAACCAATCAAATAATACAATTAAATTAAAATAAACACTCTACTTCCTTTAAATTATTGTACTTAGTCATTTATTCAATTTACTTAAATATTAATTACTAATGTCCATTTTTAATACAATATATTAAGTCATTCCATTATTATAATTTAATAAAATTATCACTTGGCTTATTAAAGATAAATTCTATCATTTAGTCAATTACATTTAAAATAACATTAATAAAAATTTAAATTATTATCTCTTTGCTGTCAAGTATAAAAAAAAAATGCAGTCCTGCAACCACATCCACGGCCGGACTGCAATGAAGGATAGTGAATGGGAATTTTTAAACTTTTCTAATTTTTTTTGTACTCGATGGTAACGCAAAAGCAATATTTTCATGCGTACGTCAGACAAATAGCGGCAGAATTCTATAAATCGGTCTAATGTTGATAATAATTGAATTGGTAATATTATATTGTATTGAATCGGTAATTTCAAAAATCTCAGTTACATTTTTTTTTTCAAAATGCTTTTTTTTACTGAAAATAATACCACGAAAAAGACAACGAATTTTTCACAGTTAATAAATATTCGTGACCCTCATAAAATCATTTAATTAATTATTCCAGGTTGCTTTGTTCGGACAAGAAGCTATCTACAGAAACGGAGAGCCCGTAGGTTATCTCAGAAGAGGGGAATACGCTTACCACCTAGACTGTCCGATAGGCATAGGATACGTCAACAACAAAGGATCTATCGTCACTAAAAACTACCTTCAAGAGGGCCAATACGAAATCGAAGTCATGGGCAAGAGATACAAGGCGAAGCTTCACCTGAAATCCCCATTCGATCCCAACGGCCAAAGACTGCTGGGAAATTATGGCAACCTCGGCATGGATGAAAACACTCACGAACCGCACGCGGGACAAAACGAAAAATCCGGTGGCGTCGAGTGAATTCGTTGATCTCAATAAATAGTAGTAAATCAGTGTTTCTTTATTTTTGATCATGAAGTAAAAGTAGAAGTTTAGAGTATCAACTTGTAGCAAAGGGAACGCGCTAATAGACTAGCTATCTGCAGTGTCTAAAAAACTAGGCCGAAAATACGCGGCCGAAGTTCTGCGTGATTATGCTTGCAATGCTCTACGCATACAATATAACTCGACGTAATTTCGGCATGGTGTGTCAGCAATTTAAAATACACTGCAGGCGTAATTATGCCGAACTTTGGCCGCGTATTTTCTTAGGAACGTAAAATTAATCTCGGAAGTTCGGTCGCGTATTTTCGGCCTAGTGTGTGTCTAAACACACTAGTAGTATAGATATATGCATCGCTCCCATACAGAACCTTTAAAAATTGTATTAAGCTATGAGCTTCATCACATATATTCCTTAAGTGATTCTAAGCATTTTCAGTCCGGGGAGCAAAACGAAACATGCGGCTAGCGGGGGAGAGGGGGGGGTTCAAAGATGGCCGCCACCCGGTCTCTTTAAAAAAATCTATCCTAGTCCTGGTGGCTACTAGGGCAAGATTGGTATCATTTTCGTATAAACCAAAGACGTAAAAATCGATTAAGAAATAATCGACTTTTCTTAAGAAAATAATCGATTCTATTATATAAATGGTTTTTTCAAATTTTTCAATTAATTTCAAAATAAACGCCATATACATTATATCAATAGATTTATTCATAAAAATAAACAACAGAAACAGTAAGTCCACAAATTACGTGAGCTGTTTTAACATTTTCTGACCCTCCCTCCCCCCTGATGAGATTTCGTGAAATTTTATTTAACCCCCTCCCGTACCCCCCAATCTCAAGAGATTGAGATTTTTCAAAATGTGGGTTTTTAATGCAGGCACTTCACATGGCTAATTTTGTATTTGCTATTGGCTATTTGTTGTATTTGCCAACATTATTGACGAATACGCAAACAAGCAAATAGAGGCAAATACGACCTTCCACACATGGACGTCAAATACCAAACTTTTACTTGATTTTGTTTACTTGCCTATATTTTGACTCCTTTGATGTGCGTCAAAAACCGACGAAGGTACGGATACGAGTATTTGGTATTGCTCATATTTGTCAAATAGGCAATTAAGGCTAATATTTGTCAAACATACCGTCTACACATGGTGATTGTTTGGCAAATACATCAAATACGCAAATACAAATAGCCATGTGAAGTGCCTCCATTACATAAACACGTTGGATTGTTTGACAGTCAGTAGATGTATAACGTCAAAGTAGTTTCGTTCGAACGAATAAGTAATGAATGATCTTAATCGTATTACGATTAGGGATGGTAAGGCAGTAAAAACTGAGTCAGAGTAAAAACTCAAACTTAGTAAATCTGAGTATTTACTTTATTGTATGAGTATTTACTCATTGGACACAGTAAAAACGTTTTATTCAATATTTTAGGTTCTAATTACACTTAAAGAAATCAAGAACATTACAGAATAATAAAAATACTTATAATTTAACAGATTCATAATTTTAAGTAAAATTAAGACAATGTAGACCAGTGCCGATACCTTAAAAAATAATAAAAAGTGAAAAAGAATAATAGTAGGGTGAAACCCATTAGAAAAGGAGGAGATTAATATAAAAATTAAGGGAAAAATAATTTACGGGCGATCTGAGTTCGGGAAGGGGGTGGGGGTGGGCTTTTAAGGGTAAAAAACGATTTATCTCGATTTCCGATAAAACTAAAAGTCCTATGGAAAAAAGTTAAATAGCAAAGTTGTAGGTAATAGAAAGATCTAAAACTTTTGTAGTCACGCTTTTTCCCATTGACATAAGAAATATAGGTCTTTGCTTTTTCCACATAACCTTAAAATTTATGTGAAAAATTCAAAAAAACATGTTTTTGGTTTTTTATTAATATCTTTCAAAAAAAAATCACGAAATTCGGTGAAAACTTACCTTTTTTGTAGCAAATACGCTGTAATTTATTTGATAAGAAATATATTTTATTTTTTCACCTTATTTCGAAATTATATGGAAAAAATACCCTAATTTTCAATCGGAAATTCACCCATTAAATGCTTTCTATTCGTTGAAATCTCTACTTTCCAATGGTGAAAATATATAATTACACATATATATATATATATATATATATATATATATATTATACTGTAGTAAATCTTTTCAGAAAATGCAAAAAAAAATCGAAAAAAACTCAAATTTGAAAATTCTTTATTAATTTCATTTAAAAATGTGATTGCTGCAATTTCTTGTAATAAAAAAGTTGATTAATTATTTAATTATAATTACATTTCTGTCACATAAAATCTCATTATACAATAAGTATAATTAACATAAATAAAAATCTATACTTATAAAATAATATATGCTGACTGACTGACTGATTCATCATCGCTGAGCAAAAACTGTTAAAGTTACAGCCACAAAATTTGGTGAGTAGGGCTGTTTTATTAAGTAGACACCCACTAAAGAAGGAAATTTCATAAATTTTACCCCGAAGGGGGTGAAATAGGGGTTGAAAGTTTGAATGAAAGTCAGTCATTTCTTAAGTTAGAAACAAGCGAAGTTTATTTTTGGGCTACTGATTAAAAATGAATGGATATGTATTTAAGCGTTTCTGGAAATTCTACCCCCAAGGGGGTGAACTAGGGGCTGATAGTTTTAATGAAAGTCCGTTATTTCTTAAGTTAGAAACATGAAAGTTTATTTTTGGCTGCTGATTAAAAATAATTGGATACGCATATAAGTGCTTTTGGAAATTCTACACCCAAGTTGGTGAAATTGGGGTTCAAAGTTTCAATTAAAGCCATATTTATATAAATATAATAAGATTTTCTATGACAGAAATGTAATTATAATTAAATAAATCAACTTTTTAATTACAACAAATTGCAGCAATCACATTATTAAATAAAATTAATAAAGAATTTTCAAATTTGAGTATTTTCGATTTTTTGCATTTTCTGAAAAGATTTACTATAGTATACTTAATATAAATATTTTTTTCACCATTGGAAAGTAGAGATTTCAACGAATAGAAAGCATACCATTTTTTTAAAAAGCTGATATTTTGACTGGTGAATTTTCGGTTGAAAATTAGGGTATTTTTTTTATATAAATTCGAAATAAGGTGAAAAAAATAATATTTCTTATCAAATAAATTACAGCGTATTTGGTACATAAAAAGGTAAGTTTTCACCGAATTTCGTTCGAGATATTAATAAAAAACCAAAAACATGTTTTTTTTAATTTTTCACATAAATTTTGAGGTTAAGTATGTGAAAAAGGCGTGACCTCAGTATTATCTATGGGCGTGACTACAAAAGTTTTTGATTTTTTTCTTACCTACAACTTTGCAATTTGACTTTATTTCATTGTAATATTAGTTTTGCCGGAAATCGAGATAAAGCTGATAAACCGTTTTTCCCCCTTTAGACCCCAGATCACCCGTAAATTATTTTTCAATGGGTTTCATCCTACCATATTTTTTTTGTTTTAAAATTATCTGTCTTGGTCTAATGTAGTTTCATGTTAAAGGTCATTGGTTAAAGGTTGTCAATATGTCGACCCTTTGTTTCTCTTAAGTTCTTCATAACACCAAAAACTTTCAAAAGTACCAATAATAGGGTCAAAACGGGACGATTTTATATGGTTCTTTAATGGTTTATAGTAGTGATTGGTGATGATAGTGAGGAATGTAATTTGCGTAGTAGCATATGCTTACCGTTCTTAAAACAACGTCGAAACTCCCAAACTTGTGTCTATAAAGGGTCAGAAGTTCTCTCAGCACCTTCCAAACCATAGTATACCCGGTGCACAATCTTACTTGTTGGTAGCATATGCTTAGAATACCGCTCACGAAACCGAAGTCATCACATGTTTCCATGTAAGAAAATTTTGAGGAGTTCCCTCGATTTCTTATGGATCCCTTCATCAGGTCACCACTTTTATGAGTACGGTATCAAATCGGGATGATAACCTTTACACCAAAAGAAAAAATTTGAAAATCGGTTCACAAACGGCGGAGTAATCGTTGAACATATAAAACGAACATAACACCTCCTCCATTTTGAAAATTGTAGCCTAATATATTGTGTTACTCCGATGTATAAGCTATATTAATGTAAAGTTTCATTAAAATCCGTTCAGTAGTTTTTGCGTGAAAGAGTAAAAAAACATCCATACATCCAAACTTTCGCCTTTATAATATTAGTAATATTAGTAGGATAAGTATAGTGTTAGCCTAGTAAACGAATGCCCAAAATGGGGGTCTGCTTGGAAAAGTCGAAAGCACAAATTTTAACTTTGGTACTTTGTTTAGAGTAGTTAGGAGATAAACATACTAAAAGTCATGGCCCCTCCAAAGTACGCCCGATGGAGGGGAGGGGGGGGGGGCAAAGAAGGTCCCGTTTTTTGGTTTTTTGTTTACTCATCAAAAACGGTGCTTCGTACGAAATTCTCTTGTACTACATAACAAAATCTAATTAAATTCTCTACAACTTCGTTCTTTACACTTTGTAAAACACACTTTTGAAAATCGGCCAATTTTAGAAGCTCATAGCGAGGCAATTATTGGAGATAGATATCTCCAATAATTGCCCCGCTATGAGCTTCTAAAATTGGCCGATTTTCAAAAGTGTGTTTTTTAGGGTTTCGTACCCAAAGGGTAAAAACGGGACCCCGATACTGAGACTTTGATGTCGGTCCGTTTTCCTGACCGTCCGTCTGTCCGTCTGTCTGTTCGTCTGTGTGTCCGTCTGTCTGTCCGTTTGTATGTCCTTGTGTATGTCCGTCTGTCTGTCTCCAGGCTGTAACTCAAGAACGATAAAAGCTAGAGAGTTGAAATTTACAGAGATTATGTATTTCTGTTGCCGCTATAACAACAAATACTAAAAACAAAATAAATTAAGTATTTTAGGGGGGCTCTCATACAACAAACTTGATTTTTCTCATACAAAAAACAATAAAATGTTGAATATCGAACCTTTGCCTGATGTTTTCGTTTAATATCACTTTGGAGAAATTGTTTATAATTAGCAAAACTAGCGCATGGTGCAATAATAAAGGGTGTTTTATTTTTATTTTTTAGGAACAATAAAATACCCTGTATTATTGCACCATTCGCTAGTATTGCTAATTATAAACAATTTCTCGAAAGTGATATTAAACGAAAACATCAGGCAATAAAATACCCTGTATTATTGCACCATTCGCTAGTATTGCTTATTATAAACAAATTCTCCGATGTACGGTTAAATCCAGGAAAGGTTAGATTTATAAGGTTTTATTGTTTTCCCATACATTTCTTAAAAATATGAAACAATATACTAAAATACAACACTTTCCTCAAGCTTGCCATATACGATTACTTTCCAGAAGTCATTCCTTACCAGCAACACTATAAATTGATGCAATAATATAGGGTTTTTATGTGATTTTTTCTTACCTTCTACCCTCATTTACTTTTTCCATGATTTAGAGATTTTTCGCCGTACAATTAAATGTTCAACTCTTCAAGCCCTTTCATTTGGCGTATGTCTCAAAGTGCTACATTAGCTTGGACGATATGCCCCTCCTTTTTAAAAATTAATTATTAATTATTTATTTTATTTAAAATTTATTTTTAATTATTAAAGTATAAATATAACTAAGTATTTTGTGAACATTTCAGCCTACCTTATGCCATGATAGATATCGAGCAAAAAATTGCAAAAAAAAAATCAAGTTTGTTGTATGAGAGCCCCCCTAAATACTCAATTTCTTTTGTTTTTAGTATTTATTCTTATAGCGGCAACAGAAATACATAATCTCTGTAAATTTCAACTCTCCAGCTATTATCGTTCTTGAGTTACAGCCTGGAGACAGACAGACGGACATACACAAGGACATACAAATGGACAGACAGACGGTCAAGAAGACGGACAGACATTAAAGTCTCAGTATAGGGTCCCGTTTTTACCCTTTGGGTACGAAACCCTAAAAAACACACTCGGCCAATTTTAGAAGCTCATAGCGAGGCAATTATTGGAGATAGATACACAGTGTAAAGGACAAAGTTGACGAGAATTTAATTAGCTTTTATTATGTAGTACAAGAGAATTTCATACGAAGCACCGTTTTTGATGAGTAAGAATAAAACTAAAAAACGGGAGCTTCTTTGTTGTTTATATGTCAATAATTTTGCCAAATGCAACAAATAGCCAATAGCAAATACAAAATATAGCCATGTGAAGTGCCTCCATGAGATTTGCTGAGACCCCCCTCTCCCCAACGTGAGATTAGATGAGATATTTTGACTCGACCCCCTCCTTAAACACCTCATAAGTTCTTATATTATTATAATAAAATCAACACATTACACAAATTAAAGTTTTAAAACAATCATTTTTTTTCTCATATTAAATCAACAAAATCAAAATAATCAAGTAAAAAAAACTAGAAATTCGAAAATTATAAAAAAAATGATTATTAAAAAAACACATATTTAAAATAGATTTTTACTTTTAAAATTTAAACACTCGATTTTTAATCGATTATTTCCATAATCGATTATTCTTTCACATCCGGCATCCCTATTCCCTACTGGCATGTCGATTGTCATTTGTCATTTGACAATTGTCGCATGTCGCGAAGAAGAAGACTGAAATCCAAAGAAACGTAAACCGTATACTACGTAACAAGAGGTCGGACTTAGAAGAAAAAGAATAAACATCTGTTATATTTTTAATTTGAAACTAAACGAGAAACTTTTAAGTGCAAAACCTTTCACTCTAAACATACCAAAAATTAAAAAAAATAAAATAAAAAGAAATGAGCTCAAATAAATGTTTTATTTCAATAAAAATTATTGTACATAGCTAAATAAATAGGTAATAGGGTAAATTAAACAATAAAACAGATTTAATCCACAAGCTTTTGTTGATTTATATTAATAATATTACAGTACAGTTTTATGTATTTTATTTATAAATATAATAGAATAGCTGTCTATGCTACTCTACTAACTACTTGATTGGCTTATACAGTAAACTCTATATAGGGAGGGGATTAAAGCTGCGCGTCCACCAGGTCGGAATCGGGACGTACGGTGCGGACGGCGCGTCGTGTAGTCGTATATTTGTCAGGCGCAGAATGACGCTCCAGTACTTCTAGTGCAGTTCACAGTAGTCAATACCATAAATAGTAAAGCAACAAATCCGTCCGCTGCGTACCTACGCTCCGATTCCGATCCAGTGGACGCGCACCTTTATACATACACACTTAAGTATCATTACTTTGTTTTGTTCCACCTGTATACGACAGCTGAAATCTATCGCGTGGGCTCAGGCCAGTTGCATACCACCTCACAGAGGATTTTTCCTTGGTGGCCGTACCACTCATAATCCCATACCTTCCTTCTCCTCCTAAATCTCCATAACAGCTATTGCTTGCAGACTAAAATGTTGCAAACTAGTATAGGGACCTAAAAATCTGAAATTAATGAAACATTTTTCATTTACTACATTTCCATACAGTTTACATAAGTTATTAACTATATTTATCAACCTTATGTATTATTACTATAAAACAATATACACATTTTAACATTTTCCAAATTAACTGCATACTGATATACATTTAAAAAAATATATAATATTTTCTATGAAATAATAATCTATCTTTTTCATATTAATATAGGTAGTTTAAGTTGTAAATTATTGTACAAATAAGCAAATAATACTACGTCATACTTTGTATTAGAACATGGTATGACATAGTTATGTTTTGCTTAAATTTATCAATTTACGGTTACATTTACATTTTACAATGGCTTACCTTTCGTTTTTCATTAATTAATCCACTCAATTTACAATTTTTGTATGAGTTGCTACAAAATAATTTTCACAAAATGAAAATCGAACTTTGAATTTTAAACTCCTTCTTCGTCTTTTTTCTGATGTAGTTTATATTCTATGGTCTTTTTTATCAGCCAATCACAGTCCACCTTGCACAGATTAGCTGATTTAGTTTAGTAGCGACGTTTAAATTTGGAACCCAATTTTTTTTTGTTCGGGAATTTCGTCCACCTCTGAAATCATTGCTGAAATCAACAATGAAATCAAAAATAAATATTCATTGCAAAATAATTAAATTTTAACGAATGATTATATAAGAATCGAAGCAAAGTGCAAATAATAAAGTAACTAATTGGGTAGAACATAAAAAATTTAGTACATTTAAAATGTCTGTTACCTTGCATACTGATGTTGGCGATATCAAAATCGAATTATTTTGCGAACAATGTCCTAAAGCTTGTGAAAACTTTTTAGCATTATGTGCTAGTGATTACTATAATGGTTGTTTATTTCATAGGAACATTAAGGTTCGTATCATATCCTGTACAATGTATAAATTTTTAACTTAGCTAACATTTTGTATGTTCTAATCAAATGTTTTTAGGGTTTCATAGTACAGACTGGTGACCCCAGTGGCACAGGAAAAGGTGGCACATCAATATGGGGAAGGAAATTCGAAGATGAGTTCTCAGAAGAGCTAAAGGTAACATACTGTGTGAAATTTTGAAGAGTAGTGTGCCTTGGTGGGACTCCGCATAAAAATAAATTTCGGGGCCTTCAGGAAGGGTAAATTCGTGGGCCTGGTATAATTGATACAGCGGTCCTGGTGAAATTTGCATTATTTGCTTAAAATGCATAATACAGTATTAAAAGTTGTTACAGACGATCTTCATTGAATTTTCATTCTTCATTTTTTCTTCATTGAATCTTTTTGACAGTATTATTGCATTTTAGTGAAATCTTTTTTTATATTATGTCTGCAGCATACTTCAAGAGGCATGGTCAGCATGGCTAACAATGGACCTAACACAAACGGAAGCCAATTCTTTTTTACCTATGGTGAACAGCCCCACTTAGATTTAAAATATACATTATTTGGCAGGTAAATGTAATCAAAATTAAATAATAATTACATGAACATTTCTATTTTAAAATTTTCTATTTTTAAATTGTACATAACTAGCGACCCGGCACCCGCCCCGGAGTCGCACGGGTATAAAATATATAGCCACTGAAAAAATGATTAAAATCGATAGCCTATGATCCTTCACGTGGTCTACTTATATGTCCCAAATAACATAAAAATTGCTCCAGTAGTTCGCAAGATAAGCCCTTTCAAATAATTTTCCCCATTTTTTCCACATTCTCCTATTAGTCTTAGCATTATAAAATATAGCCTATAGCCTTCCTCGATAAATGGGCTATCTAACACTGAAAGAATCATCAAAATCCGTTGCGTAGTTTTAAAGATTAAAGGGAACAAAGAGATATTAGGGAAAAAAAGCGACTTTGTTTTATATGTATTGATTTTATGATTTTATTCTTTCAGAGTAATAGATGGCTTTGAATCATTGGATGACTTGGAAAAATTAGCAGTAAACCCTAAGACATTTAGAACATTATCGGAGACAAAAATAACTTCTGTCACTATACATGCAAACCCGATGGCTGGATGAGAAATTTTAGAACATTGGATAATAAAATCAGTTTTATGTGCAAAGTTTTGTTTTAATGCATAACAAACTTCCAAATTAAGGCTTCGTTCAAACCTACTCACCCAAGCGACTGCGAAGCGGAAGCGTCAAGTTGTCAAATGTGTGTTTTGTATTGACATTTGATGCTCCCGCTTCGCAGTCGCTTGGTCGTGTATGTTTGAATGAAGCATAAAAGCTTTATAATTTAACAGATTCGTAGTTTGTGCTTATACTCACTTAAATGGTGCCTCGCATATGTTATCGAATATTTTGACATAATAGATCTTATAACTAATAATAATATGAGATTTAGTTCTAAATAACATTTTTATAATTTACTGGAAGTCTGTTTTAATGTAGATGAAGAAAAGTTATTTTACAAAATTGACCTTCTGGCTAGAGAAATATAAATAATTTAATAAAATATAACATGATTAATTAAACAGAAATATCAGAAATACACAACATTAACTTTCTAAGCCATAAAAATCATCAGTCATTTCAAATTCTAAATCATTTTCCTGCTTAATATCACTTTCAGTAATTTTATCCTCAATATTTTCTGTGAAGTGTGACTTAATATGGGCAACCAAATCTGCTTTCTGCTCAAATGTGGCTCCACATTCAATGCAAGGCATATTCACAACCAATTCATTAGAACATTCATTAGACACAACATGTCTATCGAGTTTCTCTTTTTTAGTAAAATTTTTATCACATTGGTTACAACTAAAAGGTTTCATACCAGAATGTATGACTACATGTCGGTCGAGCTCTCTCTTCCGTGGAAATTTCTTGAAACAAATCTTACATTGAAAAATTCTTGATCCTATGTGTGCCACCGAAACGTGAGTTTTATATGCATCCAACGAAGAAAACCTTTTTGGGCACTGATGGCATTTGATATTCTTGGGCTTGTTCTTATTGCTACTAGGAGATTTTTGCTTTGAATGTGAATTAAGTACTTGTTTTCCAGACGTGGATGGAGTCTTTTGAATCTGATTTACAAAACTGCTTTCACCGGCTATATGATCAGGAACCCTAGGCAACTCAAATTCATTATCATGGTTGGATGCTAAAAGATTACTAAATGGATTAACATTAACCACCATGTCTTGAGTAAGTTGATTATTATGTTCTGGAGATGAAGGACCATGCCTTACTTCATGTTTTAGTAGTTTGTCTCGTCTACCAAAAGTTAGGGGACATTTTTTACAAGCAAATGGTTTCATTCCCGAGTGAACTAGTACATGACGTTGTAGATCACCTTTAGCAACGAAACTTCGAGGGCACAAGGGACAAACATGTGGTTTGTGTCCAGAATGTATTCTCAGGTGTTTACTCAAATTTGTGTTCCTAGAGAAACTTTTAAAACAATAATGACACTGGTATGGCCTTATTCCAGTATGAACAATTGAATGTTTCCTCAAGTCAGATCTCCTGCCAAATGATTTATCACATTCGGGGCAGTGATACGGTTTATCACTACCATGTACTTGTTTGCAGTGTGCCACATATTGACTGCGCTCGGCAAATACCAAACTACATTCGATGCATTTAAATGGTAAGTTAGGGTCATGACAGCATTGTTCATGTTCTTTACATTTTTCCATTGTAATAAATGCTTGATCACAATACTGACACATATAAACATTCTTAAAAAATTGTTCTGGTGTTGGCAAATCATTTTCAACTGTTTGATCCTGCTCTGCTTGTTCAGTCTCTTGTTGATCAACATTTTCTGATTCTTCTGATGAGTCATAATCGAGACTAGGGTCAACAACCATAACAACACTGTCTTCTACAATGTAATCTTCAGTTTTAATTTTATGCCCATCTTGAGTATTATATTTGTAGCTTTCTGTTGAACTCGAGGTATCTAACTCAGATTTCACTCTGCCTGTGATTTGTTTTAGTCTAGATTCACTTTGTATACATTGTAGTCTAAATTTGGAACATTTCTCTACTTTATATAGACATTTGTAGCAAATTCTCGTCGGAAGACCATCGTTTGGATCCATCTGTAATTAAATACGCAAAATGTAACTTATTCACTTATTTTGAAATAGTAATGACGCACCAAAATATAATTTTCATTAAATCATACCTGGATCTCAAAACACTCGGTAATTTTCGAGGTTACTGTTGAATCCGAAGACTCGTCTGGAGCATTACTAAATATTGATATTGATAAATTACTTTTACAGAGACAAAGACGACAAAGCGTATGAAAATTGGTAATTATGTAGGAATCATCCATTTTGATCACTGTCTTTGCACATTTATTTTATTTATCTCGTTACGTCTTTAGGCACTTTTCTTGCTCGTTTTCTCGTATAAAATAAACAGCTGATGTTCAAGGCGGGTACAATCCAAGTAAATCACAGTTTTCTAAGCGCCATTCTATAACTGAACAAAGCCCCGGAGGCTACGGCCCCGCGACGCGACTACGCAATCGTTCGATTTTAGTCAACGGGGCCGCTATCCCGTAGGGCTGCGCTAACGGAGTCTTCGAGCCACCACTTCCTCAGCACACGATAGGAAATATTTTTGTCGTAAGAGCCAAGTTATTTAATTTACTTATTTGAAAATTAAAAAGATTTTAAGTTTTGAACTTTTGGCACTAATACTAGGAATGCTAAATTTGAATTTAAATTTTGTGGTAAACAAAACCGCGCAAAATTTTTACAAAATAAACAAAATTAAAAGGAAGTAGGTACTCATTTTTCATTCTATGAGTTAGGTGTAATCTTATTGGTAATTTTTAAAATTAGCGAACTGTGATTGGTTATAATTTGGACTTTTAAAATAAGTTGCCACAATAGAAATATTTTTATGGCAAGATTTTTATTTTCGGCCCTGGGTCATGTCATGGGTGCAGGGTGTGAGCCGGTGTCCAAAGACTCCAAAGTTTGGACTGGTTTGGACTCCAAACTCCTTCAGCAGGACCTGGAAAACAGCAAAAAAGTTTTCACTGGCGAATAATAATATTATCAGCGCGAGATTTTTTTTTGGCTTATCACTTATCGCTGATCAAGGTCATGGTTAAGGCTCTAAACACACTAGGCTGAATTACGCCGGCGTAAATTCCCCCGCGTTTACGCCGCGTTTCAAACTCATACAAAATACGGCCGGAACGCGAGAGCCGACATAGTAGGCTGGGAGGTCGCGCTCTTTTACCTTAGTTGTTTTAATTTTACCACCCTTTCTTTTTTAAATTATCAGTTAGGAAATAACCAGTACGTCTCTTGTAGGCTGAAAGTCCTAAGTCATCATTAAAAATACGCGACATGGTTCTAGGTGCAATATTTATCTCGTCACTCGTGAGATAAAATCTTTTACTTTCGAACCGATTTTTTTCAAATTCTTCCCCTTACTGTTTTTCGTACGAACACTGCGTGGACGGCCAGATCTTTTTCTGTCACAAGCAGAGGAGGTCTCATTGTACCTATTAATGGCCCGGTACATAAACATTTTACCAATACCAAGCAAATGGAGAGTTTTAAAAATGACATTAGACTCCTTTTTTTTTTTTTTTTTTTTTTTTTTTCGAAAGGGTCTAATCTACTGGTCTGGTTAAGACCATGGTAGTTTAATCGTGGCTATAACTAGTCTGTTGCTAGTTGGTTTGGAGATAAACAATGAGGGGGCCTGGCCCCCTCTCCTAAAGTCACACGTGTGACATTATAATCGGGCAATATTGGGGAGAGCTACGAGAATAAGCTATTTTCATCTGACGTGGGGACACGGATCCCCCCTGCTCTTAAGGGGTCCGACCCCTTACTCACTCTCTGACGAGTGAGGCTGCTCGCGCGCGGTAGCACAAACTAGCTGCGTACGAGTTATCGCGGTAGATGAGCTCAAGTTATTAATGTTATTGCACAAAAGAGGACCGTCCCTCTCCCCTTCCGAGTCCGGTTGGGGTGACATACGCGTGTATGTTCTAATGTCAAAATTAGACTCCATAGTTACCTACTTTATGTGATGCAATCACAGCGATTTGGTTCTTGTGATCACCCCACTCCATTTCAGTATCGCAAAATATTGTAAAATACATTGGCGCCGAAACGAGAAAACACAATAAACAATCATATAAAAATTACAGAATCCAAATTCAAATGTAATATTTTGTTTATTTTAACTAGTACTTAACAATATTTATGGCCAGACTAAGTATATTATTTTGTGTGTGAGTTGTTCTTGTTATTGTGAGTGACTCTTATTATTGTAATAAGATAGGTACGTAAAATATACGCGATGGTTTACCTACTAGTGTAACTAAAAAGAGTGTAATTCATTGAGATGTAGGTAGTGTAATTATTATTTTTAACAAAAAAATAAAACCGACTTCCAAGGTTAAAAACAATAATAACATTAATATTATGAACTAAAAAGTATTAAATAATTTTTCCTATCTAATAGTGCCTTTTTCCGAATTCGGCTAAACCTCAACTATTTCTGTGATCAATCTTCATAATTTTGAAGTCGGTGCCATGCCAGTTCCAAAAGTTTCAAATATTCTGTCAGAGAACTGAAGATTCAGCTATGTCTGGTACCGACTTCAAAATAATGAAGATTGAGCACAGAAATAGTATGGCTATAGACTTAAAATATACGGAAAAAGGCACTATTACACCAAAGGAAAAATTATTTTATACTTTTAAGTTCATATTAATGTTATTATATTGTTTTTACCTTGGAAGTCGGTTTTAATTTTTTTAATAAATAATATTAATTTTATATATCAGTGCAGCATAGGGATTGCAATCCCGCAATCCCGCGGGACCCCGCGCCAATTTTTAATCTGCTGGATTCCGCACCTATACAAAACGCGGATCCGCGGATCCCGCATGACCCATTTGCACAAGTTTGTGTGCAAGTATCGAAGGAGCTGCAGGCTATTGATAAGAATAATTGATTTGATTCCATTATATTATGTAGATTCCATAATAATTTTCTATTAGTAAAGTTGATTTTTAATAAAACATAAACCTATAGGTAACCTATTGGCCAATCCCGCAAATCAATCCCGCGGGATTGAATAAGATGATGATCAGTAATTACCTACTAATTAATATATTTAACCCTTCGCCAAGGTCGGAATAACCCAACACATAAGTAATATTTTAGTGCCTATTAAAGTGGTACTTACTTGGTCGTAAATATCCGACCTTGGCGAAATAGGCACGAAAATATTTGTCGGATTAATGAAATGAAGTACGGCACTATAATAATTTCCATTATTTTTTATACTTTTATTGCTGTAATTTTTTGCACAAACATTTTTTACACTGTATTCTTTTCAATATGTACTTAGTAATTTTGCAACAAATCAGCAGCTGCAGCTACATGAAACATCATAGTACACTATAACTTTATTGTACTTGTGCTTGATTCTCAATTATTGTTATGACGTGCTTGCAAGGGTACGCCGGCCATTGCACGTTGGAATCAAAGTTGAAATTATCTGGACAAAGTTTTAACGCTGGCTGATAATCCTGAAAAGAAGCAAAATATTAGATTTTTATGATCATATAAAGCAGGGTTCCCAAACTTATTTTACTGCCCACTTTGAGAATAAATTATTGTAAGCGCCCCCGTCGTTGCCCCGTCAATAACTCCTCCTGGAGGGGGCTCCAACAGTCGCAACTCGCAAGTCGCCACGTTCGGAGATGCAAACGATTGCAACGTGCGAACGACGATCTAAGAGGCCTCCTAGCTAATGAAATTACAAAATACAAATCACCCCCCAAGTCTCTAACACAACGCCCCAATTTTTTCCGGGTCTCTTACCGCCCCTCTGCTCTGTGGACCTAACAGCGCCCACTAGGGGGCGTTACCGCCCACTTTGGGAAAGGCTGATGAAAAGATGTATCTAAGTTTATCAAAAAGGAACACAATTTCACCCAAAATTTTACATTCTTCTGTGCTTTGATTTACCATTTGCACCATGATTTTCTTTGTCTCATGATAAAGCAATGGCCTACTTACTTGACATTCCACATAGAAGCTATGATTTTCTCCTACGCCGTAGTACGCGTTTCGCTTCTTGCAAATTTGGGGACCACTAAATAGAAGACCTGGATTGCTGACAGGGATTTCGGTATCGTTGGTCGTGTTACGACGGTCCTTGTCCGATATCGAGTCGTTATTCCCATAGTTTAAAGGGTCCGGGTCGGTCTGCGACAAAGTCGCAGAGTCACTTAGTACTGTTGTTGTTTCGATTCCCGAAGTATTTTCTAGATCCTTCTCCTTGTCCAAAGATTCGATTGTGCTCGTTTGTAGGGATCCGCTTGGATCAGCCGTGTCATCTAGAGTCGGTAGCTTGGAAACTTCGGTGGTTATTTCTGATACAAAGCTCGGGTACTCTGAAGTATAAAGAGGTCTGCTATGGCCATTCGTTAGAGAAGGATCCGAGACATTAGGTGGGTTCGATGAAGGATACGTCGATTGAGTCGTGGAGACGTAATTGAATGTAGAAGATGGAACTGCAGTGCTCGTTATGGGAGGTCGGTACGACGTGTAGATAAATTGAGGTGGAACACGTCGTGTGGTTGAGGTGAAAACTGGAGGTGTGGTGGAACTCCAAGCGTTGGGAAGTCGGTATCTTGGAGTCGTGGTAAACGGTACGTACTTTATTTTAGCTGTGGTAGGATTTGGCTTATCTGTATTAAATTTTGAAACTAAGCCAGGTGCAACTCCGTTAGCAATTTTCCCCCTGTTATTGTTAACTTTGGTGCCTTCTGTGGTTGTTTTGACTCCATTCATGTTCCAGTAAGATTTGTTTTTCAGGAAATACCACGGTGGAGGGATTGGCACGTTTCTTATGCCGTCACCAATTTGTTGCGCTATAGACAACCCGGGCTCCCTTCCTTGCCATGCTATCTGTGGTAGCGCTGAAACGTAAAGCAAAGAGGGCTTTTAAAATATTTCTTACCCATAAAATTCACATAAAATAAACGGAATAAATAAATCTCTATCTTTCTGTCGACACTTCGGACAAGCTGTAATTTCCTCTCCTAACTCCTACTGGGTGCAAAAATAGAGGCCGGTGGGCCGCGCGTCTATTTTTTCTCGTCTTACGAATTTTCATGTTACCTGAGAATATCCTGACTGGAGTTGAACGGTCTTACCACAATGATCTAAACATCTATATTTTATTGAACAGTTGTTTTGAGACCACTATGTACTGAATTTTTTTCTAATCAACTGTTCAACAGGTGTTTAAATCTTTTGTAGTAAGACCGTAATATTTTGTACTCTTTTCAAAAATCGCACACACTACGAATGAAGTGTAACGCAAATTTCCAATATGAGGGAAAATAGTACTTACATGAGGCAAAAGCAACCAATGAAAACAGTAGAATACAAGTAACTTTAGGCATCTTGGATGCGATACCTTACTTATGATATTGAGCAAAGCAGATGCTGGCTTATATATTTTTAACTTACCATTTTGAGCTAATTAAATACTCATTATTTTTTAAACGACATCTTATCGATAAAGTTAATTGCTATCACTAAAGTAGCGGTAAAAATAACTGACTAAGTACTAATAATAATAATTATTATTATTATTATCAGTGAAATGCAATTTTTTAACCACAATTCTTTTATTTCAAGTTCTATGTTATCAATAAGAATCAATTAAGTCAATGATATCTAGGTGTATAAATAGTATGTTGTGGAAGTGTTGCTCACAGTTTTCCAACAAGTCAGACGATAGCTCGAAAGAGGAAGCAAATCATCACCAAAAATGTTTAAAGTGTCTCATATATTTTTAGTTGCATTAGCAGCCATTTCTTGTAAGTAAACACTCATTGCTTATTAAAAAATAGCTCACACATCGGATTCGGTGCCGGTGGCCGGTTTTCATTGAAACATGAGAAATGGCGCTGAACCTACTTTTTACATGCCAATCCGACACATTGATACTTGCCAAAATTGTGATCAGCCGGCATTGTCCTAAGTCCTAACCAAACTTGGAAATAATGTTTCCTACGCGGAAATCGAACATAGGACTTCCGAGTCAAGAGCCACGCTCTACAGCTGGACTACGGAGGTGTTGAAAAAAGGTTGTGTTATTGCACCGATAATACTAACATTTTTTATATTAGGTAACGGTCAATCTGTTCCCGTTGCATCCCAGGGTGACTTGTGAGAACATCCGCAACGCCTACCTTGACGAAGGTCTCTGTGACAGTTACATTGAGTGCAGGGTAAGTGAGTCCAATCACTACTTAAGGGCTCCCACACATAACTGCGAATTCGTGCGAATTCGCATGGAAATGTCATTTTTATTACTTATGAGTTTTGACGCAGATATTTCCGATGCGATACGAATTCGCAGTTTTGTGTGGGAGCCCTAAATATTAATAAAGTAGCAGTGGCGAGGGGTGAATATTTTGAGAAGGGAAGCCGAAGTAAAAAATCTACTTACCAATTTTGGTAATTTATAATTGAATGACATGCTTTTAATTTTCAAAACTAAGTTTGGAAAACAAAGTTTCCTTCGACAGCAAAATATAATCTGTCAGACAACAGTCTTTCTGAATTAATGCCATATTTTCCGAACTACACGATTACGTCGTACGACTCACAATTCACAAGTCACAATATAAATTAATTTAATTCACGACACTCTTCTAAGTTCTAACGCTAAAACAAAATTTAAATTCGACAAAACAAAACAAACGACATGTTGTTTACAAACACACTATCCGCCATATTAATATGTCAATCTAAAAACCAGCAAAATAAAAATGTATTACGCGCCTGTCATATTTAGTACCGCTAAAGGCATTCTTAATAAAGTCGTATTACAAAAAATCCTACCAAAATAAAATGTATTACGCGCCAGCAAAAGTATAATGTCGCTACATTCATTCTTAAATTCGAATCATAACAATTTTACTTCATGACTCATCTATCTCGCTTGCACTTGTGCGTTGCTAATTAACCTTTCTCCGTAATAACTCGTCGGGCATCGAGTTATTTCCAAGTATATATCGCGCGTGCTAGAACGAGACAGAACATGACGACCAGTTCACAGGAATGAAAAGGACAGATGCTTACTATGAACTGTCGTTGTATGGAGAAATAAGCCGCTAATCCTGCGGCTTATTTGATTCTCTGCGCCCGCACATTGCATTGCCTTTTAAAATTTGTAGGCGATAGTTATTAATTCAAACTATGTATTTCAAGTGAGAGAAAAATTTATTGCATATAACATTGTGAATTCAAAGTTTTTTAAGTAGGTATGTAAAATATTTATTAGATAAATATGTCGTTGGCCCATATATTCGATTTTTCTAAGCCCTAAGGGAAGCCGATGGGAATCGGGTTATATGGACGCTTCGCCACTGTAAAGTAGTGTGAATTGTGATTTAAAGTTTTATACAATTAGACCGATATCATGATAACTACTTAGTGCTATTACTGTTTTAACAGAACTTCAAGCCTACCAAGCGAGTGTGCCCTGATGGTCTGAACTACAACCCGGCAGCAAAATGGCCAGCATATCCCTGCAGCTACCCCAGCGAAGCACCATGCCTAGGAAGACAACAGTCCCGTAAGTAATCCAGAACCAACAGCTAATAAAATAAAGTAAAAGATAAACCGAGGGCCTAGACAAGTGGCGAGCGATTATTATCGTAAACGCCAACAAAATGTATGGGATTTGACATTAGTATTCACTATTCGCTAGCGAAGCGATGAGTCATGACTCATGTCAAATCGCATACATTTGTAATTTAATTTGTTAGCGCTTACGATAATCGCTTGCCACTTATGGCTGGTTTACACGTATTAAGTAGATAAGTAGTACTTAACTAAATTTTAACTTAATTTGAAGTGCCTGCTCGAAATGTGTCAAGTGACAAGTGCCGCCTGCCAACTTAACAAAAAATAGTCAAAATTCTAATTTCCAGTTTAGTACTTAACTAAATCTTAACCTGCTACTTGCTACTAAATTTTGTGTTTACATTCAATAAATAAGTTAAAATTAAGTTAAAATTTAGTTGACTACTTATCTACTTAATACGTGTAAACCAGCCCTTAATGCCTAGAAGAGAAGATACAAAACTCTAATTATCAGGAATCAGAGTGCGAAATATTGAACCGATCAAAACACTGAAAGTTGTAAAGAACATCTCATGAAATAGACCCTTTCCAGCTCTAGGGCGTGCTGATTATAAAAATTAAGTGTTTCTATAATAAAATGATTTTCGGGCAATCCAAGGGTGGGTTCCTGAAATAGCTTCGTTAATTGTCTATTGGTCAATAATGATGTTCGTTTATTTCCTACCCAGAGATACCTCAACCGACAGGCGACTGCCAGCGCCAGTTTGGCGTGTTCCCATCCCCTAAGGCTACATCCAGCGAGTGTGGCAGATACATCATCTGCTCGGCTGGTTACGCGTATGACATGTACTGTCCGTTCGGCCTGGCCTTCAACCCCGCTACATCCAGCTGCGACTGGCCCTACAATGTTCCTTCTTGCAACGTTGATGGTAAGGATCAATGATGGCTTAAGAACCTTAAAACTTCTGTGTTATCACATATTTTATGGAGATTCACAATTTTGTATTATTTCCAGAATTCTACGGCATCACTTGTCCTCCGGGCAAAATTGATGAGAGCGGCAACCCCATCGTGGTCAACCTGAAGTAATTTTTTAAATATTTTATAATAATCGTTTTGGAGTCAATTATAGTTACATCCAGCTATATTTTTGAGATTAAACAAAGAATAATCATTTGGCGAAGGATATATTTTGGGCTCTTGATATATGACAAAATCTCTTTACGCTTATAACTTTCTACTACTAAATTGTAATTTAGTAGGATTCTCCGTTAGGCCCAATTTCACAAACGTCTGTTAGTTTTAACAGCTCGTTAAAATGTTTCTTCTCTTTCATTCATACGAAAAAAACTAATGATATTATTTCGAATTTTAATAGTCTACTTTTCTACATATTAAAAACCATATTTTACAGGTTCGGAGATGACTGCCAATACTTCTTCTCGTGTGAGTCCGGCAAGGGCAAGCTGCTCAAGTGCGACCCGGGCTATGCCTTCAACGCCGCCTCGGGCCGCTGTGAAAATGCTGACTACGTAGAATGCACTCGTCTAGGAGATGCCAATCTCAAACCCGTCGTCCAAAGCTCATCTTCATATTAAGTCTGCCTTGGAAGCCAAAATCTACTTTACATAGAGGCTTTTTTGACTCTGTATACCTATCTAAGTTATTAAATACTATATTATAGGCTGTCCGAAAGTCTACAAGTTTGCTGCTGCTTATTGCAGCTGTACTGTTGGCATTTCCAAAGTCAACCCCCTTAGCTATTAAAGACTGTAATATTAGATTCGGTATAGCAAAGTTCTAAACAATGTTTAAAATGTAATAGGTTACTTACTTATTTTTGAAATTTCTTAAATAAATATTTTTTTAACCTACTTAAGTAAACATTTTCTTGACCGCCCAAAAATTTCCTGGAATAGAGTTAATTTAAGTTAGTTTTTCTCTTGGTAAGTAACTATACCAAGAGAAAAACTAACTTAACCTAACTTGTAATAAGTATTTGTAAGTATTTTTACTTCTTACTCGGCATTCTTTAAAGTTTAAAACATGTAGCTAAGTGAGGTGGCAAGTGGCAAAACTATACTGGAGGGTAAGACAGCTCAATAATTAAATTCTTTCTCTCTTCACCCAAAATACTAAGTAAGTACTACATTATTAAGAGACACGTCTTGCACTGGTAACATTTCTATTATAGTACTTATGAGTAGATACCTATTATAGAGTGAGTATGATATTCAAATTCAAATTCTTTATTAAAGCATACAATAACATTATTAATTTCACTCTTTTTAGTTACCTAGTAAACTGTTAGTGCCAATTCAAATTGTATAAATAATAGTTTCATATTGTCTTCACTAGATGTCACTGAGGCGCTCCTGTGTCGCGCTATCGCTTGTACGTAGAAGTTTTATATAGGTAGTTGTAACTTGTAACAGATTTTCGTTGTGTTGTTGAAAGTTTGTAAGCAACTGACGTCTGACAACTCAACAGTGAGCTTGGTGTGAGCAGTGAGCATTGAATTGACAACATAAATCATAATATTGAGTGGTAATTGATCTCGTATAATTGTTATTAAAGGTGAACGCAGATTTGGCCGCACCGCACGCACCGCAGTCGCCGCATTCGCAATTCTTCATATTATTATGAAGTTGCGAAGACTGCGGCGCGGGTAGGTAGGTATGCGAGCTTGCCTATAACTTCATATAAAGAATTCCGAATGCGGCGACTGCGGTGCGTGCGGTGCGGCCAAATCTGCGTTCACCTTAAGTTGACCTCCGTCATAGTCCGCGAATTTATAAGTGGTCGTCGGTGGTACTGCGTATATTCTACGTATCTTATTACAATTTGTTAATACTGATATGAGTCATACGGCATACCCCAAATACCAAATATCAGGTAGATAGATAAATTTAAACAATACATTTAAAAAGATCTAAGTGAACACGTGCTGCAAAATGCTCGCAGCGCGGCATCACAATAGACATAACTACCAGTACTTCGACTGCTAAGAGACTGACGAGTATTAATATCTGTCGTTTCTTTCGGGTTTCGCCAGGATAAGTTAAAGGCTGGCGCGCTGGCTGGTATAATTTAATTTTAAAAATAAGATTTTGAAATTGAATTCTGACAGTTTTCTTTGCATGTGCCAAAATATAAACAACTAAATTTGTAGGTTACGACCCTAGCGACGACTTTTGTCATAATACGTCAAACTTTAAAAAATTACATCAGTTCTAAGTCGGCATACTCTATCATTCTGTCTACTCTGGCGGCATGCCGCATGCCCTGACATTCCAGTTAGAACTTGAATACGATGTTTACGTACTTACGCGTCGCCTCTGCGGCGCCGACCGCCGTGTATATTAAACAGCCTATAATAATTGGTGTTGTTATGTACATAATTATTATTATTGTATCCATACCTATGCCTTGTACTATTATCTATTTTGTGCCATGAGACATTGGTGACCTTATCATCAGGTCACCACTTTTGTGAACATGGTACCAAATTGGAGTGAAACCTAATACAACAAAACAAAAATTTCGAAAATCGGTTCACAAACGGCGGAGTAATCGTTGAACATACAAAAAAAAAAATATATATATCCACAGCCGAACATATAACCTCCTCGTTTTTGGAAGTCGGTTAATAAGTACAATAGTATTTAAAAAGCTAGGTAGCGTACATCACGTCGTCTAATGTCATGCTAAGTAAAAACTTGTGTTATGACAACCAGACAACGGATGCACGCCGAACAATTTTATCCTAATATACAGGGTGCAATTAAACCTTCCTGCCAAATTTTGATATATTGATCCTTGTTGAAAATAAAAATACGCGTATTTTTTCTTTTATAGTCACTCAGTACTAAAATGTTGAGAAATAGCTTCCGAAAGTTATCCTAAAACACTACAATTAATGGACACGATGCGTCGGCCGCGCGTGACGTGCCCCCGCGCGCGCGCCTCATCCTGCGCCCTCTGATTCCCCCGCGTCGCGAGTGACCATTCTGCAACGATTTTAAATGGGATAAAGTATGTCATTGAAAAAAAATAACACCGATTTTTCTTTGGTTAAATGGACTCTCCTAATGATACCTAAGCCCTGGAAAAAATTTGGCAGGAAGGTTTAATTGCACCCTGTATATTATTTAAACATTCACACACACAATCACACTACACTTTATCACGTAAAGTCTCTTTCGGCGACGTAATGCGCGCTTCGTTCGGGACTCGGGAGCCTCCCCCGGAACCTTCGGTAAACTCATAGATATATTACCGTTTGTTTCTGATATCTATGGGTAAACTACATCGGCGGGCCAGAACTCCTCCACCTCGAAGATGGATAAAACTTGAGTCGGCACTCTCACCACAAAGGAACTGAAATTCACTTTGTGGCGAGAGTGCAGACGCCGACGCAGACGCAGTGCCCTCAAGGTGTAGGTGGTCTTCTCGCGGATGTAGTTTACGATGTCTTCACTTGTAGGTATATTGTATCGACATTCGACAATAATTAGTAATTACATTGGTAATGCATTTCACAAAAACCCATTCCCTCTAAGTAGGTACTCATAATATTTAGGGATAAAATAAGAAAGATCCACGGGGAATTTTCTGTCCACAACACAAAATACCAAGTACCTAGCTGATGTACAACAGTAAATTGTAACATTAATAATTTTAAAGCAAATTGTACCATAGAAGAAATGGTCCCCCATCTGCCCAGTAGCCCTAGACCAAAGATCTCTAATAAGTCATCGCCCTAGAGTGCCATAGACCTAGAGCATGGCCACCAGTAGAAATGCGAAAGTATAGACAAACTGTGGACATAAACTTAAGGTGCCGTTCCGATCTTTACCGCCGCTAATCGCGACCGACAAAAATTGAATTAAAATGCCACTTTATGACATACTATATAGTATGTCATAAATTGGCATTTTAATTGAATTTTTCGAAACGAAAAAAGATCGGAACGGCACCTTAAGTTTATCTCCACAGTTTGTCTATACTTTCGCATTTCTACTGGTGGCCATGTTAAGGCTGCATGAATCAACTTCTCTGTACAATATTTTCATCATACCAGGACCGAAAGTTTGATTTTCTTCCCTTGTTTGCGGGAAGAAAGGTGCATATTTCAGACTGCTCACAGTGACAGTTTAAAAATTTCTTCCCGCTACCTATTTGAAATAACTCATCACCATGGTAACCGTGCAGTTGTTATTTCAAATCCATATTAATACACGCGGCAATTTAATAATAATACAATAATATTTATCTAAGTGTTGAGTTGTTGAGTAATTGGGGACGCGGCTATCAACTTAGCTATTTTAAATAGGTATAGGCCAGCAGTCACGAAAAGCGGGGGAGAGCTGATATATCATATAATATACCTACTTTAGTAACATAGAATATCATTGACTTTATCTTTGAGCAACAACGATGGACGTTGCCATGGTGCCATAGATACTTGTTAAGTCACTTCAATAAATATCTTCACAAATAAAGCACTACAAACATTGAGATGACTACAAAGAATATCGACTACAACATTACAAAATGGTATTTTAACAAAACAACATTATTTTATTAAATCAATTAATTTGTTGTTTTATTTCGGTTTTTCGGTTTAATTTGTTGTTTGGGCTGCGCCCCGAACCCCGTCGATAGATGATTTGAATCACATTCATTTTCCTTATATATATACGATTTCAATAATTATTGTCATTAAACTTTCGGTCCCTTGTATGATGAAAAGTTCTATACGCGCCACGGGAGGATAGTATGACACTTCAACCGACGCTTTTGTCACCCTCGCGCGTGTTGAAATGTCATACTTTCTTCCCTTGGGGCGTAATGTACTATTTAACTAGCGCCGCAACTCGCAAGTCAAAGATGACGTGGAAAAAAACTCGGTTGGAAAATTTCCAACCGAGTCCATATTAATGTCCACATCAAATGTGCTTAAATAAGTCTTAACGACCAATTTTTTTCTGATACACAGGGAAACGCTCTATTCGTGCCCCGGGTTGGGGATGTGCCTCATTTAAGTTAAGGCACCCGCGGGGTATGTGGCACTAGGTAACGGGAGCGCCAGCCGAGTGCCGACCCACTGTACCTGCGGTTTGCCATCAGCCGTAAAGGGCCTTACACAGCCTAATATAACAAACAGACCGACAGTAGGGTGTCCCATAAATGACAAAAAAATTTTTTTTTCGAATTTCAAAATGCATACCCTGTATATTTTTTACTCATGTTTTAAGACTCTCAAAGGAGAATAATCATAAGTCTATGGTACTCTGTACCATTTTGCGTCATTACGAAATTTGGTTTTTTAAAGTCTTTGTAAACAAAACCGGGGTTTTAGAGTAATTTGATAAAATCGAAAATAACCTCAAAATCTTCAAAGCACCTACTTTATTGACAAGTCATAGACGAGCGAACGCTATTGCTCTAAAAACAGAGTAAGGCGCTTATAAATGAGTAATAGGGGTTTATTATAATTCTAGGGGCATTATTATTGAATACATTCTCATAAGCAAAAATGTAAGTAACATTTTAGTCACAACACTTTTTACAATGGACACCTTAACCCAATAGCCGCGTACTGACCAAGCGAGCCGCCTTGCGAGGCAGCCTCGGACATTTGCCGCGGTACGTATGCCGCGCGAGGCAGCTTCAAAGCTGCCTCGCGCGGTAAGGCCGAGCCAGCAACGACGCTCAGTTTAACTTGAAGTCGAATAGTTTGCCCGAGACATGCACACGCGACGCACACGCACATCACACGCACCCGCACGCGGACACGCACATCATACGCACACCCACAGGCCACATCACACGCACCCGCACATCACACACACTCGCACACGCACATCACACGCATACTATCTATCTCGATGGCCGCCGCGACCTGGCCGCTAGTGCGTTATGCTCATGCTGTTGACTGAAGTCAAAAATAAAACAATGTAAAATATTTTTATTTTATCCAAACAGTGTCACAACAATAACAAATGTTATATACAACAAACTTCCAGCGGCTCGGTTTCATTTAAAACATGAACATTAACTTGATTCACTATTTCATTTCATTAAAAAAGAACAGTTGTATTATAATTTATAAACTACAGAAAAAAAGGGCAAACACAAAGAGCTTAATTCTACTCTTACTTACTTACTCTAATATTACATGTAAATTAAATGTGTAGTTAATGAATTAATACACATAATTCAGTATGTAATTCACGTATTGCAGTACATATTATGGAACATAATTATTATGTAAGTACTGCAAAATGTGAACATGATCACACAAACATTTAAATAAGATTCATTTTTATTTATATAAAAGAAAAATACCTACTTTAATCATTTATCATACTCCTGCAATTTAAATCATACAACATGGTGGAATATAGAATTTATAATTGAGTATATAACTGTTCCTTTAGGTTCCTTTAAGCGGAGCGATCCGTACCAATGGTCCGGTGACACTAAAACCAGTTTCATACATAAAGGTACCAGTAAACGTCCATTTCAAAACAATTAACAAATATACAGTGATTAGATGTACTTGCAGCTCGTTAGTACACAGAAGAGATAATTTTTGGGTGAGGTATATCACTTGATCCAGCATATTCTGTCAAATGCCTCTTGATAGACCGGGGCGATTGGGTCTTGCTTGTCATGACATTGTACTTCCTTGTAGCTGACCTCCAGCAAGCAGGACTAAAAAGTGATATGTAATATAATATATTTATAGTACCTATGTTAAATCTTTATTATAAATATTTTATGAAATTATTTGTGAATCTATTTTTATTAGGACATAATAATAAAAACACTACCACCAGTATCATAATATATTGGAGATTGAAAATAAAAAATATCAATTAGATATAATTTACATAATATAAACAAAAATAACTACCAAGTTCAGCGGCTATAATGTTTCACTTATATGTTGATCCTGTATTACTGTATGTGTTCTTGTAGTATTTGTATACAATAGACTAGTCACTAGGAAAACATAATCTTAAACTTCCATCACTGGTTGGGTTTGCTCTGTCTTAATTCTTGAAGCAGTGTTAAACACTGAACAGAGCACAGAATCTGAAGCTAGCTGTAATAAAACAAAGAATTAATAGTGTTTGTAATAATATATTCATAAAAGTAACAGCTATACTCTAAAATCTAAATGGTTTCACTGCTAGAACATTAAGTACCTACTTGTGAAATCAAAGACTTAAGTCCTTTAAGCCTTTAATGTTTTTGCTGTTGTTATATTTTCAGGTGATAGTTTAAAATATTTCATTTGTCAGGAAATACATAGAAGAAGGCACTTCTTT
The DNA here is from genome assembly GCA_905333045.1 of Lysandra bellargus. Lineage (NCBI taxonomy): Eukaryota > Metazoa > Arthropoda > Insecta > Lepidoptera > Lycaenidae > Lysandra > Lysandra bellargus. The sequence continues at coordinate 4,230,884 of HG995333.1, forward strand.
GACTTTTATATACTTATTCAGAAAATAAAATACTTAGGTCTGCTTACCTGAGTTATGAATAGGAGTTATCCATAAACATTGGAGTAGACCATGAGTAGACAAAACGACTCGAATTTCTTGTTATTGCAAATGAACAGTTGAGTATAAGTTCACAAAATATAAACAAGCTTATTTACAATTAATAGAAACGAGTTCTGCTTATTATTAATATCTGAAAAATAAGTTGCATAATTAATACACACATTACCTACGTAATACGTATGTTACAGGTAATGCTAGAAGATGAAGTAAACCTAGGTTTACCCGGGTTGACATAGTATTACCCAAGTCTTCTGGGTAAAGTCCTAATAATAAGAAAAATAAATTTTAATTCGGGGTTTACCCATACTCACCTAGGTCTACCCAACTCTGGCTGGGTAATGTTAGGTGTTGTGTAATTTTCGAGCCTGTGGCATAAAACTCGGGGCCCGCGTTCCCCCGCTACTATTGAGGAAATGTTCTCAAGGAATCAGTTTTCCGTTTGTCATGATAAACTGATTGATATAGAAAATATATCACTCGAAAAAAAAAAGTTTACGACAGCATGCAAATGACAGGCTCTTTCAGGAGGCCAGGGTTATAAAAGGTGTAATTGCAAAACAAAATGTGCTACAAAGATTAGGGCTGGTATAAATAGTCAGTACTCAAGATGCATCTCGGTCTCAAGACACAGTTCGGCTCTGTGATTGGTCCAAATTTTGACAGCCAACCAATCACACAGCCTGAACCGTGTCTTGAGACCGAGATGCATCTTGAGTACTGTCTATTTATACCGGCCTAAGTGTTCATGCAAAGCTGCAGAAAACTTGTGCAATTCAAAATATCACAGCAGTTTATCTTGCTGAAATAAATAATTTCAATTTTAATTACAACAACCGCTAATTCGTTTTTGCCATTGAAGCTATTAAGTTTATGTTCTTCGAGAAATTACGTTTGCCTTAGTATGTTTTTTTAAAATAATAAATGCTTAAAATGCCCTTGGATATTCATTTTAGTAATTAATGGTAACATTACCCAGCCAGAGTTGGGTAGACCTAGGTGAGCATGGGTAAACCCCGAGTTAAATTTTATTTTTCTTATTATTCGGACTTTACCCAAAAGACTTGGGCAATACGAAGTCAACCCGGGTAAACCTAGGTTTACTCCACCTTCTAGCACTACCCGTAACACGTATATGCATTATGCAAATGTCGGAATGACAGATGTCAGAAAAAATGTGATGGCAGTTAGTGATGACACTCGATAAATCGAAATCTATAAAAAAATCGATTTTATATTTAATATCAGCACAAAATCGATTAAGTGTAATGGATTAGCTTCATTGACTATTTAACATACATAATATACAGAAGCTAATACATGATATCAATAAATAATATTATCATTCGGAAATTGTTATTAAAGCAAGTAATATTTATAAAAATTGGAATAACGATTGCAATTACTGCTTGAGTCGAATGAATCGATATTGTTACAATATATTGCTTGATGTATTTCTAATAATGCACTACATCACTAATCGAATGTGGAGAGATTTATTTAGTAACTTTTATTCTTTAATTAAAATCCCGGGTTTAAAAATTGGATTCCGGGCGTTTAATTACGTAAAAAATTCTAAAAATAATTACTGTATTATTTTCATCAAAGCGCATGAGAATTAATGGTAACGACCTTGGGCATTTTCCTTTAAAATGTTGTCTTCCTAGCACAATTGCAACCCGTGCCGACCGAGCCTCAAAGCTTAGTAAAAAACTACTACCGGTCGGTACACTTAAATCACTAGATCTGCAATAAATTCAAGTGAAAATGGAACAATTAAATAAGATTAGCATTTATCTTTATATTAATAACATACATTTTTAACAATCAGACAGGGCAATATCTTTTTAGGTTAGTATTTTTTACAGTCAGGATACACTTTTCTCGGAATCGGAGGAAGAATAATTCTTCCTCCGACTCCGTGAAAAGTGTATCCTGAATCCAGAATCGCAAATTAACAAACGGGACAGTTATTGTCTCGTTTGTTAATTTGCGATTCTGTCCCCGTTGAAGTTGACAATCATCTATCATTCTTAGTTTGGTTACCAACATTCATCATCAAACAGTGATATAATTACTGTCTCCTCACATAAATACCATAAATTATGGCTAAACTTTCTAATAGAGGCTTTAAAAGTAGATAAATCAATTTTTTCGTACTTTTTTCTTTCTCAAGTAGCACAAATCTTAGTAATTATGCTTTAGTTACCACAGTGCGTTCGAAACGTAACTAAAAATCTTGTAGAGCTTTTTTGTCCTTCGCAGTTATTGTGAATAGTAACTATTGTTATAGTAAACAAAATTTTAACGATAATTTGCTTTTTCTGCCACTCTCTCCAAACATGAAATAAATCAATAAATTTCTTCACGCAGTTAGAAGTTAATAAGCCGACATGTTTGCGCACTAAATAATATTACACTAAAATTATCCAAAAACACGTGTAAAATGGCAAAAATTAAAACCGACTTCCAAGGTAAAAACAATAATAACATCCTTATAACATGAACTAAAAAGTATTAAATAATTTTTCCTATCCAATAGTGCCTTTTTCCGAATTCGGCTAAAAATCAACTATTTCTGTACCTACTCAATCTTCATCATTTTGAAGTCGGTACCAGATATAGCTGAATCTTCAGTCTGCCAAAATATTTGAAACATTTGTAACTGGCACCGACTTCAAAATTATGAGGATTGATACTAAAGTATAATATTATATCTATCTCGATGGCCGTCGCCGCTGCGGCTCGGCCGCTAGTGCGCGCCCGGTCTGGTAGGTACCCGGCCCCGCGCCGCGCCGCAGCGCCTATGAACGCTAAACGCAACGCAAAAGGTTGAAATTAGGTTGTTTTCATGTGTTGCTGTGAGATCGAAGCAGCTTACTTCTCAGAAGTAATGTCAAATGTGTGCCTTGTGCTCTGGACTTAAGGATGAATTTGTTATGTTCAATTTTGGTGACATTGGTGACCCTGATGCGGTAATGATGATGATGATGATGATGATGATGAATGTAATTTGCATAGTAGCATATGCTTTCAGTTCTTAAAACAGCGCCTAAACCCCCTAACTTGTATCTATAAGGAATCCGGAGTTCTCTTAGTATCTTCGGAACCATGGTATACCTCAGATCAAAATCTTGCATTTTGGTAGCATATGCTTAGGATGCTTCTCATAAAACCAAAATCACCATATTATATTTCCATATAAATTTCGAGGAGATCCCTCGATTACTCATGGATCCCATCATCAGGTCATCACTTTTGTGAACATGGTACCAAATTTAAGTGAAACCTAATACAACAAAACAAAAATTTCGAAAATCGGTTCACAAACGGCGGAGTAATCGTTGAACATACAAAAAAAAAATATCCACAGCCGAACATAAAACGTCCTCGTTTTTTGGAAGTCGGTTAAAAAAAAACATTTACTAACAAGTCATATAACGCAGTACTAACTCGTACGCGTACGTACGGCACGGGTTATAATTTAGGAATCGAACTTATATTTTTTTCTAGACAATATAGGTTCATCACAAAACTTTTGAGACGCTATGCGTTAAAATATATCGAACTTGAAATTTAAGGAACACCCTAACCGACAGGCATGCTTTCAATATTTGTAATCATTTTGGATTGTCCAGTATTCTTTCATCGCTTTCGAAAGGTCCAGTAGAAGTTACAATGACCCTTAACTTCCTTAAAGTATTAGACTAAGGTGGTTTGGTAGTGAGAAGCAACTGTCAAAATGTCCGGCAGTAGAAGACGAGATTTCTACAGTTACCCCGAAGAAAATAAGAAAGTAAATTAAGAGCTTTACTCTTTATCGAGGGTCAGCTAGACCTTCAGAACTGGATCCCTTCTAAAATATCGAGATCGAAACTCCATAATTGCTGGTCGTTCTTATCTTATAATAGGGGTCATAAACAGGTAAACTTTCAGCTTTTATAAAATGACGAAAAATAATTTTGCTCATTTGTATGAAATTCATGACGTTGAGGCATTTCTCATAGAAACATAGAAGCGAAAAGTATCTTTTAGCGCTGCTACTTTTATAGTGACGGGTGACCTTCAAATAAGGGACACCGGCCATTCTCCGGAGAGCAAAATTTAAGTGTCCCGGGTTTGTATACTCTGTAATATTATCTTATTCAAGTATGTAATATTTTTAAACGGTAGATAGCATAGTATCTAGCTACAAACTTAAACACGGACTTCTAATTTAAGTAATTCAGTCTAAATTAATTGAAGTCGTGTTCAAAAACCATGTTTTTCTAATTACCGTAACGTGTCCCCACGCCAACTTGATCTCGAAACTTGCTTGTAATTTTTATAACGTACATATTTAATTCATGGTTTTAAACGCTTATAAACATTGGTTATAGCATTGCAAAATATCGATTCAATAGGCCCAGCCTATAAATTAGTTATCATGAAATAATCGCTTGTCCGATCAAAAATTCTAATTACCGTAAGACATGCTGTTTTCGGATGTCCACCCAAAAATATCAGGATTTGGCACATAGCGAGGGCATGGGTCGCTTCTCCTTAGTGTGTGCCACGGCCCATCAGCGGTCTCACGTCGTTAATGTTAGTGTGCCGCCGATAAAGCACGTTAGTATCTAATTACCGTAGCTTTGGTTACAAGCTCCGGTAATCTTTAGTTTTAAATTGTTTAAATTAGATTTTTACTATGTATATTATGTTTATGTTACATATTTTGGCCTACGTACGTTGCTAAAAGCTAGTTTTTGTCAATTGTGTCATTGTACTGTTACGTAAAACAGTATATTTGTCTAATTACCGTACACATACATTTTTAAGTCTCAACTCTCATTATCTAAAAAACTTTAATTAACTGTTTAACCCACATTTATTATTGTCTTCGTATCTTTCATTTCCTTAATTGAAATATTAAGGAAATGAAAGATACGAAGACAATGTGTCCAAGTCAAAATTCAACGAAGAAAAAAAAAAGGTTACGGTAATTAGGCAAATAATGCCAAACCGGAGAATGGCCGACACATACCTACACAGTACACACCCTAAAGTATTAATAACATTTAGTTTTGTAATTTGTTGCAACCTGTCATAATATTGTGTAGGAAACAATATAAAACATCGAAAGTACAGAAGTAAAATATCCTTTATTGTTGAGCCACATATTAAGGTCACATACAAAAGTTTTACAGAATATATGAACAACAACAAAAAAGAAACATGTAGACTTTTCGGTTAGCCTTTAATAATAGTACTCAATAATAACTTAGATGAGTATAGAATATAAGTAGAGTCGAAATAGGCTCTATGTAAGTAGATTTTGGCTTCCAAGGCAGACTTAATATGAAGATAAGCTTTGGACGACGGGTTTGAGATTGGCATCTCCTTGACGAGTGCATTCTACGTAGTCAGCATTTTCACAGCGGCCAGAGGCGGCGTTGAAGGCGTAGCCCGGGTCGCACTTGAGCAGCTTGCCCTTGCCGGACTCACAGGAGAAAAAGTACTGGCAGTCGTTTCCATATCTGTAAATTACGATTGAAAGTGTTAAAAATTGGATGCATAGAAAGCCTGATCGCAAGATTTTGTTTCTGATGATTTACTCATATTCTTCGTCATGGTCGTTAATAAAATAGCTTACTTCAGATTGACCACGATGGGGTTGCCGCTCTCGTCAATTTCAGCAGGAGGACACTGCAAACCGTAGAACTCTGAAAAAATGAATCTTAATGTAAACTTGAAGTGGAGCAAACAGTGCACAATCGTTATCCGCGATATCTATACCTCTGAAGTCATCGGGACATTTACAACATAGGATGACTATTGAGATTCGAGCTGAACTTTGATCATTTAAGGCTCTATCTATATATCCAGTAAATGTAAAGTTTTTACCATCAACGTTGCAAGAAGGAACATTGTAGGGCCAGTCGCAGCTGGATGTAGCGGGGTTGAAGGCCAGGCCGAACGGACAGTACATGTCATACGCGTAACCAGCCGAGCAGATGACGTATCTGCCACATTCGCTGGATGTAGCCTTAGGAGATGGGAAGATTCCGTACTGACGCTGGCAATCGACTGTCGGTTGAGGTACCTCTGTTGAATACAGAACAGTTAATTAGCTTCTTACTAATATTTTAGACAAAGTTCGACGGATTCCAGTTTAAGCCCACTGCGCTGAAATTCACGAATAACGTCGCCTAGAGACATATTTTTTCACGTGCCATTGGCAGGGCAGTTTCTTACCGTTTCTTAATTATTATTATTTTCTTTTATCTTATATTTTTTCGTTCTATACGCCTTTTGACATAACCTTATTATATATTTGTCCTTGATAACTTACGAGCTGCTTGTCTTCCACGGCATGGTGCTTCAGTGGGGTAGCTGCAGGGGTAGGCGGGCCACTTTGCTGCTGAGTTGAAGTTCAGACCATCAGGACACACTCTTTTGGCTGGCTTGTAGTCCTTATGAACATAGAACGTACGTTATTAGGTAGGTGGTATGCATCGCATATAGCGAGAAGAGGCATCACGGAGATGGCAATTGTTGATGTGATTTCAGGCGTCGCCAAATCGCGATTCGTTCCTCGTTTTGGTTAGAAGTTGTAAAAAAATATCCACAACTGAACAAAGAATCTCCTCCCTTTTTGACAGTCGGTTAAAAATATGCGATTGGTCAAGTTTCAACGGATACTAACTAGAGATTGAGACTGACTGAGACTGTACGTGTACTGGACTCACCCTGCATTCAATGTAGGTGTCGCAGAAGCCTTCGTCAAGGTAGGCGTTGCGGATGTTCTCACAAGTTGGTGCGGCAGCAGCACTAGGAATTGATTGTCCATTACCTGGTATTAAATGGAATATATGTCTTTAGCAAGTCTATCGTAAAAATATATTCCTTTCCTAAGTAAAAATCATTAGAAAAGGTATAATTGCTTGTGGTTTTTTAGTATTTTGAGGGACTTTTTTACAGATTGACCTTGTAAATTATTTTCTGTGAGTATTTTTATAAATAAGGGGGTTAATATTAATAATATAAAATGTTTATTATACTTACATGAGACAATAGCTGCTAGTGTTAACAAAATTATTTTTGTAAACATTTTAGCTGCTATTTCTTGCCTTTTACAATAGACTGTGTATTTTCTATATACCTATTGGTAAACTGTGTCTGAGAAATAAGTTTATTGGCCTTTTATACTTCAAAGCATCATTAAATTGTATTTCATTGATAAGATTCTCGTTAATAATTATTATATTTAACCGCTAACGTAACTCTATTATTGAGTTATATCGATGTGGTTAACCAAAATGTCTCTTCGATAAAGTAATTTTGTTTCATGTAATAACGGTACAAATTATAGAAATGATGACCAAAATACCAGTACGTCTCTAGGTTGGGGACGGTACTCTGACGGATAATGCGAAGGAGTCACAATAGATCCTCAAGGGTCGCAGTGACATCAGGAGCTACTTGACTTGCCTTCAGCACAAAAAAAATGTCTCTAGGTACTTTGGTCACTTGTGTAGGTACATAAATTCATAATTATTATTATGCGTTGTACGTAATTCTTGTATTCTATATTTAAAATAGTTTGTCACATAATTGTAAAAACCCAAGAGCCAGCGATAGCCAGACTCTCGTCATTTTATAAAAGCTGAAAGTTCTCCTGTATATGGTTCCTATAATAGAGGTAAGAAGTAAGAACGACCAGCAACTATGTTTCCAGTTCTGAAGGTCTACCTAGCCTTCGACAAAGTATAAAGCTCAAATTTTTATAAGCTTATAACTGTAGGAATCTCGTCTCACACTGCCGGCCATTTTTGAAAGTTGCTTTCTTCTGCCAGATACCCTAAAGTGGTCTGGCGGTGGAAAGCAACTGTCAAAGTATCCGACAATGGCAATTAGAACTAGGTATTCTTCTCATTTGTTCCTTTTGAGAGACGGTTTACTTCTTTATTTGCGAGTTGCGACCATTTTATCAGTTCTTGTCGGCTTGGCGCGATTACTTCTCAGTTCTCTATTCCCTAAAATAATAGGCTGGCTATAATTGAAGTTGGAAAACATTAGGCAACCAGAGAATAGCGAATTATATTATAATTATGCATGTGCATAATTATAACATTCTTATTATTGTGTTTACGAGCCCTTTAATGATTTAGGGTCGATTCAGACCGCAACGCGGCGCGTAGCATATTTAATAATTTATTGTGCACAAGAAACAGTAACAATATGACAGTATACAGTAAAACGACACAAAGGGTCTGCTTATATTTTCTAGTAGAAATCTCTTCCAGCAGAGAGAGAAATCTCTTCTACGGAGAGAAGTAGGATTGAGACAGCAGATAGAACGTACTATAATACGTGCACATATTTCTGATTCTGGTATCGAATAGACATACTTGCGTCTCAATTCAGTACTAATTTAGAAATGCGTCTACGCGTCAGGTTCGACCTGAATGGACCCGGTGTTTAGCGAGTCTCGATTCTGTCTACTCTGTCTCGGCGAGTCCGCTGCAAGTCTACATCGCATATAGATAAATTTTTTATGAGTTAAAAACATAAGTTTGAGGTAACTGGCTGACAGACAGACAGAACGACAGACATATTTTGCATTTACAACATGAATATTTGATTGACTCTGTAGAAATTTCAGCCCCTTTATTGGTAATAAAAGCATTTAGACCGACTTACACAGCGAATAGCACAACTATACAAAGTCTGCTTGTCTCTGTATGGCTCATTGGAAATGACACACGAATGACAAAGACAACGGACCTTGGATACACTCATTAATAGGGATAGAGCCTACATAGGCATATAGATAGTGGTTTATTGTCGACAGGGATTCTTATAATGCAAGAAGTCCGTCAGAAGCCACAGAATAGTTTTGATTGATGCATGTTGGCTTATTATTGCACTCTGAAATACTAATTTAAGCTAAGAGTAATAATCTGCTAAAATAAGTCTTGAAAGTTCATTAGAGATTTAAATTGGTGACATTTTCAAGTGATAGTCCTAAAGTAGCACGATATGAGACTTTAGCTCTATGCCAAATACATAAGTATGAATAAAATATTATCCAAGAGTAACACATATCTACAAAAATGCATTGCTAGGATGCGTACAAGCCTCGCAGTTTTGGGTACGCTATTTATTGTACAAGCGATGCTAGAATTACTGAAGTAGCAATTATCGTGGCTGTTACAGCAGTAAAAGCATTGAATTGGTCCCTTATTGCTCTCATAAATGATAATTACTCCTGATACAATCTTGTATGTTGCATTTTTAAAATCTTGAAGCTTTATGTAAAAAGATTACACCTTTACGGATTTTGCTGAATAAACGCATTATGGCTTTAAAAAAATAGACACAACTAAAGCGAAATGGTAGATTCAGAAGAAAAGTTATGGCTAAATATAAAAATTGGCAGAAAACGACAAGTGCAAACATTATAAACCAAGAAAAGTGCAGTGAAAAATCTAGTGGTTCCGTACATTTTTTGGAACAATAATTATTATGTCTCTCATACTGTTAATGAATCATTTTTTCAAAACGCAGATAAATTTATTATATGTAGAAGTAATGCTGCAATGTAACTTAAGATTTATTAATAAAATATTAATTGTATATTTTTATAGCTTTATTTATATGTAACAACATTTTTAAGCATAAGTAGTATTTGCAAGGTCTTCAGCTTCAGGGTCTACCTGAAACAAATAATCCATGAATAGTACATGGAATTGGTACATTTTGGTTTGCATCAAATGGGGTAGTTCTGATTTTTTTAATGTATGTGATGAGGTGGTAATGTCAAATATAATTTTTCCACCTCGAAATCCTTCCGGAACATTGGAAAATTCATGAGAAACCATTTAATTTTTGATCAGTTTTCAGTTTTTGCCATTTTTTACCACTAAGGACCCGTTTAATGGTACAAGCTCAGAAATTACTATAAAGAAGACAAAATTTTCAACAAAATGAGAATAGTTAGGTCTCGATAAACTGAATAGTTTCAAAGGTACAGCTTTCAAAAGTTTGTAAATTTTCCAAAAAAACATTTATTTTTCGAGTTTTTACAAGTTCTCGTCAATGTGGTCAATTATTGATCTATTTGACGGCATAAATTAAGGCGCTATATTGAAAGTAATTTTACCGCAAGGGCAATTTTATACTTAATTTGTATGACTATAAAGTAAGTATGACTATACGCTGCGGCCAGAAGCTATCGGCTCGCTCGGAAAACATGCGAAAAACGTAATTTTAATTATTTAAAAAATAACTAGGAGCATTTAAGCAAAATGCTTCTATACGATTTTGAGTTGCAAAGGTGTCTATCAATTAGACTAATTTCCTACAATACATCTATTTTCAAATTTCGTATTTTTAAGAGGTCATTTCGATCGAGAAATGTATCGAGGCAAAATACATTAATCGTGTTTCTGGTTCTTCTCAAACCTAGATAAGGCTATGAAGATATGTGTATCTCATTACCAGATTTGCAACATTTCTGAGGGTCCTATAGTATTACGTCAAAAAGAGCAGTTTTTTCAATATAGCGCCTTAATATACGTTATTAAAGAAGACAATTTTTTCAACAAAACGAGACCAATTTGGTCTATTAAAATCTGATAGTTCCCTAGCTACAGCTGTTCAAAGTTGCTGAGGTGAGTAAACAAAATGAAATAATATGACTTACTAGGTTTCGCCCGCGTAAATTAGATATTTCACAGACAAATTAGTCCACAAAAAATAGCCTATGAACCTTTACGTGCTCTACTTCTTATCTGTGCCAAATAACAGAAAAATTGCTCCAGTAGTTCATGAGATAAGCCCTTTCAAATAATTTCCCCCGTTTTCTCCACATTTTCCTCTATTTCTTCGCTTTTATTAGTCGTAGCGTGATAAAATATAGCCTATAGCCTTTCTCGATAAATGAGTTATCTAACACTGAAATAATTTTTCAAATCGGACCAAGTAGTTCCTGAGATTAGCGCGTTCAAATAAGCCCTTTGAAACAATTTAACCCGTTTTTTCAACATTTTTCTCTATTTCTTCGTTTCTATTAGTCTTAGCGTAATAAAATATAGCCTTAGCCTTTCTCAATAAATGGGCTATCTAACACTAAAAAAATTTTTCAAATTGGAACAGTAGTTCCTGAGATTAGCGCGTTCAAATAAGCCCTTTCAAATCATTTAAGAAGCCGGGCTACCCTCGAAATTCTCATACATAATATACGTAATACCAAAATCATTTTCTCATACGAAAATATTTAACATGTTTGAGTTATTTTTCAGCTTAAAATAGTAATTACCTAGGTTCCTGTACAAAAATTAACTTCAAAATATTTAAACACTAAAAAATTTTTTTTTGTGTATACATTTTTTTTACTAAATTTACTACTAAATATTTAAACACAAAAAAATAGAGTAAAATACTAAAAAATATATAAATAAATAGTAAATTTACTACTAAATATTTCAACTCTAAAAAATATTTTTTAGTATTTAAATATTTTGTAGTAAATTTACTATTTATTTATATATTTTTTAGTGTTTTACTCTATTTTTTAGTGTTTAAAAATCTAGTAGCAAATTTAGTAAAAAAAAATTATACACAAAAATTTTTTTCTAGTGTTTAAATATTTTGAAGTTAATGTTTGTGCAGGAACCTAGGTAATTACTATTTTAAGCTGAAAAATAACTCAAACATGTTAAATATTTTCGTATGAGAAAATGATTTTGGTATTACGTATACTATGAGAATTTCGAGGGTAGCCCGGCCCCTTAAGCGCTTCTTTTTCGCACTAACCTCAGGAACTACTAGTCCGATTTGAAAAATTCTTTCAATGTTAGATAGTTCATTTATCGAGAAAGGCTATATTTTACTAGGCTACGACTAATAGGAGCGAAGAAATAGTGGAAAATGGGGAAAAAAACGGGAGGAAATTATTTGAACGGGCTTATTTGAACGCGCTAATCTCAGGAACTACTGGTCCAATTTGAAAAATTCTTTCAGTGTTAGGTAGCCTATTTATCGATAAAGGCTATAGGCTATATTTTATTACGCTAAGATTAGTAAAAACGAAGAAATAGAGGAAAATGTTGAAAAAACGGATTAAACTATTTGAAAGGGCTTATTTGAACGCGATAATATCAGGAACCACTGGTTCAATTTGAAAAATTCTTTCAGTTTTAGATAGCTTATTTATCAAAAAAGGCTATAGGCTATCTTTTATCACGCTACAACTAGAAAAACGTGCAAAAAAAAAAAACGCTGGGAAAATGTGTAAAAAACGGGGAAATTATTTGAAAGGGCTTATCTCACGAACTACTGGAGAAATTTTTCTGTTATTTGGCACAGATAAGAAGTAGAGCACGTAAAGGTTTATAGACTATTTTTTGTGGACTAATTTGTCTGTGAAATATCTAATTTACGTGAGCGAAGCCTAGTAAGTCATATTATTTCATTTTGTTTACTCACCTCAACAACTTTAAACAGCTGTAGCTAGGGAACTATCAAATTTTAATAGACCAAATTGATCTCGTTTTGTTGAAAAATTTGTCTTCTTTAATAACGTATATTAATTTATGCCGTCAAATAAATCAATAATTGACCACATTGACGAGAACTTGTAAAAACTCGAAAAATAAATGTTTTTTTGGAAAATTTACAAACATTTGAACAGCTGTACCTTTGAAACTATTCAGTTTATCGAGACCTAACTATTCTCATTTGTTGAAAATTTTGTCTTCTTTACAGTAATTTCTGATAACAACTACCATTAAACAGGTCCTTAGTGGTAAAAAATGGCAAAAACTAAAAACTGATCAAAAATTAAATGGTTTCTCATGAATTTTCCAATGTTCCGGAAGGATTTGGAGGTGGAAAAATTATATTTGTCATTACCACCTCATCACATACAACATATAAAAAAATCAGAACTACCCCATTTGATGCAAGTGAAGACCCCTTTTATTGTACGATTTCCATGGACTATAAAATTATGAACTTACTAGCTGTTGCCCGCGACTTCGTCCGCGTTAACATAGTATACCTATATAGACTTTCATTTAAACTTTTAACCCCTATTTCACCCCCTTGGGGGTAGAAGTTTCAAAAACGCTTAAACACGTATCCAATCATTTTAATCAGTAGCCCAAACATAAAATTTCATGTTTCTAACTCAAGAAATAACGGACTTCCATTGAAACTTTCAACCCTAATTTCACCCCCTTGGGGTAAAATTTCCAAAAACGCTTAAATACGTATCCATTCATTTTTAATCAGTAACCCAAAAATAAAATTTCATGTTCCTAACTTAAGAAATGACGGACTTTCATTCAGACTTTCAACCCCTGTTTCACCCCCTTCGGGGTAAAATTTTCAAAATTATTTCCTTAGTGGGTGTCTACTTAATAAACACAACCCTACTCACTAAATTTCGTAGCTGTAACTTTTTGCTCAGCGATGATGAATCAGTCAGTCAGTCAGGACATGTAATTTTATAAGTATATAGATGATAAAGTCAGACTTGTAACCTAATCTAACATTTATTTTAATTTTAAACGGTTTTCTGATTATCTGTATAAGGAACCCCAATTTAACATGGTGTCAAACTGTCATACTCTAAATCGGAGCATAATTCTTACAATAGCATAATGTCGGACTGCGGACATTACATCTCATAATAGATTTGTATAAGTTTGTATATTAACCCTTAAAGGCTACAACGGTGTTTTTACACCTTTTGGTTTTTTATGCGCGAACTGATCGCTTCGTGATTTCGTGTATTCTTTTAAAAGGTAAGTAGCCTCCAAATACGTAGGAAAAACGGTGACTAGCACATGTAGATTTTGGTATACGAAGGTGGACCGGGTGTTTTTACACCCGTTGTAGTCATAGTGGGGTATTAAAATTTGTCGAAAGTAAAATGTTTATTTTGATGCCTAGTTTTATTATTAACTCATTATTTAAAAATTCGTTGTTATGTTTCATTTAAGATCATAGGCTGTCTCAAAAACTACTTTGGACATCGACAAGTCTGATAAATTGGACCAAAGGCAAAAGTCATTCACTATAAAGTGATGCATAAAGTATTGTCGCCAAAAAAGGCTGTCAGGCTGAACTTTCTAAGCTTATTTCGATTTTATTTACGTTATTATGACATAAAATTGAGTTTTTTTTGCCTTATTGATAATTTATTTCGTGACATACAAACTTTTTACTATATAAATTTTATGGAAATTTCAATTACAAAAAAAGATATTTTTTTATAAGTTTCATAAATATTTTTGTGCGCCTTATTATTTTCTGTTCTATTATTATAAAAAATAATAAGACTTATCAATAAATTAAAACACTTTTGTACTTATACAATATAGTAGATTTTTCATTCAGCTAGTAATATTTCTTCAGTTTTCAGGATTCTGATTAATTGTCATGGTAGAAGGTATTTTTATAATAAATATGAGGTTTTTATGCATTTGTTTAAGGGTTAAAAGTCCAAATAATTTTTTGAAATATTAAGATTTAAATTAAGTCATTATTTTCCAATTTTAAGAAGCGGGTGTTTTTACACCCGTTGTAGTCATAATAGTAGGTACACGAAATCATTGTAGCCTTTAAGGGTTAAAAAAATATATTTAATTAATATTAAATGTAAAAATAACAAGGGGACATTGAAAATAAACCATATAAACACATATATACATCAACGAAAAACTTACCTTCGCACTTAAAGCTCACGCTCAGTCAGGCCAAATCACTATTATTTTTATGGCGTGATGCCATATTGTTAATGCTTATATATAATTTGTTATACGAAGCAAATCTTAATAGCTTTGCTTCAAAGTCTACTTCAAAAGCTTCAAGTTTTCACGAAAACGCCAATCTGATTTAATCAGAACCAAATTTTGCTAGTTGGGTAATAATAATTATAGAATTGATGAAAACATAAAATAATTGATGAAAACATAAAGTGTTCTTTATTGGTGATTATAATACAATAAAAAATTTAACATAAAGCAACATAAACGAAAGAGCCTTTGTTACACTTTACCCAAAGTCAGGTAAAGCGTAAACCCCAGTCATCTACTTAGTTTGGTAGACGAGATCACCGACTTTGGAGATGCCAGCAGAACAGTCAACATAATCAGCATTTTCACAGCGACCAGAGGCAGCGTTGAAGGCGTAGCCCGGGTCGCAACTGAGCAGGCGACCTTCGCCACTCTGGCACGAGAAGAAGTATTGGCAGTCGTTTCCGTACCTGTAAGAAAAATAATGCTTAGAGTGTCCTAGTAAAAAAGAAAGAGAAAGAAATAAGGAGAAAGATGATGCTTAATTTCGATAATAAAATAGAATGACGCTGTACAAATCAATTTACTAAAGTGATAACAAATACGACGATGTGCATAAAATATCAGTGCTCTTTTAGAGAAGGAAAATATAATTACTTAAGATTGACTACGACAGGATTGCCGCTCTCGTCGATTTCAGCGGGAGGACACTGCAGACCGTAGAAGTCTGGAAATATAGAAGAAAACACGTTACTGAAATTCACGAAGATGTTCCTACATCTTAGATACTTTAAAATAATTCATAAGCAGTCTTTACCATTGACGTTGCAAGAAGGAACATTGTAGGGCCAGTCGCAGCTGGATGTAGCGGGGTTGAAGGCCAGACCAAGAGGGCAGGTCATGTCATAGGCGTAGCCGGCTGAGCAGATGACGTATCTGCCACACTCGTTGGCTGCTGCCTTCGGGGATGGGAAGATGCCGTACTGACGCTGGCATTCGGCTGTTGGCTTGGGTACCACTGTAGATATAAAAATAATCATTTGATTCTTCGGATCCTACGAGTGCGCCTTAGCGCGAATATGACATGAAATTTTCTGAAATAAAGACGATTTTCTTCATTCAGAATGTTTTTTATTTAAATTCTAAGAATTTGATTACTTACAAATTTGCTGCCTTCCAAGGCATGGTGCTTCGTTAGGGTAGCTGCAGGGGTAGGCAGGCCATTTTGCTGCTGGGTTGTAGTTCAGACCATCAGGGCACACTCGTTTGATGGGCTTGAAGTTCTGTAAAGACCGTACTTGTATATTTATCGTGTTTTAATTGTTTGTGGAATTTTGTTTTGTATTTTATATATTTGAACAGTTACTTACCCTGCATTCAGTGTAGGAGTCACAGAGTCCCAGATCGATGTAGGCGTTGCGGATATTCTCGCACGATGGTGTCAGGAGCACTTGCGGGAGATTGGTCAGCTGGGGCTCCAAAGCTATACAATATTTTACAAAGGTTATTAAAAATGGATACTTTACAAACGTCTTGTAACGAAAGGTAAGAATTATTTAGCTAACAAGTTCAGGTATTTTCTGCTAATATTTTTAACCAGGCGCGGAATTAAAATATTACACACATAAAATTCCAAGAGAATACGTACTCGGAACCCTCTGGGCAGCAATGTTTTGCAGACAGGGGTTTTCGGGCCACTGAGCTTGGGAATTGAAGAAATAACCCTCAGGGCATGTCCTCGTGATTGGCTGGAAGTCCTGCAAAGAAAATTCGGTAGATCCAATATAAAATTAAACCGAACAAAATAAATTCACAATCACGAGTAACCGGAAATGAATTCCAAACTTATATCTATTATAAAATATACGAAAGTTTATTTAAACACGACTAAACTCCGAGTTTAATGAAATTTGGTATCAAAATATTTTGAGCCCCAGGAAAGCACATGGGATAGTTTTCGTTATGGAAAAATAATAAATATAAAATGCATCCATACTAATATTATAAATGCGAAAGTGTGTCTGTCTTTCTGTCTGTTACCTCTTCACGCCCCAACCGCTGAACCGATTTTGCTGAAATTTGGAATGGAAATACTTCCGGGAAAGGACATAGGATACTTTTTATCCCGGAAAAATGTACGGTTCCCGCGCGATAAACGAGTTTTGGCGCAACGGAGTTGCGGGCATCATATAGTATTATTATAAAAAAATCTGTCGCGACAAAGAAATTTTGGCGTTACGAATTTAGTATACTTAGCTATATTTTTTTAGTCTATACCTTGCATTCAATGTAGTTGTAGCTGTTGCCTTCAATCGGGAGGTAAATTTTATCTTGCGGGCACTGTCCGAATTGTTGCTGCAGTGGCTGAGTAGGGTCTTGTAAAGGCTGCCCAGGTTGCTGAAGTGGCTGACCAGGTTGCTGAAGTGGCTGATCAGGTTGCTGCAGTGGCTGACCAGGTTGCTGCAGTGGCTGACCAGGTTGCTGAAGTGGCTGACCAGGTTGCTGAAGTGGCTGACCAGGTTGCTGAAGTGGCTGACTAGATTCCTGAAGTGGCTGACCAGGTTGCTGAAGTGGTTGACCAATATTCTGTTGCGGCTGAGAATATTGCCGCAATTGCTGAAATTGCTGCCCTTGACCTTTACCTAATATTAAATGTAAAAATTATTGAATGATAATTTATATTTTTACTAAAAAAGTTTTTTTTTTTTAAATAATACTCACAGGCCATCAAAGCCACAAGAACAAAAGTAAAACGATACATTTTACGGCAAAGTTATTATATTAACTATTCCCTATTTCTGTTTACTTGTGACGACCCGAAGAAAATGATAATGTTTTTCACAAATATCTGTCTTTATATAATATATTGCTTAATGATATCTTTATTGTTTCTTAATTGTCGTTTAAAGTTGCGGTTAGAAATGGTAATCAACAAGGTAATAAATAAGTGGACAAGCATTTTACACAGATATTTTAATTTCACGATACTATCAATAGCATTAAAACAATATTAACAAAACTTGTTGACCAGAGCGTATGGCTGGCAGTTTACTTTGTTCCAACTCTAGTTGTATACAGTACTTGGAGTAAGTTAAACATTTGGAACACTATAAACTGCTCTATCAAAAATAATAAACGTGGCTTTTAAGACCATATTTTGAACGTTGGAAAATATCAAGAAAGTATGGTCCAATAAAAGCAACGCCTATCTTTATTTTTCAATCGTTCTAGATTCTTCTAATCATTGGCTGACGGTGGTAGCTTCTTCGTAAGCGTTGTACGATCGTTCCGTGGGAGCATAACGGAGCTGAGCTTGTGGGTTCTGCCTGAGACGTTCGTAGTACTTCTGTTGTTCGATGACGCGTTGCTCCTCCTCTTTCCTAGACCTGGCAGCCCTCTCTTTGATGTCAGATGGGCAGGCTGATACCTCATCGGCTGCCACGCAACCCTCGATTTCCTCGTCAAAGGCGTTGTAGCCGCTGCAGGCGAGTCTGCGAGGTTTGCCTTCTACGCAGATGAAGTACTGTTGGCAGTTGCTTGGTGACCTGAAAAAGTGTGAAAAATATTTTAGTTCCTTTTTTATCTGATGTGTGAATTGTGATCATGAGTTTTGAAGTTCGAAAGTTTGACATGATATTCGAAACTCGAGTTTTAAGTTCAAGGTTAAGATCGATCGTTAAAGATTTAAGACATTACGTTAAAAAGATATACCTTCAATTAGTATAGCCTAGAACATATTGACTAGTTTTGCAAAACCTCTGGTATTTCAATATTACATAAGCAAGGTCGTCTCATCGTTGACATTTAAGTGGGTTCGGGCTGACCGGTCATTAGCTAACCTGTTCTTAGGCAACCATTTAACATATTTGATGGTGGATATGTAAAGTACAATATGAATAAGAAGAGCGTCACAAAGAATTCTTTGATGACTTGTAAAATTGATGATTCCATTTGGAGCGGCTATTTTTAATTCACTTTCAAGAGTTCGCTCATTTTTGTTTTTCGTCATAAGATTTATTTACTAATTAAGATAAATATTATTAATTAGGATTAATATTAGGTTTTTGGATTTGTTAGCATTATTTACAGAGTTTGAAATCCTTGTAATATGTACCATCAGAGAAGTTGATTCAGGCAGATGGCTGACCTACGTAATATGGTCGCTTTGTGTCAAACCCATCGGACTGATCACAATATCTAACATTGAATTGACACAATTCGACCAAATGACGTAAATCCCATCTACATATGATATCTGCCTATGAATCAACTTCTCTGTATAGTAAGAACATAATTCTCATTTTTTCTTTGACGAAAGTTTTAGAAAATCACCTGTAGAATCTGAAGCCTGTGGGTGGTCCAACATCCTTCAGCTCTGGAACTTCGGGACAACGGAAGCCCAAGTAAGCTGAAACGTTAAGAAAATCCATCAATTCCTGGAAAGATTTATTTTCTGGCTTACTAATAAATATATTTGTCACAACGGGTAATTTTAACAATAGTGCTGTATTTTGTGAAACGTTGAAATATAAACTTTAATACAAAGGTAGGCTATCAGTTTCAGTAAACTAATTACTAGTGCTTTTGAATAAAAACGAAAGGAAAAATCCGGGTGGCTAAAATTAAATGCTCAATAATGGGATCGTCGAGTTCGCACTATATATGGAAATTTTTCAAGTTTCGTATTAATATTCAATGTTAATGGCATATGATTTGACGCCCGGGTCAACGTTGAGATATTCATTTTTCATCAAACTAACAAGGGCACATGATCGGAAGATTCATATATACTTGGAATTGAGATCATAATAACCTAGTGAAGGTTGTATATTTCAAACGCAATTAAATTATGTATGAATGATCTTTAGCCTTTACTTAAAAGCCAATCGGTGATTAATATTTCAAGTTTCAACCATTAAGAGCCCGGGTTACCCTCGAAATTCTCATACACAATACGACACGTACAGTATGACAAAATAATCTTGGTATTACGTTTCGTAGCTCTCCCCAATATTGCCCGATTAGAATGTCACACGTGTGACTTTAGGGGAGGGGGCCAGGCCTCCTCATTGTTTATCTCCAAACCAACTAGCAAGAGACTAGTTATAGCCACGATTAAACTACCATGGTCTTAACCAGACCAGTAGCTTAGACCCTTTCGAAAAAAAAATATGGTATTACGTATACCAAGATTATTTTGTCATACGAAAGTATTTGACATGTTTGAGTTATTTTTCAGCTTAAAATAGTAATAGGTTCCTGAACAAAAATTAACTTCAAAATATTTAAACACTAAAAAAAATTTTTTTGTGTATATTTTTTTTTACAGAATTTACTACTAAATATTTAAACACTAAAAAATAGAGTAAAACACTAAAAAATATATAAATAAATAGTAAATTTACTACAAAATATTTAAATACTAAAAAATATTTTTTAGAGTTGAAATATTTTGTAGTAAATTTAATATTTATGTATATATTTTTTAGTGTTTTACTCTACTTTTTAGTGTTTAAATATTTAGTAGTAAATTTAGTAAAAAAAAAAATTATACACATTAAAATTTCTTTTAGTGTTTAAATATTTTGAAATTAATTTTTGTACAGGAACCTAGGTAATTACTATTTTAAGCTGAAAAATAACTCAAACATGTTAAATATTTTCGTATGAGAAAATGATTTTGGTATTACGTATGTATGAGAATTTCAAGGGTAGCCCGGGCTCTTAATTGATTCAATCAGAAGAATCAGAAAAACTGAAGGGTTCAATTTAATATTTAGTTTCTAGGGTTATGAAATAGGCTTTCACGGTCTGAAATAGAGTAATTATTTAATTATTTTTTATTTAATTTAATAATAGAAATATATTTTTTTAATTTGTTCTCTGAGGATTTAAATGAGCTACCACTTTTGACCCCTCGGTGAGCAAATTTAAAAAATGTAATCAAATCTGTAAATATCGAATGGGTATTTGACAAAATGCAAAAGGATTTGGTGCAGCAGTTACAAGAAGTCTGGATAAACACAAACCTAATCTAGGTTTGTGTTAGGGTCAATTCAGACTGCAACGTGACCCGTAGATGGATTTCTAAATTTATACAGATAACAGATTTCACAGATCTCAGTTGCATACGAGAGTCGAGACGTCTTGCAAATCTGTCAAATCCATACAAATTTAGAATCTACATGCCACGTTGCGGTCTGAATTGACCCTATAATATGTCCTCTAAAGTTAAGATTGCTGATTGTGATGTTTGATTGTTAGATTTTTAATCTCTTTAATAGACACTGCTCGCATGAAAATGGTACCACCAACAAAATCTAGTAAATAAAAAAGCGGACGGAAGCTGGCACGAGCTTGCCTTCCAACCACCTTCCAACTAACCTTCAACATCACAGTCCTTGACCTGGTCAGGCCAATCGCAACGGTATGTCTCGGAGTTGAAGGCGAGGCCCTCGGGGCAGTCGAAGTCGAAGGCGACGCCGTTGACGCAGTTCCTGAACTTGCCGCAGTGGTTGCCATCGGTGCGCTTGAAGTAACCGAACTGGTGAGGACACTCCTCCGTCGGTTGGGCTGGCTCTAGAATTGTTTGAGCTGACATAAGCGTTTAAACTTTAGAAGTTCGATTATTATAAGTACTGCATCAAGGAAATTTATTCCTAGGCAGTTGACAGACCAACTACATTTGGTCGGATCATGTCATAATTCAATGTTAATTATAATATTATTGTGATCGGTCGGCTGGGTTTGACGCGACCAAACTACGTAGGTCCCCCATCTACCTAGGAATTAACTTCTCTGATAGTACATTACATATTATTTTAGATAAAGCTTGGGAGTCAACTGGGTAATTTAAACCAACCAACGACCGCAATCGTACATATGCGTTTGACATCAGATAACAATTGTAATAATATTAAGGGTTCTAATATCAATATCATTGCATAAAACTTTACTGCATTAAGAAGCTATGTGATAAGTTTCGGATAGGCTATCTACAACTTCTCTCACAGATACTCCATAATCTATCTGTCAGATAAATTGTGGATAGCCATTCCGGCACTTATCAGGAATAATGAAACAGGCCCGTAATCTCTAGGGAATGCTCTTGCCTTGGCGATGCTCTTGCCTGTGCTACGTAGGAGTGCGAGTGCCCATGGGCGACGGTAGTTGCTTACCATCAGATGACCCGTTTGCTCGTTTGCCCCCTTATTTAATAAAAAAAAAAGAAGGAGAGTTTAAAAAAAGTTTACTCACGTAAGCTAGCTCGGCCGATACACTCGACGTCGATAGGGTACTGGCAGGGGTCGCGGTTGAAGGTGACATTGGGGTTGTACCGCAAACCGTCAGGGCAGGTCTTCTCTGTCGCTGTGCCGTTCTGGAATCGTTGATGTATTTAGCAAGTAATGTTACAGTTAGATGGTCTGGATGAAGAAAATGAAAGGTTTGCAAGAAATTGATATCTACGCTAGGTCACGTAGCATTTAAGTAATTGTATCAATGGTAGGCGACTCTGGAGAACCCAAAACTGAAAGTTTTCAGTTGCAAGATAAAGGAATGTACCGGTATAAAGGGGGCGCACTCTGTTAAACTTACATGTTAATTAAGATTTGATTCAGAAACGGATGTAATAGGCTCCCCTCCATAAAATACCGATTTTTACCCTATTTTGTATAATTTTACAGTTTTTAAGTTATTTTATAAGAAATCGTATACTTCTGTAGTTTAATTGCAACATTAAATCTATTATTATTAAATTTATGTACTGCTCTTTAAGGATGTGCATATAAGCTGCGGTTTTCCTGTATGCAACTTTAAAAAAAACTAAAAAAGAAACTAACCAGACATTCAATATATCTGTCACAGCTTCCAGGTATGGCGTATCTCTCGTTCTTCTCAATACATCTCTTGTTGGTGACCTGCTGTTGATTGGAGTCGTACTGGTCGTAGGTCCTGTAGTTGGACCGCAGTTCCTGGGGAGAGTTGGTCGCGAATTCTTCGACTGCGGGGGTCGTGTATTCTACGTATTTTTGCGCTAACGCTGTAAACATTTTATTAGTGTTAGCAATGATAATGCAATCTCCTGATTCCATCTTCTTTCATATGAGAGAGGTATGATGAAGATATAAAGAGAGTATTTGAAGCTTTCGAGCTTTTTCGTTTCTATCTGTTTGACCTCAGTAAATTCTTAATTTCTTCTTTCTAATTTTTTAAAGCTTTGTTTAAAACTGCTACTTTTCATTGTTAGTTGAAATAAAATTGTGTTAATTTTATTAGGGCCTGTTTCACCACTTCCTGATAAGTTACGAATAGGCTATCCACTAATTAACTTGGCAGATCAAGTATGAAGAATCTGTCAAAAAAGTTATGAATAGCCTATTCGGTACTTTATCAGAAAGTGGCAAAACAGGCCCTTAGTTACGAAATTTTATTTTAATACTTAAATAGCTCATAGCAGTTATTCTTTTCCTACATTTTCCTGTATTTACTATAATATTTTGTATTTGCTATCATAAGAATCACTTAGAGATCAACTACGATAACATGGCGCGCCCCTCCAAATGACTGTTTCAATGTGTGTAGTCACATCCTTCTGAAAGAGTTTGTATGTAGTAAGTATTCAACCAATCACATATTTCAGTTAATGTCACTTATTACCAAGATTTGTTGGTCAACTAATCATAACTAGCCTACCGCGCAAGACAACGCACCTCTCTACCGGATTGATTTTAACTCGTCAATATTATTATTAACTTATTCTCAGTGTAAATGTTAAGGTAAAACTTTGACATTTGTATAATTAATTATTATTTTACTTTATTGGTTTGGTATGGATTTATATATATATATATATATATACAGGGTGTAACAAAAACAAGTGATAATACTTTAGGGTGTGTACGTGTTCCCTGTAGAGAGTTCACTGTGAAAGTAGCAGAGCTGAAAGACCAAATTTTTTTTTCACTTTTGTATGGGCAAGGGCCCGAGCGTCACGAGTTTCCCCATACAAAAGTGAAAAAAAATTTTGGTCTTTCAGCGCTGCTACTTTCACTGTGAACTCTCTACAGGGAACACGTACACACCCTAAAGTATTATCACTTGTTTTTGTTACACCCTGTATATATTTAAATTGCATTACTTAAATGTTGCATGTACATTGTAGGTAACTCTATATAGAGATTTTAAATCTTTGCTAAACTTAAGATAAATTAGGACCTATTTCACCACTTCCTGATAAGGTGCCTAATAGGCTTATTTGATAGATTCTCTATACTCCATCTGTCAATTTAAGTGGATAGCCTTATCAGGAAGCGCTGAAACAGAGCCAGTCTTGTTCAAATGAATTTGGCCGTTATTTTATAACTTTTTTTCTTGGTGCAATATTATAATAAGTATTAGTGTTCGTACTATAGACCAGTGGTCCCCAACCTTTTTTTTCATGCGGGCCATAAACATGTTTTGGTCTTGGTGTCGCGGGCCGCTACAAAATTTTTTGGGGTTAAAAAAAAACATTATTCAAAATTAACGATTTAAAAGACGTGAAAAAATTTAACGACTATCACGTAGACTTTACGTTATTTTGCCGGTGGGCGTGAATTTCAAAATTGTTTAACATCACGCGGGCCACAAATAAAGTCCCGACGGGCCACATGCGGCCCGCGGGCCGCATGTGGCCACGCATCCGGGTAGGGGATAGCGGGTATAGACTATAGAATAATATTACTTACATAATAAATTATAAATCAATATCATGTATCACGGATGTGAATGACTGGGATAACTAGATTTTGGACCGGTTTTGGGTGACATTATGTTTGGTTTTTTGTTTTTTTTTTGCAATGGAATAAGTAAATCAAAATAATCTAATAGGTCTCAGGATGGTCTTAGGTGACCTCTTTGACACCATAGTTATTTTTCTTCTTTTGCAATATTAATATCATAAGCTATTGTGTTGACTGAGTGTTATTTCAAGCTTTGCTATTAAATTAGTTTTATTTCATAGAACAGATTTATAAGTTAAAATTAGTATATCGCGCAGGAACCCTACATTTTTTCCGGGATCAAAAGTATCCTAAGTACTTTCCCTGGACTCAAGGTATCTCCATCCCAAATTTCAGCAAAATCGGTTCAGTGGTTTGGGCGTGAAGAGGTAACAGACAGACAGACAAACACACTTTCGCATTTATAATATTAGTATGAATGACTTTTGTTTAGATAGTTTCAAGGTCCCCCGGCCAAGAAACTGCACGACAATATTGGTACCAGATACACACGTAAAAAAAGGAAAATAAGTTTTTTCCAATGCGTAAGAGACACGACGATTTTCGATTTTCTCTGACTTTAGTTTTAAACTACTAGCAACTACTAACAATCCATACTTAATATGATAAATGCAAAAGTGTGTCTGTCTGTCTGTTACCTCTTCCCGCCCAAAACGCTGCACCGATTTTGCTGAAATTTGGTATGGTATCTCCATAGTAATATGGTATATCTTTGCGTCCTGGAAAAGGACATAGGATACTCATTGGAAAAATGCACGGTTCCCGCGCGATTACCGAGTTTTGGCGCAACAAAGTTGCAGGCGTCATCTAGTACCTATACCAGAGGTTCCCAATCTTTTTCAGCCTACGGCGCAGTTACACGTAAAATATTTTGTCACGGCGCGGGCGGCCTACTCTATCTAGCTATTAAAAAATATGCATAAATAAATACCTTAAATGATTATAGTTAGGTTAAACAGGTAAATAATAATGAACAAATATTTAACGGATAGTGACGGATGATCGACTCACACCGCGGCGCCCCTCTTGCCTTCCGCGGCGCCCCTCTTGCCTTCCGCGGCGCACAGTTTGGGAACCCCTGACCTATACTATACAAGACGTGTAAATAGAGAATATATATGAATGGAGTAAACACATGAATCACACGCACGTGTTCAATACAACCATGTTTGTATTGAATGCCAATTACAGGATCTCAACTGACAGCTGACAGCGATGGATTAACGAGATGAACAGTATGAATTATACGGCAAATACGCGGCAATGTTGAGTTTATAAGACAACATGAGCTGTAAACAAGGCTGTCTAAAATGGCTACACTCAAAATAGTTTGAACGAAATATCCTTGGAGAATCCTTGACCAAATCTTAATCTTTGCAAAACGACCAAAACTAAAGACACAAAGGCCCCTAGTTTAGGCCCATGGACACTCGCAGCATCAGAAGAGCTGCAGGTGCGTTGCCGGCCTTTTAAGGGGTAATAGGGGAGGGTAGGGAAGGAAATAGGGAAGGGTAGGGAAGGGAAAAGGGTAGGGGATTGGGCCTCCGGCAAACTCACTCACTCGGCGAAACACAGCGCAAGCGCTGTTTCACGCCGGTTTTCTGTGAGGACGTGGTATTTCTCCGGTCGAGCCGGCCCATTCGTGCCGAAGCATGGCTCTCCCACGTCAAAATATAGTATAGATAGTTTTATTCGAAGATGAGAATTAAAGAAAGCAGCAATCGTTTATAAAGATAGGAAATTAAGGACCAAAGAGTGTACTTAGGGATCAACTACGATAACATGGCGCGCCCCTCCAAAATTCAAAACGTTTGAAGTGCGTTGTCTTGCGCGGTCGGCTAGTTATGATTAGTTGACCAACAAATCTTGGTAATAAGTGACATTAACAGAAATATTACGTCTACTGTGTTTGGTTGAATACATACTACATACAAATTATTTCATAAGGATGTGACTACACACAATGAAACAGTCATTTGGAGGGGCGCGCCATGTTATCGTAGTTTATCTCTGCATAAACTACTGTAAAGCTTTGACCAAACCTGCGCGACCAAAGCGACTGCGATACGAACACTGCGGTAGACGCTCCCGGGAGGTGTGCCAAAATGTTTTCGTTTTCGCTTCGTTATAGAAGCGTTCGTTAATATAACGTTGACGTTCGACTCGTTTTATTTCGATTGATTATGTCAATTCCATACATTTTCTATAACGAAGCGAAAACGAAAAAGTTTCGGTTAAATGGCCAGCTTCGCAGTCGCATTTGGTCTCGCAGGTTTGGCCAAAGCTTTATGGTCTTAAAACTTTTAACGTTTTCCGAGTTATTTGAAATTATAATCAGTTCTATTGGTTCGTAGAATTCAAATTTCGAAAAGCTCCAGCCTTGGAGTTTCGCAGCTGACAAAATATTACAATATTACAATAGTATTGTATGAATTGAGCAACTTATTACCATTTGTCACAATATGTGTTTGCAGATGACGACCTAACTTTTGGTATTTGCTAAGTTATTGCTTGTTCTTTGTAATAGTATGAGGTCACAGGCTGACACGGATTAAAAATTAAAATAAGATAAAGTAAGACACTGAGTTGGGTAGGCACGGTACTTGGATAACTCGCAATCGCTAGTATTGGTTCGATTCCCGCGTTGGAAACGTGTTAATTCCAAGTTTGTTTAGGACAATGCAGGCTGATCACCGGATTGTCTGACAAGTAAGATGATCCATGCGTCGGATGAGCATGTAAAAAGTCGGCCCTGCGCATCTCTCGCCAGTCGTGTCGGTCATCCGTCCCAGTGGGTTATGAGAGTAAAGGAATAGAGAGTGCTCTTGTGTACTGCGCACATACTTGGGCACTATGAAATTACTCCTGCGTAACTGGCCTTCAATGAAACCGACTACCCTTATTGAAATCGGCGTTGGAGTTATTATTATTCACATATTCGCCAATAATTTTGATAATGAGCATTAAAATATATCTCAAGCAAATAGTATATACGTACTCTATTTAAAACTTAAATCTATGTAATTTTGGTAATTTGTTCCACTTGCATTTGATATCTACGTCATACTTGCAAGTCAGAAATCGATAATGTATGGGATTTGATAAAACGCGTCGCAGTTAGGACCCGTCCGCACTGAGAATGCGTTGCGCTATTTATTTTATTCTCGCTGTTTTCCCATCGGCTGTGCGCTAAGCGGATACCCTTAAAAGATTCAATATAATATGTATTTACAGAATTGCGAAAAAAAATCCACGCGGTTATACTAGAATTATCCTAGAATGTTCTAGATTGTAAGCACAAAAAGTTCACTCAAATAGCTTTGGGCAAAACAAAGGCGTAAACTTGATGAACTTGATATTTTGTTTGAATCCATGCTCTTCATTTCCTTGTTTCTGAGAACAATTATGCGAATCTCTTTTTAATTATAAACTTCAATTTGTTCAATTTAAACTAAAATTAATATTAGACTAGAGTAACTTAATTCAAAATAAGGCTACTAATGTTTTCACTTCAACATAAGTAATATAACTTAGTTTATTGGACTTGGCGGAGTCTAAAATTCCATATTTGGAATGGTCACTCCAAAAATTTTTACCATCGTAGTCTATAGCATCAAAAAAAAAAGACGGATTGCACTCCGGGAGTGCCGGCAGAAGTGAAAACTTGACTATTAACGTTGTGCATTATTTTTTTAACCCATTTTTTATGAAAATTGATTTAAAAAAAAATAAAAAACGATCGTTTTAATTAATTAATCGAAACCCTTACAATCGATTAAAAAATATCGACAATCGAAAAAAAAAGCTACTGTCAGACAGACTGTCAGACACTTCTCGCGACAGTTGTCTTGTAGGTGGAAACGCGGCCTTAATCAGCGCGTCTGCTAAAGAACTCATTTCCCTGACTGTACATTTCTGCTAAGCACAATTTTCCCCGACTGTACATTTCTGCTAAACAACTCATTTCCCCGACTGTACATTTCTGCTTAGCACACTTTTCCCCGAATGCACATTTCTGCTAAACAACTCATTTCCCCGACTGTACATTTCTGCTAAACAACTGATTTCCCCGACTGTACATTTCTGCTAAACAACTCATTTCCTCGACTTTACATTTCTGCTAAACAACTCATTTCCCCGACTGTACATTTCTGCTAAACAACTCATTTCCCCGACTGTACATTTCTGCTAAACAACTCATTTCCTCGACTGTACATTTCTGCTAAGCACAATTTTCCCTGACTGTACATTTCTGGTAAACAACTCATTTCCCCGACTGTACATTTCTGCTAAACAACTCATTTCCTCGACTGTACATTTCTCCTTAGCACAATTTTCCCCGACTGTACATTTCTGCTAAACAACTCATTTCTCCGACTGTACATTTCGTTCGAGTTCAAGTTCGAGTTCGACACAAAACACTACTCTCCAACCGTCTTACGCTTTTTCTATGGTTTTTCAATCAACACGAAAATCTGACGCGATTTTCACAGTTTTTACCCATCCCACAAAAGTGCTCAACGCCGCTAAAGAAGTTTTCACTTCAAAAATAACAATTCCATAGAATTTGAAATAAATTCGAATTTTGAATATTATTTTACTTTTAAATTCCCGCATCACTGGTACAGTTTGGTAGTAGGTAATTACTGGCCGGGCACACAATATTTCAGGTGTCACTTACCAGTGGCGCATAAGCACGCCAGTATGAGGAACTTCATGATGGTACAACACGCTCGCGCGAGGCTGGCACTACCAATGACTGCTGGACCTTGGGGGCAGCCAGTTGCGAAACCCTGTCTCATCAGGACACGACGTCACCGCGTTCGCAATTCCGCCGAAAACCTGACTTCTAGGACATGGGATTGGCCAACTTTCGTGGTTTATTTTTTTACATCTTCTTTCAATGATTTGCTGTATTTTTTTGTACTTGCGTAGATACTTACCAATTAATTTTAAGGAAAATAACTAATTGATTGGTTGATATATCAACTGAATGTAATATATTAGTGAAATTTGAGTGAAATAATAATTATTGTAATATTTGTTGTAAGTACTTAACATTAGTGAACCGTTTACATATAAGTACATACTTAGGCCGTGCTCAAACCAAACTGACTACCAAGTGTCACTCTGTGTGAGCCACCGAATGGAAAATATACAATAAACTGCGTACCTAACTTTCGATACGTTACGTAGTTTATTTTGCAAAATAAGTGGTTTGTGCGTGAAGAGGTAACAGACAGACAGGCACACTTTCGCATTTATAATATTAGTAAGGATGATAAAGTAGGCTGGGTAATGATAAACAAAGGGTTTAGTTGGAGCTTTTAGTTTTTAGGTATCTAAAGTTTTTGCAAACTAAAACGCAATGTTATGCCGAAACGTTCATCGCTTAGGTAGTCACTTGACCTAGAGGTCATGGGTTCAATTCTCAAAGTTATATAACGTTAGCCAATTTACAAAGGCACATATTTGATATTGTCAACAGCTTATAAGGGCTGGTTTACACGTATTAAGTTAATAAGTAGTTAACTAAATTTTAAGTTGTTAATTGCATGTAAACACAAAATTTAGTAGCAAGTAGCAAGTTAAAATTTAGTAAGTACTAAATTAGATGACAATTAGAATTTAGTTACTTACTACTTATCTACTTAAGGCGCTATATTGAAAAAACTGTCCTTTTTGACGTAGGTAATACTATAGGACCCTCAGAAATGTTACAAATCTGGTAATGAGATATACATATCTTCATAGCCTTATCTAGGTTTGAGAAGAACTAAAAACACGATTAATGTATTTTGCCTCGATACATTTAATTTTCGAAATGACCTCTTAAAAATACGAAATTTGAAGATTATTTTTAAACGAAAATAGATGTATTGTAGGAAATTAGTCTAATTAATAGACATCTTTGCAACTCAAAATCGTATAGAAGCATTTTGGTTAAATGCTCCTAGTTATTTTTTAAATGATTATAATTACGTTTTTTCGCATGTTTTCCGAGCGAGCCGATAGCTTTTAGCCGCAGCGTATTCACGACTTTATAGTCATACAAATTAAGTATAAAATTGCCCTTGCGGTAAAATTACTTTCGATATAGCGCCTTAATACATGTAAACCAGCCAGAGGGTCACTGCACATGGGCCACCGGCCACAACCACAAAACGTTGTATATCCTAAATTTTCACACATTTTTATGGATTTGCCGCTCACGTTTGGCGCCGCGCCGGTAGCCGATTCAAACGATGTATTTATTGAAATGTGAAAACATTTTGTTTTGCTATGTCTAATAATAATTTTTAATTTTTAAAAAATCGGCCAAAAAAGGTTTTTAATTTTTATTTATTCGCCGTACTCCTGCAGTGTTTGGGCATAACGTGTTTGATCATTCACGTCTCGCATTGCTTTCGTTAAATGAAAGGAGATAATGTTTTTAATGTAATTTTCTATAAAAAGCTACGCCTTAAATCTTAATAGATAGTAAAAAGCATAATAAATAAATTTAGTATAATAATAATAATAATAATATCATGGACGCTTCACACCACGTCAATCTGGCCCCGTGCTAAATACCTGAACTCTGAAGGACTTGTGTTACTGGTACCAGACAACGAAAATATATTATTGTTATTTATAGCATATTAAAAAATAACAATATTATTATGCTAAATTTTAAGCAACGGATTTCCGCAGTCATATTTAAAGAAATGAATCACACTAAAATATTTTTTTCTGCTACTAATTAAACTCTGCCAATATTTTTTATACTTCATATTTTAAGTGGGTAGGTAAATCCAAGTAAGGGACATGCAAGGCACGTACGAACAGAACATCCTTATCTGCTACGAATCAACGTCTTTGAAAATAAGTCTCGCATAAGCAGGGTTGGAACTCCGCGCCGTTCGGTGATTATTTACACCAGGTAGATTTATAAGGCCTACTTCCGCCACTTTGGGTTACGTTAAACGTGGATTAATGATCATTTATCATGTTATCTCCTTTAAAAACAGGAGCGCGAGAAAGGTAACCCATCGCGTGGTTTACTTTTACATCAAGTCCCAAGCAGCCCCCGGCGGCCGCATAAAAATTGATTATCTATTGTGTCTGTGATTCCCACCATCGAAGCTTTAAGCATGTTAAAAATATTTTACCGAATCAAGATATTCCGTAACGAAAATAAACCTATCACCCTGCACTTGGCGTTACCGTGCGTCGTCGGACGTCGTTTCAGTTCGGCAGACTTCTGGAGGTTTGTGTGCGTGCGATAGCTTTGCTGCGGAAGTCCCCGAGTGCCACACGTTTTTTTTCTACGAAAACCTTCAAGCTTTTCCTTTCTTATAAAATAATATGCGATATAGTAAAATATTCGTCTATTTCAGGCATTTAGCAATAATGCGGGGCACGTACCACCGTCTTCCTTATCTCGCGCTCATCAGTATGCTGCGCGCACACTAACGCAGTTTGGGATTTCGCGTCTGCTCACGTGGCTCCAGTTTTACTGTTATTAAATTTGCATCGCGTTTAAGAAACACTGGGTTGGGCTTGCTTTAATTTGGTTTAAGGACTCAAAGGATCTACGTTTTTTTATTAGGTGCAAATGTTTTGGTGATTGTCTATTTTTCGAGTATTTTTTATTGTCTCCACTCCATGAGACCGAACTCCGAAATTATGTATTTCCGGGACAGTGCTGTATAATTATAATAAGAATACTATTTCTATAATATCTATTTATATATATCTCTCTTCTTTGTACTAGTGTTAAATTTAATCAACATCTACAAATCATTTCTTTAGGAGTCCGTACCTACTACAAACAAAATATCAATATTGCAATTAGTACCATTTTCACAGCTTTGGGTTTTATATCTTGTTGACATTTCTCTCAGTCTTTGTATTTATCAGACATCAACCCAGGGTCATTATGTGCAAGTCGGCCAAGGGTAGTTCATAGGTGTAATAAAAACAATAAATTCCTTGAAAATCATTTATTCATTACAAGTCGCCTGTAAAACGTATGAAAATTTCCCGAATACAAGGTAAAATTCTTAGAGGCCTACTTACAGCTAGTACCGATAAATACATTTTCGTATATGATCACATTGAGATTTATATCGCTTATATCTAAGAGGCACTTGCCCGCTAGTGAAAACTCACCACATGCATTAACCAGAACCCAAAACCCACAATTATCCTATGACTTAAGAAAAGTACAGTGGAATATACAGAAACGGGAAACCATATTTACGTAGCGTATTCAGGGGTCTGCTATCTCTTTCTGTTATGTTACGTTTTCAATATGCGAGACAAAGATAAGCAGATCTTGTGTTCTTCGCTGCGTTAATATTTTTAAAAGTAAGTAGAATCACCAGTCACCAGTCTAGACGCATTTCG
This sequence comes from Lysandra bellargus, assembly GCA_905333045.1. NCBI lineage: Eukaryota > Metazoa > Arthropoda > Insecta > Lepidoptera > Lycaenidae > Lysandra > Lysandra bellargus. The sequence goes on from HG995333.1 coordinate 4,263,921, forward strand.
CATCGTTGTCCGTTTGATCTAAATCTTAAAATAAAAATCAAAATCTAAGCCAATCGGACTAAAAGCCTACCAAGGTAATGGCTTAAAATATGCCAAAAACTATTCATAATATTTAATGAATAATTAACATTAGCAAGCGTTGGTGTAATTGGCTTATAACTTTTGTATTGGATTTTAAAGTTCTAGAATATTTATTGTTCAATTCCATTTTGTTCTTTTAGTGCTGTTGTTCTTCCAGTGACTTATGCAAAAAAAAAATGGTTGTTCTACTATAGTGACTTTGTTGAAAATTGAAATAACACTAAAATCAAATACTGCGAAGGATGTCGCCCGAGTGGACTAAACTAATATTGAAATAAAGATCTAATTTAAACTTACACTAATCAATTGACTAAGCTTTGCTTAACATTAAAATTAAATCTACATCATTATAATGTAAAAAGTATAAAATTTTCGATGAAAGTCAAAATATTTAAAATATTTGTCCGGAGCGACACAACCTAATATTATTTTTTGTTGTTCGTAGTTTTTTTAAAGTAAGTAAGTAATATTTATTTAGACAGACTAAGAGAAAATATGAACAGCAAAACGAAAGCAATATAAACATTACTTAACATACAGTTTATAGCTAAATATTAAAGATTAACTAATAATTAAAAATAAGCGGACGTGGTGAGTTTAACACTATCATGTATCACTTAGTTTAACATACATTAGTCAATACTAAAATAAGCGATTTCGAGTAATAAATTTTAAAAATTTACATTCTCTCCTAAGCTATAATTAGGCAATATAAATAAATGATTAAGTAGTTGGATATATGTTTATCAGGAATAGAATACCTTCCTATATAAAATGTCGTCAATGTAGTTATGTGCAAGTTTTTGTTTCCATACAATATATAACCCGGTAAAATATAGTTTTTAGCGCCAATAAAAGTTTCATGTATAAAACTGAAGTAAATACAATAAGCTGCTCCTTTTCAAGTTCGGGTTATAAAACCAACTGTGTTACAAAAGATTTTTCCAAAAATTCCGGACGGAGTGATATTAAAAAATATGCACATAACTACATAGCCAGCATTTGTGTAGTTAGTAAGTATATTTTGGTTTGAACCAGTACAATTCTACAAGCATTAAAAGACTGTAAGTAATTTGAAGGTAGGAACTTAAATTCTGATAAAACTTAAATACAAGCTCATAGGTACATCTAGTGGAGTAAATCAGATTGTTTCGTAAAGAAATACTTAAATGTTCGAGTCAAGTATATCCTTTACTCATTGTGACAAAAGTAAAATATTTACAACATCAAAACTTAACATAAACTAAGGTCTAGAAAATAAAATATTTAACAATAAGGCGTCTAATAGAACTAATAAACAAAGACATGCTAGGAGTGGAATAGAAGAAAGGATATTCCTAGAAAGAATGAGATAGCACTTTGGCTGTTTTGTCTCATTCGCACCAAGAGCTTTTCACTCTAGTAGTCTTATGGTTCACGATTAGATTTCTACCTCCTAATTTGAGGACGAGTAAGATTTGATCTCACAATGTACTGATTACACCGACGTCGTAAAGTGGCGAGACAGTACTCTCGGTCAAGTTTATTATGCTCGGCCGAGGGCACTGTATGTGTAACCAGGCCCTAAAGGTCAGCAAGTACAAAATTTTGTTCAGATTTAGTCTTTTATAATATAGAAAATCTCCTGTACATTTTAGGCACTCGAGCGTTGGAGTCTGACACGGATTCGATTCGCTGATATTGTCTAAATTAATTAATAAATTAAATAGTAAACGATATGATATGTTTTGTTTAGACACTTGTAAATACATACAAAAGAAAGGCGGTTCGTTGCACCCTGATTACGCCGCCAAAATTCTGTCCTGATTCCATCAACGAAATAGAAATCGGCAAATTTCCTATGCGGCCTGCAACATAGCTTGAAGTTCGTTTCTCTCATTCTCCCCTCACTAGTGCGACAGAGATAGCACGCTTTCCTACTTCAAGCTATGCTAAATTAAGTTCTAGATCACAGTGCGCAACCATTCCTTGTACCGAACAGTGTCTTGAGTTGGGGCATGATGACGTTTTTGACGAACAAAGACTGCTTTCCCGCGATGGCGTCTCTCTTCGCGTTCTTGACGAAGTGCTTGATGCCAGGCTTGTGGATGAGGAAGGCGTTGTTCAGGATCATAAAGTCGTAGTCCTTGACACACAGGATGTAGCCCTGGAAAAGAGAGATCAGTCAATAAAGCAGCCATGACATGTCAGACGACAAGGAAGTATAGTTAAGAGCCCGGGTAACCCTCGAAATTCTCATACATACGTAATACCAAAATCATTTTGTCATACGAAAATATTTAACATGTTTGAGTTATTTTTCAGCTTAAAATAGTAATTACCTAGGTTCCTGAACAAAAATTAACTTCAAAATATTCAAACACTAAAAAAAAATTTTTTGTGTATAAATTTTTTTTACTAAATTTACTACTAAATATTTAAACACTAAAAAATAGAGTAAAACACTAAAAAAATTATAAATAATTAGTAAATTTACTACAAAATATTTTAATACTAAAAATATTTTTTGGAGTTGAAATATTTTGTAGTATATTTACTATTTTTTTATATATTTTTTAGTGTTTTACTCTATTTTTTAGTGTTTAAATATTTAGTAGTAAATTTAGTAAAAAAAAAATTTACACAAAAAAAATTTTTTTAGTGTTTAAATATTTTGAAGTTAATTTTTGTTCAGGAACCTAGGTAATTACTATTGTATGCTGAAAAATAAATCAAACATGTTAAATATTTTCGTATGACAAAATGATTTTGGTATTACGTATGTATGAGAATTTCGAGGGTTACCCGGGCTCTTAATCAGGGTAAGTTCTGATGCAGGGTAAGTCCGGATAATTTAAGCTAACGCTAAAATAAACTACAGTTACGGTACGGTACCTACTACAGTTTGCAGTGCAGTATAGCGTATATGCCCGTAGCGCCAGGCAAAAGAAAACACTGACAAAATTAGTGATAAGTTGAACTATTCGGACTTACCCTGTGTCCGAACTTACCCTGATTAACTATATATTATCGCGAACACGGCTACCTAAATTCTAGTTTAATAAGCAGAATACGATATTATAGTGCAAGTGCAGTAGACAAAATGGGTGACAAAAACAACAAAAATGTAGAGCGCGAAATTTTACGTACAAAAATGAGGGACAATAATAATTCATTATTTAAACTTCGTTAATTATTATCAAATCAACTAGGTACTATTATTAATTTATCTCAGCTTGATTAAATATTATTGAATACATAAGTGAGGGCCTAATGTGAATATTTTAAATTGAAGAAAATAGTGAAGACAATAATGAAGAAAGAAATATACTTGTATAGTTTGTATCGTACTTGAATAAGATGGCGCAGGTCATTTACTAGATTGAACGGGAAGAAATATAAACGAGTATGAGCTTGTTATATTATTTGAAAAACCAACAATTTACTAGCAATATGCAGTTAAAAACCTTAATGATTGTATTTTATATATTTTATGAAAACGCGACGTTTTGATGGCTTCAATTTTAGCTTTACGGCGCGCAGTTCTTAACGAATCCCATAAAAATGAGGAGATTTTATGATCTTTAATGTCTATGGCCTGCACTGGTTTATGTTATCCTGTTAATCTTACCGTCTTTCGCAATCAATAGCCAACTAATGAACTTCAGGTAATTAAAATGAATGAAAAATATAAAAAAAATATTTTATATTATATATAAAAGCAGTGACGGATTAACCCTTAATCAAATTAAGCAATTGCCTAGGGCATCACGTCTGAGGGGGCACCAGAAGAAGGACAAAAAACATCCGTCCTTAGGGCATCACGTCTTACTCTCACGTTACCAAAAAGCACATCAAAAAAAGTTTCTAGGAAAAAACTAATGTTATATATTATGTGGTAAAAGTTTAAAGACCGATTCTAGTTGACATACGGATGGGGGGGGAGTTACACAGGCATGCATTGTTTAGGGCATCAAGTAGTCTTAATCCGTCACTGTATAAAAGGGGATATATCTTAATTCTTAAGCATTGATTGAAAATTGGAAACTCATTAATTAAAGTTATAACTCATGCCAATTCAAAAATTCTGGCCGTTCGCTTTAAGATATCACTTAATACTATTTAATTCTACTTCCATCTTCTAATATTTTGTTAAAAATATTGCTATTCTTTAATAAGTCTTTATAGCTATCCCAGGTTTATATTTTTGCTCATTGCTTTTCATTTCAAGGACCATTTAACTAATATATTACTTAATTAATTTAGTTACTTTAAAATTTTTGACAGCGATGATGTTACGAGTAGAAATAAAGACTGTATGAAATTTCACTTAACTCATTGCTGGGTAATGCGTAATATCTATACTTAACTTCGTCGTAAGGCCTTTCGTCTGTCTGTAGTATTTACCTGTGTCATTTTGTCCTTTTTGCCCTCCCAGCTAAGTCGCTCGTCGTAGTAGGGATCTTGATGTGTACCGATGAAGATGGGCTCCCAATGCACGAACTTCCCACGACGCTTGCCCACGTGGAAAACGTCCATTTCTGTAACAGTTTACAGGAAAATTATTAAAAAAAAAACAGTAAACCTCAACCGTTTTAACTTTAAACGGCCCATTCACTATCCTGCATTGCAGGCCTGCTGCAGTCCGCCGTGCAGGCCTGCAACACCATTTACTATCCTGCATAAGCCGGCGGACTGCACGCAGGATAGTGAATGGTGTTGCAGGCCTGTGCGGCGGACTGCAGCAGGCCTGCAATGCAGGATAGTGAACTGTGAATGGGCCCTTTTAGGTCAGAAAGAGTTGAAAGAAGAGGGTGGAAATCCGAAACGATCCGTCGTAAATGAACCGGTATGAACAGAGCCCGTAGAAGCGAACGTCAACTTCATATTAACGAACGCTAAATTGTCAATTCCATACATTTAGACCGGCGATTCTATAAAGAAGCTATAAAGAAATGGTCGTGGCTAAAGGGTCTGGTTTTTAAAAAAGAAAATATTTCAAACTCTGATCGACTCGAAACGATCTTAGATCGCATGAATAGTATAGATTACAATTTAATAAATAATAGATAGTATTAAGTATAACAATTATACATAATATATTTTATTATATATAGGTGTTAAACATGAATCAGATGATAAATCAATGTCCTTAGCAAAATTAGCCTGCTTACCAAGGTAGCTTAAAGGTTTTTCAATTTTCCCTATTACATTTTAAACAAGGAAGATAACTTTGATGAACACGTATAATTATTCAAAGATTTATTAACACGTAAATAACCTAATAGAATTATTAAGCTAATGATATTTAAAACTAATCAAAGAATGACATTTTGTTTCTATGATTTATTTAATTAATTTGATTTGTTTAAACTACAAATGCAAATTAGTTGATTGACAATTTTATCTCAGCAGGAAGCTTATCTATGGTAATGGATAAATAAAAATGTTTTGGCAAAACAAAAACGCTAGTTAATAGACTAACTCTGGTCAGCTCTAGTGACAAGTCATATAAATTATAATATCCAAAACTCGTGGAATAGCGAACTGGAATGAAGTTATTTTTCCGTTTTACAAAATCACTCATGTTGATTTCTCACTGACACAGAGAAATTGCAGATTGCAATAAAGCGTTATGATATCATAACAAACACAAACACAAAAACAACAGGCACACACGAACAAAACAAAGTAACAAGTAAACAGTGCTTATGTCGAAACAGCTGACTAAGAAAGTTCTAGATTTCGCAAATTAGCTGTCTGAGCTGTCCCGGTCGATGACCCATAACGCAATTAGAATGCCCCATACGAGGTGTAAATAGCCTACAAGTCCACAACAGATTAATGGCGATAATGCACAGTGAGGACTGAGGACGTTAACTGCTTATTGGTTTACTGCTGAGTAAAATTTTATATTATGAACAACTAACATAATATTACACTCCACAGCTATGATCTCTAAATCTCCAAAAAATGGTTACAGAATTTTGTGGAATAAAAGAAACATTCGAGCGTAAGTAGAATAATAAAAGGATCTTGAAAATATTTTAAATATTGTTAACAACAAGAATATGATACAGGACGTTAAACTTAAATGCTGATTTGTTCTAAAAATGAATCGTCAACAACAACAATATTACTTAATTATAATATAACCACAGTTTTGGAAATCAAACCCGCTCAACACAGACAAAATTTAGGCGTAGTGAAATTTGTTTTTTTCTTACAATTCCTAACTATCGAATGCAATTTGAACAAGGCTCTCGATCGTTAGCACAGCCCTGACTCAGGGATGTCAAACTATTTCGTTTAAAGGATGAAATACTACTGAAATAACCAAATCTGTCACAAAGTATGATAATTTTAGTAGCTGTTACAATAACCTTTAACATTTTCCTGGTACTAATTATTATATTCGTAGATGCTAATTAGTACTTAATTAAAATAATCATAGAGAAATATCTAGTAGTAAATAATAATTGATACTAAACCGCTAATTGTAATAATGCTTTACCAATATTGGTTTATTTAATGATGCAAAGATGATTTTGTAACTGATGAAATTGAAAAAATCTCGTTATTATGTCAAGGACAGATCAAACGGGTATGTAAATAGTATTCTAATTTATTTTGTATCACTGAGGAAGAATTTGACCTTAAACTATATTATCGCAGATGATACACATCCTGCATCTAATAATAGCGAACCTACAAGTCCATTGATGATATAAATTGCTTCTTATAGGGCTGTCCTTACATTTATTTCTAGTTTCTACATCTAAATATATAAAAGTCAAAGGTGACTGACTGACATGGTGATCTATCAACGCATAGCCCAAACCACTGGACGGATCGGGCTGAAATTTGGCATGCAGGTAGATTTTATGACGTAGGCACCCGTTAAAATAGGGGATGAAAGTTTGTATATATAATAATACTTAGATAAATTAAAAATAACTAGATGACCCGTTCAACTTCGTATAACTTCTCTCCTAAACACTAATATTCCCTGGACTTCCATGAATATTTCAAGACTAAAATTAGCCAAATCGGTTTACCCGTTCTCAAATTAGACTCTCGAGTCTCGAGACTAAAAAAATTTAAATTCGTTTCTATTTATAAATATGTATAGATACTAATTATTTTCTTACCAATAAACATAATATTCTATCTAGTATAGTATATTTACTATACTATTATTATCCTGACAAAAGGAAAGGATGAAGAAATACAGCCCCAGCTTAACTGCTCGTCATAGGAAGACAGTAAATGTCAGTAAATCATGGCGTACATAAAATGGATAATGATTTTCTGTAATTGGTAAGCATGTAGACGCGGCTTATGCGTTAGTCAAAATATAATCCCCGATCCAAAGTGAAAAGTGTAGACAAGGCTTTACGCGTTGGCTACGAATAATAAGATCTATGCGTTGGTAAATTTATTTTTTAACCCCCGACCAAAAGTGTCCCTGCTTGTGCGTTGATCTGTTGTCAGTTTTTTTAACCTCTTAAGAAGTGCAGATCATGGAGCTATTATAGAGGTGTAGATTTATGAATTAAGTTCAATATATTTTTTAATCCCCAACTGAAATAAGAGGGGTGTTTTTTTTGTCTGTTTGTCAGACAATGTTTATGTGCAATCCAAATACGGGTGGATCAATTTTGATCTAACTTAGTTTGAAAACTGACATGATTGACAGTGTTCCTAGCAATTGACCATCATCATCACCCCGCTCAGTGCTGGATTTGGGTTTATCTATTACATGAAAGGTTGTAAGCAACCTTCGGTGATTTGATCTGTTCCAAATTTTGCATTCTAATACCTTACAAAGTATTAGAGTTTCGGATGGAATATGTTTTTAAATTTCTTGATATTTTTTTATTTATCAGTGGTTCTGACTTTAAAAGATTTTGCCATTTTGCCGCAAAAACTTTGAAACTTACTCGAGCTGCAGCTTGTTTCGGAGATGGTTCCATTACGTGTACAGATAAGATTAGCTTAGGATTAACGTGCAGTGAGGCAGATAAGATCTAGTCATCTATAAATTACAGCAATTAGGAGGCTTAAATCTTTGCCGAGACAGATCACTCGAGTCCTTAAGTTTAGATAATATTACTAGTAACTACTCTTATTAACAACGTATTTACTTCCTTATCCATACTAATATTACAAATGCCTAAGTCTTTCTGTTACATCTTCACGTCCAAATTACTGTTGTAGCGATTTCGCTGGGTATAGAGATATTTTGAGTCCCGGGAAAGGACATAGCTGATACTTTTTAACCGACTTCCAAATAGGAGGAGGTTATAATAAATGTTCGGCTGTGGATTTTTTGTATGTTCAACGATTACTCCGCCGTTTTTATTTCGGAAAAATGAACGGGTCCCGTGCAATAATCGAATTTTGGTGCAACAGAGTTGTGGGCCTCTCAAGTACGTAATAGATCATCATTAATTTATGCAATGTTATTATATAATGTTTTGCCCCTGTCTATCGAGATACTTCTGTAATTTATCAGACAATGACAATACCAACTGTATTAAGGCATCAATAAAATTCTGAGCCACTAGCCAAGACTTTTACTTTATCGCTTCTTTATAGAATCGCCTATCAAAATGTAGGTATGGAATTGACATTACACGAGTCGAACGTCAACTTCATATTATCGAACGCTTATGTCAATTCCATATATTTTCATCGGCGATTCTATAATGAAGCGGTAAAGAAAACTTGTTGGCTAAAGGGCCTGATTCTTTTTTGTACCTATTTAGTTCTGTTACGTGATACGTCAGTATGCTTATATAGACTTAAGTCTTGAACAACTCTCACACTTACCCGTTATGCAGGAAGTGCGAACTATTCTCAAAGTTGTAAATTTTACGCTGTCGTAAATATAGTCTTTATTAACTAGTTTAATATTATTTTATAATATCATAGCTGCTTTGAAGAAACTAAGACATTTTGCTAACTATCTTTTCTTATAACTTTATCAGGCAAGATACTAAGTTGTTTTAGAAGGTGGTAATAAAATCGCTGCACCGGTGAAAAGGGTTCAAACTATGATTTGATGATAATCCAGAGTATTCTAAATCTTGCGGCTTTTACAAATAAACGAATTTATTCATGGTATACTTAATAATTTCTTGTTCTACTGAGTTGCTAATTATTCTTATAGGTTTGCTATCTTTGCCATGTGACCTTTAATTTTTCTGGCATGTAGCCATATACAAGCTGACTTTGTAAACTTTTTCGCAGTGAGAATATTTTAGTTATTATACCACTCGTGACTAAATAGTCATTACGCAAATTAATATACATACGATTGGTCTCAGCTGCGTTCATCCATTGCTGGCCCTGCGGTATGTTGTGGCAGTTGGGGCAGACGAACTTGTGGAATGGTATGGCGGTTTTGTTGGCTAACATCGACCGGAGCTCGGTCTTCGTCGATGGTACCTGGAAAATATTTGGCACTGTTTTAGGAACTCGAAGTATGCTGTGACTTAGTCGATTAAACCCAGTAACTGGCTACAGTCCAGTGGTTAAGTTGAATCCCTTCCTTATGAAAAAAAAAAAAAAAAACTTTAGAGATGTTTACATTTCGAGGGTTTTTGACTTAAGTTTCATCTAATACTGCCACTTTTGATGGATACTTATTATTAGTGATTTAAGATCGCTGTTTTATTAGTTAGCACATTAGTTAGACAAAGCACATTTTACTTTATAGCCTTTGTATCAGTGTTTCCTCATAATATTTACGGTTTGACCTATAATTCAATTAAATTATAAGAATGCATTGCTAAAGTTCAAGCAACTACCGTTGGATTTTAATTGTTATATAAGACAGTCGTGTGAATTTTCGTTATCTATATCTTTAAGGTTTATTACTGAGAGGTAAGTAAGCATAGTTCATTCATTGCAAATCAAAATGAAACTAGTTTCTTTGATCAAAACCGTTGTTGAAATTAGTCATATTTTATTAAATGGAAATTAAGTACAAAGGCAGACTTAATGCCTTACGGCATTATCACATAATCTGATCAATTTTGAGCATCGCAGATTCAAAATTGTATAGTTGCCAGTAAAGTTATATTTATTGAGATTTTGGCAAAATCCTCCAAAAAATAAACGACACCAAAACTAGACTATAGACATAGATAGACTTCTCTATCAACGTCATTCCTGATCACTTTTGCAACCACCATCTTCCTGTAGAATCTTCCAAAGTACTCAAAGTCTTGGTCAATTCGTTACTTCCTAGTGATAGTCGGTCAACTGTACTTGAACTCCTCTCAGCCTTAACCCAACTAGATTAGTATGTGAGTGTGCAGAACGCATTGTGCGATGAGAGGGAGTCCCACGCGAGAGATTTACCCACGCCTCGTCACAATGCACGTCTGCAATCAGTAACGCTTAGCATAAATCGGCATACATTCTTTCTGATCCCTATTCGCACCGTATGGGCCTGGCTTTGGTGAAAATCTAGGGCTTTTATTGCAGATATTCTGATCAGTCGTAAACAGATTGTTTTTGTTATTCGGGACGTTGACTGGTTTTTCTTTAGAGGGAGTTTTTTAGAGTATGATAGATAGAGGTAGGTTTTAAGTATTAAATTCGATAGGAATGGAGTTACAGGAACCCCAGTCCCCACGCCTTGTTTACTTTAAGATGAACGCACATATTTTGTCAGCACTGTACGTACGTATACCTAATACCATAATTTTCACATAATTACATACAACGGATTCTAAAATGCGGCGCGTACGTACGGCGCGTGTTTGCTGATAAATGTGCGATCACCTTATGAGTTATATGCTCGTTTTCTTAAAATTAGTGCGTGGTTAGGGCTCTCTGAAAAGAATGCTCAAAACTCACCTGCACTTTAGCATCGACTTCGAATATGCTAATCGGGAAGACTCTTGGTCTAGTGGAAGTACTGAGTGGTTTCGCGTTTCTGGCTATCATGTTTAGGAACCTCGGAACTAGATTTGGACTAGGATACAGTTCTATATCTGACGGGAGGATGAAGTGGGTGACGGCGGAGTCTCGAGCTATGTTCCTCGCGACGTTGACCGGGTAGAGCAGACTCTTTGCTTTCATGTAGGTGGAGTTGGCGTTGACGATGTGAGGAGGAGGCAGGGAGCAGTTGTATGGTTGCTGGAGGAACTTCTCAGGATCTGGTATCTGGAAAGAAAAGAGTGAACGTTAGTTAGAGAGTCAATAAAAATCAGTCCAAGTAAGAAATACTTCGAATACATACTAATAAACGTGTGTCTGTGTTTATGTCTATAACCATTCACGCTTTAAACACTTCAGGCAGTTACATACTAGTTTCAAAGGAAATTAGTATGTAACTGCCTGAATAAAATATGAAATAGAGATGTAATTATTGTCATTCCAAAATGATATACAGTTTTCGCGTGTTAAACGAATTTTAACACAAAGGGTTTCAATGTTTGCTGTTTCTCTCTTGTAACGGTATCTAATTTTGGACCAACGTAAATACACCGCATGTAATTATTGCTTACATTTATTTCACAAATGAATATGACCATTACCAAGTGCGACGGTTCCGTTCGTCTGGGAATTATAATTATGATGCGTTTCCTGCACTCCACACTTGAATGTGTCGAGTGTCACGTATTCCGATTATGCAAATACACACGTGTACAGCGAAAAGGATGGATGGATGTCTGGTGCTATTTAACACCTCCATCGCGGGTATCGCAGACAAAATGGATTTTCAACTGCTATGCGGCAGCTGCCGGCTGCCGCTTGGGGATTGATGGATGGCAATAATGAACTAATAATAATTATTATGAAAAGGATTAATCAGAAAGGACAGATCAGCTAATTTTATGAAGAGAAAAGATTTGATTGTTCATTGAATTGGCTCCAAAAGTAATGTACTTATTTGAGTAACATTTGGTCAGAACAGGATAATTGCCGAAGTGGCAATAAGAGTACGATACCAGAAAAATGCGAACTCATTATTTTTAACAAAAAATTAAAACCGACTTCCAAGGTAAAAACAATATTAATAGCATCCTTATAATATGAACTAAAAAGTATTAAATAATTTTTCCTATCTAATATGTAGTGCCTTTTCCCGAATTCGGCTAAACTTCAACTATTTCTGTACTCAATCTTCATCATTTTGAAGTCGGTACCAGATATAGCTGAATCTTTATTTCTTTGACAGAAAATTTGAAACTTTTGGAACTGGCACCGACTTCAAAATTATGAAGATTGAGTACAGAAATAGTTGAAGTTTAGCCGAATTCGGGAAAAGGCACTACATATTAGATAGGAAAAATTATTTAATACTTTTTAGTTCATATTATAAGGATGCTATTAATATTGTTTTTACCTTGGAAGTCGGTTTTAATTTTTTGTTAAAAATAATAATTTCACTCTTTTTAGTTACCTAGTAGGTAAACTGTTAGTGCCAATTCAAATTGTATAAAAAATAGTTTCATATTGTCTTCACTAGATGTCACTGAGGCGCTCCTGTGTCGCGCTATCGCTTGTACGTAGAAGTTTTATATAGGTAGTTGTAACTTGTAACAGATTTTCGTTGTGTTGTTGAAAGTTTGTAAGCAACTGACGTCTGACAACTCAACAGTGAGCTTGGTGTGAGCAGTGAGCATTGAACTGACAACATAAATCATAACATTGAGTGGTAATTGATCTCGTATAATTGTTATTAAAGGTGAACGCAGATTTGGCCGCACCGCACGCACCGCAGTCGCCGCATTCGCAATTCTTCATATTATTATGAAGTTGCGAAGACTGCGGCGCGGGTAGGTAGGTATGCGAGCTTGCCTATAACTTCATATAAAGAATTCCGAATGCGGCGACTGCGGTGCGTGCGGTGCGGCCAAATCTGCGTTCACCTTAAGTTGACCTCCGTCATAGTCCGCGAATTTATAAGTGGTCGTCGGTGGTACTGCGTATATTCTACGTATCTTATTACAATTTGTTAAGACTGATATGAGTCATACGGCATACCCCAAGGCCCAAATATCAGGTAGATAGATAAATTTAAACAATACATTTAAAAAGATCTAAGTGAACACGTGAACATGTCTATTGTGATGCCACGCTGCAAAATGCTCGCAGCGTGGCATCACAATAGACATAACTACCAGTACTTCGACTGCTATGAGACTGACGAGTATTAATATCTGTCGTTTCTTTCGTGTTTCGCCAGGATAAGGCTGGCGCGCTGGCTGGTATAATTTAATTTTAAAAATAAGATTTTGAAATTGAATTCTGACAGTTTTCTTTGCATGTGCCAAAATATAAACAACTAAATTTGTAGGTTACGACCCTAGCGACGACTTTTGTCATAATACGTCAAACTTAAAAAAATTACATCAGTTCTAAGTCGGCATACTCTATCATTCTGTCTACTCTGGCGGCATGCCGCATGCCCTGACATTCCAGTTAGAACTTGAATACGATGTTTACGTACGCGTCGCCGCGGGCGCGGCGCGCGGCCTCGCCGTTGCCTCTGCGGCGCCGACCGCCGTGTATATTAAACAGCCTATAATAATTGGTGTTGTTATGTACATAATTATTATTATTGTATCCATACCTATGCCTTGTACTATTATCTATTTTGTGCCATGAGACATTGGTGACCTTAACACGACGTGGTAATGATGATGATGACGATGATGATGATGATGAATTTGAATTGCATGGTAGCATATGCTTTCTGTTCTTAAAACAACGCCGAAACTCCCAAACGTGTATCTATAAAGAGTCAGGAGTTCTCTCAGCATCTTCGAAACCATGGTATACCTTGACCCAATATTTGACTTTTTGGTAGCATATTCTTAGTACACTTCACATAAAACCAAAATCACCATATGTTTCCATATAAATTTCGAGGAGTTCCCTCGATTACTCCTGGATCCCATCATCAGGTCACCACTTTTGTGAACATGGTACCAAATTGGAGTGAAACCTAATACAACAAAACAAAAATTTCGAAAATCGCTTCACAAACGGCGGAGTAATCGTTGAACATACAAAAAGAAAAAAAAAAAAAAAAAAAAAAAAAAAAAAAAAAAAATATCCACAGCCGAACATATAACCTCCTCGTTTTTTGGAAGTCGGTTAAAAATAGCACTATTGAATCCATACTTCCATACTAATATTATAAATGCGAAAGTGTGTCTGTCTGTCTGTCTGTCTGTCTGCATGTCTGTCTGTCTGCCTATCTGCCTGCCTGTCTGTCTGTCTGTCTGTCTGTCTGTCTGTCTGTCTGTCTGTCTGTCTGTCTGTCTGTCTGTCTGTCTGTCTGTCTGTCTGTTACCTCTTCACGCTCAAACCGCTGAACCGATTTTGCTGAAATTTGGCATAGAGATACTTTGAGTCCCGGGAAAGGACATAGAAATAACTCTGTCTTTGCCCATGATGAAAATTTTATGATGACAGCGGACCTAAAGATGCTAAAATATCATATTATTAAGAAACAACAAAATGTTATATATCACATTTTAGCAAAATAAGACTACCGTGATTAGGTAGGTATGTGTGAATTCGCATGTAAAAGCTAAGTATCAGGTAGTTAGCTTTTACCTGTGAATCAATGTAAGTAATATAGCGAAACTCTCAGTGAAGAAGTGTTCATCTTCAAGTCTTTTGTCTTCAGCCAGATTTAATACCTTACAACACAAAAGAGGTTTCACGTAACTCTACTATACAGGCACTATACAGTCTATCTTAGGGATTAATGGCTTTAATGCCTGGTTTCTGTAGTTTCCTGACGAGACGAGAGATATTTAACTTAAATTTTCATCTATTTTCGTCCTGAAAATTGGCAACGTGATAGTACATAATTTGTAAATATACCTATTTTAGGCTTTTCAAACGGCTGTGTCCGAAATAGATCATATTGTTGCTTGCATTAAATTTCAAGGGTTCCTTACTCAAAGGGTAAGAACGAGATGTTCCTCTCTCTGTCTGTCTGTCTCCAGACAAAACTACTTAGCTAGACTTCTGAAATTTTTATATAATAAAGATATATACTCATGTATATTCATGGAACATAGAAGAGTATTGGAAACTAAAAATCTCTTTTAATCGTCTTTATGCTTGTTTGATGGGATTATTATTATCTACGATTATATTAAATTACCGATTATTAAAACGACGTTACAGTATTATTAAGTTATTAAGACCGCGCTTAAGGGCACTCGCACGTAGTCTTAATAAGCGGAACGGGCGCTTCGCTATCATAAAAGCTTTTTAGGGATCCGCACACTAAGTGAAAAACGCCACCCTATTGTTGATACTTAGCTTTCTGTCTATCTGTTCATTTTTTTCTTTCTGTCTGTCTTTCAAATGATAGCATCTAAATGTTCACAGATAAACTACGAAGTCACTTGCCAGTTGCTTCCACGAAGGACAATAAAAAGATAATAAAGAGGAAAAAATATATTTTTGCCATTTCATATGGAGCCCATAGTTCGTGAGTCCTACTCGTACTTGGCCAGTTTTGCTGCATTATGATAGCATTTTTTTAGTTCTCACACTGAGCCTTGACTGCAGAAATCGGTTAATATGTTTGTTACACTACACTTTGATGCTTTTTTTATTGATAACACCAGAAGTGTAAAAAGAAATCCCTGAAAACTCTCCACTCCACTCCTGCTTCACTCTATGTTGGAACTTGGAAGTAGGTATGTTATGTCACGCCTAACTAAACCATTAGGATTATTTAATTAACTAGATGACGCCCGAACTCCGTTGAGCCAAAACTCGTTTATCGCGCGGGAACCGTGCATTTTTCTGATACGAAAAGTGTTCTATGTCCTTTCCCGGGACTTAAAGTATCTCCATGCCAAATTTTAGTCAAATCGGTTCAGCGGTTTGGGCGTGAAGAGGTAACAGACAGACAGACAGACAGATAGACAGACAGACAGACACACTTTCGCATTTATAATATTAGTATTTTTTAATTAATGTTTTGTCAAAGTTATTAATTAAGTCTTACTTTATGAAAATATCGTACATTTCACAGAGAAGTTGATTCCTAGGCAGATGGGAGACCTACGCGATTTGGTCGCATTGTGTCAACCTCGAAAATAACATAGGTCTGCCGCAGCTGCCGTCTGCCTATGAATCAGTTTCTTCAAATGGTACATTTAATTCTACCTAAAGAACTTGAACCATTGAAATTACATATTTCATTTTAAAATTATCAACTTTTTATCAAAGTTATTATGACTTAATTTATGAAAATGTACATGAACAATGTCCTTTTCATTAACCTTAATGATGTATCGTGTCACAAGAACTGATTTGGCTTCATTCCATTCATTTTGCGAGAGTGCAATTCCACTTCCTTATGCGTATATCCCAAAAAACATTAACAGAATAATGGCGGGTCTAGTTTCGCTCCCTGCGGCACGCCAGACAAATTAAATTTCAGAACAAGGCGTCGTTTATCATGTCTAGACTGACCACATTTGGGACAGTTTCTAGACAATGTGCTGTAAAATCTCCATAAAACGAAACGTGTTTCACAGTTACAGATATACGTTTACTGTTAAGTTTTTTTTGATTTGTTTTACGATTTTTCACCCTGTAGCTTTAATTTTTTGTGAATTTATTTCATCATTTTTTATTAAATGCATGAAAATCTCTGATAAAAAGATTAATTGGCTAAAAGGCTCCTAAGAAAGGAAAGACAACCCTAACCAGAGAAAATTCAGATCACTGGAAATAGACTTTTAGCCCAGACAAAATAGACAAAACAAAGTCATAATCAACAATTCGAATTGAGTTAGGTTAGTTGTCTTAGGTTGGGTTGGGTTAGAGATCATTGGTAGAGACGTTAAATACACTATTATAAAGAAAACAGCAAAATAAATAAATAAAAAGTCCCCGTCAATCTCTTCGTGAATTTTTTAAAAGTACTTGTCTCATTTGAAAATATTACGTGAAATAGCACGATTGAGGAATAAAATAATTATGAATGTATTTCATAAAGTATCATCATCTTTGTGATGAATTCATTTTTTTCCCGGAGCATAAAATAACCTTTGATTAAAGCACCTATTTTCCTTATAAATGAACTAATTCAATATTCAAAGACACCTCACGGAATAAGAAATATTTTTCCTTCCTTGCATTTTCGTTGTAATTTTTATGAGTAAGACTCAAGGTAAAACATTGTATAGACTTATGAAAATAATTTTGGTTCTGCAGATAGTTAGGTTCTTCTGCCTTAGGCTAAGTCTAATAATTAGACCTTAGAAAAAGTATAGAAGAGTTTGCTTATCTGAGCCTAACTAGATTCCCTATAATATTAAGTCTAATTAGACCTTGGATTAGATTCTCTATATCAAGTAAATGGTTTGCTTGATCCTACCTTGATCATATAGATTTGTGATCTAATTTTGCGAAAAGATGCCATTAAATATCAGAAAGAAAGTGAGTGTAAAGACGGCAACTCAACAAGACATGTGAGGTCGTTTTATATTAATTATTGTACAATTTGTCGTTTCTACAGAAAAGTTGATCATATTTCTGGAGCAACACCAAAATCTTATTTTAATTATAGTCGTCTATCGTCCAGGGATCCAATTCTTGGAACTTGAATGTCGCTTGAATATGTGTAAGCGAATGAATGCCTTAACATTCGAGGTTTTAGAATCAGGACCTTATTCGAGCGACAAAGTCGATAGTACATCCGCGTAATAACATCGGTTTGTATGTCAGGGCGCTAATCCTTTATACAGCCATTACCGTACAGTTAGTAACGGCCTGACTAGTTCTAAGCGGGGAGTATTTTTAAACGGGGAATGCTAGACACGGACTGTGACGTACACAAGTGTCTGGTACCAGATATTATTACACTTTTGTAAATCACCGTAGCTTAAGCTACCCTATCCTAAATTATGTTAAACAACCTGTTAGGCATCCATTACACGGTAGGTTCCTCGTCAGTCAATTCCATCTGGTGACTGATGGACTGACGAATGTATCTAGATTTTCGTCAATCATCGTCAGTCACGCTGACACAGTCACAGTCATGACTGTGGTAAAACTGACAGCAAAACGTACCGTCTAATGGATGCCATATAGATGGTCATGAATTTAGTATTTTGAAACAAAAATCTATGATTTATAATAGGAGGAGGATTGGTTACGATTACATAGGAACCAAAAATTCAGGATGAATATTAAGTGCATTTAGATTTTGTGCCGGCCAGAGCATTTTAAGATAAATCAGCAGTTTAGGCGATATATTTTAACAAACAACTTGACAACGAGCGGCATCTTAGGTGTAAAATCTAGCTAGATCGTATTTCCCAACCTTCAAGAAAAGAGCGTATTCCCTCTTAAAAGGCCGGCAACGCACCTGCAGCTCTTCTGATGTTGCGAGTGTCCATGGGCGACGGTAGTTGCTTACCATCAGGTGACCCGTTTGCTCGTTTGCCCCCTTATTTAATAAAATAAAAATAAAATAAATACATAAGACCTTACATATTATGGAAATATTAGCGGGCGTTTTTTTGTTTTTTTTTTTTTTTTTATAAAATAAAGGGGCCAACGAGCAAACGGGTTACATGATGCAAAGCAACTACCGTCGCCCATGGACACTCGCAACATCAGATGAAGGTTTGCAGGCTCTTTACCTATGATTGTGATAGATACTGTCAAAATCATTCACAAACTTCCCTAGCAGGCTAGTAGACAAGTGGCAAGCGATTATCGTAAACTCTAACGCTAACGCCACAAAATGTATGAGCTTTGACATAAGTCATCGCTTCGCTAGCGAATACTAATGTCAAATCCTATATATTTTATGGCGTTAGCGTTTACGATAATCGCTTGCCGCTTGTCTAGGGGGGTTTTAGTCTCAATGAAACTCACCGTGCTAGGGATATGCTTGTGCGAGAAGAACACGTGGAATGTGACAAACTGCTTCACCAGGTCGTTGTTGAGGCAGTCCCGAAGATACCTGATGCTGTTGACCGTCGGCGCCAGGTCGGAGCCTGGGGCGTGGATGGCCAGACTGACGGGAGCCATCCATCTGGAAGAGAGAAATTGGGTTTAGAAAAAAGTTGGTATCAGCAACACTTAACCATACTGTAGTGTGAGGTTGGTTTAGCTTGAGGAAAAGTTGGGTCGCAAAAGATAACAATAAAGGCGAAGCCGAAAATTCGTTTATCGAAGCGTACATTTTTTCAGGATAAAAATGTATATTCTATGTCCTCTCTCACAGTATCTCCATTACAAACACCAAGATTAAAGATCGGTTCAGCGGTTTGGGCGTGAAGAGGTAAGGGCGACCACAAATTACGTGAGGTGTTTTTTTGAATTTTTTGACCCCCCTCTCATGTGAGATTTTTCAAAATGTGGGTTTCTTACGCAAACGTTTGGTTTGATACTCAATAGATTTTCTTTCGAACGAATTTGTGAATGATCTTAATCGTATAATGATTATATACTTACCTAATACTTACGACTAAATATTATTATTTATTAAGCATACCTACTGCATACGTACAATCTGGATGAAATGGACCAAAATAGTACTTATTATTTTTTTGAAAAAACAAATACGAATATAATATCGAAATAATGAATAAGAATATAATATCAACTTCTAAAAGAAATTGTGCTCAATGTAGTTTCTGCTAAGCCGCTATAATTTTATAGAATGAGCTTTAGATGCTTTTCTGCAATATAAAATTTATGAAGTCTTCATCAATCACACGTCCTTGTAAACTGATGAAAAATGATTATTTTCCCTCCCGAGACCTTGTTCGAACCCTATCATTACTGTAAGAACTCAGCTTAGCTCTAATAGCCGATCAATAAACACTACGTAGACGGCAGGAATACTCAACTTTTGGAGCGGTGAATAAAAATTTTAACGATATATATTTCATAATAAAAAATGGGTATAGTTTAAAGTTTGGCACATCTCTCAAATCAAAACTCTATACTTTGCAGCTGGGTCCTTAGTAATTTTCTTAATAGTCATACATTTTTGGTATAATTGCTGTAGGTTAAAGCATTCCTATAATTTACATAGTTACAATTACTAATGTTTTTCTGTAAAGGGCTGATAAAGAAGGTATCCGTACAGCGTATAATGCTTTGCAATTTTTGAAGCAATCACAACTGTTTCAAATAGTTAACCATTTAAAATTTTGAAATTAACTATTGAACTAAAAAATGGAAGAAATAAATCGAATATAATTATTATAATATTTTAATATGTTATTTGCAAGTAATATGGGAGACCATGTTGTAAAAAGGTTGCCTACCCACGTTCAATTAGAACGTGATTTGCAAAGAAAACTAAAGTGTAAAACTGGTTATTTGGATCTAAACACCGAAACTTAGCTATCTAAATAACATCTAGCTTTAAGTTATCAGTTAGAAATGCTAGTAAAATGTTGAGGAGGAGTATTTGTGCCTAGAAAAAAGTTTCGCATAATTTTTAAACTCTGAATCTTAACAAAATCCAGTACCAGATCATTTCTGATGATATTTAAATGTAATATTATGTGTTATCGTTCTAATCTATAGTTATATAACCGTTCTACATGCCATTTGCCACTGTAGTGTCGCAAAATATGTCTTTACCATTCATAACAATCCTGCTGACAAAATTACACAGCATTTTATTAAATCTAGATTCTAGGCAGTAATTGGGTTTCTAGTCTAGACACATTGACAGTAATGCCGGTCGCGAGCACTATCATTTTGAATTATAAAACTACAGATTTCTTCAATTTCTGTAATTGCTAGCCTGGTTTCCGTGCGACTTTTTCATTTTGTGCCAATGTCATTATAGAATTTTATACGGTGCAACAAAACTAAGTGATACTTGATACTTTAGGGTGTGTACTTTTCACTGTAAAAGAAGAAGCACTAAAAGGGTTAGATCCGCTATCCCCAACCCGCGGCCCGCGGCCCGCCGGGACTTTATTTGTGGCCCGCGTGATGTTAAACAATTTTGAAATTCACGTCCACCAGCAAAATAACGTCAAGTCTACGTGATAGTCGTTACATTTTTTCCACTTTTAAATCGTTAATTTTGAAGATTGTTATTTTATAACCCTAAAAATTTTTTGTTGCGGCCCGCCCGCGCCACACCAAGACCAAAACATGTTTGTGGCCCATGAAAAAAGTTGGGGACCGCTGAGTTAGATGTTTTTTTGTATGGAAAAAGTGACGTTGGGGCATTTGTCATAGAAACATAGAATTCAAAAGTAGCTCTTTCAGCGCTGTACTTCCACAGTGAAAGAAATCAGGGACACATACATACACACAAACATAGATCTTGGTCTATGTCTGTGTACACACCCTAAAGTATTATCACTTAGTTTTGTTACACCCTGTATAAAATCGCCTGTTAGGTTTTCAACCTCTTAATATGGATCACTATTCCCTGTTGACTGTGCTAATACAGGGGTAGAACTATGTGTTGCCATGGATGTAATGTCCAAACAGAGTCGCAGGAAAGTGCCAGTACAAAATAATTAAGTTAATGCCACGAAATCCCTGTGGAGTTTGCGTGCCTATCGACATTTCAGCGGCTCGACATAACTATTCCTATCTCACCTACACACCAGGGTTGCCACTTGCAAATACTATGCGTTTTTTTGGGAAATAAGAGATTTTACAAACGTTCAGAAAAAACTGAATTAATCAGGACTGAAAATTGCAGTGTTTCCTATAATATGTTTCGTTTAAACATGTTCTGTTACAATATTATCAACACTGATATATTTACTTCTAATTTCCATTTGTTAGTCTTATTTTCTAGAATTTACATTCTAATCAGAATAGAGTTTAGTCTAGAAAAGTATTTTAATTGAAGTATTATTTTGTTAGTGGCAACCCTATGCCTGACGGAGGGAACGTAATTGATTGAACAAACTGACAAGTATAAATGAGTGCAGAGATCTATTGGATTTCGATATGCAGTTTTTGAAGCGTGTCTGTTAGCTACTCGGCTATTTTCGTTATACTTTATCATCATCATCATTATCATGATTAAATCTCTGAATGAATATGATGTGCGGATAAAAAACAACATGATGGGTTGGCGGTTGCGCTCTGGAAGTGCCGGCAGAAAGGCAGAAGTGAAAAATAACGTGTACATTTTCGCAGCACGCTAGAAAGAGATAGTACCACAGATTACTAAATAGTTACTACAAACTACAAAAGTACGTCTTTTTTTTATCTTACTCCGGGTTAGCGGTCTACCCTCCCTCCGTCTTACGAATTTTCGATTAGGTCCTGTAGGGCAATCGCGCTAAATGTTTTCAACTGAACCGCAAATGAAACTCGGACGTTGATCGACTTTTGGAACGATTCGGTATCGCGTTAATGTTTTGACAGCCAGTTGAGACGTTACTGAACCTCAGACCAAGCGCAAACGCTGTCAAAACAAAAAGTTGATACAAAGCTACTTCTACTCGCACGTTTCTGAAACGTTTCTTATTTTGGTGTGTTAAATTGACGAAAATCGATGGAAAAATATAACATAAGCTATAATCAAATTATAATATAAGCTTATGTTTTACTTTAAAGCTCTTCAAATGACTATTTGAGTTTGTTAAAAAGTGAATTTGAACTTTGACATTACTTACATACTTCTTTACGTAAATGTTTTCTATGCCACAAAAAACTTTTGTCACAACTTCACAAGTCACTTCTCAACAGGGCTTTTGTAAATTAAAGTAAAACAATATGAATTTAACTACGTAAATTATAAACTCCAAGTAACAATCATCCACAAATCACAATAACTACTTGAAATAACTTCACTCGTGTCATATTCATTCGTAAATAAACAATTTGTCAATTGACCAATTAACGCATCGGAAAAAATGTGTTCATATTTAAACCAATCAAGATTAAATCAGAAGGGCGCCGATTGGTCTGCTGCAATGTCTGTCTAAAGGTCAAACGTTGCTCTCCATTCGAGTTCCATCTAAGGTTGAGTTACGGTTGGAACGTTAGCACGATGCTGAAATTTGTTCAGACGCAGCGGAACCGAACCGTAACTGAACCACAACCAAAGCCTGAACCTGAATTGAAACGTTTAAAAATAACGCGATTGCCCTGCTGGGGCCGTACCCGGTACCACGAAACTGGGCCCGTACCACGAAACGATTTTGAGACTCAAACAATCGTACGAAAATGTTGCGTCCTTCTCTAACAAACGTGAAATGACGTTGTTAGAGCAGGACGCGGCATTCTAGTCCGATTGTTTGAGTCTCAAAACGGTTTCGTAGTAGGCCTACTGTTTTGAGGCTCTAACAATTGAACAAAATGCCGCGTCTTACTCTAACAACCGGGTAATGACGTTGTTAGAGCAGGACGCGGCGTTTGAGTCTCAAAATGGTTCCATGGTACGGCCCCTGAGTTCATGCAAACGACTTTACTTTTTTACCCATCCCTAAAATGTTGTGCACATTTTTGGGCCGGGTAAAAATGCCGGCAAAAAAGTTTTCACTTTCAAAAATATGACTACACTGCTTGACTGTCTCATCATGGGACAGGTACAGTTAGCAACCAATATCTGGCTAGCAACCACATGTGTAACAACCATGACCGATTACGTTCGTCTCGGCCCCTGCTGGCTCACTAAGGTGTCAATAACATATTGTATGCTATGATTGTCATAGACAATTTGACAATACTCTATTGTTACAGTGAGCAGTCGTGGATCGGTTTATTGCACGGCTATTATTTATTAATGTTGTTGTTATAATATTGTGACCTTCAAAACTTTCCATCCGTACTAATAACATTTTAAGAGTGATTCTCCAAAAATTATTCTCCGCGTAACTTTTGTGGGTTCACTCATAAATGAGTGTAATGTTACATTATTATATTATTTATTTATTATATTATTTCGTGGGCTCACTCATATATGACAATTTGACAATACTCTATTGTTACAGTGAGCAGTCGTGGATCGGTTTATTGCACGGCTATTATTTATTAATGTTGTTGTTATAATATTGTGACCTTCAAAACTTTCCATCCGTACTAATAACATTTTAAGAGTGATTCTCCAAAAATTATTCTCCGCGTAACTTTTGTGGGTTCACTCATAAATGAGTGTAATGTTACATTATTATATTATTTATTTATTATATTATTTCGTGGGCTCACTCATATATGAGTGAGCCCACGAAAGTTACGCGGAGAATATTTTTTGAAGAATTACTCGCGAAATTGTCTACCTATCTATTTGCTACTCTTAACGCGGAAATCGATGAGACGATTTGGATAAAATTTATACTTTGAGCCTTGAGATTTGAGAGCAGCCACAGGATTGGTTTTCTCCCAAAAAATTGGCGTTTCTCGCTCGATAAACGAGTTTCGGTGCAAGGAAGTTACTGGCAACATTGAGTCTCCTTTAGATTTTCGTATTTATAGTAATTAAATTATTTCTCAAACTAACGTTAAAATTGAGAAAAATCTTTATTGTTATGTTATGTACTTACAGGTCCTGTTAGCAACGTATTTCTTTGCTCATTTCCCATGAATGTAAAACGACTAGAATTATGGCGACAAAAGACGTATGGGGGAACAAAAAGGGGTGAGCTGACGCGTTTTCGTCACGTTTTTGGGTCACGAAGAAATGAAATGTCACGCAAAAATTCAATCTTTTAAATTTCTTTAGTTTTATTTGTTTTTGTAACATTTAAATTCTTTCGTGTATGAAATGGAAATCTAACGCGGCATGAAGTAATAAAAGTAATGGTTTAAAGTCTAAACTGTAAATGGGGTATTTACTACATCGTTTACAATTTGAAACTATTACTTACGAAATTAGTAATTACTTAAATCTTAACAAAGTTGGTAAAAGTGAATATGACTGTAACCAATAACTAACTACACATCAACAGTACTGGAACGTACTTGACACAAAAATTGAATTTCAGAAATGCATGGCATGTTTTTAAATAATACTTATTAAATATCGCTTTGGTAACAGTATCTTAACTCAACTTACAAGGTAACTATGGTGTTTCGACCAAACACGAAAAATGGCTCTATAGTTAATGAATGGTTTGGGCAGGTACCGTTAGGTCAATACCACGTCAATACACACCCTGTTCCTCTGACGCAATACGTTGTTTGCACTCTACGTTGTTTCAGCGAAATTTGTTTGGTTACCACTTAAGCTCCTTATTTGATCGACGAAAATAACGTGATTTACGTCGAAGGTATATTCAAATAACTTCTTAATTATAGACACGTGCTTGTTCAATTGTATTTTATGGATAACCGACAATACGCCATTACGCTAGGCGTAGGCGTAGGCGCACGCCTAGCGTAATGGCGTATTGTCGGTTAGGTGTGAACGAAAAGTGAATATGTATGGAAAATGGAAATACAATAAGCTGCGTAACGTTCGCTCACATTCGGCGGCTCACAGTCGGTTTGGTGTGAACACGGCCTTAGGGTACGAGGGGTATAAACGGGACCCTTATTGCTCAGACTTTGCTGTCCGCTCGTAGTCTGTTACCAAGGTGTTTCATAGGAACCGCTATAGTCAGTTTTTTTCACAAATTATACAAAAAAGAAAAGAAACTAAAAAAATTTGGCTCATCTATACAAAAAAAATATCGTTCTACAGAACAGAATTCTTCCCGCGCGAGTCTGACTCGCACTTGGCCGGTTTTTTATAACGGCTGTAACTTGTAAGTCAATTAATTTTGAAAAGGTTGGACCTTTGCTAAAAATCATTGATCGTAATTTATAGTGTATAGAGTATAATTAGAAATGATCGTAGACTTAAAATTAATTGGAGGTTTTTCGATAGCGACCTTTGAAGAAAACAATAGCGTTCTAGATTCACATGGCTGAACTGGACCACGTTATAAAATGCATGTCATTGGTCAGTTCTCAATCTATTTGTGAGTCAATTATAAAATCTTCATGCTCTGTTTCGTTTTGAAGACGGTCTAATCACTAATGTAAAGGGGAGTAGGCTAAATCGAAGCCTATTCTTGTATTGAATGTAGAAGAGTATCAAACCTGTTAGTGTTATTTTTGTTAACTGTTTTAATATTAGGTACGTTTAACTATTTATGAAATTGCTGAAAAAGTCAACATTGAAGCACATACTTACAATATCTGATCTAAGCTGTAAAGCTATTATCCATACTAATATTATAAATGCAAGTGTCTTTTTTTCTGTCAGTATGCTATCTCCATTCTCCTCACGCCCAAACGCTAAACCGAATTTGCTGAAATTTGGTATGGAGATAGTTTGAGTCCCGGGGAAGGAAATTATTTTATATATTTATCCCGGAAAAATGTATGGTTTCTGCACGATAAAAGAATTAAGGCGCAATCTTTATCTAGTGCTTAATCTTCTTATATATACAATTCTCGTGTTACAATGTTAGTCCACGAACTCCTCCGAAACGGCTTTACTGATTTTTACCAAATTTTATATGCATATTCAGTAGGTCTGAGAATCGGCTTCTCGGTACTTATATATTGATAAGTGCATTTGTTGAATAAATAATAGTAAATTATTACAACTCGAGACTGACGGCGACCATTGTTTGTGCGACGGGATAGCGATCGACGTTGCCATGGTGACATACTTACTCATACATACTTCAATAAAATAATATGGCAAATATATTATGGCAAAGCAACGTTTGCCGGGACAGCTAGTAATTCTCTATATAAGAGTCTGCGTTCTACAGGCAAGTGATAAAAAATATATGCAATTAATGCTAAAATACGATCTTAGCCGTTAGCCGTAATGACGTCGACAGACAGGGGGACACGGGGGTTGGGAATCCGCTTAGCTAAAGCTTGTTACAACCAAATGCTTGATTAATGCTACAACAGCTGTTGCAGATTACCCAGCAGGTGAAAATAAAATATAAAAACCGCTTGACGAACTGGCTTAGGACTAATAACTTATACTAAAACTTATAATAAAAGTAGACTTAGAATAGAAAGATAGAAATATAGAGTATTGTCAAAGGAAGATAAAAGACAACTATTGGTTACTAGCTGATCTCGCAAATGTTGTGCTAGATTGTTTATGTATCACTCTATCTATTAAAAAAATTGGCCAAGTGCGAGTCAGACCAAGAGTTTCGTACCGTTTCTTGATTCTTACCGAGAAATAATGTTTTTTATTAAGTTTTACCTTTATATTTGAGTTGATTAAATAAAAGGTAAATCGCAGTTTACGTATAGGTACTGCATAATAAAGATGCTACGCTTAGATTACTCAAGCAAGAGTGTCGAAATTAAAGAAACGTAGAATTATAGAGCAGTTAGACATAACAAAACACGAGTTTCACTGAGTAAACGGGAGGCCTACTACAGACCCTAAAAAATCATTCATGCAGTTTTCAAGGACAGGCGCTCAAAGGAACGACCCTCGGCCCTCCGTTAGCGTTGTTAAAACATTAGGGTTAGCAGTTAAAAAAAATGCTTCAAGGAGTTTTTAATTCGTATTTTCAATGGCATAAGAAATAGAGTAAGTTTAAAAATTTCCACGAAATAAACTAAAAATTAAGTCGCACAGATACGTTTTAAAAAAAGTCTTTGTGAATCTTTTTATCGAATTATCCAATCTATGTCCGTATAACGGTGAACATGCAAAGTGAATAGCATATGCGTCAGATAAAAAAGGTCGTAGCGACTCGGAATATTTATTTGACCATAAAATCGCCATTTTATACATCTCACATTGATTTCGACTTGGCTTATACCCAAATGGGTTGAGACTTGAGATCACAGACATAGATCAAGATAGATACCGCATGTCGCTCCATTTATATGAAAACGAGCGTGTCATTTTTTACCTACCACAGTGACGTACCGATGCAATGACAAGAAACGTAGGCTCTAGGCCAATGTTTCTATTTGAATTTCTACAGCTCAATGCGGCACTTTTAGGCATTTAGGCATTATTAAAATTGTGATTTACGTCCGATTCCAATAGCAAACGGGCTATATCACGCCATATCACGTTCCCAAACAACGAGCATTGCTCGTCGTTTGGGAACGTGATATGGCATGCGAAGTACATACACATGCGATATCTATCTTGATCTATGTCTGTGGTTGAGATCCAAAATGTGAAATTGCAAAAATGTGTTACGTAATTTATTTTATGAGATGTGCAAGGAGTCTCGTTATATTAAGCTGTTAGTTGTAACTTTGTACGAGCTTTACAAACTAACAAGGTGTTATAAAGTAAGTGTAACAAGAAAATAATAAGGCCATAACTAGGTAACGGCTACTTTTAATAAGGAGCTTATTGAAAGTAGCCTATAGTTTATGAGAGTTTACAGTTAATCGTTTAGCGTTATAAATTGATTAATACCGTCTTAAAGTACTCCACATAAACTGTTACCATCATATTAATTTTGAGGTTATGCAACAATTTACACCAATATTCACCAAGCTTCTTGAAATTATTCAAGAGAGTTTATAGTCAAGCATTGCATATCGCACATGAAACCCAATAGTGTATTATCTCAAAAAAGTGGCAAATTCACTTTAATCAAGAAAAAATACAAGCATCTTTTTCTCTACAAGATGATCTATTCCATGTTTTTGTAACCGCAATATTTCTGAAATTTTTTCGTTTTACCACTGCGTCTTTTCTCCCTTTTACCCTCCCTGCAACAGGCAACAGCGGCGTTTTTGAGATACAACCTATTTAGGTGTATCAAGGCAGAAAGGTTCGACAGTCAACACAGTATTCTTACTTATTTTAGACATGTGTCTTATTTTAGACAGTCAACACGAAAGTTCATCGAAAAACCCATTTTTCCCTACATTGAGGTAGTGAGCCAGAACCGGCGAATCCCTAACTACTTTTGGTTTCATGTGCGATATTAGTACCTCACCGTCTTAAAGTACTCTACATAATATTTAACGGATAATTTTACCAACATATTAATTTTGAGGTTCTTTAACAAGTTTCACCAATATTTACCAAGCAACTTGAAGGTATTCTAATTGGAATACCGTCACAAACATTGACAGATGGGTTCGGTGGGTTGACGGTTAGGTTACATTAGGGAAATACTGACGGATGGGGAGGGCCAGATGACGCCCCGGGAAGAATTCGCGAGGGACGGTTATTACATTACAATTACTTTGGATACTGTCTGGAATATCCTTTAAATACCTTTAACGCCGGGCATGTAGCAAAATCTCACAGAAAACCGGTAGTAATTTATGACGTTTATGTAGTGTTTTGGTAAGTGAGGTTTGATTCCCAAGGAGGGTTGGGAATTTAAAAAAAACAGGAACATAAGTATGCATAATATTGCAAATTAATATTGTGTTAAATGACTATGCATGCTGGAATCGCTTACCATCAGCCGATGGGTTTGCTCTTTTTCGGATACATATTGTTAAAGTGAAAGTGCCATAGATTATTATTTTCAAATTTCGATGAAAATCTAGCAATTTCTTCCATTAACGAACTTCCATTTCCAGATTTAGATTTCTCTAAGTTTCAAGCGGCCCACAACAAAAACTAGAATGACTCTGTAATATATTGTTATTACTTCTAAAAGGTTTTTTAAACCACATTTCGTTAACATGAGTCACAGTAAAAGTAAGAGTCGACCTCTGGTAGAGTTTGACGTGAAGGTCAATATCGCGCTAGGGAATTACGTGCAGCCCATTTATTTATTACTTTGTTTATGTTTTGACCGACTACGGTGAAGAAAAGCGAACTGTTATGGTTTTAGATGTCTGTCGTCACTAACGAGTTCGACCCCAATTCCCAAGTCTCACTTTGACAAGACTTGGGATATTCTAAGGAAAAAGGATTTTTGGGGACTAATAATAAACTTTATTTATTTTTTATAGCGGTCACTTTACGGATACGGCAAACTGTTATATTAAGAGTTTTGTTTTGACACCCTTGAAAGTTCGACTTTAACAAAATCACATTGTATAATAAAGTTTATTACAATTAGCAACCCATTTCAATATATTTGGATGATTAGGCACTACCGCGATCGTAATGATTATTATTTAATATACAATAAAAATAAAATATGAAACCGTTGTCGATTGCCATATCAAACGGAAACGAAGCGCCATTTTAAATGTGTCAGTGATGCCATATTCGTTCATTGACACATTCGCTTGTTTACCGTGTTTCGGGCCGTGGTCGAAATTCACACGTAACTATTATAATCTTATCTTATATATAAAATTCTCGTGTCACAATGTTAGTCCACGAACTCATCCGAAACGGCTTTACTGATTTTTACCAAATTTTATATGCATATTCAGTAAGTCTGAGAATCGGCTACTGGGTACTTTATATATTGATTAGTGCATCTGTTAAATAAATAATAGTAAATTATTACAACCTGAGACTGACGGCGACCATTGTTTGAGCGACGGGATAGCGATCGACGTTGCCATGGCGACATACTTATTTAGTCACTTCAATGAAATAATGTGGGCAAAATATTTTAAATTATATTATGGCAAAGCAACGTTTGCCGGGACAGCTAGTCTTATATATAAAATTCTCGTGTCACAATGTTAGTCCACGAACTCCTCCGAAACGGCTTTACTGATTTTTACCAAATTTTATATGCATATTCAGTAGGTCTGAGAATCGGCTACTGGGTACTTTAAATATTGATAAGTGCATTTGTTGAATAAATAATAGTAAATTAATACAACTCGAGACTCAGGGCGACCATTGTTTGTTCGACGGGATATCGATCGACGTTGCCATGGCGACATACTTATTTAGTCAGTTCAATAAAATAATATGGCAAAAATATTATGGCAAAGAAACGTTTGCCGGGACAGATAGTAATTTATAAAAAATACACAAATAATTATCACATTCAATTTGAATTGGGAGGTGTTTGATATTATGTATATAAATATTGTATATCAAACCATTCCATCCTTTATTGGGACTGAACACTCAAATCATCACCAAAATCGTTTCAGTAGTTTTAGCGTGAAGGGCCAATATACAGACATACATACTTTTGCAATTTAAAGATTCTTGCATCACACGTGACTGACAAATGAATGTAAATAAATTAAGATTATCAATTAATCTAATTCGAAGTTCAAACCCCTAATGGAATATGTAACAAAAGTTATGCAACCATCGATAATATATTTTACAGATGTGTTTTAATATTTATTAGATTTACGTTGGTATATCATTTGCCACTTTCGCTTATATCCATTTTAAGATCGTTAAAAAGCGAAAGTGTGTTAAAAATAGACTAGCTGTATCTGTAACAAACATTTATTTTTATCTTGATATTTCCAAACAAAGAAAAGTATGTGTTTTTGTTCGTTAGAAAATATGAAAGGGACTCTAGCTCTACAGTCTACAACTCTACACTCTACAATAAATATAGCAAACAAATCTAAAAGTACAACTGTAAAAATATTATGAGTACACCATGAAGGCAAAGACAAGTCTTACGAGACCGCTTTTTGATATTGAATTGTTTTGCCACTTAAAGTTTTTTTAAAGTTAATTTGAGTTATAAAGTATGAAGGTGTTTTTTTCGCGCATGAAAAATACACGTAGACCGATTCTTGGATCTATGCGATAAGCTCACAAGATTTTAATCAAAATCAGTCCAACGTTTTCGGATTAATTTGCCAAAACGTACAATTAATATAATATATTCTGTACCAAAACAAGATACGCGCTAAAAACAACCCTCTTGGCAGTCGGGTAAAAAATACCGCAACATGAGAATTTTATATATTCGATTTTATATTGTGACGCCCTCGTTTTATGGTAGATTAAAAAGAGATCAGTCAAAAGATTATATTTTAATCTCTCATATCAGTTACAATTATTTTGAGTACGCAACTTGGCGGGGATAAGCTTAATTTGACGTGCAAATGACCTACATGGCGGTCTCGGATAACTGTACAGACATACGCGGATGCTGAGCACACAACTCGCAGACCTGACCACTTCAAACTTGAGACCTGTACGGAAACAGGCTTTGTGACGTCACAAGATGGCATAGCGATTGACAGTTAAGATACCGATTCATAATACAAAGAAGTTTCACAAAAACTAAATCGTTTTCGAAAGAAGAATGCTAGAGTCGTTGGAAAGCTAGAGAGATAAAGGATATTCTGAGAGATAGTTTAAATGTATTTGAGATAAATATATTGCTTCAAGCCTGGGTTCCCAGCCTTTCAGCGGCGATAAGCAAGTCGAGGGGATGTCAAGAAATGGTGACAAGTCATCTTCACAAACTTATCTATGGCAAACCCGTCGTACATGCGGCATAGTGCTTTAGAGCAAAGCCACATAGTGCTTTATTACCTTGCTACGTCGCAGCGTCAAAATATAAGTGTTCAAGCGTTACGTTATCGGACGCGATGTTTCAACGGAATGGCGGAGCGAGGGGAGGACAATTATACTCTCTCATTGGTCGCTCTAATAAATAATACTTCAGTCGGAATTTCCAGGAATTGCTATTGTATTCTATTGTTGTCGCGATCACCGGTGCTCGCGCGGGGCCTGAAGGATTAAATTATTGTGCTGCTATGTTTCAGAATTTAGCACGAATTTATTATTTATGAACTTGTCACAACTTCGCTGCAACGCATATGGCTTATGATTGCACATGCAATGCCGCAGTACCTTGTAACCAAGCCCTCTTTCCGTTGGGACGGGATGGGAAATCGGGAATTTTCGGGATATAATGTCCTTTCCCGGGACTCGAAGTAACTCTATTGCTAAGTACTGACATACGGTTTTGCTCGATAGTTTTACTCCAAATCGAGTAATAATTACTGTGTGGACCGCAAAACTCTCGCAATGCTCGAAGGCTCGCGTCGAGCCGCTCGAAGGATTGATGGAACCGGATCGAGCCGGATTGATGGAATGAAATATTTATTTATTTATTTTAAAAGGTTTGTCAACAATTGCTAACACTTACAATAAAGTACAGGATACGCTTAATTAATTATCATTCAGTGTTACAACTTTTTACAGACAGACACTACATGCACCAATAAAAATTAACAACAATATTCTATAATAAAGTAATACGACTACTTATCGATTTAGAATAAAACTATCGAGCAATGCTGAATGTGTGGACGAAAGGCCGAGCCGCGGGTTTTGCTCGACGTTATTGCTCGATTGAGCAAAACCATATGTGATTACTTAGCAAATGACTTACCAAATTTCAGCAAAATCGGTTCAGCCGTTTGGGCGTGAAGAGGTAACAGACAGACAGATAGACATTTATAATATTAGTATGGATGTCGCATCAGGTCTTGGCGTACATGCGGCATCTACTCCAACCTACGTCTATGGCACTAGCTCATCTGGGTTGACCGCAAGCCCACCTGTCCGATATCTATAAGGCATAAGGTCGATATTACTCCACCTATTACGCATAACCTGCCTTGGCCTTGCTCAGGGACTTTTTGTACTGATCATCTTAGGGTTTTTATAATTATTTTTCCTGTACGTATTTCCTGTGAGTGTGTGGAGAATTTTAAAGATACATATTAGGTTGTCTACATCATGAATGGACCTAGTTTAATATCATTCCTTTTAGGGCTTCATTATATCAATAGAGTAGAGGCGAAACACACTTTATACTTTATCACACTATTATATTAGACTATTACTTTATCACTTTATACTTTATCACAAGGCTGTGATAAAGTATAAAGTGATAATTGATAAAGTATACCCAGTGAATGTCATTCCTCGGGACCCTAAACTTTTGAGTCCTAGTACATTTTTTTATGAAGATACTTTAAGAGTCTAAAGTATATTCATATTTTCTTAAAGCTAGCTAGTATTTTAAGGTAACAGATAGACACACCTTTGAATTCATAAAGAAGAATATAGTGCTACTAAGTTCAATTCTCTAACACCGATTTCAGTTTAGGAAGTAATAATGATAAGTTACATTTATGTTTATACCGTCTACTGGTTCCTACTTGCTATAATTTAGATGTTTAGTATTAATTGTGCCCAATTTAATGTTTCCTTTATTAAAATGTTGTTGCAAATGTTTATTCGAACCGACCTTGTATTTCCATTATGAAGATGATTTAAATGTGAATTTTGGTTAAACCAATTTAATAAATTATAATAATAAACGTATTTTATAGTCATAATAATTGCTGTATTCAGTTTCAATTAACTTTGGTCTAAGAGTAAACAAAAAAATTAAACTCGACTAAATTAATGTGCTATTGAATTCTTTATTGCGAAGAATTGCATTTCAATCGGTAGCATTACAGCCAATCAGACATAGCTTTATTTACATTTTTTTGCAAATTGACGTATACGCAACTCAAACTAATATTTTAAATGCGAAAGTGTGTATGTCGTCTGTTCCGCTGAACCGATTTTGCAGAAACTCGGTATGGGTATTTTTTGAGTCCCGGGAAAAGACGTAGGATGCTTTTTAACCCGGAAAATGTACGGTTTCCCGCGATAAACGAATTTTTGCGCAACGGAGTTGCGAGCGTCATGTAGTATGAAAATAATATAATGTCGCATGGTCGCGTGCATATTTGCGATGAATGACGTTGAAATCTTTTACTAGAAGGATATTATTGAAATGTCAACGGAAAAATTAAAATAACTAAATAAGTAATAAATAAAGCAATCAAGTAATTCAAAGGTTTTTTTAAGTAAAAATATCGAATCAAATATATATTTTTCTCTATTTTCGTCCTTTTTTAGAAAGTAATCTGTGACTAATAATTAATCGTGCTCTCACTCTTCCCAAGCAGCACAAGTATATCTAGTGAACCACTATTAGTTATTTTATAGAATTAAAGTTAGTATTCTTACATAAGAGTCAATAATCCCTGAAGATATCCTGAAGATATCCTTTATACCGAGTTCAGTAACAATGGGCACCTGTCTACACTATAATGACAAGAGCAGCATAAGAATCATTAAGTAACGATAAGAGCAATTTATATTTATCAATAGGCAATATCTACAAAACTATTATAAGAACTTAATAAGAGGCACATAAGAAAGGAATTAGGTTTTGTAGCCAACATTAAGACACCATTACTGTACTGATGTTCTAGAGGTGAATATTTTTAAAACCACTAATAATCAAAATCAACTATGTAAATAAAAACATCAACAAGAGTTATTTCTTTTAAAAAGCATTTCCTATTTTCTAATGGCACACCGTAGTTCAAAGTATTTTAAATTAAAGCTTTAAGGGTCCGTATACGAAATTTGCCGATTTCGTTGATTTTACAGACGTGATTTAATAGTTAAAATACAGTATTTCTATATAAGTTTTAATGCACAACATGAAAGATCATTTCAATTATAATCTAATGTTGGAGCTAGATTTTTTATTTGTTTACGTATTTTTAAATAATCCAACTCAAACCCGCGACAGTTTTGTGATTTTTGCTGTTTTTGGTTTAGAATATCACCTATTTATGGATTGTATTGACGTCTTAACGGTATGAAAAAAATACAATGTACTGTTGAGAAAGTTGTCTCTAAAATGTTGGAATTACTTTTTACCAGTTTAATATGAAATAGTTGAGTAAAAAAATATGTAACTCGGCAAAATTTTAGAGAAAATGGGCAAAGAATTGCTGTTAATTTCGGCAACTTGGAGCTGTAATTCATAAAAAGAAAACGACAGAAATAATCTATAGATAAAATACTATCCAATTCGAGAAAAAAGAAAAAAAAAAAACAAATTGTGCCAAACAAACACGATTCGAAACAACCTAAATCTCACATTATATTACTCGCCGCAAGTTCGAGTCGGCTTTCCGCCCTTAAATATATTTTAAATCTAATAATTAATATATATATATTTTTAAGTGTAATAAGGGGAAAAAACCTAATAATATTTCTGTAGCGAACCTTTGCAATTTCGGCGAAATCGGCAAAATTTCGTATACGGACTCTTAATGGCGAAATGAAATGAAATAAGTATAATATATTTTTTTATGTTTCGCGCGAACGGAGGGCTCAAATTCCTTGCCGAATTTATTTTATCGTAAAAGTTGATGAAATAGTTTTAAAAAACTTATAGGCCTATTAAGTATATTCGTAAATTTAAATGATTTATTTTAATAAAAAAATATTATTGATGCACATTTTTTAATATATTTTGTTAAAATAAATACCTAAACAATGTATTTTGATAATAATTTCATATGTTTAAGTATTTTAACTTTTTCAAATAAATAAATCGCGTATTTTATTGTAAATTTATTTTTTATTTTTACCGAAATGGCGATTACCGTCGTATTCTATTAATAAAAATGGCCTCTGGATCAAATTATCTATACCTAAGCATTGATTAGAAGATTTACTCCTAAAATTAAGCTAAAGGTAATTTTAAGAGCATGACAAGTCAACTTGCACTTTCACCAGAAAAATTAATCTTTCAATAGTATAATCGTTCTTAAGACCATCCTATCGTAGTCTATAGAAAGAAACGTTTGTAAACTATTTTTTCTCGTAATTATCTACCAAAGTATATTCAGATTGACATAAGAAGAAGGTGTTTTGTTCGCGTTTTGGTGATTTTTCAGTGCAATACCATAGAGAACCAATATTTCTGGTGCCCTTCCTGTTTTATAATATTACGTATTATTGTCATATTGTCAAATCAAAAATATTCGCAATATTTTATTGTCTGTATAAAATTATTAGGTAGGTAGTTGCTTATTACACGTATTTTTAAAGCAAGAAAATTATAGGAACCTCTTCATCGCCAGAATCGTCACTTTCACTATCATTGTCAGTCTGTAGTTCATCATGGTTTTCATCAAGAATCGATTTTCGAGACGGTGTCAATTCTTCTTCTTCGCAGCTTGATAATTCGTTGCTGAAGTGATGACTGATGATTTTGAGGGCAAAAAAAGTTGATGTGACTGTCTACTAACGGCACCTTTTTTATATCTACTTTTCCTCTTTTCTCCGAAAGCCTACTAAGGACTGTCTTCTTATATCTCCTACTTCCTTCATGCTTGCAGAACGCTGTCCTTTATATACTTAATACTTTTAAAATAAAATGTTTTAAGCCTTAGTTCCCTAACGAAGGAGGAAACTGGACTTTCACTAGAGTATACACTATTGAGTATCTAGTCATTGATTCTATTAAGTATAGACTTAAGAAAGTACCTAACAAATCCATCTAAAAACCTTTTTGATTACTTTTAAAGTAATTGTTCTTCAAATAATTTCTATTCCTAAAAAGTATTTGTGATTATAAGTCTATATAATAATTGAACTACAGCAGCGCTTTTAAAAGAGCAAACATAGTCCATAACAAATCAATTTGCTCTTAACTCAGTGTAATGAACTAGTAAAGGTTTTAAAACAAAGAACACTACATATTTTTTTCTATTAAAAACTTAGTTCTTATTCAAAACCATGTATAGAATGCCAATGTCTAGTTTGTCTATAAAAAGCCATGATTAGTACTCCTAAAGCATAAATAGATTTAAGGCGTCTGAAGTGTGCTACTTGGGTTCTCTTTCGTTGGACAAACTCAAGTTTAGGCAAATTCAACTCAAACTTGTACTAATATCTTAATATGTATTCTGTGCTCAAACTTAGAACTACTCGAGTTGACACACCTCTAATAAAAACCGCGGGGGCAATAGCTGACATTTAGATGATGATGATGATGATTAAGTAAAACACCAGCTTAAACACTAAATCTAGATTGGACAATTGATATTCTCGGGTTTAACATTCTGAATAAAACATCGTGGGACCGGAGCGAGCGGCGATTCAGTATTCACATAACACCCATATTTACAAATTCTATTGACTTACATTTACACGTCTTCTACGTATGATGCAAATATTACATGGTACAGGTTAGCACCTGGTTAGCAGTTCTCGGGAGAATTAGATTAAATGGATCTTCGCTTTGCATACGGCAACTATAAAAACTTTTCACACACACACACACACACACACACACACACACACTGTGCCGAAGTCTGCTGAACTGAAACTGATGTTAGACAATATTGTGTTAGGTTTATTTTGGTTGTGGAGGGAGTCCTGTGTTAGACAGATCCAGGACATCCCTCCGTATACGGCAGAAGAGTCCCACATACCCCCGGGGTGCTTCGGCTAACTGAGGGACATCCCGGGGCACTCATGATGGGTTTCCCCTGCGCATCAAAAAAAAGGTTTATTTTCGTTACGGAATTTCTTGATTCGGTCGGCGCGCTCAAAGCCCGCAATAAAAACTATGCAATAGTTTAAAATGGGTTTTATAGCCAATTTTTTTTTTAAATTAAATTAGGGGGCAAACGAGCAACCTGGTCACTATGAAAAGTACCCGACGGTTGTTGAGATAGACACACTCACAACATCAGACAAGTTGCAGGTGCGTTGCCGGCCTTTTAAGAGAGAATGGCTACGAATTGGATTCGTTCTAATCAGCTGCCTAATCTATACCTACTTCTATTATAAATGCGAAAGTGTGTCTGTCTGCACCTCTTCACACTTAAACCGCTGAACCGATTTTGATGAAATTTGGTATGGAGATACTTTGGGTCCCGGACATAGGATAGGTACTTTTTATCCCGGAAAAATGTACTGTTCCCGCGCGATAAACTAATTTTGGCATTGCATTTTCATACCGCGTGTTTCATCAGCAACAGTAATTGTATGAAAATGAATAAGAATGAAAAAAGTGGAGCGAAAGGAAATGAAGGAAAGCGACCACAGGTAAGGTGCGGCTTGCGTGCCGGCTGCCGACATTGATGAGGTATGAGGCGCCCCGAGATCGCACGAACGAGCTTTTTGGGGTTCCGTATCTGATAAGCGATGTTGAAAAACTGTGATTGATAAAGCCAAAGCCGTATTTTACCTGACCGCCGCGCGTCGCCGGGGGGCATGCGTAATTTCATTTTCCCAACGATAAAAAAGGTCGTTATTAAGTTTGACTGTCTAGTGCCTTTACCTAAGTATCAGACCCAGCAGGCTTAGCATGGCCACAGTGGAAATTCGAAATAATACAAACGCTGACAATTTTTGCGGATAAACTAACAGATTTCTTTTATTAATCCGTCTCTTCGTCTATAACTTTACCGTAAGAACAAACCTTTCTATGGTGACCAATGACCACGCTAGGCCTTCACTCTCCAGGAAAGTTATGACTGTCCACAGAAAACATTAGCCATTCATTAAAAGTGGATGAAGTTCAGGAGTTACGGTAAAACAAAAAAAAAAAATATTTAAAAATCTTGCTCGTTCCAGGGTTTCGCCAAGGGTTTCGCCAAATTAGTTTGTCAGCCTGTCTGTCACCATTCATCAAGCTGGTCTGTGTAATGAATCGTGATGGCTAAATATGTATTTAAAATTCTCATATCTCGATTTCTTGAGTTTAATCGCACTCAAATACAAATTGTAAATTCTAACCACAGATTACTAATTAATAGATACTGCATAATTCTAACCATCTGTACGGAATCCTCCGAACGCGAGTCAGCTCGCACTTGACCAGTTTTTATTAGCCGAATGTAGGTCAGCTATACAATTGATTGCCAATGATGCAACCTGCAAGTGTGAGGCGGATCGAAGATGGTGGGTTCCGTAGTCGTGGGTGAATGCGACCTTACAGACACTATGACGTGTGTGTGCGACAATCACTGCGACATTTTTTGTAATGAATAATGATTCATTAATTAGTACATTTTTCAAATTATATATTGGTCAAACTCTACGTCAAATTAGGAAGATTTATTTGCGTTATTCACGTTTATATGCATGGATATCTTGGTAACGGAATCCAATATAAGTAGTAATAATATTGATTTTTAAATTATGAAAGCCAGAACACGTGGAAACTGAGAAAGTTGTTTACGATAATTTTGACAAGGGAGAAAGATAAAAAAAAATGGAATTTGACACAAAACATCGCAAGCGCCATGCCATGTTCTTTAACGAAGCGTTATGTCAAATCCCACACTAACTTCATTGTCCGAATTATCGAATGCAACTTGTCTATGTACTCTGTGTAGTTACATAGGAACATCATAGCAAATGACGTCTTACATTTATTTAGATTACTGCACTCGTCAACTGTACAGTTGAACGATTTCCATTTCACAAAAAATATCGCTTGAACATAAATAGACAGTAGAAGAAATTCATTGTTTAGCTTTTAACGTGAAGCGTGAATCAAATCGTGTTTTTTTCTCTACAATTTGTTCCATTATTAACAACATAGGACGCGTGTTTGTCGGCAAAACAGTTGAAACCAAATTAAAATTTTTGAAATTTGAATTTTGATTTTTAAATTAAAAAAAAAAATAAACGTCGATGTAGATTTTGTATCCTAAGAAAAACTTGCAATTTCTTTTAACATTTTTACTCCTAAAGTTTCGGATTTCGTTTACCGTGCTCGCTTTCAAAACTCATTTGGCAAAATAAAATAAAATCGGCCAAGTGCGAGTCGGACTCGCTCACGAAGGGTTTCGTACCACTAGAGAGCAAAAATAGGCTAAAAATTGTATTTTTTGTATGGGAGTCCCCCTTAATTAATTAATTTATTTCAATTTTATTATTTATTATTAAAGTTTAAATACAATTAAGTATTATGTGAACATTTCAGTTGACTATGTGTTGTCGTTATTGATTAAGAGCAAAAAATAGCAAAAAAATCAAGTTTGTTGTATGGGAGCCCCCTTAAATATTTAATTTATTTTGTTTTTAGTATTTGTTGTTATAGCGGCAACAGATATATACAATCTGTGAAAATTTTAGAAGTCTAGCTATAGCGGTTCTTGAGTTACAGCCTGGTGACAGACAGACGGACAGACGGACAGACGGACAGACATCGAAGTCTTAGTAATAGGGTCCCGTTTTTACCCTTTGGGTACGGAACCCTAAAAAAGTCTCATAATAATGTGTTAAGCTGAGTGTACATTACGGAGGTAAAGTAGAAATATGAGCCGGCGTCTAATGAACATTCCGCTTTACTGCCGCTGTCTGTAATTTAAATTGCCTGTTCAAATTGATGTTCTTGTAAAACACTTAAATATTTTAATTATTAAGCTTAAAATAATTACTGGTCTTATTTTGCCGAGAGTTTTCCATAGTAAAAAGAAAGGGTAATGAGTTCATAGTTTAATTGCAACTTAAATGTGAGATATTATGTTTGTTTTACTTCAGCGCTTAAGCTACTGATACGATTTTTATAAGCTCCTAATTTTTCTTAGAGTTATTCATCTTACAATACTTTAGGTATTGGAAGAATTCATTAGTTTTAGGAACGCATAGATATCAGAGTGGTTTAATATTTCTATGGATTAAGCCCTTCTGTAAGACATGTGTTTGACTCTGTGTTTTTGTGACCGTTTTACTCTTAATTCCCTGAACTGTTTAGTAAAGAGATAATATTATTATTTTGGTGATAAGAAAAAGGCATAGAAAAATTTTTATTTCCGAAAAATGTGCCACTACCGGCAATTTAATTGCAAATTACGTCGCGGACAGTCTCAACTTTAACAAAGTCCGTTTATTACGTCGTGACTCGTGAGGTATTCTAGGGGGGAAGGGGATTAGGGGAGATCGTAGCAAATATCACGTTATTTATTTTAGCAAAAAACTGTGTAAAATTGTGTATAAAATTATTTCTAGAATACGGCCAAATCTGAAGATCATCATTCAACTAACCCAAAATTTTCGATTTTATAATTCATATTTATACTTGAAAATATTTAAATATTTTCAAGTATAAAAATGAATAGTTTCATTTTCTAAAATTATATACTACATTATATTTCCAAGAATCCGATCTGAGCAAAAACGACTTTTTTAATTTTCTCGATATAAAAAAATCACAAAGATGCATCTAATTTTCACGAATTTTTCATTTATTGCCATAACCGTG
Organism: Lysandra bellargus; assembly: GCA_905333045.1. NCBI lineage: Eukaryota > Metazoa > Arthropoda > Insecta > Lepidoptera > Lycaenidae > Lysandra > Lysandra bellargus. The sequence goes on from HG995333.1 coordinate 4,305,896, forward strand.
CATTGAACTAAGTTAATATTTTAACACATTGTATAAAATTCTATCATTGAGAAACCGACCTAGCGGATTTTGAAAATGTTGTATGAATATTTATCGAGTTATTGAGAAAAAACTAGTTTGGGATGAATGCGCGTCGTCCTTTTTCACCTGGCATAATAATATGAAAGACGGGCGTTAGTGTGAAGAGAGAAGGACGATGTTTGATTTTTTGGGTTAGTCGCCCTCTTAAAGTATTTTGATTTTTGATGTCCTGCGGTATGGACATGTTTATACATTAGGTACATACACGGAAAACGTTTATATTATGTAACATAATATTATCATAACGAGAGGATATGATAATAAGTTACAGATCTATTTATAGTCCACGTGTTACTGCTCACGACGACGTCAATAGTATGTAAATAAAATATTATATATGGCGACGTTTAACATGTATAAAATCCTTTTATTGAAAATCATTTTCCCTACAAATATTAGATTTATTTCGCAGGATTGCTGATTTAAGCCACGCGCAAAAAATGTAGAGGTGCTTATAAAATTTGTTTAAGGTGTGTAACCTCTATATTTTTATCAAAAGTGGGAATCGCTCAATTTTTGGTTGAAAAGGTAGGTACCTTATGCCCAGTTTCTTGGGTTTTTATCAGGGTTGATTGGTTAACAGTTCGATGTTAACAGTAAAATATATCAGAATCAGAATCGTTTATTTCAGGAAATTGGTACATAATGTGAGGTTTTATAATTTTATAGTCAGAGCAGAGGGTGCTACTAGCACATACAGTAAAAAATCTGAACAAAATCCGTCGTGTTGCTCATGTCATAATATCAGAATATTGAAAGAAACGTTGTCGAACGTCGAACAAAACTTTTTGTTTACTGTCTAAGAAAACACTGCTGTAATATATTATAATTTATATTATATCCTATACAAGTGTAAGTGAATACATTCCAGTCATAAACCCTCCGGAACCGTGCATTATTGTATTAAATCAAATAATCTCCTTCATTCGTACCTTTTAATAATTTAAACAGTTAACTTGATCGGCGATTATAACAGTTTAATTGACTATTATAACACCATTCTGGAGCGGTTTGATGCCTTAATTCCGAACAGCTTTTAACAATAGCTTAAGAGTTATGATCTATCAGCTGTCGAATCTATTGTAATGTCGTGAATGAGGAAATATATCTAGTAGATTTAAACACTGTTAACGTCAAAACTAAAGGATATAATATTTTAAGACCTGTACAGTAAAATATATGAGTAATATGAGTACTCTTTAATTTGCACATAAGACCTATGTGCAAATTAAAGAGTACACATATTACTCATCACCGGTCCAGAATGGTGTTATAATAGTCAATTAAACTGTTATAATCGCCGATCAAGTTAAGGCGCTATATTGATAAAACTGTCCTTTTTGACGTAATACTATAGGACCCTCAGAAATGTTACAAATCTGGTAATGAGATATACATATCTTCATAGCCTTATCTAGGTTTGAGAAGAACTAGAAACACGATTAATGTATTTTGCCTCGATACATTTAATTTTAGAAATGACCTCTTAAAAATAAGAAATTTGAAGATTATTTTTAAAGGAAAATATATGTATTGTAGGAAATTAGTCTCATTGATAGACACCTTTACAACTCAAAATCGTATAGAAGCATTTTGCTTAAATGCTTAAATGCTCCTAGTTATTTTTTAAATTATTATAATTACGTTTTTCGCATGTTTTCCGAGCGAGCCGATAGCTTCTGGCCGCAGCGTATTCACGACTTTATTATCATACAAATTAAGTATAAAATTGCCCTTGCGGTAAAATTACTTTCGATATAGTGCCGTAACTGTTTAAATTAATAAAAGGTAGAGATCAACTACGATAACATGGCGCGCCCCTCCAAAATTCAAAAAGTTTGAAGTGCGTTGTCTTGCGCGGTAGGCTAGTTATGATTAGTTGACCAACAAATCTTGATAATAAGTGACATTAACTGAAATATTACGTGTACTGTGATTGGTTGAATACTTACTACATACAAACTCTTTCATAAAGATGTGACTACACACATTGAAAGTCATTTGGAGGGGCGCGCCATGTTATCGTAGTTGATCTCTACGGATGAAGGAGATTGTTTGATTTAATACAATAATGCGGTTTCGGAGGGTTTATGACTGGAATGTATTCACTTACACTTGTATAGGATATAATATAAATTATAATATATAACAGCAGTGTTTTCTTAGACAGTAAACAAAAAGTTTTGTTCGACGTTCGACAACGTTTCTTTCTTCTAATATACATTTTGGTAATTTGGTAATTTACTTGAAATAAGACACAAAATATTATGATATATAATATTACGTAGCAATAAATAAAATATTATAATTTGTATCGCGTAAAATAAACATTTTATCGTTGTGATTGTAACATCTGTAACATCAAAAGTATCAGACATTTTTAGGGTTCGTTGTCTGTCCGTCTGTCCGTCTGTCTGTAACCAGGCTGTAACTCGAGAACGTGGTAATAGCTAGAGAGTTGAAAATTTACAGAATGTGTATATCTGTTGCCGCTATAACAACAAATACTAAAAACAAAATTTAAAATAAATATTTATAATTTATATTTATAAATACAACAAACGTGATTTTTTGGCCTTTTTTGCTCTATATCAATAATGGCAACAGGGAAGTACTTAACTTTTTCATAAAATCCTTATTTGTGTGTGTACTTTAATATTTAATAATAATATTAAAATAAAATAAAAAATAAAAATTTAGGGTCCCATACAAAAAACACAATTTTTGACCTAATTTTGCTCTATAATGCTTCGTGCGCGAGTCTGACTCGCACTTGGTCGATTATTATTTGTGCTGACTGTCAAAAAAATTCGGCATATCACTGTTGACCAATATACTGCCAAATAATTAGATCGAAAATAATTATACCGAATCTCTCTTCAACCTAATACTTTCTTTTTGATGCTCGATTTTTCGTTCATAGCAATTTTTTTAAAGCTAAAACTATTAATACTTGAAATAGCGTACTTTACGATCAAACTTAATTCTCTCGGGACAACAAAATGGCGGATAATTTGTAGGAAAGATTAATTGTCGGTTATTAAGAGAGCAGGGACGGGAATTGATTCCTTCGATTTGTTTCCTCAGCTGGATAAATTACTTTTTTAAAAATAAACCTTCTTTATAATTCTCGCAGACTTTGATTCTTAAAAAGTTTAATTTATTATTATTTAAAATTGTACTGACTTTTGGTCTGTTTGGTATGCTCAACACCGCGGGCAGTCTCTCAGTTCAATGTGTATCTTTAAGTCTTGTAAATAAAGTTAAATTTTAGAAGTCACATTTAAAAATGCATCATATCGTCGTCCTGTTGCAATGTGGACCGACCCTAACGTAACATAATGACTTTGTCGAAAGCTTTTGATTAGGAAACAGTAGCATGGCGTGAGCTTCTTACAACATTATGTAAAAAAAACTACATCGATCTTTTGAATGGCTCCTTACAAAGTTACAAGTTACAACGTAACTCTTACTTATAAAAACTTTACTGTTATAAATCATCTTTTGTTCTTTTATTTATGGTGTATGCTGTACACCGATTCTGTTATTTACTTTAACATTAAATAAATTAATACATATTCTATGTAGTCCAGTATTCTGCTCGTAATATAGGTACGTCAGAAAATATAAACGACTGATTTTAAGATTAGAATAGAATATTAATGGGTGGAGTAGAATTATATTTAACTTTAACAGACAAAGATAAATAATAATAATAATAATAATAATAATAAATAAATGATAAAATGAAGTATTTTGCCAAATTGGTCATCCCGCATAATTATTATGTTACGTGAACGTATTGCTGATTATTTCGGAGTTTTTGGTTCCATGGCGGTGGTGGTGATTCGTGGTTTTTGGAGTATTTGGTTGTTTAAACACTGATAGATTTCACGTTTTCAACACCGCGACTGTATGGAATATAGAGATGTTACCGAAGCTGTATTAACATTGGATTACACTAGCGGAATCTGGGTACTGGTATTTTTATAACTCCGGGAATATCGGAACTGGTATTTGACGTAACCGGTCGTGTTGTAATGTGTACTATTTTACGTCAGTGGGTTCGTATACCACGATGCTTTTTTAGGGTTCCGTAGCCAAAATGGCAAAAAACGGAACCCTTATAGATTCGTCATGTCTGTCTGTCTGCCTGTCTGTCTGTCTGTTTGTCTGTCCGTCCGTATGTCACAGCCACTTTTCTCCGAAACTATAAGAGCTATACTATTGAAACTTGGTAAGTAAATGTAGTCTGTGAACCGCATTAAGATTTTGATACAAAAATGGAAAAATTATTAAAAATTTTAGGGGTCCCCATAGGTACAACTGAAACAATTTTTTTTTCATCTGGCCTATGCGTGTGGGGTATCTATGGATAGGTCTTTAAAAATCATATTGACGTTTTTAATAAAAAAAATTTCTAACCTGAATAGTTTGCGAGAGAGACTCTTCCAAAGTGGCAAAATGTGTGTTACCCTCCCTCTAACTTCTAAAGTAGGGGCATGATAATTCTAAAAAAAATATATGATGTACATTACTATAAAAACTACCAACGAAAATTAGATTGAACGAGATCTAGCCAGTAGTTTTTTTTATACGTCATAAATGATAAACCTTAATTTAACTTTCATTATATCAAAAATTAAATATTAAAATAAATCAAAAACCTTATAATTTCATAGAAACAATTCTTATTGCTGTTGCGGAACCCTGCATGGGCGAGTCCAACTCGCACTTGGTCGGTTTTTCCTTTTAGTCCCTTTTGAGTGAAGCCTCCAAGTTTCTTTACACGACTAACGGCTGCACTCAAAGTCATTTATGGTTGCTCTACCTTAATTTAATTGAGAGTATGTGAAAATCATTAACTTAAAGTTAGGTAATCATTGTTGGCCTCTCAATGCCTCCGTAAGAGAATCCTGCAGGCATAGCATGATCACCATAGAAACTGTTTCTTTCTACGGAGGAATAGACAAAGTGACAGACAAGACACAGTGACAGTTAGACAGTGGAAATCCGCCATTTTGTCGATAAAATCAGTCAGTATCTCGATTCTTTCCCATGTCTAATATTGTTAAGCCCTGCAGAAGCCGCGCTGGTTTTCCTTCCGGCAACCGGATCGGAAGATACGAACAAGGCCTTTTTCAACAATAATTTATTATCAGATATACTTTCGTCTCATTTCGCTCTGGCCGTCCATTCGTCTGTCTGTCATAGCTAACTAATAAGACTTTCTTCTTATTTTCTCAGTGCAATCTCGTAAAATAGGTTATCATAATCCCAGCGACCGTTAACACAAGGAAGCTAACCGTGTCAATGGAGCCAGCCGCGCCGGTCATTTTCACTTTCCATACTCTAATGCAAAGATAACCTCAAAATATTCCACTAGAATTTTATAGAAATGTTCGTTCAAGAGATCTGTTTGTATGATTGATGTACTGTACACACTTTATTTGGACGAAATGTGTCTTTATTCTCTTCTACTTAACCGTTAACGTGTTTTGCTTGGCAATTTAAAAGATCGGAAAAAATAACATTTCTATACTACAAGCTTTTCCGAAAATTTTGACTCTGTCTCTCAGCATTTGGCAAGCATCAACAAAACTTAACGGTTTTAAGTTAAAGAGTTAAATGTTATTTACATTATTAATCGATTATGAAAAAGTATAAGATTTCTGAACACCATAAGATCCACAAACTGCGGAATATACAATTCACTTTACATAATATTATGTATTTACAACGATAATCTTAACTCCACCACCACAATTTAGTAAGAAATACCACATCCATAAAATATATGCTCCCTTGTATATTATGTTAATATTTTTATGGAATAATCTTAAGATGAATTTATAGCTTTGCTTCCATAAATAGTAAATAAGATGTTCTTACTTGATCCCTCGGGCTTAGAATATAAATATCTGAGTATAATACTTGGATATTTATATCCGCTTATAAAAATCTTAATTGAAGTTTTTATAGTTTTCTTTGCAGCCACTCTAATGCTGCTTTTTTAGTCTTAAAATTAGCTACACTTTGCCTTTGACTTAAAGCATCATAATATAACTATATAATATAAAGTTTGCATCGTAAAACTAAAATTATTCAGACAGACTACATTCTAAATTATAATTTTAGTTTAAGGAAGTTATAATAAAGATGAATTTTTACAGCTTTACTGTGAATTATAATCGTGACGTGTATTCAAATCATATTGTTTGTATCAAGCAAAGGTTTTATAAATCCACGAGAATCTAGCGCCGTCGTATTCTAATATTTTATAAAACGTAATTATATATTAATTATAGCCAATAATATTCTACTTATACAGATCTTACGTTCATATACTATTTTCCGGCTTAACTCTGCGAACAATTTTCAAATTCAAAATTGGACTTTGACAGATAAGTGAAACAAAAGATACGAAATGCAATTTACATAAATAAAAGAGACAGACTAAATAAAAGACGACCCAATTGGGTCGTATTTGAATCTTCACAACGCGCGCGGTAGTAACATAATATCTGCTTTGAGTTTTTTATACTTATAAAATCATTGTTTATAGCTAATACAAATGCGAAATTACGTCTGTATGTTACCTCTTCAGGCTTAAACGGCTAAACCGATTTAGATTAAAGGTATGAAGATATTTTTAGAGACCGGAAAGGACATAGGATAGTTTTTATTGCAAAATCTGTACGGTTTTTACGCGATAGACGAATTTCGATTTTCGTCTTATCCAGTTTGTTATCTTTTCTTATATAAAAAATTCTCGTGTCACAATGTTAGTCAGCGAACTCCTCCGAAACGGCTTTACTGATTTTTATCAAATTTTATATGCATATTCAGTAGGTCTGAGAATCGGCTACTGGGTACTTTATATATTGATAAGTGCATTAGTTGAAAAAATAATAGTAAATTATTACAACCTGAGACTGACGGCGACCATTGTTTGTGCGACGGGATAGCAATCGACGTTGCCATGGCGACATACTTATTTAGTCACTTCAATAAAATAATACGGGCGAAATCTGGCGAAATACTTTATATTATGGCAAAGCAACCTTTGCCGGGACAGCTAGTAATTTATAAATATCAAGATGTTATTATGTTTGATCAATAGTCCACATATCGGGGGAAAAACTGCAACATTAATAGGCAATAGGCAGGCATTGGTGCGTAGATCCGCGGCGTGACCATTGCAGCGTGTAAAAGGGACTGGTGCACACGACCAGAGAATCCTGTCAAAATGTTGCCAGCTATTCATTAAAAATTGCCAGACTATTTAATTAATTACGGTATACGAAACTCTTGTTTTGATGATTTCTTGCAGACAATGTTCAAGTTTTGTTTAAGCCAAACAATAACTACATCTTAGAAAAGGTTAACTCAGAAAGCATTCACGACATAAAAAGCCTGAATATCTGAACGCTGACGGAAACAAAATTCTAACCCACAAATGGAAGTTTGAAAAAAAAAAGCTTACGCATTTTAACCTACTATGAACTTTACTCAATCTAATTCATCATTTTAACTTCTTCATGGTCATTACTTCCTAAGCTCCTCAGTTACCTACTTCTAGCTGGTCTATTTAAGAGCTCCGCTTTCACTAGCCCTGGGGTCAGAGGTGGTTGTGAGTGCACCGGAGACCTGTGATTTACTTCCTACGAGATAAACCAATTTACCTACTTTTTAACATGCTCCTATGATTTCTCAAGCTTTAATATTGTTTTAAGTGTTCAGATTGAAACGTGATGCGTATCGACACGTCAGCAATATTTATGTCCATACAAAACTTAATTTTATTTTCTACATAATATTAAATTGACAGATTCGTCCATGGTGTTGCCTATTCCAACTTTGAATGCGCCACGTTGCAATGTGATCTATCCCTAATATAATGCTAATAGCTGTTAATGATTAAGATTTTTTTATGTATATAGGTACTATCAGAGAAGTTGAATCCTAGGCAGCTGGCGGACCTAAGTAATTTGGTCGCGTTAAGTCAAACCCATTCGACCGATCACAGCTAACATTGAATTGACATAAGCCGACCACATGACGTAGGTCCATCAACAGCCTAGGAATCAATTTCCTCGATGGTACATATTTTCGAACAGTAATAATCGTTTATTTAAGTTCGCAATTAATCTAGTATTATTCAAGATACGCTAAATATTATCATAATTCATACCCTACATATCTCTACAAGCTCTTTGATTCTGAGTTTTAAAATGTACACTTTCTTCTGTTTACTGTTTCAATCGTTCTTCCTCCCCCAAAATGTACCAAACTTCATAACGGTCGCTGTTAAGCATTAGTGTCCTAACCCACAATTTTTTGTTGTTAAATTTTGAATGCAGTCTTGATCTAAATCATCTAAAGATGTAACTGCATTCATAACCCAATACGTAATTTTTTGTGGGTTAGTAAACGAATGCTTAATAGCGTCCTATTATAATCTTTAAATACCATATTGTCACATGGGAATTCTTGCAAGATAATATAACCATACAAGATTGTCTAGTAAAAACCATATTTTCAATACTAATTTCTTTGCTGTTTCGTTGCCAAGCTCTAAGGTATTATGTTACAAATACTCTTCAAATCAGTATCTAACAACGCTCTGCATGATTCCCACTAACCTGTTTGACTTGCAATTAATGAAAGCTAATAGACACGGTTAAAAATAGTCTGTGGATACGATTAACATTCTACAAGTATCGTGAGTATTCTGGGAACCTATCGGGTTATTTATATGATTTTATTAGTCTTTTGACTGTAATAGACGTTTTGAATATCTACTAGATGTATACGTATGTAACTTTTAGATGACTAAAATCAAGCAAGTTTTCAACTTTACAAATACAATTCAAAAAAATAATAAAGTAGTCTTAATAGTGTATCGATATGAAATCTACAGTTTTTGCGGGTCTTACTTCTAAGTTATTATGGTACATCTTTTTATCTCAATTAGAAGTACATTCTTTAAAATACAATACGAATGAAGTGATTCTTTTAATTGTTAGAGTAATATTGCATAATAATTTTGGTTTAACCTTAATAAAATATTCTTTCTATTCGCATTTAGGGTCATCGCCTCTAATTTGCTAAAGAAATGAAACGATAAAATCTGCATATCAAACGTAATTCTATACTTTTTAACCGACTTCCAAAAAACGAGGAGGTTATATGTTCGGCTGTGGATATTTTTTTTTTTTTTTTTTTTTTTTTTATTTTTGTATGTTCAACGATTACTCCGCCGTTTGTGAACCGATTTTCGAAATTTTTATTTTGTTGTATTAGGTTTCACTCCAATTTGGTACCATGTTCACAAAAGTGGTGATCTGATGATGGGATCCACGAGTAATCGAGGGAACTCCTCGAAATTTATATGGAAACATATGGTGATTTTGATTTTATGAGAAGCATCCTAAGCATATGCTACCAAAACACAAGATTCTGCACCAAGGTATACTATGGTTCCGAAGATACTAAGAGAACTCCGGATTCCTTTTAGATACAAGTTTGGGGGTTTAGGCGCTATATTAAGAACTGAAAGCATATGCTACTATACAAATTATATTCATCATCATCATCATCATTTTCATGTCAGGGTCACCAATGTCACCAAAATTGAACATAACAAAATATTCAACCTTATCTCCAGAGCGTAAGGCGCACATTTGACATTACTTCTGAGAAGTAAGTTGCTTCGATAATACAAGTAACATGCTAGAGTGCACAGCTGTCACACTTACCAATCACGGCCACGGGCGGCCGTAGACTTCTCAAGCGATACTATGTATTACAATAATAAAGATAAAGTTTAAAATCATATGACAATGAAAGCCTCGCCGCTGCCGCGCTGCTAAAATTCCGGTTTGGCGCGGCTCGCACGTGTCCACTTCGATTTTTTTTAATGTATTGTTCAAAATTATCTGCAGCTGATATTATATTTTGTAAGTGTGACTGTTAACAAATTGTAATAAGATACGTAGAATAGTATACAGGTGTATTAGGGCCGATTCACACCGGAATGGCGCAGGCGAGGCGAACAGTTTCAGTGTCATATGATTTTATAAACTTTATCTTCATTGTTGTAATAGATAGTATCGCTTGAGAAATCTACGGCCGCCCGTGGATGCTCGTGGACTCTTGTGGCCGCCGGCGGCGTCAATTTCTCAAGCGATACTATGTATTACAATAAAGTTTAAAATCATATGACACTGAAACTGCTCGCCTCGCCTCTGCCATTCGGTGTGAATCGGCCCTAATCTACGTATAGTACGCGATGATTTTACTAGGTAACTAAAAAGAGTGAAATTATTATTTTTAACAAAAAATTAAAACCGACTTCCAAGGTAAAAACAATAATAACATCCTTATAATATGAACTAAAAAGTATTAAATAATTTTTCCTATCTCATGGTGCCTTTTTCCGAATTCGGCTAAAACTCAACTATTTCTGTACTCAATCTTCATAATTTTGAAGTCGGTGCCAGTTACAAATGTTTCAAATATTCTGGCATCTGGATTCAGCTATATCTGGTACCGACTTCAAAATTATGAAGATTGAGTACAGAAATAGTTGAGTTTTAGCCGAATTCGGAAAAAGGCACCATGAGATAGGAAAAATTATTTAATACTTTTTAGTTCATATTATAAGGATGTTATTATTGTTTTTACCTTGGAAGTCGGTTTTAATTTTTTGTTATTATTTTAAATAGTTTAAAATAATAAGTATAGAATTGCGTTCTCGTTTAATGTAACAAACATCTTATTATCTTACCACGGTATTAGTGTTGCGGTTTTGCTACTGAAAATAAAATATAACAAGGAAATGTACTTGAGGAAGTTAAATGACTGGGTACAAGAACGATAATAATCATAATACAGCAAGTATAGTTTAATAATTCAAGTCTGGTTGCACTTTTTTATAGTTAAAGTATAAAAACAAAAAAAAAATTAAAGCACAGTTAAACTAAAATAAAGCAAAATACAGGATGTCACAAAACTAGAAACTCGTGACGCTGGGGCGCTTGCCTATACAAATCACAAAAAAATTATCTTTCAGCGCTACTACTTTCACAGTGAACTGTCTACAAGGAACACATACGTCATACACACCGTAAGTATTATCACTTAGTTTTATTACACCCTGTATAAAGCAAAACGCATGAACAAAATGTTAACAGCATAGAGCATGCATAGAGCAGTGATCGCGCAGAGCTATTATTAAATTAGACACAATGATTAAGCACAAGCATAGAAGAGCAACGCATCATTACGAGAATAGAGCGACTGCCAGCGGCGACGGTTTGACAGGACCGGATAAAACCTCTTGAGTCTTGACAATACACACGGCGGTGTCTGTCACAGTGACAACATACGCCTGTTGATACTACAATTAGAAAGCAACCGATAGATAAAACTAGCTGGCACGGCAAACGTTGTTTTGTCATATAAATAACTAGTCGACGCCCGCAACTCCGTTGCGCCAAAATTAGTTTATCGCGCGGGAACCGTACATTTCTCCGGGATGAAAACTATCCTATGTCCTTTCTCGGGACTCAAAGTATCTCCATGCCAAATTAATATAAAGGTAACAGACAGACAGAGAGACACACTTTCGTATTTACATGGACAGTAAACAAAAAGTTTTGTTCGACGTTTGACAGCGTTTCTTTCAATATTCGGATACGACAACCGTGATCTTTCAATGATCGTATATTTTGGCCAAATTGTTTACTGTAGTATGTGCTAGGAGCGCCCTCTGCGCGTAACATTGTTCAGTATGTAATCCTAGGAGTCCTCACTATGTACCTACTTATAGATATATAACTCACCTTTTATCGTTCTATAAGTTTACAAAATCGATATTATAGCATTTAAATATTCAAGACCTAAGCAACGTCTTTAATTTCACGTTAATTACTCTATGTAACCATTATGCATTTCTTATTTAACTCTACTTTATCGTTGTTTGTTCCCACGGAACCGTACATTATCCGGAGTAAAACTAGCCTATGTCCTTTGCCTCCTGGGAAATTCCTCCCAAAGTATTGCCATACCGAAGTAGTAAGTTAATTTATTTCACTCAGTGTAAAGAGATCACAGATAGACAACAAGACACATATAAAGTTGTATGGATTAAAATAGATTCTATCATGATGGCCGCTCTTCATTTGCGCAATGAAATAATAAGATAGTTCAATTTAGTACAATATAACTACCGACCTTTGATTGACTACTTTCAACGGCTCTGTTGAAGTTGTGATTAAAGACGCAATTGAAAGAAGCGGATAACTTACAATTTGGAAATGTTCAGTTTTTGCATTTTATTATTCGTAGAAATGGAGGCCATAAAATGGAGGCTTTAGGACCGGAAAAATTATATGGAATAAAAAATGTGGATTTTACGTATAGCCAGACATATTAGCCAGATGATGAAGTAGATAAATTACGAGGTTTGTTCAAATTATTATAAGGGGAAAATGAGTAACTGAGCCAATGTTATAAAATGTAAGTTATCCGCTTCATCCACTTGCGTCTTGGATTGTAACTGCTATATAGTTGAAATTGAGTTACTTAAGATAGACAGTTCATTTAAGATACTATAAGATATATTGCGAAAACATAATTGAGAGCTTTAAAGTTTACAACTGCTACTTCGGGCACTTCGGGCCTGTTCCACCGCTTCCTGATAAAGTGCCGGATAGGCTATCCACAACTTTACTTATTTGACAGATTCTCCATACTCTATCTGTCAAGTTAGGTGGTGGATAGCCTATCTGGCACTTATCAGGAAGTGGTGAAATAGGCCCTTATATTAGAAGGCAAACTTCATACAATTTGCCTTCTAATATAAACCATCCGTGGACTTTCACGAATATTGCAAGAAAATTAGCCTAATTGGTTCAGACGTTCTCGAATTTTAGAAAGACTAATAAAATTTTAATTTATTTTTATTTATAGATACATAAATTTACACATGCTTAGTAAATTAAGTACAGTTTAGGCTATTTTTAACGTATGTACCCTATATTGATATTCTTATAATCATTTTGAGAACAAAAATATTGATTCAATAACACAAAGTTCATATTTTATAAAGCAGTTAACATTTAGCAAAATTTAAAAGTGACTTGCCTCGAAATGTAGAAATAGATTCATATCATGTCATCAGATGGTATTAAAATTATAATTTTAAAGATAAATAAACAGAATAATAGAAGAACAGATAAATAAAAACATAAATTAACGAAATGTCTAGGCTGTATTATATTACAATAAATAAAAAGAAAAAACTCTAAAATAAAATATGAATACTGCGACTACGACTAAAATATTAATAAAATGACGTCTGCAACTCCGTTTCACCGAAATTCGTTTATCCCGCGGCAAGCGTACATTTTTCCAGGTTATAAAGTATCCTATGTCCTTTCCCGGGACTTAAAGTATCGCCATACCAAATTTTAACAAAATCGATTCAGGGGTTTAAGAGGTAACGGACAGACAGGCTGACATACTTTCGAATTTAAACTATTAGTACGGATTGTTACTTGATCCATGCTATCTGGGTCTTTACGGCTGATTGCTACCGAAGGGTTAAAGATAGGGGAGACATTAGACTTTAGACACAGAACACATAGCGTTTATACATCAGTATAAACGCTATGTGTTCTGTGTCTAAAGCCTTAGGGCCATACACGCAATCATCGACCAATAACCTGTAAACGATATACGTAATGTGTGTATTGTAGATTTAGCTTATCAGAAGATTATAGTAGTAGTAGTAGTTCTCAGTGGTATTAGATAGCGTACAGCAAAAGTAGCAGCGCTGGAAAAGTATTTTTAGGGTTCCGTACCCAAAGGGTAAAAACGGGACCCTATTACTGAGACTTCGATGTCTGTCCGTCTGTCTGTCTCCAGGCTGTATCTCAAAAACTGCTATAGCTAGACTTCTGAAATTTCCACAGATTGTGTATTTCTGTTGTCGCTATTACAAAAAATATTAAAAACAAAATAAAATTAATAATTAAGGGGGGCTCCCATACAACAAACGTGATTTTTTTATCTTTTTTGCTCGATTTCAATAATGATAACTTTTAGACCTTTGCAATTTTTACAAAATCCTTAATTGTACGTGTTCTTTAATAATTAATAATAATAAAATAAAACAAAAAATTGAAGGGGGCTCCCATACAAAAAAACAAAATTTTGCCTATTTTTGCTCTTTATCAGTACGGAACCCTTAGTGCGCGAGTCCGACTCGCACTTGGCCGATTATTTAATTTTGCAAATTCATGACGCTAGGGTGCTTTCCCATACAAATAATGATAATAATATCTATAGACGCTTGACAATACGTCAGTCTGGCGGCTGGCCCTGTGCTAAGTATCTGAAGGACTTGTGTTACGACTTACGGATACCAGACAACGGAAATACATTTAATACTTTTATAACTATACATATATTTAAGATTTTTATTATATCATACACATATTTAATACACATCCAGACCCGGGAACATTGAAAACTTTTTGTTCCGTCGGCGATATTCGAACCCGCGACCCCCGGCTTGAGCTGCCACACACTCAACCAATTGAGTCACAGAGGTCGTCCAATAACAAAAGAATATTCTTTCTTTCTACTATTTTTACAGTAAACTATCAATAATAAGGGACGAACCCATACACACCTTAAAGTATAATATCACTTTGTTTTGATACATTCTGTATGTATCTGTCTGTGGCATCGTAGGTATTAACAATGAAATCTTGATATTTTTTGCAAGTTATCGCAAATATGGGTCGCATCACTACTTTTTAAGTGTCATTTAATTTTAAATTTTATTAGTGGACACTTAATGTTGTAGATACCTAATATAATATTATGTTGTTAACCTAATATCATCAGTATACTTTACGGTGGCTGCACAGAAAATATTTAGTATAATGATAGTGGAACATGTTATTACATACTATAACGTCATATTGGTATTCGCAACGTCAGAATATTTTATTTGTTAGTAATTAAATACGTCCTACTTGTTTGTAAGTCAAACACCTGTTTACTTGTTTTCTTCGTATGTTGTTTTTTAAAGAATACCTACTAAGTAGGTACACTAGGTACTACTTTCCTCTGCGGTGGCCCCACATTTCTCGTGGATCTGTCAGTAGCGGCGCAGAAAGGAACACGGTTGGGTTTTAGCTGGTAGAGCCACTAATTATGTATTCTGTGGTAGAGCTGCGGCCACTACCATCTCATTGGTCGCAGCGAGTCCCACATACCCCGGTTGTCCTCCCGTATAGTTGAACGTGACAACGTATGACGTTGTCACGTTCAACTATACTTAACCCCTTAACCCTCGCTTCCGAATCTCTATAAATAGAAACAAACTTTTTCGAGTGTAACCTAAAGTTATTTCGATGTATTTCTTTCAAATTATTGTCTAAAAATATTTATAATGAGTAAAATAAACTATTCGCAATACAAAACGCTACTGCAGTATACATTAGTGAAATCCAGTAAAATCTTCGAACAAAGCACAAGTCATACCTTGACACGTAGGAAATAGAGCACAATTTTGAATAGCCGAAATAATACTAACAGCTCACAGATTGTTTATTTATTTTTCATTCAGAGTGTGGTCAATGTATCAAAGGTCATAACTAACCAAACTTCTTCATACAAAAGTATTCTCTAAGTCATCGAAATACGTAATATAATCGAAACAAAGAGCGCGGCCCAGGTGGGCCTTACGGTTGTTGAAAGACTTGAGAGTGTAAATGGAACGCATCAGACCGAGGTAACGCCGCATGAACTGTCATGTTTTTCGTGTGCGCACCCCATATCGAATTATAAGACGTTATCACGTCAAAAAAAGGTACTACTTTCCTAAAAAAATAATAACAACCTGATGACGTGTCAAAAGAATGATAACTTGATACCCGTGAACTTCGTGTCACATAAATTCTAAATTTTCTCTCTATATAAAACTTCCCTGGACTTTCATAAATATTAGGTTAAAATAAGACAATTGGCTCAGCCGTTCTTAAGTTTCAGCAAGACTAACAAATTTTATAAACAATTTTTATAATACGGCCATTAAAATCATTGCGTAAGCGTTTTCTATTTACGCGTGTAAAAGACAATTAAACCTTAAAATGTGAAAATAATTACAAAGTAGCTGTAATGTATGTTGTATAATAATGAACTTTACTATTCTATGTTTTAATACTTAGAAATGTTTTTCAATATAATTGACCAATTAAAAGATGCAATTACTCTACTGCTCTACAAGTCACTAAGCTTTCAATTTTCGTTATTAAATCGTAACCAACTTTCTCCACTAATTTATAACTATTCTGATTCATATTTAAGTACAGGTATAAAGATTAGCGAGCCCTTAGGGTCAAATAACATCGAAATTAGTTTTTTCAAGTCTGGTTTGCTCGTAATCTTTAAATGCCACGATAATATTATGTCCAAGCGTTCTGCAGTCCATCCTATTCAATTATTTCGAGCCCTGCAAATTGCCTGCTCGTAATCTTACAAGCATATAGAAAGGGTACAATCCAAAGTCATAAGGAAACGAGAGAGGAATAAGGAAAAGTCAGTCACGGATTATTGCGACATCTGCCACTAGAAGATCTTACATTAAGGTCAGATCTGTAACTAGATCGTTGGATATGACTTTTCAGAAGGCCATATCCTGAACTATACGATACATCATCTCAATATTGCTAGAGATGAACTACGATAACATGGCACGCCCCTCCAAATTTCAAAACGTTTGAAATTCAAGACGTGCGGTCGGCTAGTTATGATTAGTTGACAATGACATAAGAAACAGTGCAATAATACGACTACTGGTTGATTGGTTGAATACTTACAACTACATACAAACTCTTTCATGGCGCACCCCTCCAAATTACTGTTTCAATGTGTGTAGTCACATCCTTATGAAAGAGTTTGTATGTAGTTGTAAGTATTCAACCAGTACTCGTAATATTTCACTGTTTCTTGTGTCATTGTCAACTAATTATAACTAGCCGACCGCGCAAGACAACGCAATTCAAACGTTTTGAATTTCGGAGGGGCGCGCCATGTTATCGTAGTTTAAAGTAATTATAGCGAAGTAAAGACCGATTGGCGATTGCAAAACTAAAGCTTTTGCTGACGGTACGTTGTGTGCTGACTGCTGATAAAACTAAATATTAACGCTGATTCGACCTATTTGTAATATGAAAATTGGAAGCGCAATAATTGCGAATCGTATGTGGCAACATCGGTGTGCTAGTGTAATTAGTTATAACATGAATTAGAATTTGTTTTGAAGGGGTAAGCAAAATTATAACAAGAAATTATTTATAATCAAAAGTTATGGTCAAACCACGGGATGAGTATAGAACTCTCCATCAGATTTAAAAATTCGTTTTCATGGACCATAAATATTTCGCCCATGACTATTAACAATGTCGGATGTGCAAAATCGACATTTTTTTTATTTCATAAAACATGTCCTTATAACCAAGGCTATCATTAGCTGAAAAGAAAAATCTATATTTTGCATAGTTTCTGAAATAGCTACATTAAAAATGTCGTATATTACTAAGATGGTCCGCTAACAATGTCGGATAATCACTAACTACGTTGTTAACGGGACGCGGGGGCGAGTGAGAGCGCTCGATGTGCCTCTTCCGACTATGTTAACGGAGGGAATGGACCTCGCGTTGTCACTTGTTTTTTTTTACAACCTTAATTATATCTTTTTAATTTTCGACGCCATTTTTAATGTCTACAAGATCAGCGCGGCTATTCAAAGTAGGTACTCAACGAAATTAAGAAGAATATAGTAATAGGGAAAAGATGCCGATGGAAATATTATGATCGAAGCTAATGCTAGTGCGGAAAATGGTATTTACTATTCTTTATTATATTTTTTAAAGATTTTGAACAGTATAGCTTATGTTTTTATTGCTTTAGATTTGATTATAAGATAAATACTTACCTTCATTAAAATTTTATCGTAGGTCATTTAAAATTGTCGGATGTGCCACATCCAACTTTCTTAACCGGTTTTTCAAATGTGTAAAATGTCGGTTGTACCACATACGACATTTTTAACCGGTTTTATAAATGGTTAAATTGTCGTTAGTACCACTTCCGACATTGTTAAGGGGATTTATACATTGGCAAAATGTCGGTAGTATTACATCATAATCATTTCACTTATTTTTCTAATTGGTTTAATGTCACTTGGAGTTTATTTCATATCTGTCGTTGCTTACTTGACACAATTTTCAGAAGGCTTCAAAATGGGCCATTTTAGTACGAAAATTAAGTTTTTGTTGGCACACATACATAATGAATGAATACAATTTTTTAATTCAATAATCGTGTTTTGGCGAACTCGTGTCTAATAGCTGATTTTCTCGGCATTTTTCTAATACATACCTAATAGTAATAAAACAAAAGCTATACTGTTAAAAATCGTAAAAAGGTATCGAAAGGACCTTTTTTCACACTAGGTTTAACTTCAGTCTCAAGATTTCCGAAATTCCATGAGCATTTTTTTCCTATACTACTATTAAAATTTTCTCAAATTCGTTGAGTAGCTAGTTTGATTTGCCTTGCTGATCTTGTAGACATTGTAAATGCAGAGCTTGTAATATTATGTCTTAACAAACATATATATTTACTCAGATTATGTAAAAGTGAAATTATTCTCAAAAAATATCATAGAATAATTAACAGAGAATCTCGGATGAAGAAGACTGCTTTTGATTAATTAATCTAATAAATAATTATCTAAGTTTTTCATGAAAACGATGGCTTTGGCAGTACGTAAGTGCCCTAAAATATAGCAATTTTAAGAACTACCTGATTCCGCAAACTTCGTTTCGCTGACAAATTAATGGACCTGCAAAACAGTCAGTCCTTCGTCAGTATTTTCTGTATTTCCCACATATTTGGGCAAACTCATCTCTCCAGCGTATTTGGCAGATGTCGATAAGATCCATAGCAAGTTGTTCGACTTGAAAAATATAATATTTTCCATTACAAATTCGTGGTAGCACCGCCGGTGACCTTTAATCAAACTGCCCTAACTTCTAAAACATTTGCCCCATGGTAATAATTTAAAAGACAATTCCATTCTTTACAGAATCACAATTAATATTTTGATATTTATTTAAGTAAGGATCAATTGTTAATATGCAAAAAAGCCACGCTAGTAGGGGATGATTAGAAGTTAATTTTTAATGAAGGAAAATATGGTTATCATTCGTTAACCATAAAAGATACATATATGCTGTCCTGGATTTTTTACTTAAGTATTTGTAATATTATTTCTATGAATCAGCTGTACTTTTCGCAGTGCAAGCGAAATAATGTAATTTATTGGAAATTTTTACCACTTTGGGTTATATTTTTGCGATTTTCGGTATGATCCCTAATATTTTTCTGAATAATACACTTCATAAGTTCTTTGCAAATAATGTAACTTACCAAGGGTAAAATATTTTTTTTAATTAGTTCAGTAGTTATTGAATTTATTCAATACAAACAAAGATACAAGACTTTTTCAAACACGAAACAAACTTTTCCTCTTTATGATTGATACAAAAAAAATGTATTAATTTTGTTAAGTTAATTTTAAGTTATGGTATCAAAAAGTCAACAAAATAGTGATGGCAATAATTTTTAATTTCAATGTTTTAAGTTAATTTACATTTCGGACGAAAATTTGATTTTCCGAATTAATTACGTCACAAGAAATGTTTTGTATTTTCATACATACATTATTTTTACGTTTTATTTGACAGAAGTCCATAAAAACATATCTTTCCTTTAAATTGTCATTTTTGTTGGTAATTTCTACATGCGACATTTTTAAATTAAAAGTTATCACTTAACAATGGCGTAAGTGCCACTTCCGATAAGCAATGATTGATTTTGTACAAGTAACAACGTCGGTTCTGGCACTTCCGACAAATCAACATTACTCGTACTCCGTTAAAAAGGTCGGAAGTGACTTTTCTCATATTTATTCATAAAATACGGGATACTCCTAATAATATACTAAACGTAAATAACTTATAGAGCACAACCCTGAAATTTCATAATTCTACTTGTAATAAGTAAAAAGTTATTCACAATTTAGACTTTGAATCGCTCTGCTGTAAAGTTGCTGTTTTTCACATCCGACATTGTTAATAGTCATGGGCGATTTCAGTACCCTACAGAAAATTGAACATAAAAAAGAGATCTCCTTCCTAGTATTGAGTTCTTTATTGTTAAAGAATAAATACCTGTTCTTCACCCATTTCGTTTTCTTAGAATTCGATCTTAAAAAACGAATGCATAACCATTTGCTTTCTTATATCCTTTCATCGTAGCAAATCCAGTTTCGCTTCCTCTTAGCTCTATCGGTTTTCTCTACGCGATCTATAGATCCACTTGAATGTGAAAAATCCGACGCACTCGGGTGGAAAATCGTTGAATACAGCGGATACTGGGCTCATTATACAAATTATCACTTACCAACATAATAGTAAATCTTTTATAAATAGCGCATTAAAGAAAAAAGTAAAAACCTTTTTGAAATTCACCAGGGAACCGACAGCCTATTCAGATAATCGCTTTTGCGTTAGATTTTTCTCGTTTCGCTTTTAACTGGGAAATTTTATATTTCTGCCTCTTCAAATTTCTATCCATACTAACATTATAAATATTTACGTGGGAGAGCCATGCTTTGGCACGAATGGGCCGGCTCGACCGGAGAAATACTACGTTCTCACAGAAAACTGGCGTGAAACAGCGCTTGCGCTGTGTTTCGCCGAGTGAGTGAGTTTACCGGAGGCCTAATCCCCTACCCTTCGCTATTCCCTTCCCTTCCCATCCCTACCCTCCCCTATTACCCTATTCCCTCTTAAAAGGAAGGCAACGCACCTGCGGCTCTTCTGATGCGGGTGTCCATGGGCGACGGAAGTTGCTTTCCATCAGGTAACCCGTTTGCTTGTTTGCCCCCTTATTTCATAAAAAAAATGTCTGTATGTCTGGTACTTACCTCTTCATGCCTAAAGGACTGAACCGATTTTGTTGAAATTTGGTATGGAGATACTTTGAGTCCCGGGAAAGGACATAGGATATATTTTATCTCGCAAAACGTACGGTTCTCGCGCGATAAACAAATTTCGGCGAAACGGAGTTAGAGAGTGTCATCTAGTAATTATCTGCAGAGATTCAATTGTTGTTTTATAATCAAGATTCCTGTTTGCTCGTGACATCGGTACAACTGTTTTCTGTGATAAGGATAAGACGTTGAGGAATAGTAAATAACCTGATTGGATGTCATTGAACAAGAACACAGGAAAAGTAATCATTGGAGCTGAATCGATGCGGAAACTCGACGACCTTAATAGAAACATTATGCTTTCCTCATCTCATAAGTAATTAACATACAAATTGATCAAAATTAGATTGACATTTCATCTTTTTTAATATAATCTGAATAAAATATATTCTTAAATACGTTATGAAATAGGAAGTGAAACTTCCAACATTTAGCTAAAGTTATTTAGCTGAGTACTAGATATTACTGAAATCTGGAATACAGTACACATACTATGAATTTAGCTAGTATTTTTCACAACCTAGTACTATTCTTTGGCGCTAAAACAGATAACTAAGTTAATTATCTCTTTTTGTTTGTAAACAACGCTGTAATGTTTTCATAGCCTAGTATTAGAAACGTTAGAACTTAGAACACAATAAGCACTAATGACGAGAATCATCACCTCTTTATTAGGTTTTCATATTTCTCGAGTTAGGCATAAACAAAAGCTTGGATACTTCTCAATTACCGATGTTAACGGAGGGATTTTATAAGAATTAAATTACTTGTTGGGTACTGCAATTATGACTACATTTGGCCCCTTTTATGACAAAAAGATCGAGACCGAGTACACAAACGGCTTAGTTACAACTTATAGAACATTGGTCATCGTCTGGCGAATATTACCTGCAGCTCTGTTGCGCCAAAACTCGTTTATCGCGCGGGAACCGTACATTTTTCCGGGACAAAAAGTATTCTATGTCCTTTCCCGGGACTCAAAGTATCTCCATGCCAAATTTCAGCAAAATCGGTTCAGTGGTTTGGGCGTGAAGAGGTAACAGACAGACAGACACACTTTCGCATTTATAATATTAAGTATGGATATTCAGACAATGACAAAACTTTGAATTATAAAAAGGTTAATTATTGAAAATAACTACTTATATACGTATTAATATTCTACGGCAAAGAATTTTTGAAAGCGCTATATTTTCATTTTATATTCCGCCTTTGAACTTCCTATACCATTTGCATATTTCGCAACAGCTATAATATTTGTCCAGCTTGCTGTTTATGCATCTGGATCAACGGACATTATTCATGGTTTCAATCGTCACTGTTATGAAAAAATGTTTTACATAAGCTTCTTTTGTAACTTGCATTTTAATCCTTTTTGTCAAAACTTGATGAAGCCAAAAGATTTTTCAACTGAATAAACAGAATATCCGATATCCGATTATAGAAGAAACAGCTAAGTGCTTGAGTCACAGTAATCTCTAACGATTTAACAAACTTTCAGCAAAATCGCAAACTTTTCGCAACAAAAAACGGAGGTCAATAGAGTTCAAACATTTTATTGATAGTTTGAATAAAGAGTCGAGTCGACGTTCGTGCGAATTGTTTTTTGTAATATCGCCTTTTTACTGGCGTCTAGTTCTTGACACAGTCCGGTTTGGTTCCGCTCAATGTATTCTGATTTTCCTTTTGTATATCCATTGATGTGGAGAAATAGGTTGCTTTGATTTGTTTTTAAATCCTCCTTTGGAAAAAGAAATTGAAATAGATACACATTTTCAACGATTATTCTTATCAATATCTTATTATACCACTGGTAGGACTTTTAATTGGTACTGGGTAAGAGAAAACTACCTTAATATCTTCTATTATCTAGTAGAAATAGGCACACAATTATAATAAATGGGAAAAATAAATCGAGGTGGATGAAAAGTGCAATAGCCACTAAATAGTTCAAGTTGTACGCAGGTTGGTCATGTATTTAAACTAGTTTACTTTTCAATTACCAGCTAAATTATAGGTGATTAGAGTGTCAATATCAATACAAAGTATCATAGTAGAAACCTACTTTAGCTTTAAATAAGGCTTAGGTTAGGTATTACACAAGATATTATTGAAGAATGATTTGTAGGCTTTCCTAAATCATACTATGCAGTATAATGACTAATTACCTTAGAATTAAAAGGTTAAGAGTCAGCGCTAACTGCTAGTTACTTTGTAGTGCAAGCTATTTATAATAGTATTTTAAAAAGATAAAACCGACTTCAAATTTTTGTACGTCAAAAACTACTGAACCGATTTTGATGAAACTTGCAGTATTCCCTAAGTTGAACAATACCTAGTACAATAAAAAAAGAATCACTAAGATCGGACTTGTAGTTCCGGAGATATGCGTGCACAAACATAAAACATACACACATACATACATACTTACATACATACATAGATACACTTTTGAAATTTGGCACATTTGTTCAGAAGCTGTCATAGATTAACATATACAAAAATTGGGCAGTTCTGGAAATATTACATACATACGCGTCGAAGTATAACCTCCTTTTTTGAAGTCGGTAAAAAAAATATAAGTACTTACTATAATTTTTAAAATCTCTATCCAGTATAAATTAAAAAATCGTTTAAAAATTGAACTTGGTTAGTGGAAATTCTGAGGGTGAAAGTTTCTAAATATTCACTATAAAATCACAATATGATTGTAAATATTATACTTATAATAATATAGGGACACCTTCTTGCTCATAATTATTATTACAATATTTGAAGAGTTTAAACAATTTCAGAATCGTGCTGCAGCAATTTGTTCTGCAATCGTCATTAGATGTGGCAAGACGATCGTATCGCTGTGTACTCTGACGCTTTTTGAAATTAGAACATCCCACTAATGGTAAGTTAAGGTGACGCCGGGTTGAAGTACAAAACCGTGTTGGATATGTTTTACATTGCTTGTTTTCTATGAGAGGCTGGCCCGGCCTCTCATATAAAACAAGCAATGGAACAGCAAAAAATGGAAAGGGCGTAGCGACAAAATGATTTTTGTCGCGTAATTTAAAAACCATAAATATACATTTCATACAAGCTATGGGCTATATACATAAATTAAAGTGTATGCTTGAACCAAGATTGCTTCCAAAATTTGTACATAGATATTATGTACAAATTTTGGAAGCTTAAATCACTCTCCTCTGTTGGCAAAATAGGAATCCCTTCTATACAGAGGTCTTTTTGATTGATAATTCTGTGTTATAAAAGTTGATCAATCGTGTTATGCTATGTGCAATTCAAAGACAAAGACATGATGAATACTGACAATGAACTTTAATTTCTTAGCTTTAGTCATTGCTGAGAAAAATCGATATCGCTACAGCCAAATTATCAAGGCGTCGCCTTAATATAGAATCGTCTTCAACTTCTTTTTTTTTAAATGGCTTCGTAATGATGATGTAGTGAGGCGCCAATTAAAAAAGTCGATAGTTATTTTATAGATAGCAATTTGAGTTACCATTGCGAAGTATTTTTATTTACTTAGGGCCTGTTTTACCACTTCCTGATAATGTGCCGGATAGGCTCCACAACTTATTTGACAGATTCTCCATAGTTTATCTGTCAAGTTAAGTTGTGGATAGACTATCCGGCACTTATCAGGAAGTGGTGCAACAGGCCCTAAGTATAATAGATCTTATTTTTGCGTAGATATTGGACTGTGGACAATACTATAATATTAAACAGCAAGTTTGTAGCACCGACTTATATTTTTCTTTGTATAATAATATAAAATGTAAAATAAAAAAAGTAGCTTCAGACGTGGCAAGTAGTAAGCCAAGTTTTTTTAATGTTTTTAAAGGCAATAAGTATACAGAAAACATAATATTACGTAATTAAAATACGTGAGTATGTAAAACACCAACAAATAAATCACGAATGTTTAATTATTATTATCATAAATGCTGGACTGGTCAAGGACTTTTTTCTGATTGTACGAGCAGATATTTTAATTTAATTATAATATTACAGAAACATACGTTTCAGAATAATTATTATAGTAGTAACATAGTTAAATCTCTAAGAAATATCATATTATTTAAATATTTTTATAATTATTATTTATTTCATAATTAATATTATAATTTAAAAGCTAATTAGCTAGCAATTGTTAAAATGATATTACTTTAATTAATTTATTTAATATTTAAAAGTAATCTGACCGAAAATATTTTTCTATATTTGTTGAGAATTTATTAAAGTGAGAATTATATTTCATTAATAAATTAATTTAATACAGTGTACTTGGAAAAATTACTGAGAATATTGTAGTTTTAAGATATATTTTTTATTATTATGTACAACTTTGACGACCTCTGTGGCTTTATTGGTTGAGTGAAGGTTGAGTGTTTGGCAGCTCAAGCCGGGGGTCGCGGGTTCGAATCCCGCCGACGGAATAAAAAGTTTTCAATGTTCCCGGGTCTGGATGTGTATTAAATATGTGTATGATATAATAAAACTCTTAAATATATGTTTAGTATAAAAGTAATGAATATATTTATTTGTATTGGCTCCGTGATTTCCGTTGTCTGGTACCTGTAACACAGTCCTTCAGGTACTTAGCACGGGACCAGACTGACGTAGTGTAGTGTGAAGCGTCCATAATTATTAAAAAAAAATACTTATTTTTATAATATGCTTGTTAGATGGCACCTATACAAAACGTGAGACAGTTTTTACGATTTTGAGAAACGGTGAGATTTGGCTAGAGTTAGACTTTCTCCTCTCTCCCAAATACCTCTAACCTCGTGTAATTTTTGGACGACCCCATCAGCAGATATAAGCAGGATATATTTTATCCTGCTTAAATTTTATATCTGTTGTAGGATAAATCACATGCGGCGGTCAAACACCCGATAAAAAGCCGAAGGTCGAAGCCCTCTAAGGGACCAAAAGAAGAATTATTATATTCAAATTTTAGGACCTAACTTTACGATCCTACAATGTTGCGTCAGAATTCTGAATAGCCTGTAGGATGTTCCTCCCACACAGTGTCAAACTTTAACACACTGCATAGGACAAAATTGTGACATTTCATATTGTTGGTAAAGTAAAAGACTGTAATATAAATGCAGCATTTCGTTTATTGTTTTACTTTCACGACTTTTAAGGCTCTAAAAATGTAAAACATTAGGCATAATAATAATTATATTTATTTTATTGTGTATTGTTGAAGAGCGTCTGAAGCTCAAAATTATTTATCATTGTGAGATAAGTGATAACATAAAACACTTGAGTTAAAGTTTGTGCCAATGAACTGGTAAAGGAAAAGGCCAACAGAGGTGAGCGGGTTTCCAAAATCGTAAAGGATTAGTCACGAAGTGAACAAAATATAAATATGGAGATATGATATTGGACAGTTTTGCAGTTTAAAAAAAAAGAAGGTAGCCTAGAGTTATTAGAGGGGTCTTTTCATAGATCGAGAGATCCATGCAAGCATAATAGGCCATTATATTACAGCTGAAGAACCAAACAACACTACAGATACAGAGTACTGTATAGAAAATACGTATGATGTAATATATTTTTATTAAGAAATAATGCCACATCTATCCTTGTAACTTGATCTATGGTCACACCTGAGTGCAGTCTGTATCCTACGGTATCTCGGGGTCACAGAAAAACTAGAAGGTCGTGTGTACCTACCAGATTTTTATGCAGCCAACAATGAATACCGTACAAAGTCGAAATTTTTGAAATAACATACGGACTTGCTTATGGTAGTTCAAAATAACGAATTTACAAATGAAATAAAAAATCTTTGAAATTTAACTTACATGCACTCTTAACACACAAAGTCGGTTAAAATTAAAGAACTTACCTTTCGACGAGGGGCTGCACGTTGTCGAGGAACTCAAAACCGGCGTGCGTGGTATAAGTAATAGATTCATGGCACTGTATAAGCCCGTGGTCCGCGCGCACATAGTTCTTGAGCACCCAGAACTCCCCACGCTGAGTGGTCACGGGTAGCATGTCGCGGTCGTTGCACGCTAGGAGACTCCTGAGGTAGGCCAGCGTCGCCGGGTTTAACGCATCCTCGTCCTCTATCTCTAGAGTCCCGTTCGTGTCGCTCTCCGGCATCGTGGCGTTCACCTTCTTCTCTAACTCCGGGATAGACGCTGTGCTCGACTGAGTCTTGTTCGTCGTCGCCATCGTCGAAGGCGTCTTCTGCGACGTCGACTCCTCGAAATTCCGCACGCTGGACTCCGCTCGGTCCGTGTTGTTCCGGACCTCTTCCTGGTTGATGTACCGGAACTCCGCGCTTCTTTCCGACCCGTCCACCGTCAGCGGCACCCATTCCACCGACGGCGACGTCGTGCTCGACAGATGCAACGCCGCGTACAGCAGCACGGCGATGTTGATCACAATACTCACTCTAAAGATAAAATTACGTCTGTTATTCAACATAGTTGTGGTATTTAGGCACTTGCTGGGTTAAAAAGGTCCTCCGACGTCCTCCGTCGCCCTCTGGGACGCAAATTTCTGTAAGGGCCTGTGCGCGTCAGCATCACAATTTATTGTGTCATCAGCGAGCGTGCTGAGTTGGGCGCCGCGCCGGCGCCGCCGTCCCTCGTAAATCCTGCGAACAAAATGTTTTCATTAGTATTTGCATTTCTTATGATATGCAGCATTTAAATATAAATGAGATCGGTCCAACGTATCAGAAGGACTTATCTCGTCTGCTAAATCACTAAAACATTTCTTTGTAGTCGTGTGCGTACAAGACAAAAAAACGAGGAATACGGCTCTTGCTGAACCAAAAATTTCCTTTGGTAGGATTGATCTTTATATCCCTAAGATGAGTTTACGATGTGGAGCCACCTGAATATTTCATGCAGGTGGGGGAGGGGGGTTTTTAGCTTTAACAAGGTATGAGGTCAATAACTGCGTGGGATTTAGGTATATAGTCAAGTTTGGTATCATTTTCGATTGAATCGAATGTTTAAATGCCAATTTTGGAATAATATTTAGATAAAAGATAGTAAAAATAAATAAGATAAAAAAAATTGAATATATTATTTTCAACCAACGAAAACGCTGTTGTCAGCTTAATTAATATAAGGAGGCTGATAGCTGCATTATTCAGCATGCCAAAGACATGGTGATGAATGGAGCAATAAACATATTATTAATACTAGACGTTCCGCGCGACTTCGTCCGCGTAAATCTGAAATTTCACGGAAACCGTATATTTTTCACAAATTAATAACCCATGTCTCACGTAGTCTACTATATATTCGTGTCAAATAACATAAAAATTGCTCTAGTAGTCTGTGAGATATTAGCCCTTTCAAATAATTTTCCCCGTTTTTTACATTTTCCTCTGTATCTTTGCTCTTATTAGTCTTAGTGTGATAAAATATAGCTCATAGGCTTCCTCGATAAATAGGCTATCAAACACTGAAAGATTTTTTCAAATCGGGCCAGTAGTTCTGTTTGTTTGAACGCACTAAGCATTCAAACAAACAAACTAACCAACAAACTATTCAGCTTTATTTTCACATTTTCCTCTGTAACTTTGCTCCTATTGGTCTTAGCGTGATAAAATATAGGTTATTATTAGGCCTTTCACAATAAATAGGCTATCAAACACTGAAAGATTCTTTCAAATCGGATGAGTAGCTCCTGAGATTAGCGCGTTTAAACAAACATCTCTTTAGCTTAATAATATTACCAGACGTTCCGCGCTGCTTCGCCCGCGTAAATTAGATATTTCACAGACAATTTAGTCCACAATAAATAGCCTATAATCTTTCACGTTCCCACTTTTTATCTGTGCCAAATAACAGAAAAATTACTCCAGAAGTTCGTGAAATAAGCCCTTTCAAATAATATCCCCCGTTTTTTCCACATTTTCCTCTATTTCTTCGCTTATATTAGGTCTTAGCGTAATAAAATATAGCCTGTAGCCTTCCTTGATAAATGGGCTATCTGACACTGAAAGAATTTTTAAAATCAGACAAGTAATTACTGACTCATACTAAGATTAGCGCGTTTGAATAATGCTTCTTCTTCTTCTTCTTATTACGTTGTTTAACATCTTTATCGTGCAAATATGAGTCCTAAAATGAATTAAGCATTCTTAAGTCATCCGAATATGGTACCGAACTTGGAATATTACCATAATTAATGCCCACATACAGATTGAGACTCTATTTTCCTCCAGAGCAGAAGCTGCTAAAATTAAAAAAAAATTACATCAAAAATCGCGGTGGCTCCACATCTTAAATCCATCCTTGGGCCATAAGGACCAATCCTACCAAAGGAAATCTTTGGTTCAGCAATAGCCGTATAATTTACCGTACACACGCAACTATTGAGCTTTATCCTTATAGAAAGAAAGCGAATGCTTTAATATTAGCAAATAGCAATAATAAAAAAATTATCACCTCTCGGCACGTTTATTCTGATATCTTGGATTTTTTGACAATAAAAAAATAAATAAGCAGTGTATTTGCTGTTCGGACGGTCGCGATGAGACTGAATACCAGAGCGCATTAGGATTTCTGCGTATTTTGGAGAATATTATTAACCTCTTTTAATGTTCTTTACCGTAAATTCCATTAAATTCCATTCGAATTAATGGTCCTGTTAATTACCTGATGGCATTTTAATGTTTGGCTCGATTTTATAACGCCCCTTCCCAAAAATGTGATAAGTACAGTGCGACGACCCTACATCCTTGCAAACTGTTTTGATGCAGCTTAAAATATTTTTTAATATTTTATTTTTATTTTGGGAGAACGGAGCTTCATTTCGTCACTTTACGATTAGTGTGGCTGCCTTTCAAGCGTCAATTTGCATCCTACTAATATTATAAAATATGCGAAAGCGTGTCCAATGTCCATCTGTCTGTTACCTCTTCACGCGCTGCACCGATTTTGCTGTTAGCTATTTACTCTCGAAAAAGGACATAGGATAGTTTTTAACCCTGAAAAATTTATGGTTCCCGCGCGATAGACGAGTTTTGGCGCAACAGAGTTGCGGGCGTCATTTAGTAATATTATAATATCCTATGAATTTTAATAGTGATTTACTCGGCGTCTTTCGCAACTCGCAAGTGAACCTATCAACTTGCAATGACAGATTTCAGCATCTTGATTCTTGAGTCTTGACTAAAGTAGGTGTCAGCTTGACAGTTTGTAGGTAGTTTTAAGATTACTATCAATTAATACCTGTTCGACTATGAATACCGGTATACATTATTATTTGACCGTTCAGTGTTTACGAAATAGATTAAAAAGATTGGTAGGATAAACTGATTTTCATGGTAAGACAAGTATTTAGACTGCCAGTAGTAAAACAAGCAACTACGGAATCTTAATTAGCGTTCTGTCAATTACTCTTATCGATTAAAATCGATTCTCGTTATTTTCTAGTCTTTTTCTAATATCGATTAATCTATCTTTGATTCTGATGTTGCGATACCTTATATGCGCAAGCAATTTATTTGAACTTGTACAAAATATTATGAATATTCAACACACATAAATAAACTTGTGAAGGACGTTCGAATATCCTTAATAAAATATTTTTTAAATTATTTATGTTATTAAAGAAATTTGAAATTCTAGTAGTTTATTTCAAATATGAACGTAATCTGCACAACATAACGAATTTTATAATAGTAACATTGATACCTGTGGAAAATGATATTTATATGCTCAAAATACTTGGATAAAAGTGTTTGTTAATATAGCTAAATTAAAAAAGAACCTACCAGAATTGCTAAGGCTTGGTTTAATTTAACTTATTTTTTGGGCAAACGGACTACCTTCTAGTTTCTACGACAATAAAAGTATAGGTCTACGACCGAGGTTAAAGCTTTAACTTTTTATCCATTTCTTTGAAACAAGATTATCTTCCTAAGTACCGCTAAAATCTAGGTATAAAACAAGTGATTTAGCTATAAAGCTATGCTTGATTAAGACAATACAATAAATGGTCAGGTATATGGTATATGTATATTATACAATGAAAACATTACCATGTAAAAACATACAAACTGAAATCAAAACAAGGAAAATATGAAAATCGGAGTGGTGGGTGTTAGGTTTATTTTCATTACGGAATTTCCTGATTCGGTCGCCGTCCTCAAAGCCCGCGATAAAAGCTTTGCAATAGTAGCTGAATAAATAAAAAAGCTATTGGTATAACATTGTGAAATATGTGTCTCGTCTGCGCCGACCAAGGCGTGGTGAAACAGGAGTCATCAGATTAAAGCCGCCAGACACGCGAAGGCTGTATCGCGACTTGTTTACTAACGCACACTCAATCTCCCTTCATTAATACTTAACGGTTCAAACCGTTAATCGTTGCTGTAGTCAGAAGTTTCATTAGAAAAATCCTACTAAGTGAGAATCCTAAGGTCCTTGGGTGTATTGCGGTAGAGTTCTACAAAACAGTACAGTCGACCGCTGACGGCATATATTAATTGGCAATTGCATTTATTTAATCAAAGAAGACATTATCTTCGAAATTAGATCACATAAGCCAGCGAAAATATGGCTTACATTACACTAAACTTCTGGTCAGTCATATTGAGCGTTACCTACGCAGTTTATGCTACATATTTCCTTTCTCGTTGACTCCTAACCGATATTATATTGAGCTAATGAGCTTGCCTCTAGTCAGTCGCAGTCAGTATGGTTCGAACACAGCAGCGCATAGTCATAGGACTATGCGCTGACAAAGCAAATTCAAAAGCACCAAACGAAGTTAAGGACCGAATGTCGAGAGAACGCATAAACAAGGACAGTGAAAAAAACTTCTAAATAAGAAAATGTCTGAAACATGATTAAGAGACTATGCATCGATAAAACAATTAGTTTGAAACTTTAACTTATCGAAGTTTCAATGTAGAGTTGAAGTTTATTGAGTTTGACTACACGAAGATGATTGATGGATTTAGTTTAGTCAAG
Source organism: Lysandra bellargus (assembly GCA_905333045.1). Classification (NCBI taxonomy): domain Eukaryota; kingdom Metazoa; phylum Arthropoda; class Insecta; order Lepidoptera; family Lycaenidae; genus Lysandra; species Lysandra bellargus. Next base: position 4,338,098 of record HG995333.1, read on the forward strand.
AGGTAAGTAGACCATCATAACATTTAATGGCTAATCTATGCGGCCACGTAACATTTATTGGTACGTATTGGTGATGAAATGGAAATGGTAGTGCACGAGCTTCCGATGTCTTTACATAACCGTGTGATGCAAAATTCTATTACGTCTTCCCATCAGCGTTAACATTTGATGTAGCTTTAATATTTAAATGAACATATTTAATAGTTGCTAGCAAATAAGATATCTGTTTCATAAAATCTCTTTATTTTTTGAAAATCAATTAAAAAATAACATTTATGCTTTGGTACATAAGCTTTTAAGCTTTGTTATAAGCTTTTAAGCTGTGGTTTTTATCACCATTTCTTTGTTCTCCTCCAATGGTTATCCAATTAAGTGGAGTTCCTTCAAGTTACAATAAAACCAAAATGGCACCTTTAGTATGTATTACTAATTTACTATTACAACTACTAACGGAAAATACCTTATTCTTCGTAGCATTTTTCTCATTAAACACTCCAAAGCTATCATTTATCCGGAAGTAAAAAAGAGACTATTGCGGTGAAATATACTCGTCTCCGCAGATTTTTTTTGTTTCGTGGGCAATATTAAAGCACAAATATCTTATGAATACGATTAATTTCATAAGAATTTAGAACAACTAGATGACAATGAGGCGTCCTTGACATACCTTCCAAAAGTTGAGCGTGACTCGCATACGACCTCACATAATGTGGATAAGATCTGTGACGTCTATGCTACTGGACAGAAAATATTGGCCCTTTAAAAAGAAATATAGTTTCACAAAAATATATACTAAAATAAGATAATATATTAACAGAATAATAATTTATTAACAGGCTCAGGCTTATGGACATTTTAAATGTACCAAAACATCAAAATGAAGACCGATACATTACTTTTTAAGCAATTAAATACTTGTTTAAATACTTTTTTAATCTCGTGACTTTAAAACATTAATATCTAGTATTCACATAATTAATATTTATGCAAATATAAAAAACCTAATTATGCAACAACGAAAAAAACTTAAAAATGTTAATATTATTAATATACCATATCCAGATTTTATTAACATGTATATAATAAATTTAAATCATAATTAGTTGTATTTTATGTGATCAAGTTTGTCATGTTATACAATAATACTAAATGAGGACAACCTCTGCGCTAGACTTTACAATAGGGTTTAACGGACGGGTCATTTTTTACCGAGAGACGTAAGAATGAGGAAGTTGTAAAATAAACAAAAATTGATTAGGCTTCTAAAATTAGAAGTTTAGGTCAGTTTTGAAAACATCACAACTTTGGCGTAAGCAAAACTGTTTTAAGAGCAAGGCCGATGCTATTTACAAAATTCAAAGTATAGTACCGATTTAGTGCGCACTAAATTAAAAAGAAAAAATCCCATGATACTTATATACAAATTCAGTGTTATATGACATACTTGTATACATTTTCAAAGGCCCAAATAATGGACATAATGCTAGAGACACATACTTAATATAAATTAATTCATAATTAATATTAATTTTTTGACAGAAATACAATTTGACATTTAATTAGACTTGATTGACTATTATTAAATTGACATTTGAAATTGAATAACAATAGCGTTAATTTGAATCTAGATCGATTCATTACCTAAGACTTATTTAAGGTTATAATACTGGTTCCATGTGCACGGCTTCGACTTTAGGCTGCTCTTTCGAAATTATTATTTTTAACAAAAAATTAAAACCGACTTCCAAGGTAAAAACAATATTAATAGCATCCTTATAATATGAACTAAAAAGTATTAAATAATTTTTCCTATCTAATATGTAGTGCCTTTTCGCGAATTCGGCTAAACTTCAACTATTTCTGTACTCAATCTTCATAATTTTGAAGTCGGTGCCAGTTCCAAAAGTTTCAAATTTTCTGTCAAAGAAATAAAGATTCAGCTATATCTGGTACCGAATTCGGCTAAACTTCAACTATTTCTGTACTCAATCTTCATCATTTTGAAGTCGGTACCAGATATAGCTGAATCTTTATTTCTTTGACAGAAAATTTGAAACTTTTGGAACTGGCACCGACTTCAAAATTATGAAGATTGAGTACAGAAATAGTTGAAGTACTACTGAAGAAATACTAACGGAAAATACCTTATTCTTCGTAGCATTTTTCTCATTAAACACTCCAAAGCTATCATTTATCCGGAAGTAAAAAAGAGACTATTGCGGTGAAATATACTCGTCTCCGCAGATTTTTTTTGTTTCGTGGGCAATATTAAAGCACAAATATCTTATGAATACGATTAATTTCATAAGAATTTAGAACAACTAGATGACAATGAGGCGTCCTTGACATACCTTCCAAAAGTTGAGCGTGACTCGCATACGACCTCACATAATGTGGATAAGATCTGTGACGTCTATGCTACTGGACAGAAAATATTGGCCCTTTAAAAAGAAATATAGTTTCACAAAAATATATACTAAAATAAGATAATATATTAACAGAATAATAATTTATTAACAGGCTCAGGCTTATGGACATTTTAAATGTACCAAAACATCAAAATGAAGACCGATACATTACTTTTTAAGCAATTAAATACTTGTTTAAATACTTTTTTAATCTCGTGACTTTAAAACATTAATATCTAGTATTCACATAATTAATATTTATGCAAATATAAAAAACCTAATTATGCAACAACGAAAAAAACTTAAAAATGTTAATATTATTAATATACCATATCCAGATTTTATTAACATGTATATAATAAATTTAAATCATAATTAGTTGTATTTTATGTGATCAAGTTTGTCATGTTATACAATAATACTAAATGAGGACAACCTCTGCGCTAGACTTTACAATAGGGTTTAACGGACGGGTCATTTTTTACCGAGAGACGTAAGAATGAGGAAGTTGTAAAATAAACAAAAATTGATTAGGCTTCTAAAATTAGAAGTTTAGGTCAGTTTTGAAAACATCACAACTTTGGCGTAAGCAAAACTGTTTTAAGAGCAAGGCCGATGCTATTTACAAAATTCAAAGTATAGTACCGATTTAGTGCGCACTAAATTAAAAAGAAAAAATCCCATGATACTTATATACAAATTCAGTGTTATATGACATACTTGTATACATTTTCAAAGGCCCAAATAATGGACATAATGCTAGAGACACATACTTAATATAAATTAATTCATAATTAATATTAATTTTTTGACAGAAATACAATTTGACATTTAATTAGACTTGATTGACTATTATTAAATTGACATTTGAAATTGAATAACAATAGCGTTAATTTGAATCTAGATCGATTCATTACCTAAGACTTATTTAAGGTTATAATACTGGTTCCATGTGCACGGCTTCGACTTTAGGCTGCTCTTTCGAAATTATTATTTTTAACAAAAAATTAAAACCGACTTCCAAGGTAAAAACAATATTAATAGCATCCTTATAATATGAACTAAAAAGTATTAAATAATTTTTCCTATCTAATATGTAGTGCCTTTTCGCGAATTCGGCTAAACTTCAACTATTTCTGTACTCAATCTTCATAATTTTGAAGTCGGTGCCAGTTCCAAAAGTTTCAAATTTTCTGTCAAAGAAATAAAGATTCAGCTATATCTGGTACCGACTTCAAAATGATGAAGATTGAGTACAGAAATAGTTGAAGTTTAGCCGAATTCGGGAAAAGGCACTACATATTAGATAGGAAAAATTATTTAATACTTTTTAGTTCATATTATAAGGATGCTATTAATATTGTTTTTACCTTGGAAGTCGGTTTTAATTTTTTGTTAAAAATAATAATTTCACTCTTTTTAGTTACCTAGTAGGTAAACTGTTAGTGCCAATTCAAATTGTATAAAAAATAGTTTCATATTGTCTTCACTAGATGTCACTGAGGCGCTCCTGTGTCGCGCTATCGCTTGTACGTAGAAGTTTTATATAGGTAGTTGTAACTTGTAACAGACTTTCGTTGTGTTGTTGAAAGTTTGTAAGCAACTGACGTCTGTCAACTCAACAGTGAGCTTGGTGTGAGCAGTGAGCATTGAATTGACAACATAAATCATAATATTGAGTGGTAATTGATCTCGTATAATTGTTATTAAAGGTGAACGCAGATTTGGCCGCACCGCACGCACCGCAGTCGCCGCATTCGCAATTCTTCATATTATTATGAAGTTGCGAAGACTGCGGCGCGGGTAGGTAGGTATGCGAGCTTGCCTATAACTTCATATAAAGAATTCCGAATGCGGCGACTGCGGTGCGTGCGGTGCGGCCAAATCTGCGTTCACCTTAAGTTGACCTCCGTCATAGTCCGCGAATTTATAAGTGGTCGTCGGTGGTACTGCGTATATTCTACGTATCTTATTACAATTTGTTAAGACTGATATGAGTCATACGGCATACCCCAAGGCCCAAATATCAGGTAGATAGATAAATTTAAACAATACATTTAAAAAGATCTAAGTGAACACGTGCTGCAAATGCTCGCAGCGCGGCATCACAATAGACATAACTACCAGTACTTCGACTGCTATGAGACTGACGAGTATTAATATCTGTCGTTTCTTTTGTGTTTCGCCAGGATAAGTTAAAGGCTGGCGCGCTGGCTGGTATAATTTAATTTTAAAAATAAGATTTTGAAATTGAATTCTGACAGTTTTCTTTGCATGTGCCAAAATATAAACAACTAAATTTGTAGGTTACGACCCTAGCGACGACTTTTGTCATAATACGTCAAACTTAAAAAAATTACATCAGTTCTAAGTCGGCATACTCTATCATTCTGTCTACTCTGGCGGCATGCCGCATGCCCTGACATTCCAGTTAGAACTTGAATACGATGTTTACGTACGCGTCGCCGCGCGCCGCCACGCGCCGTCGCGCGCCGCGCGGCGACGCCGTTGCCTCTGCGGCGCCGACCGCCGTGTATATTAAACAGCCTATAATAATTGGTGTTGTTATGTACATAATTATTATTATTGTATCCATACCTATGCCTTGTACTATTATCTATTTTGTGCCATGAGACATCGGTGACCTTAACACGACGCGATAATGATGATGATGATGATGATGATGATGATGAATTTGAATTGCATGGTAGCATATGCTTTCTGTTCTTAAAACAACGCCGAAACTCCCAAACGTGTATCTATAAAGAGTCAGGAGTTCTCTCAGCATCTTCGAAACCATGGTATACCTTGACCCAATATTTGACTTTTTGGTAGCATATTCTTAGTACACTTCACATAAAACCAAAATCACCATATGTTTCCATATAAATTTCGAGGAGTTCCCTCGATTACTCCTGGATCCCATCATCAGGTCACCACTTTTGTGAACATGGTACCAAATTGGAGTGAAACCTAATACAACAAAACAAAAATTTCGAAAATCGGTTCACAAACGGCGGAGTAATCGTTGAACATACAAAAATAAAACCGACTTCCAAGGTAAAAACAATAATAACATCCTTATAATATGAACTAAAAAGTATTAAATAATTTTTCCTATGTCATGGTGCCTTTTTCCGAATTCGGCTAAAATTCAACTATTTATGTACTCAATCTTCATAATTTTGAAGTCGGTACCAGATATAGCTGAATCCAGATGCCAGAATATTTGAAACATTTGTAACTGGCACCGACTTCAAAATTATGAAGATTGAGTACATAAATAGTTGAGTTTTAGCCGAATTCGGAAAAAGGCACCATGAGATAGGAAAAATTATTTAATACTTTTTAGTTCATATTATAAGGATGTTATTATTGTTTTTACCTTGGAAGTCGGTTTTAATTTTTTGTTAAAAATAATAATTTCACTCTTTTTAGTTACCTAGTAAAATCATCGCGTACTATACGTAGATTAGGGCCGATTCACACCGAATGGCAGAGGCGAGGCGAGCAGTTTCAGTGTCATATGATTTTAAACTTTATTGTAATACATAGTATCGCTTGAGAAATTGACGCCGCCGGCGGCCGCAAGAGTCCACGAGCATCCACGGGCGGCCGTAGATTTCTCAAGCGATACTATCTATTACAACAATGAAGATAAAGTTTAAAATCATATGACACTGAAACTGTTCGCCTCGCCTGCGCCATTCCTGTGTGAATCGGCCCTAATACACCTGTATACTATTCTGCGTATCTTATTACAATTTGTTAACAGTCACACTTACAAAATATAATATCAGCTGCAGATAATTTTGAACAATACATTAAAAAAAATCGAAGTGGACACGTGCCAGAGCCGCGCCAAACCGGAATTTTAGCAGCGCGGCAGCGGCGAGGCTTTCATTGTCATATGATTTTAAACTTTATCTTTATTATTGTAATACATAGTATCGCTTGAGAAGTCTACGGCCGCCCGTGGCCGTGATTGGTAAGTGTGACAGCTGTGCACTCTAGCATGTTACTTGTATTATCGAAGCAACTTACTTCTCAGAAGTAATGTCAAATGTGTGCCTTACGCTCTGGAGATAAGGTTGAATATTTTGTTATGTTCAATTTTGGTGACATTGGTGACCCTGACGTAAAAATGATGATGATGATGATGATGATGATGAATATAATTTGTATAGTAGCATATGCTTTCAGTTCTTAAAACAGCGCCTAAACCCCCAAACTTGTATCTAAAAGGAATCCGGAGTTCTCTTAGTATCTTCGGAACCATAGTATACCTTGGTGCAGAATCTTGTGTTTTGGTAGCATATGCTTAGGATGCTTCTCATAAAATCAAAATCACCATATGTTTCCATATAAATTTCGAGGAGTTCCCTCGATTACTCATGGATCCCATCATCAGATCACCACTTTTGTGAACATGGTACCAAATTGGAGTGAAACCTAATACAACAAAACAAAAATTTCGAAAATCGGTTCACAAACGGCGGAGTAAACGTTGAACATACAAAAAAAAAAAAAAAAAAAAAAAAAAAACCACAGCCGAACATATAACCTCCTCGTTTTTTGGAAGTCGGTTAAAATAAAAAAATATCCACAGCCGAACATATAACCTCCTCGTTTTTGGAAGTCGGTTAAAAAGCGTGCAGATGAAACAACTTTTCATCGGCATTAACAGAGAAATTATAAAAATAATTAGTAATCTACATGATATGATACGTAATTTGGTTTTGCCATATTTTTTTCTATCGGTATCACATAATAAAGAAATAAAAAACCAAATCACCTCCAAATCGTTGACTTTACTCCTTCATTATTTATCAAAAGAATATATAAAAAATATCTACTGCTTTGCAATAAATAAGTTAATAATTTGGTTTTTTTACTTCTTTGAAATATGTATTATATTAAGCCTTAAAAAGGTTTTTTCTCCTATTTCGCCCTATCATGGACAAGCGCACAATGTGCAAGGCGCGCTGTTATGAATGTTATTTTAATGTCATTTACGTCGATATTCGTACTGACAGACAATCGACCTGCTAATTTAGGGAGAGAGGGCCCTTAAGTACTTACACTATCATTGCGCAATGAAGATAGATAGAAAATTATTTATTATTCATGGAAATTAAAACTAAAATCTTAAAATATAAATAGAAACATTTAAAGCTACTTCTTGCGATGCCAATAATGTATTAATATTATGTGTAATTACACAACATACGTAGGCAACGTATGTTGTGTAATAAAAAAGGGCTCAAAAGGTTTCACTTCATTTAATACCAATAATTAATATATTATCATAACCTTTAGAAAAGGTCGTAGGTAACGAGATCTAGATCTGACGTGACCTTGACATGGACGTCAGTGGAGCGTGAACTGATGTTACCGCAGACGCCAGAGTGAAGACGCATCTTCAGGCTATATTGTTACATTATTATTGTGATAGGGAACGTGCGCAACAAAGCAGTCGCCTTGGTATACTATAATTAATAATTATTTAAGTACTTGTGATAACTGATAACGTGCGCAACGATGGTGCTGGTGTCGCAGAACGTAAATTGGTTATTAATACCAATTAAGCAAATTACTTATAGTACACCCAATGGTGTACCATAATTTGCTTGACATGTGCCTACATCCCCAGGGCTGCAAGTTAGCAAATCAGCTAAATGGGTGACTAAATGCCATTCAAAGCCGCCTGCAATAGATATAGGGACCGAGCAGGAACTATAGGATAGGTAAGGGTAAGGGTCAACTGGCAACACAGGCAGGTGGAGGAATTTTGTTAATCTTTTCTTAGTCGAAGCTTATAAAAAATGTTCCAGCTCTAAAGGTCTAACCCAGCGGTAGCCACTAGGCAACAGGCGGACCGCGGTCCGTATGCAAGCCGCGAAAGATCGAATCTCGGACCGCGAAATATTGTAAATTGTAATGTATTTTGTACCAAGTATCAATTAATACATAGATAAGGTATACGTATACCTTTATTAATTAAAATAATATTTTTAAGCTATACAGGACAAGTGTGTTTTTCTGGACCTCGTAAAAATTTTTCACAGTATCCGGACCCCACCAAAAATTACTTGCACAATACACACACAGAGGTGTTTAAACTTTTAAAGTAGATAAAAATTGTACCGATTATTATAATTCAATCATAATCGAAAGACATCCAACCTTATCAAAAATCGTTTTAAAGTTATTTATTACACTCCATACTAATTACGTTCCATACTCTACATATTTTTCTTAGTTTAAAGTTTAACGTTCAAATGACAACAATTTTTAATGTTTTTGAAAATCGTACGAAAGTTTCATTTATTTTTAAATGTCGCTTCAACCTTTTCAATGTCAGAGATTTTATTGCGTTTCTTTGAATATGACGCATTTATTGATTTTTATGTAACTCGAGACAAAATATTATATTCATTTGACTCAATTCTCGCACAACTTCAGTGACCTTTAAGTTAAAACTCATTTCAGTGAGTCACGTTAAATTGGCAATAAATTCCAAAATAATAAATTGACCGATCAAGCATAAACTCTACAATTTTATGACCTTTATAGTTATGCTGAGGAGATAAAGGCTAATTTATAAAATGTTTTAAAATAAACTATGCTTTAATTTGGGCGCATTATGTACCTGCTGCTTAAGTTTACTCAATTTTATATTAATTTATGCAAACTCGCCCGTTTAAACGAAGATACATATTATAAGTATTATATTATGAGATCTTGCCTTTTAGGCTGTACACCTTGAAAGAAAAATAGAGAGAAATAATTTTCCTCTATTTTCCTTGTACCAATGATTTGACTGAGTTGCTGCTAACGGTTTTCAGAATGTTCTTTGAAGTTCAAAGTATTGAATTAGTTTTGTCATAAATCTAAGTAAGTGCTAGCTGTACAGTACAATATAATATACGGTAGACCATTTTATATTGCCCGAATTAGGCGCATGTAACTGAGGACGGATACTGGTTTTTTAAGGGGATAGTACTTGCTTTTTAGGAAGTATGATCAATGATCATATCAGTTACTTTTCGAGAGATTCAAGCGATGCGTAGCGCCATGAGCAGCTGCTTTTAGGTGTAATTTTAGGATTTAGAGAGAGAACTTAAGGCGCTATAAAGTACTTTTACCGCAAGGGCAATTTTATACTTAATTAATAATTTGTATGACTATAAAGTCGTGAATACGCTGCGGCCAGAAGCTATATCGGCTCGCTCGGAAAACATGCGAAAAAACGTAATTATAATCATTTAAAAAATAACTAGGAGCATTTAAGCAAAATGCTTCTATACAAATTCGAGTTGCAAAGGTGTCTATCAATTAGACTAATTTCCTACAATACATGTATTTTCGTTTAAAAATAATCTTCAAATTTCGTATTTTTAAGAGGTCATTTCGAAAATTAAATGTATCGAGGCAAAATACATTAATCGTGTTTCTAGTTCTTCTCAAACCTAGATAAGGCTATGAAGATAAGTATATCTCATTACCAGATTTGTAACATTTCTGAGGGTCCTATAGAATTACGTCAAAAAGGACAGTTTTTTCAATATAGCGCCTTAAGAGAACATCGCGTCGTCACGTCATAAAAATCTTGTCACCATGTTTCACGAGTTTGGTTTTAGAATGCAACAACACACAATAGTAAAAGTACAACAAAAAATTTACAAACATAGAAACGTCCAAATTGGCGGCCCTCCTGGTGAGTAATGCTACCGTATATATTTGTATTGTGGTAGCTGTATGCGACAAGTCGATGGGCGGGGCTTCCGACCAGCACAATAGCTCGTAAGCCTGCCTGGAATTCGCACAGTGATTTCAGTTTCCAGTAACAGTTTGAGTGACGCTGGACAGCTAGGAATGGGCTATTTATATGACCTTAAATATGCACCTAGTGCATACTGTATTACTACTTTAAGCTACAGTACAATATGTATATTTAAGCTACGGTATAATATCTACACTCACGCATATCAGTGTAAAATATATTATATTTTGGTGAAATGTGTGTAGCTCTATTGAAAACATGAAGACCAGAAGATTTATATGAATATATTACGTAGATTTAGAACCATAAAATATAAATTGAAGGGCGAAAAGCCGTGTTAAAAGATATAGAAAAATATATTCTATTCTAGTAGTATTCACAAAACACGGTTAGGCAACGTTGCCTGAATGTATTTTTACACACAACAAAGAAGTGCAAATTACTTATAGAATCATAGGATTTGACTAGACAGACTAGAATCTAGAATGTAAACAACCTAAAGTTATATGTTAACAATGTATTCCTGTACAAAGCGTAGAAAGGTTACGGCGGTCGTTAGTGCCTTACCTTGGAAATACCATTCCTATGTTTATTACATAAATAACTACATAGTTTATTACATTTGCATAATATTTGAAGACATGAGTGGATGAAGTGGGCTCAAGCGGGTAACTAACGATTTGAAAACTGTAACGGAAGCTGTGTGTAACTGGGTAAATGATATTTTAAAATAAAAAAATCGATTCTCTGTATTGCTAGATGCTGTTAGTAGGTAATATACAAGGTTTGCTCAAATTACATAGAAAAAAATGAGAAATTGTTCTTATGTTGCAAAATGCTAGTTACTCACTACATCCACTCGTCTTCATTTTGTGTATTCAGGTATTTCTGTAATCACAGATATTAAGGTTATCTACATTCTCCAGTAATGCGTGTGTGCTGTGTGTCCATAAAACGTCAACTTTATAAGCCTGCTGTATCTATGATGTCAGAACTTAGAAGTTAGAGCTGACCTTAAAAATGTAGCGGTAAAAAGTATATTTCTACTTCCTTAAAAGAGCCTTTTCATAGGAAAGCTACATTAGTATCATAAAAGCTGGAGATAAAAAAATATGTTTCTTTTGAATGTGCCTTTTTTCACTATGGTCATTTGAGAAATGAGACATTTAAAAATAAAATTGTGGCTACCCGTGAAGAAAAGTAGCTTGAACTTATTCTTCCACAGAAAGATAGGTACAAAGAAACGTAAAACACATGAACGTCAAAATATTTCGAAATTCAAAAGGTTCTAATTCAAAAATACTAAACGCTTTCTCTTATGGCCCGTATTCACTTTCATTAGTAATAAGTGCAAGTGATTAGGGCAAGTGATTAGTTATTAGGAAAAAGTAAGTGTGGACAGCGACTGTTTAGTGCAAGTGATTAGCCGGCTGCGTAGTAACGTGATTAGTTCTGTATTCACTTTGATTAGTGATTAAATGCAGGTGACTAGTACAGGTGATGAGTGATTAGTAGAAAGTAATGTGGACAGCGACTGATTAGTGCAAGTGACTAGTCGGCTGCGTAGTAACTGTCGTGTTCAGGATGGGTGGGCTGGAGATTAGGCGTCTTAATAATTAATAAATGAAAAAACAGGCCTCGACTTGACTTCTTGTATTTCAGTAGCAATGGACAACGAACCACAGATTACTACAGACTAAAGACTAAAGACCAGTGTTGCCAATGCTTATTATCTATATGTAACATCTCCCCTTTTAATGAAGATTTATTTATTTACTGACAATTAGGTAAGTACATTTTTTTATATTATTTTACAATATGTGACATAAGTATCCATAACCTATAGACAATTTAAAAAAAAACAAATCTGACTTTGACAATTCCAATGACAATGACATTTGACAGTTAGTAAGTGACAGCTGACATTAGACTGACAATCTTAAATAAGATAAACAATATTAATCATACAACAATATAGTGTAATTTCTTAAATTCTAGAACTTAACTAACTTATCTTAATAATTATCATTAATAAAGTATTTAGGAGGTTTGACAATACGTCCTGACCGTGTTGTTATAGGCAATGTAATACTATCTTTTTCTTTTTCAGGCTTTTCAGAATCAGTGACTGAAGTTACAGGTTTTATAATGTGTTCACGATTTCTACGGAATGTTCCTTCTGGGGACTGAATAGTGTAGCTACGAGGTTCATTGTCTACCTGTTTTATTCTACCAGGAACCCAAGAACCATTAGGCTTGTGTTTAAAATATATGTTATCACCGACTAGTAAATCTGACAATTGTTTAGTGTTTTTATTGTAATAAAGTGATGAATATTCCTGTTGTGTTTCAATATAATTAGATAATTTTCTCAAATCAACTAGTGATGGTATTAATTGAGTATCTGTGACTGGTACTTTAGTACGTAGACATCTAGACATACAAAGTTGTGACGGAGAATAACCACTTTGTTTTGGTGTATTTCTGTACATAAGCATTGCAATATAAGGATCTGTATTATCTGCTTTACATTTATTTAAAATATGCTTGACTGTGCCTATTGTTCTTTCTACCATACCATTTGAGCGACTTAAATATGGACTTGATTTTATATGTTTAATATTCCAATTTTGAGTGAACATTTGGAGCTCTTTTGAATTAAATGGAGGTCCATTGTCACTTATCATAATTTCAGGTATGCCATGTCTAGAAAATATTGACTTTAGATGAGTTATGACTATATTAGCATTTGAACTATTATTTAATAAAGCGATTTCAATATATTTTGAAAAATAGTCGACTACAATTAAATATTTTTTACTATCAAAATCAAAGAAATCTATCCCTACTTTATTCCAAGGCAAAAGTTTATAGTCATGATGAATAATAGGTTGTTTGGAATTATTTCTCCGGAAAGTAAGACATGTATGGCATTGACTTATAAATTTTTCTATAGCTCATTTGGGGCCAAAAAACTGTGGTTTTTGCTAGACGAATAGAACTGTTTATACCTAAGTGCCCTTCATGTACTAATTTTAAAATGTATTCTCTCATGTTTTCCGGAATGACTATCTTATCACACATTAATACTATACTATTCAACACATGCAATTTATCTTTTAATGAAAAGTATGGTTTAATTGACTGATTAACAGACTTTTTGTGTTCAGGCCATCCGTTTTGACAATAATAAATGACTTTTGACAATATATGATCCTTAGTTGTTAACTCTTGAATTTCTTTTAGTTTTTCTTGACTCATTGACAAATTAGACATTATAAAATTAATATGTAAATCAATATCACTATCTAAATCTAATAATGTATTATCTGGAAGTGGTGCCCTTGACAATGTATCAGCAATGTATAAATATTTGCCTGACTTATAGACAACATTGAGATCATATGGTTGTAAGCGTAACATTATTCTCTGTAGTCTAGGTGGAGTATCATGTAATGATTTTTTGAATATAGTTATTAATGGCTTATGATCTGTTTCAACTGTTATTTTTCTACCATAAATATATTGGTGGAATTTTACACATCCAAATAGAATAGATAGAAGTTCTTTTTCTATTTGTGCATAATTTTGTTGACATTTAGTTAAAGAGGCTGAAGCATATGCTATTGGCTGCTTGTCATGGAGTAAAATAGCACCCATGGCTTCTTTTGATGCGTCTACTGATAATGTAATATTTTTATTTGGATCATAATATGCTAAGACAGGAGTATTCGTAATGAGCGACTTTATTTTTTGAAATTCAGCTTCATGCTGATCTGACCAGACCCAAGTATTCTTTTTTAATAGTAATGACCTCAGAAGACTATTTTCCTTAGACAAATGAGGTATGAAAGAACTAACATAATTGACCATACCCATAAATCTTTGTAAATCATTAATACAAGTTGGAGTTGGCATTTCACAAATTGCCTTAACTTTACAAGGATCGACTTTTACTCCTTCTTGACTAAAAATATGTCCTAAATATTTAACTTCTGTATTACATATTGAAGATTTTTCCTTATTAAATTTTATGTTTAATTCACGCGCCCTATCTAAAACTTTTTGAAGAGTCTGATTATGCTCTTGTAAAGTTTTTCCATAAATTAAAAAATCATCCATCATTATTTTCACATTATTTATATCACTAAACCGCTTAACCATTTCTCGATGAAAAATTTCTGGTGCAGCATTAATACCAAATGGAAGGCGAGTAAATCTATATCTACCAAATGGAGTTATGAATGTACACAGCTTGGAAGTTGCCTCTGTGAGACTCAACATCCAGTAGCCTTTATTTGCATCTAATGTAGAAAAATATTTAGCATTTGCAAGATCAGACTTTATTTCATCGAATGTAGGAAATTGATAATGAGACCTTAAAATTGCTTGATTTAGCTTACGAGGGTCTAAACATAACCTCAATGAACCATCTTTTTTGGTAGTTAAGACTAAAGAACTTACCCAATCCGTTGGTTCTTCTACATGACAAATTATACCTTGTTTTTCCAATTCATTCAGTTCCGTCTTCAATTTATTCTTTAATTGAAATGGAATACGTCTACATGCATCAATGTATGGTTTATAATCTGGCTTTAGTTTCAATTCACATTTGAAATTTTTAAGACAACCTAATCCACTGAAAAGATCATTATATGAGTCTAAAATTTCTTTACATGTAGTACTCGGGACAAAATTAACTTTATATAATCTCTTTATCAAATTTAACTCTCTACAACTGTCTCTGCCTAGGACATTTGGAGTATTAAGATCTACAATATGAAAATTAATATTATAACTTTGGTGAATGTAATTAACTTTTAAAATACATTGACCTACTGTAGGTATAATTTCACCACTGTATGACGATAATTTATGCTTACTCTTTGTTATAATATCTAAGGAACATTCTAATTGTTTAAAAGTTTTAAAATTTAACAAATTAGTGTCAGCTCCTGTGTCTAAAAGAAAATTAACATTCTGACTATTTATTATCAAATCCACTTGCCAAGACTCTTTACTTACATTATTGACATGAATTGCACCCACATATAAATCATTATTTGTATCAATACTAGAGATTATTTGACTTTGTGTTTCTACAAAATTAACATTTTTGTTTTTACACGCTACAGCAAAATGATTATATTTACCACACTTATTACATTTGACTCCTATTGCTGGACATTTATATCTATGAACCTGCATACACCTACCACATTTTTTGTGTAATTGATGACTCGACTGTTGTCTTGAACTCGATGACTGTCTGCTCCGGCTCGGCTGATTATTTATTCGATGTGGTGTCCTAGACCTCTGCTTCTTATAACTGGAAGTAGATTGTACTTGTCCTACGAAGGAATTAGATGACTCCTCCAATGTTTTTGCTTGTTGCTTTGTGCACTCCATCTGTTTGGCTAGTTGAACTGCCTGTTCCAGTGTCTCCGGCTTTTGAATAAGTATTTTTTCTTGTATATAGTGGTTTTTTGAGTGTAAGTTCCAACTAAATATATCTCTTAAAAGGTCATCTTCCAATTTATCAAAATTACATTGTCTGCCTATGTTTTTTAAATCAGTGACATAGTCATCAATTTTTTCATCAGATTTTTGCCTTCTGTTGAATAATTTATGACGTTCCATTGTAATGTTTATTTGAGGAATAAAGTGTTTGTTAAACTTTTCTGCCAAGTCCTCGAACGATATATTATCGATATCAACATTAAATGAGTAAAATATGACTAGTGCGTCTTGACCAATATGATGCAACAAAATGGCGACTTTGCGTTGATCATTTTCATTTTCAAGATTATTAGCTCTCATGTATATTTTTAATTGTGTATACCAATTTTTCCATGCTAATGGCATATTAGAACTTCTTAGATCCAATGGTTTGAGCCCATATGTAATCGAAGAATTATTAGTTGTAGTGTGAGTAATTGTAGACCTACTCACGTGCCCGCCATGTTGTACATGAGGTAGGCTTGTCGAATAAATATCGATATATCGATATATCGATATTTTCAATTTGATATATCGATATTTTTGGGCGATATATTTTGTTACGATATATCGATATATCGATATCAAATATCCAATATCGAAATTGTATCAAAAACGATATTTTCTGCTTTTTAATTTGGTACTAAGTTGATTTTTAAGTTGGCAACTCTGTCTTTAAGTCAATGACACATGTGACATGTGACAGTTCAGTAAAGTTCAGTAATTTCATTTCATTTGTGCACCTGACTAGACTGTATGGGCTCAATTTCAAATCAAGAATCAAGTCAGCCGTTATAGTTCTTTCTTTTGTTGTTTTGGGTAGACACTCGACATTTTACACCAGTTCTTTCGGGTCTAGCCCTGTCAATCTGGCAGTTCCTATCAACAGGAGCTGGCTGACGGCAGAGCATATCAAAAATATAGTTTTTTTACTCTCAATTCCGGACAAATACTGGTATAATTGACTGATTCCTTATTTTCCCTTGATAAAATTGAGAATAAAGTAGTGATTAGAATAAATAAAAAAACTCTTTTTATTATTTATATTAAAAAAAAGCAAATTGGTCGAAAAGTTTGACCGATATATCGATATATCGATATTTTTTTCGCGATATATCTAGACCGATATTGATATTTTTTCAAATATCGATGTATCGATATATCGATATATTCTGTCATTTTCGACATCCCTAACATGAGGTTGTACCTGGCCCTGTGTCTCGTCTTTTTGCATCTTCTTGTAGGTGAATTGCTATTCTTATTTCTTTCTTCAGACTTCAACTTCTGACACCATGTCGTGTTCAGGATGGGTGGGCTGGAGATTAGGCGTCTTAATAATTAATAAATGAAAAAACAGGCCTCGACTTGACTTCTTGTATTTCAGTAGCAATGGACAACGAACCACAGATTACTACAGACTAAAGACTAAGGACCAGTGTTGCCAATGCTTATTATCTATATGTAACAGTAACGTGGTTAAAAGCGTGTTCTATTTTTTGCGAGTACAAGTGCGTGACAGATGAAAACCAATTTTAGTTTCGTTTGACAGCTCGAGATTGTTACTATTATTCCGCTAGGTATATTAACTTTATGGGCCAGACTGACGTGGTGTGCCGTGTGAAGCGTCCATAGATATAGTATATCATTATTAAATAATATACCTACTAAAAGTACAAAAGGACACCCTTTCAATTACTTCCATACTAATCCATACTTATTACTTACTAATATACTAATAATATTATAAATGCGAATGTGTGTCTGTCTGTCTGTTACCTCTTCATGTTTATACCTCAGAAGTCAGAACCGATTTTGCTGAAATTTGGCATGGAGATACTTTGAGTCCTGGGAAAGGACATATAAAAATACTTCGTGGTCTTTATATATAAAACTCAAAGGTGACTGACTGACATGTTGATCTATCAACGCACAGCCCAAGCCACTGGACCGATCGGGCTGAAATTTGGCATGCAGGTTTTTGATCATGAGGCATCATCATGAGGCAGAAAGGATTTTGATCAATTCTACCTCCAAGGGGTGAAAATAGGGGATCAAAGTTTGTATATAACAATACTTCTTAACGCGAGCGAAGCCGCGGGCAAAAGCTCGTTTTTAATAAAACCAATATTAAAAATGAAGGACATGTCAAAATGGCAGTTTTATTTTTGAAACTTGGACGCTCGTGTTGACAGCTACTACTGAATTTACTAAATTAAATTACTAAAGAGCCACTAAACAAGAATTGGAAACTACTTGCACTACATACCTGCACTCCACTGCCTCAATTACTAGTCACTTGCACTTGCACTAATCAAAGTGAATACAGGCCTTTAAACATATTTTGGAGTATTTAATCGTAATAGGGTTGACATTTTTTAGTTTTAAATGGTATCTTTATAAAAAGTCCTTCTAAATAATATTTAAGAATTATTTTTTGTACAATTATGCAATATCATACGATAAAAATGTACGAAGGTGCTGCGAACTGGTGTCGCTGGTCAGAAACTTTTTTTGACAATTTTCTTGACATATTATGTTGCCAGTTGCCATCGTTCTCTATGTTCTCTTATGCAAAGAAAGTGCTACCTATTGGTGTAACAAATCAAAGTCTAATATTAATAGCATGACATTTGCTACCTATAGGTAGAGGAACTATACATAATACATGGCAGCACATGTCATATTATGTATGTGCAGGAGCACGTTCCCTATAATATTGACAACCCTAATGCTATGACGTGTTGACAATATTCAAAGCACAGAAGCGGCCTTCTGTGGGGAAAGTGTTTTAGTTAACGACGTATACGTTATTACACGTTGACGAAATGTTCATTGTCTAATTCGATAATAACGCATTATACAATCGGATTAAGCAATCGTTGAACTTTAGATGTAACTAGAGGTTTCAGGATAGATTACACCATACGTAGCTCCAATTTGACATTTACGGTCTTACTTACCATAGTCGTGTGCGTACAAGACAAAAAAAACGTGGAATACGGCTTTTGCTGAACCAAAGATTTCTTTTGGTAGGATTAATATTTATACTTATCCCTAAGATGGGTTTACGATGTGGAGCCACCTGAATATTGTCACTTATTACCAAAATTTGTTGATCAACTAATCATAACTAGCCTACCGCGCAAGACAACGCACTTCAAACATTTCGACAACGCACTTCAAAGGTTTTGATTTTTGGAGGGGCGCGCCATGTAGTCGTAGTTGATCCCTACTCGTAGGTACAATATTAACTTGCTTGAGAATAATCAAATTTAAAATATTAAATTGCTCCAAATAAATTAATTAAATAAAAGAATCAAGAGGACACGCAGGTAGTTGATGATACAAATGTCAAGGTAATTATAATGACCTACTAATTTACATTAAATAGACGAATATCGGAAGATGGGATTACAAATTATAAATTTAAATTAAATTACTGGCCAGTTACAAAAAAAATATCCTTGTGGAGACTTATGTCGACATGTTCTTGCTCCAATAAAGCCTGTCTATACTCTATAATAAAAAAAAGATGTTCGAAATTTAAAATAAGAAATGAACAAACATAGCTGTCGAACATAAATTGTGTTTTTATGATAAAAAGTCTAGCACGGCGGTTGCAGAATAGATAATAAAATCAGTTATAATAACGTCGGAAATTGCATCCCAGTTCATTAACTTGTGACGACTAAAAATAATTAACTTGAAAGTCCGTTCAAATTATTTTTTCCTTTGCCAGGACCTTTAACTGCAATATCTTAAGGATCACTTTCATAGAAACTTGCAGTGTAATAACTAATAACTATGAACAGACTATTAGTACCTGTTCATTTATGTTCGAGCAATAGCGTGTATTTTTATTGAGAATAGTAAAAATTAACTGCACCTCTATTTACGTATTGATATTAAATTAAGTACATAATAAAAAATATTGTAACAGTATTTTTTAAGTAGTAACGCCGTAATTTAGGATAACTTTTAATTATAATACGTAATATATTTTTTTACTATTTGTATTTTTTGGAGTAAAGCACTCGAATTCAGCTCCCAATAAATTTAAAAAAATATAGCTAAATCATTTTAGTATGAATAGCTTTATGAATAGTATGCTCACATTGGCGGGCATTCGCGACAATAGACTAGACGGGTCGTCCCATTAACAGGAAGCCGGCACATGCGGCGCATACGCAATGCCGCGAGTCACGACCTAGTGGTTGAAGGCGACAACATTGTTATGAGGGCAATTATCAAACATTGTTCACTGTTAATTTGTTATTTTATTGCTAATGACACGAAACGTGAAGGATTTTATGTAATTCGTTAAGATGTTTTATATAGAGTTTCTAAGAGAATGATTCTTAAGTTGCTGAAGGGTATGTGAGTCCCGGAATATAAAACTCATTTTTTCTAACGAAGAAGAAATGTCATTGCAAATTTCAAAAGATACAGATTGTCGCCCGTCTTCTGATGCTTTTTTGACAGTATTTATTAATTAAAAAGTCAACAAATGCTACTGAAAAGATAAACCCCTGGGTAAGGCCGAGAATTTTTACACTTAGTAACATAGAAACTTCTATGTTACAGTAATATAAATGTAACGCGAAAGTAACGAGTAAAGTGTGTAAGGCCAATTTTATAGTGCACATTTTACAAAGTGTAAAAATTCTCGGCCTTACCCCCTTTTGAACCCCCTTAGAAACTGCGCAACAAAGACTTGTTGGAACAGATTAACTACACATCACAGACTAAAAACGCAACTGATAATGAATACATTATGCGTGATCAGAATATTAATAAGTAGGTATATTCAATAGTAGTCACTGCTGCGTCAACGTGATTTGCTTATGACATTCTGAATCCAGAGATCACATTGTTCGTACGTCATGACAGTATCAAATACGTAAGATAAAAATAAATGTGTATTTTTTGGCGAACTATGCAAAAGCATTATTGACGTACTACTCGTAAAACTCGAAGCTTAGCTAGATCGTTCTATGCTCCCTAAGCCGTCTACATATTGTAGAGGCAGTTATTGTTGCAGTTACCGAAAAAACAATAAATTGTGTATGTATATGAAGACAGAAGAACCGCATTTAGCAACGTAGTAGAGATCAACTACGATAACATGGCGCGCCCCTCCAAAATTCAAAACGTTTGAAGTGCGTTGTCTTGCGCGGTCGGCTAGTTATGATTAGTTGACCGACAAACCTTGGTAATAAGTGACATTAACTGAAATATTACGTGTACTGTGATTGGTTGAATACTTACTACATATATTTATACGTGGGATACTATTATTTTATACGTGGGAGAGCCATGCTTCGGCACGAATGGACCGGCTCGACCGGAGAAATACCACGTTCTCACAAAAAACCGGCGTGAAACAGCGCTTGCGCTGTGTTTCGTCGAGTGAGTGAGTTTACCGGAGGCCCAATCCCCTACCCTATTCCCTTCCCTGCCCTCCCCTATTCCCTTCCCTTCCCATCCCTACCCTCCCCTATTATCCTATTCCCTCTTAAGGTGACGCCGCGTTAAAGCAAGAAACCGTGTTGGATATGTTTTAGATTGCTTGTTTTCTATGAGAGGCCGGGCCGGCCTCTCATAGAAAACAAGCAATGGAACAGCAAAAAATGGAAAGGGCATAAGCAACAAAATGGTTTTTGTCGCGTAATTTAAAAACCATAAATACATTTCATATAAGCTATGCACATATTAAAGTGTATGCTTTAACCAATTTATGTACAAATTTTGGAACCTTAAATCACTCTCCTCTGTTGGAAAAATAGGAATCCCTTTTTTTACAGAGGTCTTTTCGATTGATAATTCTGTGTTATAAAAGTTGTCCAATCGTGTTATGCTATGGGTTCAAATTCAAAGACAAAGACATGATGAATACTGACAATGAACTTTAGTTTCTTAGCTTTAGTCATTGCTGAGAAAAATCGGCATCGCTACAGCCAAATTATCAAGGCGTCGCCTTAAAAGGCCAGCAACGCACCTGCAGCTCTTCTGATGCTGCGAGTGTCCATGGGCGACGGAAGTTGTTTTCCATCAGGTGACCCGTTTGCTCGTTTGCCCCCTTATTACATTTAAAAAAAATCGGTTGTCTGTAAAGTCGGCTTACTGACGATAGTTGAACGTGACAACGTATGACATTGTCACGTTCAACTATCCTTAACCCCTTAACCCTCGCTTCCGAATTAATATAAACCGAGAAATAAATAGAAACAAATAGAATAGCCATATAAAGGATAGCCAAGAAATAAATAGAAACAAACTTTTTCGAGTGTAACCTAAAGTTATTTCGATGTATTTCTTTCAAATGATTGTCTAAAAATATTTATAATGAGTAAAATAAACTATTCGCAATACAAAACGCTACTGCAGTATACATTCGTGAAATCCAGTAAAATCTGCGAACAAAGCACAAGTCATACCTTGACACGTAGGAAATAGAGCACAATTTTGAATAGCCGAAGTAATATTAATCGCTCACAGATTGTTTATTTATTTTTCATTCAGAGTGTGGTCAATGTATCAAAGGTCATAACTAACCAAACTTCTTCATACAAAAGTATTCTCTAAATCATCGAAATACGTAATATAATCCAAACAAAGAGCGCGGCCCAGGTGGGCCTTAGTCTTACGGTTGTTGAGAGACAACGTGCCTCTTTGTCGCTCGTTCCGCGCTCTCGCTTGCACTTCAAGCATTAAATGGAACGCCTCAGAGCGAGGTAACGCCGCATGAACTGTCATGTTTTTCGTGCGCGCACCCCATATCAAATTATAAGACGTTATCACGTCAAAAACATACAAACTCTTTCATAAGGATGTGACTACACACATCAATGATATATTAAATAAAAAACTCAAAGCAGATATGTCACTACCGCGCGCGTTGTGAAGCTTCAAATACAGGCCAATTGACCCGTCCTTTATTTAGTCTGCATCGAACCATCGAACGCACTTCACGAACGTGCCGCATCTTGTCTTACCTAAATAAATTGAAAATGACGTCGTGCGTGTTTCGAAAATGTACCAATTATGACTCAAAATAAAACAAAACACATGGAATCTCTTACCAGATATCTTGATTGCAATAAATACCTCGATTATTTACATTTTCAATTATTTTTTCGAACCATCTGAAAAAAATCTAATTTTCGTCATAGCTCAGGCGAAGAAAGATACTGAAGATATAACTGTCTCTTTTATGTAAATGGTTTTTCGTATCTTTTGTTTCACTTATCTGTCAAATTTGTCAATGTTTGCAATTTTGAATTTGAAAAGGATGTGTCTAGCGTGCCGCTAGTGGTCGTTTAGGGATGCCCACTAAAATACCGTTGTCGGCATAATAAGGAGGAAATCGCTAGTATGCCGCTAGTGGTATTTTAGTGTATTTTAGTAATGTGCACTAACAAACCGATGCATCATGCAAATGGCGGTAAAATAAAGGATAGTGTTTAGTCTGCCGCTGTAGCTATAGCCACTCAGGCTTAGCATTACAATATTTTAACCGACTTCAAAAAAAAGGAGGTTATCAATTCAACGCGTATGTATGTATTATGTAATAATAGATGACGCCCTCAACTTCGTTGCGGCAAAATTCGGTAATCGCGCGGGAACCGTACATTTTTCCGAAATAAAAAGTATCCTTTCCCGGGACTCAAATTATCCCCATACCAAGTTTCAGCAAAATCGGTTCAGCGGTTTAGGCATGAAGAGGTAACAGACAGATAGACAGACAGACAGACACACTTTCGCAATTATAATATTTTATTATGTAATATTTGCTGAACTGCCCAGTTTTCGTATATTAGTGATTAGTCAAAGTCAAAATTGTTTGGAACAGATTTAAGCCGGAAAATAGTATGAACGTAACAGATCTGTATAATATGTTGAATATCATTGACGCACATGTCATTTGGAGGGGCGCGCCATGTTATCGTAGTTGATCTCTAGCTACTGGCCAACATACATTTAACATTTTCATACTTCGGTTTGGTTCATTAAAATCATTCGGTGTTCTGTAGTACGTGAGCCAGGTAGCACTAGAAAAATGATTTATGACAATTGACTTTTAACTGGTAATGGTGGCCAAATTGAGGAGCCAAATTAACATACAGTTACAACAGAATTTAGGCTAAAAATTTTTTCTATGTAAATGGGGCTTAACACTATGTATTATCATTGCAAGGGAGTCTAAACTACAGTGTTATTACTTGAAAAAAAAAAACTTTTTTTACCGTCATAAACAACGTTGTTGTTTATGACGGTAAAAAAAGTTTTTTACAAACTCTACAAAGTGGGATTGTTATTGTTGTTACAAAAATAAGAAGTGTTTCTGGTTTGCTTTAGTTTAAAGCTTAAGATGTGATGCAATATAATAATTTAACAACTGCTAAAGCTACTATAAGCTTAAACCTAATAAGTGCAAAAGATGTATAGGATCTAGCAATCGATCTTGTTACACCAGACGTAACCAATCTATTATCGGAACTACCTGTTACTTTATAACGAGGAAAGGAAAAGTTCAAGTTACATGATTACACTTTAACAAAGATAAAATAAAATAATGATCAATTTTTAAGATAAATACCGTGAAAAGTTTTTTATCAAGTTATAACGATTAAATTAGAAGCAAATTAAGAAGTAAATGTGACTTTGATTTTAATTTTGATGTTGGTATTATTGATGTTTACTTACACTCATATTATAATATCAATAATAAACTGTCCTTTACCTGGTTGCCTGGAAGAAATTACTAATTAGTAATAAGGCCGCCATTGTGGTAACCTGTATTGGTAATTAACAAAATATGTTGTAATTTTACTTTAGCGTGTGCACAATAAAGAATATTTATTATGTTTTATGATTAGGATATCCCCCTATTTACAGTTGCTATTTGTTTTTAGATTTGGCGGGAATGGTGGGATTGATTTATCAGAATAAAAGTTTTATTAACGATTAATTTTTCATCTACTATACCAATTTGTATAGATACTTCAAATGTACGCAGGCTTCCTATGTTTTCATCGATCATTTAAAACATCCGAAACCAGATATGATTCTAGATGTTTTAAATGATCGTTTTGCGCGTTTCAAGTAGTAAATGGCAACCTGCTGTGTTTTGTGAAACTAATTCCAAACAGATAATCTTTCACCGCAACCGCGCGTCATAATGAGTATTGTTCTTCGTTTAACTGGTGCCTCTATCTTTGTTCCTTTTTCGAGTTGTGGTTGAAGCCTTCGTGTTTGTACCTACTTTGTGTCAACATAATTACTTCTGTCGTTCGCTTGTTTTCATTTATTTTTTAAATTACCGGTAATTGTATTTCGTTCGCAGAAGTTTCTCGATATAATATTCTTTGAAGTGAAAAATTTAGATCGACATATCAGGAAGACAAGAATCAAGTTACGGACATCACTCGATATTCATCCAACTTTTTTATATTAACTTATGCAAGTTTTTTGTAAAGTATTAAACATGGGCGTACCGAGGGGGGGGGGGGCAGGGGGGGGCAACTAACTAACTAACTAACCCTGGAAGCCTGAAGGTAAAATAAACGTCAATTTTCCTGGAAAGTGGGAATTCAAAACGTGTTATCTACTGTCCGTAAAATGAAGTGTTTGAAACAAAATATCTTTTAAGGCCAGGCCAGTTCGAAAAGACTGATTTTTAAGCTTCCAGTAGTGTGAAGAAATTATGTGGAATTCTCTTACACCAAAATTAATGTAGACTCAAAAAGGAACAAAGTGAAAAAATAACCGAACTTAATATTGAAAGATGGTAATTTATATGGTATTAATATGGTAATTCTGTAAAAAAATTTTGAATATCACCATAAAAATACACTTCAAATTCGAACATCCCGTTTTCATTTTCAATGACAATGATATGATTTTTTTTACAAAAAGGATAGCTTTCTTGAGCTTCGGTCATTAATAAAATAATTTTTTTCCTACTTCGCCATACCAAGGACGCGGCGAGCGTCGTAACCGCCACTGCAGATTTGCACTGACAGATTTACATCGACCTGCAAATTTTAGGGACAGCCTTGCCTTAAGTCGGCAGATTGATAAAAGTAAATCCAGGATTTCACCGCGGTGCGCACAGGGGTGCCAGACCATGCTGCCCCCCCTAGCTGAAATCCTGGGTACGCCCATGGTATTAAATATTAACTTCAATTTATATGGAGCATAACAAACAACGAAAATATTCCATCCCCATCGATATATCAAATTGCTGGCCTCAAATAAATTAAAAAATTACAGCTGCCTTACAGATGAAGAACGTTGAATGTTACGTAAATACGGGAGATAAAGTGATTATAAATCTAGAATGGAATTCACGTGGGCGGTCCGACTGAGAAAGTAATAACTTTGAGCATTCAGAGAATTTCACTTCTAAAGTTTAAAAACATATTTACAGAAACTTGGCCTACTGAAACTTTTTATTCTTAACCTTTTAAGGCCTTTAGACTTTAAAGGAACAGTGCTTTAAAACGTCTCTTTGGCTTAGAGCTTAGCTCTCGTTTCGGAGGTCGTGATTTCGATTTCCGCGTTGAAAATTATAAAAAAACTTTCCCACTGAGTTACGAAAATAAAGGAGGAGACAATGATTCTAAATACTGCGCATACACTTTGACACAATGAATACTGCTTTTTAGACGATAACTGTAAGTTATACGAAATATTCCATTCCAGTATGAAAAAGATACTGCGAGTGAAAATTTAAAGAATTTCGTGGACTTTCATCTTGTAAGAAATAATTCAGCCTTAAAACGATTTAAAATAAGGCTTTCGCTTATACAAGAAAGTGTGCTACTTTGACTAAGGTCGCCGGTGCAGCAGTAATCCTGCGGTTGACTTCAATGCCAGTGTTGGGCACTTAGTCAAATTGCATTCTATAGTTTCCAAAGATATTAAATTTGATATTAGGTACATAGTTTTCAAAACTTATTTCGCTTTCCAATCTATCAAATTCAGTGCGGTTAAATACCCAGTTGCAAAACTTTAAAATAATGTTGCAATAACGAAGATTTACCGTTTTGCAACTTTTCAATCTTGTTCCTTGACAATAAGATATACAAACTTCACAGGCGAAAGTTTTCTTCTATTGTACCAACAAAAACAAAATCAACTTGCTTCGAAATATGTATCGTAGCTAATAAACAACGCTAACACTGTTTTCCATACAAACGTATTCCCCAATTTACTCCCAGGACAATGCGTCTAGAGTCCAGACAAATTTTTTTTATGCAATATTGGAATCTGTTAAAATTATGCTTCTACGTTCGATTTTTTCTAAATTTACTAATATAATATAAAAAATACTGGATGACGCCCGTAACTCCGTTGCGCCAAAATTCGTTTATCGCGCGGGAACCGTACATTTTTCCGGGATAAAAACTATCCTATGTCCTTTCTCGGGACTCAAAGTATCTCAATGCCAAATTTCAGCAAAATCGGTTCAGCGGTTCGAGCGTGAAGAAGTAACAGACAGACGGACAGACGGACAGATACACTTTCACATATATAACATTAAGCATGGATGACCCTTCAAAAATCGCAAAAATTAATGCCCCGTACCCCGCCAATCCACCGACCATAAAACAATGTTGAAAGATCTTTAAGATTAAATAAAAACGTAGAGGCATAGACTAACTCTTCCACGTATTATTTTTTTTTAAATTAGATAGGCTCTATTTTAAGGAGGAATCATGGGAATACGTAACCTCGATTTACTGTATATTTTGTCTCTATCACAATACACCTGCTGGCGCAGGGTGAAGCGTGATGGCAATAGTTTATTTGTTTAAATTCTACTGTACCCGCGTTCCCTCTTAAATATTTGCATTTCACACTCGTATTAACGCCCTGTATAATTTAAAAATTACCATGCAGCTTAGTCATCCAGGCTGGTTTTTTGTCACCTTACTTAATCGCACGGTCAATACTCGTTAAAGGGGCGTTAGCACGCCAGATTGTAGATTACTGCAGACCTGATTATACTGTGATACTCGATACCAAAATACGTATATTACTGCAAAATAAAGGTATTATTTCTCCGAAACGCTTATTGTTGCGAAAATTTGCAAAGTATCAAAATAAGGATAAAAACAATAATCGACAGTTATTTGGCAGCGGCTCAAGGCATTGTTTTTAATAAGTACTTTGTGTCTACCTGAGCCGTGTGGTGATATTTTATTCATGAATTTAAATGCCTAAAATATTTCTTTTTACTTAGTGTTAACAAATATACTTTACTCTACTGCGAGCTAGAAAAATGATTCGAATTCTACATGTGCAGATCCATGGGCGTACCCAGGATTTCAGCTTGGGGCAGCTCGCCGCATCCTTGATAGGGCGAAATAGGAGAAAATTATACATAAGTATTATTTTATTAATGTCCGAATTTTGGTGTAAGAGAATTCCACATAATTTCAGCCCCCCCCCCCTGGCCCCCCCTCGGTACGCCCATGTGCAGATCTGAGGTTAAAGTATACCTACCCTTTGTTGAATCCAGGGTTATCTTTAACGCATATTCGTGCCGCTCGCGCTGCCCTAAGTTTGTTGAACTCTTAAAAATTAAGTAAAAATATTATTGTAAAAGATTTTATCAACACATGTGCAATAAAAATGTGATTTATCTCAAATATATTATCATCAGATGTAAGAGAATCTTATCTCTGAAGTAATAAAACGCAAAATGAGTTACAACTCCCAGCATCAAATTAACCGCACTTAAGACGAAGATCGTGATGTTGTTTTTTTCTTGTTTTTTATATTTTTTAAAGTTACACTTGCAACTTCCTGTAACGTCAATTTGCTGCGGTCTTAAGGCCATCGTACATACAGGATTTTTAGATTTTTGACACTTATTAAACTATAGGTCTACCAGGATCTGATGGCCAATTTTGATGGCAGATTTTCAAAAAATGCCCTTGATAATTGGACAAATTTTTATATTTCCATGTTTAACACACAGAATCAGCCGCTATAAGGGAAAAATTGATCAAAATGTTATTATGGTAGACCTATACCTACTTCTACAAAACTAACCTATACTTACTTAAGGCAGTTTTTGTTGTTTTATTCTTTTATGGATAATATTATGTTGAAGAACTCTTCAAAAAGGCGTTCATATTTTTTTTTAAATAAGAACTCCTTTTTGAAGAGTATTTACTTAAATTTTTAAACATTTGTATTTTTATTCCCAAATTTTTGTGCTTCAGCTAAGCGGCACCCTTTGAATATTTCAATCATAAATTACTGCGATTATTATTAGTTAAGTTCCTACTTAACTAATAATAATCGCAGTTTATCATTCATTTTCTAGCTTTGGATTTTCCGTTATGTTTAGGAGAATATTTATTACAGTGTAGAGACAAGTTGATTACATCTGTGATTCTGTAAAGGAAATCTAAACGTTTATACATAATTGAACGCTTGATCTTGATTAATCCTCGTTTTTCTGTGAATGGTAGGACATGATTAGTCTTCAGTGATTTTGCGTTATAAAGTCATTAATTTCTGTCATTCTAGGAAATTAATTGTGATTTAGCCACAGCATCAACATATTTTAAATACCCGACTTCTCGTATCTTCCTTAACAAGTATGCTATGATAATAAAAATGAAGACAAATATAAGCAATATGATGTTGTGTTTACTATCAAATTCCAGTATAGTTAAAGTATATTGTAAGTTACTTTTTTCTTCTGGTTTTTTTTCATTCCTATGCAATACAGAGACTAGGTTTTCTTGTTTGACCGAAAATTAAATAAGAGCTAAATTGTAAAAAGTGGAAGTAAGTCGCATTTGTCTGCTGTCTGCAGTGTGCGCTGACCGACAAGGCCGTCGACCTTCCTGACTCATCTGGCGTGTTCAATTCAAAAATTCTCCAAAACCGAACGACGCCCCAACTTTATGGACTACTACACTTTGCACATAACTGTCTTGTGATTTTGGTAATTTCGACACGACCAAGTCACCGGCTCTTTAAAAATACTTTTAAGATCCTGTGCAACTTGTATTAAAGAGTCTTCTTCGCCTACTCTAGACGCGAAATAGAGTCTAATTTTTGGAAGTTGCAAATACATACTGAACAAAACAATATAAGTATAATTTTTAGAGAAATTTCCGGAAATTCGAAATCCAAGTTATAACCCTTAATAAATTCTCACTCTACAAAATTGCTTTAGGTCATATATTTCGATCTAAAAGCCACAATTCTCAGAAAGGTTGATAGATTCAATTCCCCATGAATGCGAGTGTCAGTCAACACAATAGGGTATTAACTGAATAA
Source organism: Lysandra bellargus (assembly GCA_905333045.1). Classification (NCBI taxonomy): domain Eukaryota; kingdom Metazoa; phylum Arthropoda; class Insecta; order Lepidoptera; family Lycaenidae; genus Lysandra; species Lysandra bellargus. The sequence goes on from HG995333.1 coordinate 4,368,101, forward strand.
ACAGCAAATTGACGCTTATTGTTTCAATGTTAGACATGGATCCGTGCCTTCATCAACCTTTAGATCAATTTAATATTATTCCAGCATGTGTGGCGTAGCTGAACGAAGTAGGTACATCGTTTTTTGAAGTGAAAACTTCTTTAGCGGCGTTGAGCACTTTTGTGGGATGGGTAAAAACTGTGAAACTCGCGTCACATTCTCGTGCTGATCGAAAAACCTTGGAAAAACCGTAAGACGGTTGGAGAGTAGTGTTTTGTGTCGAACTCGAACTCGAACTCGAATTGGTTGTAAGTAAGGGTTTCGATTAATTAAAAAAATCGATTTTCATAAAAAATGGGTTAAAAATTTAATCGATTGTAAGGGTTTCGATTAATAAAAAAAAACGATTTTTTAATAATCGATTTTCATAAAAAATGGGTAAAAAAATGCACTACGTTAATAATCAAGTTTTCACTTCTGCCGGCACTCCCGGAGTGCATACCCGTCTTTTTTTATGAAATAAGGGGGCAAACGAGCAAACGGGTCACCTGATGGAAAGCAACTTCCGTCGCCCATGGACACTCGCAGCATCAGAAGAGCTGCAGGTGGGTTGCCGGCCTTTTAAGAGGGAATAGGGTAATAGCTGGGCCTTTTAAGAGGGAATCGTGAGGAAACTATCTCGTGATTCTGAAAATATGGTATTCTCAGATCCAAGAATTGAATCCATTGAAATCCATTAACTATAGACTAATGCAAATACATCTGCTGAAATCCATACTAATATTATAAATGCGAAAGTGTGTCTGTCTGTTTGTTACCACTTCACGCTTAAGCCGCTAAAGCGATTTTGCTGAAATTTGGCATGGAGATATTTTTAATCCCGAGAAAAGACATAGGATAGTTTTTACCCCGAAAAAATGTACGGTTCCCGCGCGATAAATGAATTTTGGCGCAACGGAGTTGCGGTCTTCATCTAGTTCCTTGAAATATTGAGAACTTTGAAATATTGAGAAATATTAACTTGATATTTGAAATATTGAGAACAGAATATATGTATTGCGACATATATATGTATTGCAAATGGAGATACCAATTGCAGCTTTCGGACAATTTGTAGAGCTGACACTACGAACATATCAACAGATAACTGTTCGAACTTCACTTTTTATTTCCTCACATATTGAGATGAACTCGGAAAATAATGTTAAATCGAAAACAACTTTTTACAAAGAACTAAAAAAGGATAGCGGAAGACATGAACATGGTTTTGTATCATCTTTACAAAGTTAACAGTTAAGTTATTGTACTGGAAAAGTGATCACACTCTTGTTGGAAGTAACTTTGTAACTACAGTTGTAAAGATTTGGCCTTAAAAGATAAATGTGCATACGCATAAATGAAAGGGCAATTCTCACCAATTGAACCACATTTACAGCAAAATGTAAATGTGACCAAGGACAATGGCAGTGAGCGGATACGTTAGCGCACTAAATGAATTGGTACAGTACAATTGATAAGGCCAGATTGAGACGCGAAATGTGACCACCGCTCATGGACAGAGTTAGACAATCTATTAATAAAAACTAGCTGTACCGGCAAACTTTGTTTTGCCATATTTACGTTAAACTATATTATGCATGTTTTATGTAACCTATTAACATTCCTTTAGTACTTCTATCTATTAAAAAAAGTATTGCGTAGTTTAGGGACAGACACAAGGAATGATATTTTTACAGTATACCACAGTAACCATACATATTTTACGATGTATGCCTATTCTATTATTTTAGATACATCGCAAAAGATCGCAAAAGACCACGGATAGGCATCATAATAATGCCCATCCGTGGTCTTCTCTGTTGCAACTTGCAACACTTGTAAAGAATTTCGTTAAAATTGATCGAAAATCTTTATTAAAAAAGTTTGTTTGTTTGTATGGCAAACTGTACCTGAAGTGGGTCCAATAAGTTTGTACCTCACGTGGATCCTTCCAAGAACCCCCTTGTTTGTAGCATTACAAAGTTGCAATTTGAAATATTTTCGAAACCTTACGACCGGGGTTTTTTCCTCAAAATTTATATTTTAATTTCAAAATATTTATTCTTTTCCTCTTTGGTACCTATGAGTAATATGACTAAAATAACAGATTGCAGACGAAAAAATCCTACATTCATTCATACTTTACATAAGTACTACGTCATGAATTTTAAAATAGAATAGTATCTTCAACTAGACTAGACGAATGTAAACAAAACACTGGAAAGAATCCAAGTAGGTAACGTAGCAATTCTTAGTACTTTGTAACTAGTGAACCTACTAGGGAACTATATTCTAGTGACTAGATTTTACTAGAATGTAGCCATAGACCGCCACGAGTCTAGTCACAAAACTTTTTTACCATAGAGCATCAGCAGCGTCGAAACATCCATACTACCATACTAATATTATAAATGCAAAAGTGTGTCTGTCTGTCTGTCACCTTTTCACGCCGAAACCGCTGAACCGATTTCGCTGAAATTTGGTATGGAAATACATTGAGTCTCGGGAAAGGACATATGATACTTTTTATCCCGGAAAAATGTACAGTTCCCACGCGATAAACGAATTTTGGCGCACCGGAGTTGCGGGCGTCATCTAGTTTAACAATATTTTTAAGGTTCCTGACTCCTCGCAACAATAGAAAACTGGGTGTTAAAACTAAATAATCATCAGCGGCTAAAATCAAGAATTTTTTTTATCATAACTTGAAGAGAGCTCTACATTCAGTTGATTGTTTGAAAAATGTCATTTACTTTTTATTCCCAAGTTGTTATCTACCAGCTTATTGTGTTATTGAATATGACAGCAAAAACAGGACGACATGATACTTCAATTATAGGGCCTATGTGGCCTTAATATGCTAAGCAGCCCATAACATACAGCATACGAGACCCGGGACCGGTTAGTTTTTTACCATTGAGCTAACAAGTCAGCAATTTTCTGGAATTATCTTGTCAGGGCAAGAACTTGTAATAAATAGATTAATGGAGCTTGTTTATATAATCGTATGTAGCCTCAGCACCCTTATGGTATACTAGATGACGCCCGCAACTTCGTTGCGCCAAAATTCGTTTATCGCGTGGGAACCATCATTTTTCCGGGATAAAAACTATCCTATATCCTTTCTCGGGACTCAAAGTATCTCCATGCCAAATTTCAGCAAAATCGGTTTAGCGGTTTGAGCGTGAAGAGGTAACATACAGACAGACAGACAGACACATTTTCGCATTTATAATATTAGTATGGATATGGAAGTATGGATTGATTGTTATTTGCACGCAAACATACTCGTTGGAAAGCTAATGCCTAAAAAACAGAGCCTCCTTGTTATGGTTCCATAGCCAAATAGCAAAAAACGGAACCTTTCTAGATTATTCATATCTGTCTGTTTGTCCGTAGGTATATAACAGTCATTTTTGGATATCGGTTTGAGATATATAACCATCTCAATCAACCAATATCGATTAGTTTGACTCTTATCTTTTAACGATTCTAAATGAAGCTTTCCGATTTTTTAAGAATTTTGAATTCTAATCGATCGATCCTAGGTACCTGCAGCAAAACGGAGAATTGAGTTCAATTCAACATCCAAAAAACAACAGAAAGTGGACAGTTTGGCAGTTTAAAGTCAGTATACTCAGTAGCAGTATAATAAATTTTTAAATTCTAGGTAAACTGTTCTGTAAAAGTATTAGGTAAGTTTTTTTGTCTCGAATAAAGTAGACAAGGAGGAGAGTAATTGTTTAACATGTGTTCATCAGGTGCTCAGCTGCTCAATGTAAGTGTCTCTCAGACACTTGAGTTTACGTGGGGGAGTGTTGTTATATTTTTAAAACACGTTTAGAGTAAGTTTAGCTCCCCCGGCTATTTAAAACTCTGAAGAACATCGGTAAATGTAACATTACGATTTGTACCATGGTATACATACTGTATGTCATTCCTTCTCCGGTCTAGGTACGTCGGTTTCGTCTCAAACAGCAAAAATAATATATTCTTCTAAAGCAGATTTACTCAATCTGCGGCTCGCTGGGACTTTGTCAATGGCCCGCGCGAATCAATCATTTTGAATAACGCTATTTTTTACCCTTTCATAATTTTGGTTGAGAACCGCGACACCAAGACTAAAACATGTTTGTAGCCCGTATGAATTTTTTTTCACACGGGCTACAAACATGTTTATTAGGTTGAGTACAACAGTTCTGAAGGGACATCAAGCACACTTTATAATAATTATTTGTGGTTTTAAAAAAACTAATTGCATCGTACAAGGAACCAAACTGCATTATCGTTGTATTCAAAAATATTATGTAGAGTCGGGGTACATAATCACACAATATATTTTATTCGTGGTCACTGTATGCTTTGATGAGGAAGTAAATTGACTTCAAATGATCAGTGAACGTTCTGTGGTTTAATTTTATCGCTGGACATAATGTATTTAAAGTATCAGTATATATTTAAATTGTTGTTTTATCTTTAATAACTTTCAAATTATTGTGTAACTCATTTTTAATGCGTCGTTCAATTATTATATCTGCTATTCGAGTATGAATCACATAATAATGTTATTGTATCTGTTTCTGAGTTTATATTATTTTATTTATTTAAGTATTTGTTGCATATACAAAATATTTACATGAAAATATACATACAAATATGACACAATAGGTAGGTACTGCTAATCTCAAACGGAAATTTCTTCCAGCGGTCCTACGGAGAAAAGTATGCATAATATTCCATAGAGTTGATAGAGATACTTGGCGCAATCAAAAACTCTGTAAGTATGCTAAACTGTCAAAAATCTTCAGAAACGTGGGGGGATCAAAAATCGATTTTTTTCGACAAAGAACTAAACATCGATATATTCTAAACAATGCAATTCCATCACGTAAAACGTTTAATACCATCTCAATGGGAATTAGCATTCCTGTGCACCTCACGCGATAATAACCATAATGGCATTGATACTTTGATCTATATTGGCTTGAAGGTTCACCTGCGCGTAATGACACATTTTCCTGGTCGTATCATGAATCATATTCCATAGCCCGGGAATTCCCAGGGCTCAATATCAAGTTCTCATTTCATTCTCGTTTTACGAGGAAGATCAAAGGCAAATCAAAAGACACCCAATTATTGGCACTTGAAGAGTTCCAAAGAACTTCCAAGAAATAAGAAAGGCTTTCCTAGAATTTTAAAACAAAAAAAAAACTAAGGTGCCAATACCATATTAAGATGATTCATGATTGTCAACGTTTGGGTAGTTTGCCTATTTCAATATTCGATTTTTAAATTACATACTTGCAAAAAGAAAGTTATATCATGGTATTTTTTTATAAAATTACAAAACCTTGAACGCAAATTCGTTTGCTCGGATATCGAAAATGATTTTACTGCGTGGGAAACAATTTTCGTGAAAAAGCTAGGTTATGTCATGTCAGGAGTCCCGGGAAAGGACATATCCGATATGTCCTTTCCCGGGACTCAAATTCTACTATTTTAATCCAACAATAAATCAGTTTCGTTGGAATCGACGGGGTACAGTACGTTGTACATGAAACCATTTATTTTGTGGCCAGTTGCCGGAAACTTGCCTTTATCGCTTCACATTATGGAATATGGATGTTGATAAAATATTAAAAACGACCAGATAATATTGTGGTCAAGTAGAGCAAAGCTTGAAAAACTTATTTTAATGTTTGTGTTCTAGTATGAAGAATAACTTTTCTTTTGATAGGGCTCTATTATAGTTAAGGGTGTTCCCTACGGAGATTCCGTAATTTACCGTATTTACAGCCTTACAGTCCGTGCAGTCAACGAAGACGCGCCCCAATATTCCGCCTAATCGTTTATAACTTTATGTGTGCAAGCTTTCGCCAATGTTTGAGTGTTATCGGTACACACTAATTACCTATGAGTGCACACGCACACTACAGTAAATAGGACCAATTAAGAAAAAGCGTCACGGTCAAAGGGAAAGATGCTCACCCAAAAAGTGGTGGGGCGCGTCTTCGTGGATTGCACGAACTATATTTAAAACTCATAATCTAAAAGCTACAAAGTAATAATAAAAATACAGCAATAATCTTCAGTATATCAACATTCGTTTCCACGTTTTAAATGTTCTATATTTGTTTATTATACTCATGATATCAGCTTCCAAAGTAAAACCACTTTATTGAAATTCAAGATACATACACTCAGCATCTCCTTAGTATTAACAAATTACTTTTATTTGAAACATATGCAATAGATCGATAGTATCATAAACTACATATTCCCCGTTTTAAATTTTTCTTAGGTCAATTTTGAACTAAGATAATTAAAAAAAAATAGGGGTTTGGTGCGATCTCGTTAACGCGGCAAATGTATGGCCAAGGTCGTTTGCTCGGGGGATGGCCTTAAGTAACAATAGTCACGTTATTAATAAAACAGGTACAATTTAGAAAAGTATTCTAATTTCTAAGCTTGCGGCCCCTTAAACCGGAACACTTTTGGGTCGGAGGCCCGTGGCATTACCATCCCTGGCTGTAATTGCCACCCTAATGTTACATCACTGGTTTGACCAAAATAACTTAACACCAAATCTTATTGCCCTTATGGCTGGTTTACACGACGTATTTAGTTGATAAGTAGTTAACTAAATTTTAACTTGATTTTAACTTATTTATTGCATATAAACACAAAATTTAGTAGCTAGTGGCAAGTTAAATTTTATTTAAGTACTAACATGGAAATTAGAATTTTGACTATTTTTTGTGAAGTTGGCAGGCGGGGCTTGTCACTTGACACATTTCGGGCAGGCACTTCAAATGAAGTTAAAATTTAGCTACTACTTATCTAGGTAAATACTTAATACGTGTAAACCAGCCATTAGTCCTTACTATGTATAAAGATAGACGCAGCGTAACATTCATAGTCCGATGTTTTTGTGTGTCTAGTAAATTGCAATATGCCAGACAGAAACGAGTACTAGACATGTATAGTTAATTGCAATATTTTTATTGGTAAATGGTGTAGAGCTTTGGACCATAAAAACTTAATAATAGCTCAAAATTAAATATTTTACATGATATGAATTATGAGCATTACGATTTATTAATCTTTTCAATGTTTTTCTAAGCGGCTATAAGCATCTTACAACAAGATTGCAATTTAGATATGACATTGTTTTTGGTACTTACATTGTTTTTGTCTCTACACAGTGCACAGCTCAGCTCAAATACTAACCTAGCTTACGTACAAAAAGTTAATTGTTAAATGTTAATTTTATTCTTCCTTCGCTGCTCGAGAGGTGCATAAATAAAACATAAGCATACGTATTATTATACAGTATCTTAATTGTACCTACATGAATTGCAAGCATAAGTCATAGTAATAAAGCATATAGAGCACTCTACATAACTTAAATGCCTTTCATTATCTAGATAAGTTGAGTTGAGTTGAGTTAATTCAATTCTGTGTATAATTTTCTACTCTATTAGCCACAAGGATTCTAAAGGTTGTCACAGACAGAGCAGGTAATGTAAAGATGTATATTATAGTACGATACATCTTTCTATAGAAATCGTACACAACAGGTATAATGTAAAAATATACATTAAGTATAGCTGTTGTGTGTGGTCTCCTGACGATTTCTATAGAAAGATGTATCGAGATGTATCGTGCTATAATATACATCTTTACATCACCTGCTCTGTCTGTGACAGCCTTTAGGCAAGCGGTAAGTGTTTCATTAGTAAATAATAATCCCACCAAAAACATAAAATATGTAAAAATTTAAAGCCAAGTTCCATACAAACATTATTCTTGTCTATGGACTTAGCCGTAAAAAAGATGGAGATCTAAATGAGTGCCAAGTTCCATGGAAAATCGAAATATGTATGTATAGGAACCAAATAACATTATGAACAAATAATATATTCTATTTCTTTGCTTTATTGAATATCTATAACAATTAATGTTATTTAAATAATGTGAGATCATAAACTAGATTAGATCTAACTTGGTCAGTTTTCATTACATCAGTCATTTCATAAAGTTATTGAACATTTTAATTCTCGGACGGACGGATTAAGAAGGACGGACAGACGGACAGACGGACGGACAGACAGACAGACGGACAGACGTATTAAAAGAATTCTATGTCTATTCCCGGGACTCAAACTATATCTCCATACCAAATTTAAGAACAATCGGTACAAGCAAAGCATTTGGGCTTGAAGAGGTAACAGACAGACAGACATACTTCATAAAGTCACCTTCTATTAATTTCCTAAAGTTTTTTCACTTCGCAAATTATTTACGGAGAGCTCCCATACAATAAATGTGATTTTTTTGGCCTTTTTTGCTCAAAATCAATAATGGCAGCCGGTAGATACTTGAAAATTTCAAAACATCTTTAATTATATTTTTATTTTCATAATTTATAGTAAAAGTAAAATAAAATAAATATTTAAGGGGGTCTCCATACAAAAAAAAACACAATTTTTGCCTAGTTTGGCTCTGTCCGACTCGCACTTGACCGATTTTTTTTGTTTTCTGATTTTTCCTCACGCTTTCACACAATTGCCGAGCTGGATTCCAAATTTCAGCCTTCTAGGTCATCTGGAAGTGGGTTAGAATTTTGATCTATAGGTCAGTCAGTCAGTCAGTCAGTCAGTGATAAAAATGTAGAATTTCAGACGTTAATATCTTAATAACCGTTTGAGCTGTGCTTATGAAATTTAGAGCATGTAGTTATCTCGCAAGTCTCATTATAAGAGCCAAATTTGAAACGTTTATGTCAAATAGTTTCGGAATTATGAGAGGGTCAAAAGTACCTGCAAATGGTTCGTGTAATATTACACACGGTGCTGCTCGCCATTCTGTTATGCTGGAACTTGGCTTGACACGCTACCGCGTATCTAGATTACATAGTAATTTCAGTAGTTAATAATATCATTCGTAATTTGCCGATGCGTCATGTCAAATTCATTTTTATATCGAATCCAAATTGTCTAACCACCCAGATCAGCATTCATCCCCAGCTCTACATTAAAAATTCCTCGTTCTAAGCTGTGTTTGAATGAGACAGTGATGTAAGGCTTTAATTAGCGAATATGCTGATTATTTTCTGCTACAGCATTAACATGCCTGTGCTGTCACGCTCAGGAAGTGAACGGGACAGACTTTCCACCACTTCTGAGAACGTATCAAATATGTATTGCCGATTGTTCGCAAACCCGGCCTGGGTTTTACAAGGGACAGGCTAGGACGGGCTAGGTTAATGCTAGGCATAAGCTACAAATGTGTGTCGGTCGAAGCCAGGAAGTCTTAATTTTCCTGTTAAATTTTTAAATCACATATGGGGTTTGACTTAGGAAATGACGTGACATTTGCGATGCCTTGATATTCCATTTTCTGAGTTTTAATTTCAACACTGAAATAAAATTCAACAACTTAAATCCAGGATGATGTGACAACAAAACTGTGTTTGCCAAACTCTGTGTCAGTACTCAGTTCCCTGAGTTCCCTTGGAGTACGACTACTGCAGAATTTCTTCTTTGAGAAGTACTAAGAAACAAATTCTATGACAAATCGCTTACCGCTTACCTAAACACCCACGTTGCATTATAGGTTTGAACTCGCTAATTAAGCGTATACTTCCCAGAAGTGTCATTTCAGTAGTAAAGTTCACATCAACCATATTTACTGCCTTACGTTTCTATGATTGAAGCTCAGAAATGTGAGGAATGACTCCTCAGGACGACCGTTACATGCCACCTATATCAAACAACATATAACTATAATTGTTTACACTTTAATGATAAGAAGCTAGTGGTCTGTTGAAACCTTTAACCCATCAAGCCCCATAAGCTCGCCGGTGAGCGAGACACAATAGAATAACAATAGATTTCCAAGAATCCACGATTGAAGGATTAAGATAATAAAATACAGGTTTTTGGTACTTTTGTAAACGAGAAATTGTGTCTGTCTATTAACTTATAACGATTAAACTGCTCAACCTATTTTGGTGAAATTTCTTAGACACTTGAAATACTATTGACCGATTTGATTACAATCTATATTAATATTATAAATGCGAAAGTGTGTCTGTCTGTCTGTCTGTTACCTTTTCACGCCCAAACCACTGAACCGATTTTGATAATCCATACTAATATTATAAATGCGAAAGTGTGCCTGTCTGTCTGTTACCTCTTCACGCCCAAACCGCAGAACCGATTTTGATAAAATTTGGTATGGGGATACTTTGAGACCCGAGAAAGGAAATAGGATACTTTTTGTCCCGGAAAAATGTACGGTTCCGCCGCGATAAACGAATTTTGGCGCAACGAAGTTGCGGGCGTCATCTTGTTAACAATATACGCTAACCTAATTAATGATTTCATTTTAACAATAACCCCAAAATGGCGGAAGTTTTAACATCATTAACGTTCAATCGGTACCTGGTAATTTTTGTGGAACCATTAAGTTGCCAAAGTGAGTATAATGAGGTACCTACAGAGTTACAGACCATGTTTATTGTACAAGGTTAATAATTTGTTCGTTTCGATTGTTTTTGCTCGCTGACGCTACAAAGTCTGCCTTTTTAGGGTTCCGTAGCCAAAATAGCAAAAAACGAAACCCTTATAGATTCGTCATGTCTGTCTGTCTGTCTGTCTGTCTGTCTGTCTGTCTGTCTGTCTGTCTGTCTGTCCATCCGTATGTCCGTCCGTATGTCACAGCCACTTTTCTCCGAAACTATAAGAGCTATACTATTGAAACTTGGTAAGTAGATGTAGTCTGTGAGCCGCATTAAGATTTTGATACAAAAATGGAATAATTATTAAAAATTTTAGGGGTCCCCATAGGTACAACTGAAACAAAAAAAAATTTTTTCGTCTAACTTATGCGTATAGGGTATCTATGGATAGGTCTTTGAAAATCAAATTGAGGTTTCTAATATCATTTTTTTCTAATCTGAGTAGTTTGCGAGAGAGACTCTTCCAAAGTGGTAAAATGTGTGTCCCACCCTCTAACTTCTAAAGTAATTCTCATGTTAATTCTAAAAAAAATATATGATGTACATTATTATAAAAACTACTAACGAAAATTGGTTTGAACGATCTAACAAGTAGTTTTTTATACGTCATAAATGGTAAACTTTAATTTATCTTTCACTAGGTATATCTCAACTAACAAAAATTGCTCTTATGGTGGCTTATATAGCCAAAAATAATATTCTCATAGAAGTCGTATTATCGCTAATAAGGGTGCGTTTGGGCACAATTTATAAGGATAATAACCTTATACCCTCCTTATAGTTGCTTTATTGTCAGCTTTTTTCCTTATACGTGTTATATAATGACCAAGAACAAGGTACTTCAACTTATAAGAAACATATAGAAAGCGTTAATACGGGCGATCACCCTTATATGTGTTATATTATTGTCCGATACAAGGGAGTTAAACTCCGTTTGCCCTTTTTGCCGTCATAAGTGATTTACATTTTCGCAACAGCTTGGAGAAGAAATAGTAACGTCAGCCATTTTACTGTCAAGTAAACGATAAGTCATTACTTTATGTATAGTTTATTTACCTGATTTAGTGCTCGTTTATAGTGAAAAGTGTATGGCAATTAAAATGCATGATAAAATGTGATACGCTGTGTGTTTTGGTATCAACTCGCCTTTGAATTTAAGCTGTTTTTGTGCTAAAAACGTCATTAATTATTTAGTCAAGTTATATACAGTGCTTTTAAAAGAACAATAGGATTCACACATCGTCTATAAGGAGTCTATGAGAGTAAAGACTTTATAACGGCATCAATTGTTTCTTATGATATCGCCATTTTACCTATCGTTAGGTTTCCTTTCACACTAACAAAATTGCACCTAGCTAATGTTATTCCCGTATATCATATATAAAAATGTTTTTTTTTTCCACTGTAGTTGGGTTGGCCGAAAGAGACCTCTTTATAAGGATACTTTAGCTCACTTTTGCGCACTAATTTTAAGTTTGAAGTATTATTAAAAATTAATTGTTTTATTTTTTACTTTTCTTCTGTAACCATCGCTCCATTTCAACTTCTTCCACAGTTTTGAATCCCTTTTTAGGGTTCCGTACCCAAAGGGTAAAACAGGACCCTATTACTAAGACTTCGTTATCTGTCCGTCTGTCTGTCTATCTGTCTGTCTCCAGGCTGTATTTCAAGAACCGCAATAGCTACAATTTTGAAATTTGTCGGGATTGTATGCATTTTTTGCCACTATAACAACAAATACATAAAACAAAATAAAATTAATACATATGATATCTAAGGGGGCTCCTATACAGCAAACATGTTTTTTTCGCTTTTATTGCTTGTCAATAATGGTAACAGGTAGGCACCTGAAATTTACACAAAGGCCTAAAAACTTAAAAAAATTGTTGGCCTTTTTTGTTCTATGAAAGTACGGAACAGCCTTCGTGCACAGGTCCGACTCGCACTTGGCCGATCATTCCGCTCCGCAAGAAATTCACACAATCTGTTGTACGTTTAAAATGGCGAATTTAGTTATGTAAAGCATTTTAATGTAACCTTAAAGAGAATAATATCTTTATAATCACTGTTTAAGGGAATGTGGATTGCTTTCATCCTTGCTAAGGTCATATAAAATGTTAGCATTCGTTTGTTGGATAGATGTCTTATTAAATGCCCCTATAAGTTAAAATCATTATTAGTTACCTTGTGCCTTACTTTTATAAGAATAATTGACCATATTAAAAGCTTTTATATGTCTTTGAATATTATAAGGCTAAAAAGCAATGTAAATAGCCACTATAAGATTGCCCATACAAAAGTATGGCCATTGCCCATACAAAAGTATGGCCCTTGCCCATACTTTTGTATGGGCAAGGGCCCGAGTGTCACGAGTTTCGCCATACTAAAGGGAAAAAAAATTTTTGGTCTTTCAGCGCTACTACTTTCACAGTGAACTCTCTACAGGGAACACGTACACACCCTAAAGTAATATCACTTGTTTTTGTTACACCCCGTATATACAAGAATTGCTCGTTTAAAGATTATAAGATTAAATCAACTAAAATTTAAAAATAAATCAAAAACCTTTTAATTTTATAGAAATAAACCTTATTGCTGCTGCGGAACCCTTCATGGGCGAGTCCAACTCGCACTTGGCCGGTTTTTTTTCTTTTTTTTTAAGTAGCTTATTTGTTGAAGGTGTTGGATCGTAGCGATATAAAGTAAATCGGTAAATATCGTGACTTGGCAATCGTCCACCTGAAAACTACCTGACCTAATGTTTATCAAATAATTTACGTAAGTAAACTTTCAGTGGGCTTAAGAAATTGACAGTTATGTAATGTTGTTATGTTTTTCTAAAACCGATTTAATCTATCAACCCCCATAAGAACACCGGCGACCGCGACAACAATAGAATAACAATAGATTTCCAAGAATCCGCGATCGAAGGATTAAGCCTTTCCATAAAAATTTGTACTGTATACCTAAATAGGTACAGGTAAACGCTGATTCCTAAATAGGAATAACAATGTACCACGGAAACCGCGCATTAAGATTTTTTCTTAAACGGCAATGACGCGCCTGTATATTAGTTACACCCTGTATAAATGTTATGCGATGATTTTAAGAATGCGCTTCTGCCAATGTTTTTGATTCTAACTTTTACCGGCGAATTAAAATAAAGTTAACGGTTTCACTAATTGCTTGTATTTTAGGAAATAAAAATGTAATACTCTTATGTCATTGAACTTGGTGAAAAAGAAACAGTATGCCCGGTAAATAATTATATTCCTTAGCTGTTTTTGGATAACTGGTCGAGATAAGCGTCCATTAGCAAAATCCACATAACATTTCGTAATGACTGTTGAAATTCGCATGAAAGCCATGTTTTATTCACATAAAATTAAATCCGTTAAATATTTTATTTATTTGACTTTATCTAGGTTAACATTAAAATATTTTATACATTAATATATTTTATTCTTTTCCAATAGAATCGGTTGAAAATTCTGAACATGAGTAGCATTATTGATAAATATAAAATAACCAAGTTTTAACATAGAGTAATAATAGAATGTTTTAATAATATTGTTAACGATCCTATTGCTTAAAAAAAGTAAGTAAAGAAAATATGTAGCTTTAATACAATAAATACAGACTTTTCTGGCTATAGTAAATTGCTATGTACATATGTATAATCTGATTTCACTAGACCAGGGATTCCCAAAGTGAGATTCGCGAACCCCAGGGGTACAGGGAATTGTCATTAGGGTTATGAAATTTTTTTAATCATGCTAAAGTTACATTATATAAGTATATATATATAAATTTTTTAATCATGCTAAAGTTACATGTATGAATTGACTTACAGTAGATATAGATATGGTGTCCCTTTATCTTATAAGGTAAATTAGGTTAATACTCTGGACTACACACTACGTACAAGTAACTCTGAAGTATTTAGAAGTTTTTAAGCTTATCGGACTTCAAACTTTAACAAAATGGCGTCGTTTTAAAAGTAATCGTTGTAGCTGGCAGGAATGCAGTCAGGCATTGTTAGCTTATCTAAACACAGGCGGGAACACTTAGCACCAGTCCTCGCGTGTACAATACATTTTATACAGATTGTGTATTCGGTGTTTTCTCGTGTTATTAGATAGTGTAGCCTAGGTGTTATGAAATTTTCAATGTAGAACTCTCATCATATAAAATCTCCCTCTCTGATTAAATCTTGGATTAATTAACTTAAAGGAAATCCATACTTCCATACTAATATTATAAATGCGAAAGTGTGTATGTCTGTCTGTCTATCTGCTGTCTGTCTGTATGTTACCTCTTCACGTCTAAACCGCTAAACCGATTTTGCTGAAATTCGGTATGGAGATACTTTGAGTCCCGAGGAAGGATATAGGATACTTTTAATCCCGGAAAAATGTACGGTGCTATAAACGAATTTTGGCGCAACGGAGTTGCGGGCGTCATTTAGTATTTTATATGTTAGCACAGATAGTCAAAACCTATAGAGTATAAAGAAAATATATTATTTATTTACTTTTATTCTCCACCACATTATGGGCCCACATTATTTCAACGCAAACTCACATAAAATAATGAAAAAAACATTATTTTAGACGGATGTAGGTAATACCACAGAATATGTATTAGTTGATATACTCCATACGGTACTACACTCTGTAGAGTCATGGAGCCATATCATGTTATAGTTTTCTAGTAACGCAAGTCATGTACAGTTCCCCATTTAGGCCAGTTTTTGTATGAATGGATCTTCTCACGACTGCTTGCGTGCCGCACTTAACCTGTCTTCGTACCATCATCATTCAAATTCAACAATATTAAAAAATTATAAGTAAAATAGATGTTGGCCATGGTGTGGAAATTCAGTGGTATTTTGTGACTCACATGCCTACCCTATTTAAACAAAATCGTTGTTCAAGACCCCCGCAAAAAGGTGATCCTCTATTTTAAAAGTTTTGACGTTTTACCTTTATCTTCAAGAAATAAAATGGGTTTTACCCCGAAGGCTTCATAACTAAATGTGACCCTATCCACCAAAGTTCCAGCCAAAGTTAGGGCTCATTTGAAATAAAGTTCCATTCACAACAAAGAAAATACTAACATTGCTATTTATTAACATAATGATTTATGGTACGATAAAATAAACTATGTAACTGAATTATTAACCTTGTTATATGAATTATATTTATTGTAATCCCAAGATTAACGTATGTAACTTTTATATTTTAGCCGTATCTTTAGCAGGTGACAAACTAAAATATGTTTTTTGGCATTAATTGAAAACTTCTTTTTAAAAACTATCGAATGAATAGTTCTCGTCTTATCAACAAATAACAATCCACGGAACATTATACATAATGCCCATTATAATAGTCTGCGATCCTGCGCCTCAAAATGAGGGCGAATATTTTTTGCTAACGGTATGTAAATAATATCATGTTAATGTTTTTAATCTGGCCCGCATCAGCTAAAAATAATTAACGGTAATATTGTATCGTATTAACATAATATACCGTTACGTCTATTTAGGGTAAATTGTCCAATTATTATTGACACTTCAGCGTTCATAACTGGTCCGAACATCAGTCAGTCTGAAATATCATCATCTTTAATTATTTAATTATAATATCCTATTTTAGAATCAAAGTGCAAATTCTGAAAAATACATCATAAAGAATGCACTTAAGTTTTTTCGTATGTAAATCATGCATGCAAATATGCAAAAATATTAATATGCAAAAGCCATTCACACCATTTCGTATTCAAAAATGTGGCAATATATTCTTTTAATCATAATTCATAAATAGCAAAGTTAACAGTAAATATTTTATGAGTGAAGAATAAAGAAGGAAGTAAATAGAAGGTTGAAGCAAAATTCTATAATTTAAAAAATGCTGCCATTTAGTCGTGTGCGTACAAGACAAAAAAAAAGAGGAATACGGCTTTTGCTGAACCAAAGATTTCCTTTGGTAGGATTTCATGCAGGTGTGGGAGGGGGGGGGGGGGGGGGGGGTTAGCTTTAACAAGGTATGAAGTCAATAACTGCGTGGGATTTAGGTATATAGTCGAGTTTGGTATCATTTTCGATTGAATCGAATGTTTAAATGCCAATTTTGGAATAATATTTAGATAAAAGATAGTAGAAATAAAATAAAATAAAAAAAATTGAATAAGTATATGATTTTCAACCAACGAAAACGCTGTTGACAGGGCTTAATTAATATAAGGAGGCTGATAGCCGCATTATTCTGCATGCCGAAGACATGGTAATGAATGGAGCAATAAACATATTAATAATACTAGACGTTCCGCGCGGCTTCGTCCGCGTAAATCTGAAATTTCACGGAAATCGTAAATTTTTACAAATTAATAACCCATGTCTCACGTAGTCTACTATATATTCGTGTCAAATAACATAAAAATTGCTCCAGTAGTATGTGAGATATTAGCCCTTTCAAATAATTTTCCCCGTTTTTTTACATTTTTATCTTTGCTCTTATTGGTCTTAGCGTGATAAAATATAGCTTATAGCCTGCCTCGATAAATAAAACGATAAATAAACACTAAAAGATTTTTTCAAATCGGGCCAGTAGTTCTTGAGATAAGCGCGTTCAAACAAAGTAACCAACAAACTCTTCAGCTTTATTTTCACACTTTCCTCTATATCTTTGCTCGTATTGGTCTTAGCGTGATAAAATATAGGCTATAGCCTTTCTCGACAAATAGGCTATCAAACACTGCAAGATTCTTTCAAATCGGATGAGTAGCTCCTGAGATTAGCGCGTTCAAACAAACAAACTCTTCAGCTTAATAATATTACTAGACATTCCGCGCTGCTTCGCCCGCGTAAATTAGATATTTCACAGACAAATTAGGCCACAATAAATAGCCTATGATCCTTCACGTTCCTACTTTTTATCTGTGCCAAATAAAAGAAAATTACTCCAGTAGTTCGTGAAATAAGCCCTTTCAAATAATTTCCCCCGTTTTTTCCACATTTTCCTCTATTTCTTCGCTTATATTAGTCTTAGCGTAATAAAATATAGCCTATAGCCTTTCTTGACAAATGGGCTATATAACACTAAAATAATTTTTCAAATCGGACCAGTAATTACTGACTCATACTAAGATTAGCACGTTTAAATAATGCTTCTTCTTCTTCTTCTTTTTGCGTTGTTTAAAATCTTTATCGTGCAAATATGAGTCCTACTAAAATGAATTAAGCATTCTTAAGTCATCCGAATATGGTACCGAACTTGGAATAGTACCATAATTAATACCTCTATACAGATTGAGACTATATTCCTCCAGAGCAGAAGCTGCTAAAATTTAAAAAAATTAACATCAAAAATCGCGGTGGCTCCACATCTTAAATCCATTCTTGGGCCATAAGGACCAATCCTACTAAAGGAAATCTTTGGTTCAGCAATAGCCGTATAATTTACCGTACACACGCAACTAATTGATAGGGACAATGGATAAAGATGTTTGATTCTAAAAGTTTTTTTGTCTAAACTACCCAGGAAAATATTACCTTTGAACGACGATCAATCTGTTTAACAATTAGCTTATCAATAGTAAACAATATAGGTATTTTATGTATCATTTGCATCCGACAGTCCAGTCGACGTGTGGAGTAGGTGCAGTCTATTGATTTAAAACTGCGACAGAAGGGGCGTCATTTGCCCGCGTACGTGAATTGAAACTCGAAACCTTTTGTTAATAGTTATATCAGGAGATCAATATCTGGATTCTGGACCACAATATCAGGTGATCAGTATTGATATGCGTTAAAAATATCCTTATTCCATGCCTCAAAGTGGGATACTTTGGTTTGGGAGAAGATTGGATTGGATGCTGTGGACGGATTTTAAGTTTTTCAAACATAGCCTCATAGGAATCAGCTCTAATATAAATTCTCTTAGAAGAAATTAAGAGGCGCGATCATAGATTTTTATTATACTATTAACAAAAAGTGCAAAAAGTGACCTCCTTTAGCTGGCAAGATCATGACTAATATCACAGATAATCTTTTAAGACTCAAATATGTGGTCTAGTCTAAAAATGTTACGTGCTTTGTTATAACACGATTTAGCTGGAGATACTGAGTCAATATTTTGCAAGTAGGTATTGTGAAGTAAACGTGTCAGGCATTATGGTACGATCTTTAGATGTCTCACATAGATTGTGGTGGTATCGTTTGAAAAGTCATCGTTGCAGTAAAAATTCCAAGCTTTACGTAATAGCTACTCACATTTTATCCTTTTATTGGGCAATTAACATTTAATGAGACTGAGCTTAATGGAAAACGGATGGGATGTAAACAATAATACTATAAAATATATATGTAATACAATAAATAGTACTATAATAAAGTTAATTCAGACAGAGACCTTACTCTATGATTCAGAATAAAGAATATTGGCCTTGTGTGCATTGCATACATATTTAACTACTTTTTATTAATCATAACTACATTACAAGTAGTAAATGAGTTCAATCTTATATTATGGGGAAAAAACAAATGTCAACTTTTAGTTTTTTAAAATTCCCGCATTTCACACGACCATGTGAAATATGAGAACCTATCAATATTACGTACAGACCAGTCACTAACATTTCTTGCTTGACTACATAACTTGCTAAGCAGCATTTACTGCATTGTTCAATGAGCCAAAGATTTAAGTTATATCACAATTAATAAGTTGGTGTATTCATTACTAGTACTTGATCAAGTTTTAGAACCACTGACATGAGGATATACAAAAAATTATCACCTTTTCATAATATTCGCTAATATTTGCATAGGGTTTAATGTTCTGACGATTTTTATTTACGTTCAGTGTACTTTTATCTCTATAATATTTATTTTTAAGGTACCACGATAAGCTTTAAATATAATTTTATGATAGTGTTAACAAAGACTTTCAGTAAAGGATAGATGCTCTCAACATTTTTATTAATTTTTGGCAGTCTAAATTCTCAACCGGTGCTTATTCGGTATACGTTTCCAACATAACGGAATCAAGTAAAATTATCTCGAATATCTCCACGAGTGTGGCATTCTGCATTGAAAAATGAAATCTAGAGATATTTGGAATTTCGCTTTCGCCGTCTTCCGAGCCATGTCGAAAACATCGATCTAATTAGCATTTAGCATAACTAGCTGAAGATGTATTGCAAATCTTGTGAAAAAGTAACAATTTCGCATGTCTCTACGTTCGTGGATTGTGATTAATTTTGAAACAGAAAAACACTCACCGGATTGCCGTTTATATGTTTTTCCACAGATGATCACACACTTCGACGAAGCGTCGTTCGGGACGCTTAAATATCGCGGTGCGGGTTATATACGGTATCACTGTCCAAAAATATACAGTAAAGTTGCAATGTTATGCACCAGTGTTCGTTGCGAGGTTTCGAAACGTCAGCGCGGCGACGACACAAGCGCCACAGACGGCGGCGCGAGGTGGACTGTCGCTGGATGTACCTATACGTATTATATCGGACTGAGGACTCGTTGGGAAGCGAAACGCCGCGATCCGGGACGAGGGATCGGAAAGGGCCACAACTCTACAACCCGACGCACATATTTTTTGTCCCGTCTAATATTAGCGAGAAACTCCCGTCTGGCTCGCTCCGGAGAGGGGGACATAAAATGAACTCAATCCCCTCGCAATACGAGATGGAGATTTCGCCGTAACCACTCGTGAATGTTTCTGCTCACTTGAATGATTGTTCGTCATACTTTAAATAATAGTGCACTTAAGAATCTTTATGTAATTTAAATTCATTACATTTTTATCAGTATCAATATTTAACGTTCTTGTTTTCTCACTTTTTGTTTCAAGCAACTTCTATGTTGTATAAAAGTTCTTTTAATAAGCTATTTTTAGGACTAGATTCACATACACATACGCATTACACACAATTAATGTCTATTTATTTAAAGTTAATTGAAAAAATGTAAATCCATCTATTTTATCAAGCCAACACCGCACCAGTCGAAAAGAGGATCCTAAATGTACCCCTACAGTTTGGGAACCAGTGCCAGTAGCATTTTTCATGTAGTTTTTCATCTTATTATTAGGAAATTGCTATTATTGAGTTAATAATTTCTTTGTTTTCTGCCAGTTGTGTTTTTAATGATTTGAGTGAGTAAAACAAAAAATTTATAATACTGCGAAAACAATATAACCTCCTCCTTTTTTGAAGTCGGCTAAAAATATTTAACACTTTACCTATTACAAAAAGAGTAGTGAAAGCCGGTTTTAGAGTCGTGTGTGGTCAATCCTGATTCCTGACCGTCCTGTCTTTCGAAAGTGTACAATTGAAATAAAAAGTCTTCTTTAGAAACGTGTAATGATATATAAACAATTGGCCAAATATGAGTTGTACTGCGTACACGACACTCTACACGCTCACGACGGTTCAAAAAGCATTTTTTTTAATCAATTTATTTAAGGGGTTTTGTCGGTGACCGACAATGCCACCCCCATAAAGCTTATAAACAAATCAACCACAACATAATAACTTTTCGTTTTTTAAATAAGTATATGTAAGTATATTATATTTTAAATTAAAAAAAAAAAAAAAAAAAACAGAAATATTATTCTCTAAACCAGGGTCCTTAAGATACAGCCTAGGGACAGGCAGACGGATACACATTATCCTCTGTTCCACCAAGCAGTCGGTTAACACTCCAATAACGGACGTAAAATACTGAATTTGGGATAAATTACACTATTTCAATCCAGCGCTGGATGGCTACTGGAGAAACATAAACGGGTACTGGAAAGAACTAAATTACATAATAATACCATTACATTCCAATTCCCGTTTACAGGGCCTGTTCACATCTTTATATCACGACGTCATAAACGTGGAACGGTGCGGTAACGTGGCACGGAGCACGGTACGTTGTCGTGACGTGCAAATTTACGACATTGTACGTCGCCATGCTTTGTAAAACTACTAGATTCTTCACTACTGATCTAGATGTGGACCGCACAATACGTAATCTTTTGCTATTGTTGAAAACGGAGAAAGAGGAGAAAAAAGACGTGCATTTTTACGTTACGTTGACGTAAATTTACACGTCACGTCGACGTATCGTGCCACTTTACTGCACCGATCCACGTTTACGACGTCGTGACGTGGAGATGTGGACATGCCCTTACTCCAGTAGCAACCAGCGCTGTTTTAGACCATTGGATTGGAATAACCGGGGCCATAATTGTTTGACAGACGGCATTGATGCTTGTATCTATTACGTTGGGACTGATGTCTTCGGTCCATCAATACATTATGTAAAAAAATCAAATTAGTTGGGACGATCTAGAAAAATCCTTGTTCCTGTACGGCTACGACGTAACACCCGTAATAGAAGTCGCATTATACAATTTCCTTATCGTGTGTCGCGTACGGACACTTTGATTCATTACACCGAAATAGATATAGCACCCAGCTTTATCATGCAGTATGTAGTAACATGACCTTGAAAACTTGTTAGACAGAGGGACAATTTTAAGGTTCGTGCGACGTGTTGTTTTGCTACTTCCTTGGACCTTGTGTGTTACGCTTGGGGGTCTAGTGGAGGGAATGAGGGAGGCATAATATATTATGAGCTGCAGGGGATGTCCCATTTCTCACTATGTCTCTTATTATACTACTCTACACTTTAGGAAGCCGAGCGCCAAATAGACTGCATTATAGTAGCACTAGAGGACGCCCGCAACTCCGTTGCGCCAAAGTTGCGGAACCGTACATTTTCCTAGGATAAAAACTATCCTATGTCCTTTCCCGGGACTCAAGGTCCATGCCAAATTTTATTCGGTTCAGCGGTTCGACATCGGTTCAACAGACAGACAGACAAACAGACAGACAGACAGACAGACGGACGGAACTTCCGTCTCCCATGGACACTCGCAGCATCAGAAGAGCTGCAAGTGCGTTGCCGGCCTTTTAAGAGGGAATAGGGTAATAGGGGAGGGTAGGGATGGGAAGGGAAGGGAATAGTGGAGGGTAGGGAAGGGAATAGGGTAGGGGATTGGGCCTCCGGTAAACTCACTCACTCGGCGAAACACAGCGTAAGCGCTGTTTCACGCCGGTTTTCTGTGAGAACGTGGTATTTCTCCGGTCGAGCCGGCCCATTCGTGCCGAAGCATGGCTCTCCCACGTATAATATTAATATTTCGCATATTTTATAATATTAAGTAAGTAAGTATGGATTAGACTTGAAGAATTGAGGTACACGGTAAGACCATGACGAGTAGCTTCTTTGGTGAGTTTTAACATGACTTGCTGCAGACTTGAAATGAAAAAACTAAAAAGGTATAATATTATAATTATCCATACATTATAAATGCGAAAGTGTGTATGAGTGTCTGTCTGTCTGTCTATTACCTCTTCAAGCCCAAACCGCTGTACATATTTTGCTAAAATTTTGCATCCAGGCGATCCTTTGAGTCCCGGATATCCTTTGAGTACTATGTCCTTTACATAGGATACTTTTTATCCCTGAAAAATTTACGGTTCCCGTGCGAATATTGCCGCAACGGAGTTGCGGGCGTCATCTAGTACCTACTCTGTAATACCCAATAGCTATGTCCACACTGTGCCTTTTTTCGCGACGCATTACCCTCTGACCGTATCCAAAACTTTCGCTTTGTTCTTTTTTTTTCTGGAATTTCTTATGACCAAATCAGCCGCACATATTCCACCTAGTAAAATGTTCTCGTCGCACATGTTACAATAAGCTGACAGACACTGCAACTGAACAAAAATGACAATGTTGGCTTGCGTTCGTCGATGCATTCAATTATTGAATGCGCCATTACGAAAGTTGAATGAAAGAACATGACGAAAATTGAAGATGAAAGTGCACGGTGTGTACATAGCTAAATGTCAACTTTACGCTAGTGTAAACGTAACATTTTGCGCTTACTTGCAGTTAGCTCCTATTATCACTACTATCTCAGCAAACATCCTTTGCTTGTAGATGTTTAAAATAAGATTCGGCAAACACAATGGGTTTTTTCACAAACATGTTTTGTTGTGGGCAAAACAAGAAATTATAATTACTGCAAAAAGTATGGAGTACGTGCTTTGGTACCTTGTTACGTTCGACTTTGATATTCAAATGTGTAACCCTTATTGAATCTACATTAATATTATAAATTAGAAAAATGTATTATGATTTTAATATCGCGGAAATGATTTCAATGTTCTGTGTAGAAATAGTTTGAATCCCGGGAAAGGACATAATATTATTAGGATAATTTATTAGTGACGAAAATTCAATTATGCACGGTTTCCGCGTCATAATAAATTCCAGCGTAAATTAAATTGCGTCTAACGTCTAGTTTCAATTATTTGTACTTTTACTGCACGACAAAACATCTGCCATTTGCTAATTATTAATGCTAATTATTTTTTAATGAAATAAGGGGGCAAACGAGCAAACGCGTCACCTGATGGAAAGCAACTTCCGTCGCCCATGGACACTCGCAGCATCAAAAGAGCTGCAGGTGCGTTGCCGGCCTTGTAAGGGGGAATACAATAGAGCGAAACACAGCACAAGCGCTGTTTCACGCCGGTTTTCTGTGAGAACATGATATTTCTCCGGTCGAGCCGGCCCATTCGTGCCGAAGCATGGCTCTCCCACGTGTAAATGAACCATTTCTCTGATGGTACTAATTCTATGAGTTAATTTTTTACTCCTATCAAGGCCGCGTAAGGCTCAATCAGAGGTTTTTTCAGACAAATCTTTAAAAGGCTACGTCATGTTCATTATAATAACTATGGGATAGAAGATTTCGTGTAAGATATGATAGAGCCAACACGATGACTCATACTTCAAGGAAAATATTATATTCTAATATAGTCCAGCTACTCTCAAAGTATGGTCCGCGAAGCCCTGGCGCTCCGCAAATGCCTTGTTGGGCTCCGCGAGCTATGTATGAATTGTTTTTACAAATGGCATCAATGATGACATTTGTACTGACTGATTTATGATGACTCATCAGTCATCACAAATCAACCATCAGACACCAGCATGGAGTCAATTCATTTAAAGTAAGAACAAGTTTGAGAGCAGCTGCTACAGTCTAATCGCCTAGACCGTAGAGTTTAAAGTACTTTGCTCTACCCAGCAGTAATGTCAAAACTGACCAATAGTCACAAGAAGCTTGGTCAAAGAACCTAATTAAAATAAGTTATAATATTATTAATTATTATAAGACGTATCCTAACTATTATAATATAATAATATGATATTTTGTAGATATATTTTTGTAATGTGAACTGTCCGGAAGTCGTAGATGTAGGTAATACACAAAATTTGTATTGTCAATTGATATACTGCATGCTTGGAATGCTTAAAGGTTTAAAGATTCTTTATTATCAACAAAGGCAAACTGCCACTTATTTGATAACAATGATTACTATGTCTAGATACAATTTCATCGTTCGTCGTCGAAAAAATAATACATATAATACTATGTATTTACAGTTAAATTTACTGGTACAAAAAGGCACAAGCATACAAATTTAATAACTGGTAAAAAACAAAAATAAAGTATGTACGTACCTCACATTTTTCAAAATATTAAATATAGCTAACTGGTTAGTGATTACAAAACCTTAGGTATTGTGTTATTACAAAAAGAATAGATAGTAAACTAAACCATTAATTATATTCGTCAATAATAATATGTTCGGCTAATTGCTTTTTAAAAACATTCAAAGATTGGGAGTGTTTTATGCGCGAGGGTATTCGGTTGTATAGTTGCGCTCCTTCGACAGTAGGTGTCGACTTGCCGTAATTTGTGCGATGTTTGGGTATGACGAGATAGCTCGCTCGGCGCGTACGGCGCTCGCTAACTTGTTTATGTTTAGTGAACGAAAGGTTAGTGTGGATATTCTTATTGAGCGTTTTGTGGATAAAAAAGCAAATGTGGTATTTGTATAGATTTTTAATGTTCATTATTTTAGTTATTTACGAAAACGTTTTAAGAAAACGTTATTTTTAATAACGGTTTTGATTCGTTCGGAACCGTTAATTGCAATAACGTTTTTGGGAACAAAAACGTATTTGAGAACGTTTTGAAAACCGAAATAAAACGGTTAAATCCACAGCGGGACATAGGGCAGTCAGTAAAGGTTTTCACCACCGATTTTGTTGAACCTCAATCGATTTTCTTTGGTGAGTATAAGGAAATAACTTAAGAAATAAAAGTGGCATACTACCTACTTGCGCTTTTACCCTGGGGGTGAATGCAACCCCGTCTCGAGGGTGAATTTTTTAAGGCGCTATATCGAAAAAACTGTCCTTTTTGACGTAATACTATAGGACCCTCAGAAATTTGGTAATAAGATATACATATCTTCATAGCCTTATCTAGGTTTGAGAAGAACTAGAAACACGATTAATGTATTTTGCCTCGATACATTTAATTTTCGAAATGACCTCTTAAAAATACGAAATTTGAAGATTATTAATTTTAAACGAAAATAGATGTATTGTAGGAAACTAGTCTAACTGATAGACACCTTTGCAACTCAAAATCGTATAGAAGCATTTTGCTTAAATGCTCCTAGTTATTTTTTAAATGATTATAATTACGTTTTTTCGCATGTTTTCCGAGCGAGCCGATAGCTTTTGGCCGCAGCGTATTCACGACTTTATAGTCATACAAATTAAGTATAAAATTGCCCTTGCGGTAAAATTACTTTGGATATAGCGCCTTAAGTTAAATTCCGTCTAACCCTACGCTGCAGTTAGAGTCTAAGCTTTTAATAATATTTCAGTTTTTGTACATGGCTCGAAATTTGAAATATTTTGAACATGGGGCATGGATTGTGGTAACACGTCTTGTGAATGATTGTCATGAAAGTATTTGGGAATTTCATTGGCTAATTTTGGGCCTATATTTGAGAAGTAATTATTAAAAAATGCTTAAACGCGTTGATATCTTTTTATTTGTTTTATGGCTGTATTTTTCTGTGCAATGGTATACAGACTGTAACAAAACTAAGTGATAATACAATAAAATTAATGTACTTAATTATTTAATTGTATACCTAATTTTTTATGAGTGTTTTGAAGGTATAATTATTAATTTAATTATACGTATGTATGTTTACCTGTAGCAGTTATTTTAAGACCGGAAGATGCTGGAGGTTGTAAGTAACATGCGTTTAGCGGAAGCATCCTCCCCATGGTTATCACTGTCACGACACACAAAAAACACAATTGTTCCTATGTCACTAAAATATAAATTAACTAGCCAAATTATTTACATAAGAAAAGACTAAATCTTAGAAATTGTTTTCAGTAGGTAGATTATATATATATATATTAAATTCCAAAGACCACCTCTCTTGGGTTAGAGATATCATAATATTATCATAATATCTATGAACGCTTCACACCACGTCAGTCTGGCCCCGTGGTAAGTACCTGAAGGACTTGTGTTACGGGTACCAGACAACGAAAATATATTTAATACTTTTATAATTTATACTATACTTATATTTAAGATTTTTATTATATGATACACAGATATTTTAATACACACAGTTGCGGGCGTCATCTATCTAATTCTACATTAATTCGAAGAATTCTACTAACGAAACATAACTTATGTAATGGTCTGCTAAGCAGTATGAAAACGGAAATGCCCGAACAATATTCATGAAATTCTTCAAAGTCTTCAGGTGGAAAATGTACAATTTTGCCCTGACACAGATGTTAAAACTTAATATGAATTTGTTCCAGTCTGGAGATTTTGCTTTAGGAAAATTGTTCTTTTAAATAACTTGCCACTGCATACAGCAATCTTTTGAGAGATATTTTAAACCTTGGGCTAATCTTACTTTTTAACCGACTTCCAAAAAACGAGGAGGTTATATGTTCGGCTGTGGATATTTTTTTTTTTTTTTTTTTTTTTTTTTTTTTTTTTTTTTGTATGTTCAACGATTACTCCGCCGTTTGTGAACCGATTTTCGAAATTTTTATTTTGTTGTATTAGGTTTCACTCCAATTTGGTACCATGTTCACAAAAGTGGTGACCTGATGATGGGATCCATGAGTAATCGAGGGAACTCCTCGAAATTTATATGGAAACATATGGTGATTTTGGTTTTATGTGAAGTGTACTAAGAATATGCTACCAAAAAGTCAAATATTGGGTCAAAGTATACCATGGTTTCGAAGATGCTGAGAGAACTCCTGACTCCTTATAGATACACGTTCGGGAGTTTCGGCGTTGTTTTAAGAACAGAAAGCATATGCTACTATGCAATTCATATTCATCATCATAATCATCATCATCATCATCATCGTCATCATCATCATTAAGGTCACCAATGTCTCATGGCACAGAATTAATAATAGTACAAGGCATAGGTATGGATATACTAATAATAATAATTATGTACTGTATAACAACACCTGTTTGTTTGATACATGGCGGTCGGCGCCGCAGAGGCGACGGCGTCGCCGCGCCGCGCCGCCGCGCCGCGTGGCGCGTGGCGGCAGACAACAGATCGAATACTTTACTAATTACTTTATAAAATTTAAATAGACAAATAGAATTAAAATAAAGTTATTTTAAAAAGAGCATTTACACAAAACAAAGTCATTAAGTGTCTTTTTAATCAGTTATACTTATTAATCGATAGATGGCGCACTAAGTATCGATTTGAATTCTTGATTAAGCGCTTATTCCACTTATCCTAGCTAGGAAGTCCTAGCTAGGGTCCTAAAAAATTTAGTCAAGTGGAATAACATTTAGAAGCTAGGATCCTAGCTAGGATCCTAAATCGGAAAAAATTTAGTCAAGTGGAATGACATTTAGAAAGCTAGGATCCTAGCTAGGACTTCCTAGCTAGGATAAGTGGAATAAGCGCTTTACAAGAACAGAGCTGTCAATAATTATGATAATATTAAATATTATGAGTAGCTACGCTACATCCTATGCAAGTTTATACAATTTTTTATCTGATAGATCCTTCGATCGTGGAAAAACGAGACACAATAGCCTTTCTATTGTTATCTCAATCGCCGGTGACCGCTTGGGGCTTGAAGCATTAAAATTGTTAAATTACTTAGCACAATATGTTCACTTCACTGATAATATATGATTTTGTGAGTGTGAGTTGTGACTCTTGACAAATTGTAATAAGATACGTAAAATATACGCGAAGGTTTACCTACTAGTGTAACTAAAAAGAGTGAAATTATTATTATTTTTAACAAAAAATTAAAACCGACTTCCAAGGTAAAAACAATAATAACATTAATATGAACTAAAAAGTATTAAATAATTTTTACTATCTAATGTTGCCTTTTTCCGAATTCGGCTAAAACTCAACTATTTCTGTATTCAATCTTCATAATTTTGAAGTCGGTGCCAGTTCCAAAAGTTTCAAATATTCTGTCAGAGGACTGAAGATTCAGCTATCTGGTACCGACTTCAAAATAATGAAGATTGAATACAGAAATAGTTGAGTTTTAGCCGAATTCGGAAAAAGGCAACATTAGATAGTAAAAATTATTTAATACTTTTTAGTTCATATTAATGTTATTATTGTTTTTACCTTGGAAGTCGGTTTTAATTTTTTGTTAAAAATAATAATAATATCTATACTAATATTATAATTGGGAAGAGTTTGTTTGTTTGTTTGTTTGAACGCGCTAATCTCAGGAACTACTGCTCCCATTTGAAAAATTCTTTCAGTGTTAGATTGTCCCACACAATATACTTTTATGATTTGCGCGTTAACTGTTCAATCGATGTAAGGGAACAAAGTTATAAACTAAAGTCCACGCGGACGAAGTCGCGGGTAACAGCTAGTAATATATACCTTTATAATAATACTATATACCTTTATAATAATAAAATCTAATATATACCTTTATAATAATACTATGCCAAGGGCTTATAACTAAATATTTCGTCAAATCTTTTGAAGACGTAAGTATAAAGAGCTATAATTGGCTACGGTACATACATATTCAAAATGTCTTTAGCAACATTTACAAGGTTTTTAGAGGCATATGAAAAGCTGTTCATTAAAAGAGCTCTTATAGAAACCTTATTATATACTTATAAAATTATCTATGACGCTATGTAAACTGTCAGCATAGGTATACAATGTGGTAAATATTGTGTCCTTGTCCGTCAAGCAACTTTCCTTAAGTAACCGATAAGCAAAACAACTATTATTATCAATACTCATTACTCGTGGTATAAATGCGAAAGTGTGTCTGTCTGTCAGTCTGTTACCTCTTACGCCCAAATCGCACAATCAATTTAGCTGAAAATTTAATATGGACTATGAAGATACTTCCAGCCCCAGAAGAGGACATACCTAGGATACTTTTTACCCATAAAAATATAGATACTATTTTCCCGCGTGACAAACTAGTTTTGGCGCAACGGAGTTGCGGGCGTCATCTGGAAATAAATAATTTTACTTTGTGGATTTTTTATTACCAAGGAGCAAAGTTTATCAAAAAAATTAAGAAGCCATCAATCATGGACGCTGTATTACTCATTACTTGTATATTTGTGTAAAGATTATTATTTTTCAAGAATCGCGTGACGATCCGACGACTGCTAGGCCCTCTACCTCACGAGTCACGATTATTACAAGGCTTCATAATTATGGCAATTATTAAACAATGTACATACGTAATATGACGTCTTAAAATTTAGGAAATCACGATTTTTGAATGAATGAGGCTGTTATCCTTACTGTACTGTACTCGGCGAAACATGGCGGTAGCGGTCATTGACTCCCTGTCAAAAACTTGTCATTTTCTATACAAAGCCGCGATTGACAACATCTGACACTTCATTGTCAATCGCGGTTTATATAGAAAATGACAATTAGTTTATGACAGCGAGTCAATGACCGCTACCGCCATGTTTCGTCGAGTACAGTATAGACGCTGTTTAATGACTATATTATGCATCCTTGTAACATCGAGAAATTGATTTATGGGCAAATCTACTATAATACATACTTAATATTTATATCGGGAGTACATGGCGTCCGCAATTCCGTCGCGACAAAGTTTTTGTACGCGGAAACCGTACACTTTTCTGGAATAAAAAGGTTCTATGTCCTTTTCCAGGTCTCAAAGTTTCCCATACAAAATTTCACCAAATTAGTTCAGCGGTTTGGACGTGAAGAGGCAACAGATTGACAGACACACTTTCGCATTTATAATATTAGTATAGATATGTCAAACACAGCGGCTAGATCCCTACTAATATTCACAAGAGTAGAGCCAACATTCTGACCCTACGTAATTCAGGCTGACATCACCATACTCTACAATCTATATTCTATGAAATTATAGCGCTCTTGTTTGTCGCTTAATTTTTCTGCTGAAAGAGTTTAAAAGAAACATGTTACTAAGGTTGAGTATATAATATTATTGATCCTCTACCACTTTGTATGCGCTAAATAGAATCCCGGGAAAAAGGTTTCTTACTATATAGTAAGCAGCTTATACTTACTCTATTTAATTAAAGTCGGTCCAGTATCTTATAAAGTTATAACTTATAAGCCCAGCGCCAATTAAGAGTCCGGGTGCCATCGCAGTTCTCATACAAACGTAATACCAAGATAATTTCCCATACGGGTATATTTACCATATTTGAGTTATTATTCAGTTTAAGATAGTAATTACCTATGTTCCTGTACAAAGATTTACTGCAAAATATTTATATACCAAAAATATGAACGATTACGATATTATTTACATTACTAAATTGTAATCGTTCATATTTTTTGGTATGTTAATATTTTGCAGTGAATCTTTGTACAGGAACCTAGGTAATTACCTCAAGCTGAATAATAAATTAAATATGGTAAACTAGATGACGCCCCCAACTCCGTTGCGCCAAAATTCGTTTATCGCGCGGGAACCGTACATTTTTCCGGGATAAAAAGTATCCTACGTCCTTTCTCGGTACTCAAAGTATCTCCATGCCAAATTTCAACAAAATCGGTTCAGCGGTTTAGGCGTGAAGAGGTAACAGACAGACAGACAGACAGACGGACAGACAGACAGACACACTTTCGCATTTATAATATTGGTATGGAAGTATGGATATTCTCGTATGGGAAATGATCTTAGTATTACGTTTGTATGAGAATTGCGATGGCACCCGGACTCTTAAGAAACGATTCAATATTTTCTTTGTAACATCAGTATAGATTATTATCACATCGAATGACCCAATGAAAAAACAAGACCTAAAATGATGGTGATTAGTTTCGGGTATTGTTACGATGATGATGTGATGCCTGATGATACAACCGGATATTGCAAGAGTAGTCAGTAGTCAGTGGTCACGACATGGGATAGTTGAAAAAATATTAACATGCAAAACAACACAAATTGATTAGTTAAAGATAAATATCAATTGTCTTTATAGATAAATCAAAATTAATCATCGTATTAAAAACGCTGAGGCTATGAACTTATGGTAGGCCTAAGAACATTAATGATAATAATAATGGATATTTAATACGTATAAATTAAAAAGCGGAATTTGAGTACTTGGACATAAATGATTATATTTTAATACACTTTGATAGCATCTCTCGGAATGCTAAATTCATGAAAGTTCTGTAAGCGGATTAAAGGGTACATCAAATAGATTACAGTAACCCCTAAGAGCCCAAATTATTATTACATTTTGAGTCGTTTTACTACAAACTATACTACAAAGACTATACCAACTTGAATTGAATCGTTCGGAATCATACCATCTGCAACTTTTCGCCATCGTCCCGAGCGAAAAACATACCATCCTCATCACTTTGATGAGTGGCAGTATTCCACAGTGCGTTTTTCGCGTAACTTTCTGCCGCGCACTGTAAAACTCTGGAACGAACTATCACCAGCAGTATTTCCGGACCTATACGACCTGCAAAAGTAGTGTGTTTTCGCGGATTCTGGATCACGATTCTGAGTCCACCCCTCCCTCGCTCGCGGCTCGCAAACTTTCTCGATCACTTTTTGTCGGTTCGAGTGGCGACGTCGCCTAAAAAAAAAAAAGAGTTTGGTGTCAAAATAGGGGTTTTCAACCATGCCCGTTCGATATATGCGATCCGTTTCTGCGTATTTATTAAAAATTATAAAATTACTAGTTTGAAAATCAAAAGTATTATGTGCATCATTTTTGCTTTGTTGAATGAATTCAGCATGTAAAATAAAATTTACTTTAAAAATGTTATGAGTTACAATTGAACGTTCAATTAATTGAAATATAACGTTTTTGATAGAATTCATAAATATTTCAGTGGTTTGGAAAGTTGTTTCAAAAGTTTGATTAGATTTATTACAAATTCTATACGTGATAATTCTTTGACCGAAAGCAGATTCAATTACGGAAACATTTTTTAGCGAACCCTCCATTTTAAGAACATTGTTTTTGTGAACGTTGCTTTTCAAATTATTTGTATAATAACGTCTACGTACTTCTTTTTGACAAGCACTACAAAAAACATAATCTGAATTGGTACCTGCGTTGGGCTTTGTGAATATATTATCCGAATATGAAGCAATGGCATTATGGGATCCTTCCGTTGCTATACCCGAAGTTGATGCTGCTCCAGTACAAAATTCTCCGGTTGTGCGAAGCGAAGTTGATGTTGTTTTTTCCATTTTTTTGATGTTTATGATATTCTGAGTTATTTCCACTTTCAGACTTCCTTTTTAGTGACCCGCCAGCTTGTAGTTGTGGTTGACTAAAACAAAGTAGAAAATTGTTAGTTACAATAAATTGTAAAGATACTTCTTTAATGTATAAATATAAAAGTTTTACACTTTCCAGAAAATATTAAAATGATGTTTTAAAATTAAAATTATGCATTATTAAGGTTTACTTACTTGCTATGATTTTCAACAGTTACATGTTGACTATCAACAAAATCTTCAAGGAAACAATGTGAGAACAAATCAGCTTCTTCAATTTCCTTATACAATCGAATTGATTCTATGTCTTCCTGAATTTCATCAATTTGTGACTCAAAAAAAAAAAAACGCTCGTGCACGAATCCATATTTTTATATTTATACACTTTATAAGGTATTTGTAGGAAAGCACAGGTAAAAATACATTAACAATCTTGAATAGAAGAATAGAGTAACTTAGTTATTGTCAAAATTATATTTTTTGCAGTTTTCAGTTCTACAAATCTCTTTTGTTAAATCAAAAATTAATCTTTGAATGCGTTCAAAGTTTTTATTTGTTTTAGAAGTGTATAATTTGATTCTGGTTTCGGTATTTTTCCAATGTTCATTCGTTGGGATCTTTGATATTTTCTTCAAATCGTAAACCTCAATTTTTATTAAATGTGAGGAACTTTGTTCATCATCTGCATTGGTAGAGACGAATGCTGTGCTTCCATTCTTTTGCATCCGTGAAACTGACGACGATAGCTTTTTCTTTTTGCTTTTTTGGACGTCAAATAGATCATCTAGCCTTGCAAGCGGTGATGCTGATCTTTTTTTACTTGGATTGGATATTATTTCTAAGTCGGTTGTTTCACTATCAGGAGATGTGAAGTAGAAGGCTTTGTAAGTATTTTCTTCAAAATTGTTCTGTAAAATTAATTAAAATAACTGTTAGAAAACTAAAATTAAAAAATACGTGAGTCGTATGAAACAAAGAAAAATAAATAAAGATATCTTACCTCCATATTTATGAACACAACAATTCACAGACACTGAGTATAAACTCTAATAGTTATAAACAGTAGCTTCACTGTACTGCACTTAAATGTATCGTTCTAAAAATTATTTCTCTCTTATATACTATCAAACACAACTATTAGTCACTGTAGATCAGTGGTGCTCAACTGGTATTGCTCCAAGGACTATTTCGAAAATCCCGATAAGACACGCACATTTATTTATTTTTGACCCATATTGTTCACGGGCGCCTAGATAAGAAGCCGTGGACTACCAGCTACCGGTTGGGCACCACTGATGTAGATAGTAAACGCATAAGCTTATCACATAAACCATTAACTATCTAGTTTAAATAACTTTTGCACATTATCTAGTTCTAAGAACCTAAAATACATTAAGATCTGCGGTTCCTCTTGTATATGACAAAGTCAAATTAACTTTACGTATCGTTGGAATGCAATAACATGTCTGCTCCATAATGACATTATCAAACCATGCGTCAAGTTAATGTGACCGTGTTATAAATACAATATCCCAATGTAATAGTGCATTTTTTATGATCATTGAGTTAAATATCTAAAGATATTATATTTTGTAGTATAAAAGTATTAAAAATCCCAGTCAATTGCATGTTAAATAAGATTTGTCTTACCTTATTTATTTCACTTGCGTGTGAATCATATGATAGATTGAATGAATAAGTCTTTTTTTAACGAATAATGGATACTTTACAACTAAAATCATACTTTAAAAAGATTCATCCAAGTCTAAAAAATAGCGTATACGCGGATCGATTGCCAATGCATATTACGACTCCTACATATCTTATAAGCAATTTGGACCTGGACTCAAAACCAGGATCTCACTGGGTAGCTATTCACATAGACAAACATGGCATCGGTGAATATTTTGATACATATGGTCGCTTCCCTACGGGAATACACAAAATGTTTTTGAATAGAAATGCAAGGAAATGGCGTTATAATACTATCAGGCTACAAAATGATTGGACTTCTGTGTGTGGAGAGTACTGTTTAATGTACTTGTTATACAAGTTTCATAACAAGTCATTGTCAGAGTTTCAGACTGAATTTGGTAGTGACACACTTAAAAATGATATGTTTTGAATAAAATGTTTGAATCTTGTTTTATGAACTGTGGTATGTAATACGAAATAAATAATTTGTTTGAAAGTAAACCAAAGTTTTATTTTAACCTTAGCTTTAATTATATCGTTAAAAAAGACTCAGTTTGCGCGCCGCGTCGTCGTATGTTTACGAAGTCCATCGAATGATCGGGTGACCTACATAATTAATTATTAGGTACTTTTAATTTGCAATAATTCATTAGTTAATTATCATTCATATTTATCTAAAATCTTGTAAGAAATTAAGGTGACGTAAGCGATAAGCCCAGGTAGTCATTACGAACAATAGGACACCGAGGCGAGCATAACAATGCAATAAGTAGCGATTGTAATTATGAAGGAACAATGGAACGTGGTGATAGTAGATAATGAGGGTTAAACACAAAAGCTAACTTTGAAACTAGTGCAAATACGCAGAAACGGATCGCATATATTGAAAGGGCATGGTTGAAAACCCCTATTTTGACACCAAACTCTTTTTTTTTTAGGTGACGTCGCCACTCGAACCGACAAAAAGTGATCGATAAAGTTTGCGAGCTGCGAGCGGGGGAGGGGTGGACCCAGAATCGTGATCCAGAATCCGCGAAAACACACTACTTGCAAACCTTCAAGAAAAGAGCGTATTCCCTCTTAAAAGGCCGGCAGCGCACCTGCAGCTCTTCTGATGTTGCGAGTGTCCATGGGCGACGGTAGTTGCTTACCATCAGGTGACCCGTTTGCTCGTTTGCCCCCTTATTTAATTTAAAAAAAAACATAGATTTTTTTTAAACATCTATGGACGCTTCACACCACCTGCGCCACGGAGGTCGTAAATTTGATCAACCGAATATAGGCTAAAGTAACAACCAGTTTCATAAGCCCTCTATCATTTCATTGATAAAATGTTACAAACTAACGTTACAAGCACGTGAAACCGACATAACCGTTCACAGAGACCGTATCGAATCTTGAATGTGTAAAAAATGTCGTTAGACGCCCACATCTAGTGCATAGGAAAAAAGATATGGCCGCTACGTCGGGGGAAAAAACTGTCCAGTTACGCGCCGAAGGCGAGCCAAACGGGGACAAACCACAAAAACATTCGACAGCGCACCATCATTGGAACCTAATTGAAAACGTCGTCATGATCACTAACGTCCCCACAGACTGGTCCGTGATCGAAAGAGGAAACCGCAGACGCATTAGGAGACCGTATTGGTATTGGTTTGCCAACAACTCTTAACCTGGCTATTCAAAGATCTACGCTTAGAGATTGGTTCTTAATAGTCAATAAAATTAAATACATTTTCCATTAGTAATAATATCTTTTGGCAGTTGCCGCACTCAGAGACATTTAATTATGTGGGCTCCACACTCGCGGCGCGAATTGCGGCCGCGATTCACGGATGCAACGCGCTGTGAACACGACGCGAACAAATACGGCCCTCTACACTCGCAATCTTCGCATTTACGTTCGCGCATTTGAGTAAAATGGACGTTGAAGTCACTATTGCTGCTGCTCTGACATTGTGTGCGACAGCGAATAAAAGCGAGTGTGGATGATGTTCGCGTTCGCGCTTCGCAAACCCTTTAGCGGGCTCCACAGTCGCGGCGCGAATTGCGGCTGCGATTCACGGGCACTACGCGCCATAAACACGACGCGGATAAATACGGACCTCTGCACTCGCAATCTTCGCATTTACATTCGCGCATTTGAGTATAATGGACGTTAAAGTCATTGCTGCTGCTGCTCTGACTGTGCGTATGTTGCGGGCCAAAAAACCGACACCGGACGGGGAAAGCCACGGAGCACGAACGCGAAGCCGCTAAAGTCTAAACCCCCCACACTTGCGGTACGCGGCCTTCGCGGGCTTTCGTGCCGCGAGTGTGGAGCCCGCTTTATGTGTTATCTTCAATTTAATGAAGAGTTTGACAGATAATGTACGTACTTCATATAATTATTATCCGTCTCTGAGTGCGGTAGTTAGCATTTCATTTGGCTCCTTAACTATGTAACTCGCGAAGTCCTCGAAAACCTGCACTTAAGCAATCCCTTACTATATCCCTTCTTTATAGGCAGATGGCGGACGTCTACGTTATTTCATCGAGTTATGTCGGCGATATTTGACATAACCCGACCAAATGACGAAGCATATGAATCAATTTCTCTGATGGTACTTACCTCAATTTGTGAACGCCAATTGATGTACGCTCCAATAACGTAACATCTGACACTGTTTTTTGTCTGCATTCGTAGAGCCACTGATCAGAATGATAAAGCTAACTAGTCCGAGCCTAGTAAGTGGCATAGTGTTTAGGCAATGGACCGGTTCAAATATAATGGGATGTGTATTGCAATTTTTTATGGCATATTATCTTTTTTTTATCGTTGGGGAAATGAAGTTACGCATCCCTGGCGGTCTGGGGATGGTCACCGGGGTATGCCGTATGTGGAACGCCCCAGGGCGGCGAAGGCCGCGCGTGGGCATACCGACTAAAACCCCAACAAGTGTTCCTAATTTCTGCTTTAGGTATTATTTATAATATTATATATATATATATATATATATATATATATATATATATATATATATATATATATATATATATATATATATATATATATATATATTATATACCTATATTTGGTTTGATTACCATCATACTTGCGCAGTTATCTGCATAGTTGATGTCAATTATGGGCAAATCAAGACGAGTATGCTTTACTACAGCTTTGTAATCGCCTTTTGTCCATCATGATTCATGACGCATCATGGCTTGTCATTTTCATTCAGCTTTACTCGTTACTCTTTCGATTCGATGGCAATCACAATTCCAAATGTTAAGGATCTGAATGCTTCAAACTAATTATATTATTATCAAAACGTATTTATTGATATATTTCTTTATTTTATGTATTTAATTGTTATCTAAAAAGATTGGGATAGAGCCATAATTACTAAACCTGTGTTTCAATTACCTAAGAACAGGCTATATCAACAGTCTGCTTTGAGTATACTATCTATTCTTTATGTATAATTCACATTTT
Source organism: Lysandra bellargus (assembly GCA_905333045.1). Taxonomy (NCBI): domain Eukaryota; kingdom Metazoa; phylum Arthropoda; class Insecta; order Lepidoptera; family Lycaenidae; genus Lysandra; species Lysandra bellargus. The sequence continues at coordinate 4,406,558 of HG995333.1, forward strand.
ATTACATCTCATAACTGTGCAGTCATGGACAACTCAGTAAACAATTTTGAACTTTATCTCCTGAGTAATAAGATTGAAATGTGCTAAAGCGATGCTGGTGACCGTACATTGCAGTGCGTAAGATGACAATGTGATATCGACATCCGTCGACATCTTTTTCCAACCACAATAAAAACAGTATTGTTTCCGGACTTCAAGGCAGTACACAACTAATTTAATATATTCTGTGGCAGTACTCAAGGTTGGGTTTGTTTCATTATAATATCATCCTACTTCTTCTAATATATAAAATTCTCGTGTCACTGTGTTTGTGCGCGAGCTCGACTCCAAAACGGCTCAACCGATTTCAATGAAATTTTGTATGAACATTCGTTAGGCCTTTTTTTTATCGTTGGGGGTTCCCCCAACGATACGCCTTTACGCATCCCCGGGGCCTGGGGAGGACCACCGAGGTATGTGGGACTCCCCAGGACGGATCGTAGTATCCGCACCCGGGACTACCCACTAAAACCCCAACGGTGTTCCTGCTCCTGAAGGTGGGACTACGGGAAACGCGTGATACACGACCGCAGACATTCGTTAGGCCTGAGAGATTTTGTCTACTTTTTAACCGACTTCCAAAAAACGAGGAGGTTATATGTTCGGCTGTGGATATTTTTTTTTTTATTTTTTATTTTTTATTTTATTTTTTTTGTATGTTCAACGATTACTCCGCCGTTTGTGAACCGATTTTCGAAATTTTTGTTTTGTTGTATTAGGTTTCACTCCAATTTGGTACCATGTTCACAAAAGTGGTGACCTGATGATGGGATCCATGAGTAATCGAGGGAACTCCTCGAAATTTATATGGAAACATATGGTGATTTTGGTTTTATGTGAAGCGTACTAAGAATATGCTACCAAAAAGTCAAATATTGGGTCAAGGTATACCATGGTTTCGAAGATGCTGAGAGAACTCCTGACTCCTTATAGATACACGTTTGGGAGTTTCGGCGTTGTTTTAAGAACAGAAGGCATATGCTACTATGCAATTTATATTCATCATCATAATCATCATCATCATCATCGTCATCATCATCATTACCACGTCGTGTTAAGGTCACCAATGTCTCATGGCACAGACTAGATAATAGTACAAGGCATAGGTATGGATATACTAATAATAATAATTATGTACTTACTGTATAACAACACCTGTTTATTTAATACATGACGGCGGTCGGCGCCGTAGAGGCGACGGCGTCGCCGCCGCGCGGCGCATGGCGGCAGACGACAGATCGAATCCTTTACTAACTACTTTATATACAGATCGAATACTTTATTAACTACTTTATAAAATTTAAATAGACAAATAGAATTGAAATAAAGTTATTTTAAAAAGAGCATTTAAACAAAACAAAGTCATTAAGTCTTTTTAATTAGTTATACTTATTAATCGATAGATGGCGCACTAAGTATCGATTTGAATTCTTTATTACAAGAACAGCTGTCAATAATTATGATAATATTAAATATTATGAGTAGCTACGCTAAATTGTTAAATTACGTGCTACGCTTGTTAAATTACTTAGCACAATATGTTCACTTCACTGATAATATATTATTTTGTGAGTGTGAGTTGTGACTCTTAACAAATTGTAATAAGATACTTAGGTAAAATATACGCGAAGGTTTATCTACTAGTGTAACTAAAAAGAGTGAAATTATTATTATTTTTAACAAAAAATTACGGGTTACGCGGAGAAAACTTTGAGAATGGTCAGCTAGAGTCAGTTCAGTTCAGAACATTACTGGGCCCCCAATGTTAACGTTATTAAATTCAGTGTTCTTGATGTTTAGCATAATATAGTCAAAATACTGTAAACATGCTTGTAGGGAATATAAAAAATAAATTTTTTTTCGGGATAAAAATCCTATCTCCTTTCCCGGGACTCAAAGTATCAGGGCGGCAAATCTTGTTTTTACATATAAATTATATTTAGTATCAATATAATTATTATTATTTTTAACAAAAAATTAAAACCGACTTCCAAGGTAAAAACAATAATAACATTAATATGAACTAAAAAGTATTAAATAATTTCTACTATCTAATAGTGCCTTTTTCCGAATTCGGCTAAACCTCAACTATTTCTGTACTCAATCTTCATAATTTTGAAGTCGGTGCCAGTTCCAAAAGTTTCAAATATTCTGTCAGAGGACTGAAGTTTCAGCTATCTGGTACCGACTTCAAAATTATGAAGATTGAGTACAGAAATAGTTGAGGTTTAGCCGAATTCGGAAAAAGGCACTATTAGATAGTAGAAATTATTTAATACTTTTTAGTTCATATTAATGTTATTATTGTTTTTACCTTGGAAGTCGGTTTTAATTTTTTGTTAAAAATAATAATAATTATATTGATACTAAATATAATTTATATGTAAAAACAAGATTTGCCGCCCTGATACTTTGAGTCCCGGGAAAGGAGATAGGATTTTTATCCCGAAAAAAAATTTATTTTTTATATTCCCTACAAGCATGTTTACAGTATTTTGACTATATTATGCTAAACATCAAGAACACTGAATTTAATAACGTTAACATTGGGGGCCCAGTAATGTTCTGAACTGAACTGACTCTAGCTGACCATTCTCAAAGTTTTCTCCGCGTAACCCTAGGCCCTAGGCCCTAGGGCTACGCGAGCGATGCATTGTTTTTAGAAATGTCATCACACACCAGCATGGACACAATTAATTCAAAGACAAAACATTATTTTCTTGGAGGTACCGGGTACGTCAAATAATGTCACTGCAAAAGGGTTCCGTCACAAACTTACACTATTTTGAGAACCGCTACTCTAGAAAAACGCAGCTCTAGCCTTGGCTATGATAATATATATGATGTATCTTGATATACAGTTTGAAAATTGCAAGTGAGACTTTTAGAAGGAAGGTTGTAACTTGTATAGAATTAAAAAAAAGACGGGTTGCACTCCGAGAGTGCCGGCAGAAGTGAAAACTTGATTATTAACGTTGTGCATTTTTAACCCATTTTTTATGAAAATCGATTATTGAAAAATCGATTTTTTTTAAATTAATCGAAACCCTTACAATCGATTAAATTTTAACCCATTTTTTTATGAAAATTGATTTAAAAAAAAATCGATTTTTTTAATTAATCGAAACCCTTACAATCAATTCGAGTTCGAGTTCGAGTTCGAGTTCGACACAAAACACGTTACTCTCCAACCGTCTTACGGTTTTTCCAAGGTTTTTCGATCAGCACGAGAATCTGACGCGAGTTTCACAGTTTTTGCCCATCCCACAAAAGTGCTCAACGCCGCTAAAGAAGTTTTCACTTCAAAAACTGGAAAATTAAAATTGAGGTTTAGATCTTTATTGCAGGAAAAAAAAAGATATGAACATCATTAGGTACACAACAGCCAACAGTCAACTTTACTATGAGTATTGCCGAAGCATCAAATAGTCGTAACTCGTAAATAGCATTATAGTCATTACAGATAATGTAGGTACCTTCTATATTATTTAACTAGACAAGATTAAGAAATAGTGAATGGTAGTACTATCAGAGAAGTCGATTCCTGGGCAGATGGCGGACCTACGTAGTTTGGTCGGGTTATGTCAAACCCAGCCGACAGATTGCAACTTACACTATATTGATGTAATTCGACTAAATGACGTTAATCCGTCAACTGCATAGGAATCAATTTCCTCGATGGTACGTGCGCTAAAACTAAATAGCTTCAAACTTCGAAACGGAATAAGAAGAATATAATATTTTGTTTGTTTCTGAGAAAATGCCTACAAATAAATATGTTTGTGTAATGCTTAGAATTTATACATAAATTAATATAATAATTGTGTGGCAAGGCATTAGGCATAATTCATAACTCATAAGGAATTATATTGTGTATGAAGTTGTTTTTAATTAGATATAATTTATAAGAACAGTTTTATTAATATTTTAGGTAAGTGTGGGAATTGTTATGAAATCTCCTCTACTATTTCCAGCTCAAAAATAATGAAAATGAATAGTTAAAGACTCTTTAAGTAGTCAAAATACTATAAGCGCCTGATTTATTATAATAGCAACATTATGTAGTGTTTTGCAAAGGGTTACTATACTACACCCTTATAGTTTAAAGCAGCCTTTCCCAAAGTGGGCGATAACGCCCCCTTGTGGGCGCTGAAAGTTTAAGGGGGCGGTGTGGGAACCAGAAAAAAAAGGGGCAATGTGTAGACGCTTGGGGGTGACTTATTTCATCTGGATGCATTTTAAATTGAAACAATGGGGGCGCTATAAAACATTGTTTGTTCTCAAAGTGGGCAGCACACTAAATAAGTTTAGGAACCCCTGGTTTAAAGCATTATGGTCAATAGAGCAGGCTCTGGATCGAGTTGAGTATTCACAATATTATGAGAGCTGCATTATATGAATAGGGTTGAACTCAGCGTAGCATGCAGATCATGATTCTGAATGTTGCTAGGAGTTATATTGACGGAGACGAAGATACATAGAGCGGAGGGCCCCGGTACTCTAAGGGTCTAAACACACTATGCTGAATTACGCCGGCGTAAATTTCGCCGCGTTTACGCCGCGTTTAAATTGTTAGACACACTATTACGTCGCGTTTTGTATGCGTTTGACATTTGCGGCGGAAATTACGCCGGCGTAATTCAGCCTAGTGTGTTTAGACACTTTCTATGCATCTCAGTCTGATCTCCACTTATTATACTTATCAGATCGGTTCAACGGCTTAAGTTAAGATAAATATTCTCAATATGTCCAAAAACCTGAATTATATTCCCAAACTAGCGTTTCAATGATTCAGGCGGAGGTGTTATCGCGAATAGACTACAAACGGTTCATCTAATCAGTACAACCTTTACGCAATTGTTTTGTTTTGGATAAAAACACGCGTCTTATTAACACACATACACTAACATGTTGACATTAAACTTGCTAACAACGTGTTGTAAGCGAGGCCGCTGGCGTGCGCTGGCTTGTTAGCGGAGAAAGTGACAGAAAAGTGACAAGTTATGACATTTCTATTAGAGCCTATGAGGCTGTGAGTTGTAAGTCAGTTACGAAAAGTAAACATTTCATATAGACACAAAGACAGCATGATATTATGATTGCAGTTGGTTCTACAATCTACAGTGCTGTAACATCTGAGGAATTGATCCATGAGCAGATGACGAAGCTAAATTATCTTGTCGGTCAAGTCAATAGTCGTAGTTTGACGGCTGGGTCAAGCCCGATGCGTAATTTCGTTCTTTAAAGCGCTCTATAAGGCCTGAATCCTGATAGACGTACGAACTTAAAGCACGCGGATTTTAAGTTCGCGAACTTACTCGGCTCACGTCGGTGACACACAAGAATCGTTCACACTGGATTACCATGCCCCCAGGCTCGCGGCTCGCGGCTCTTTGCCGACACTACCGAAAGGTACTAATTATGTATTCTGTGCTGACTGCTGACACACAGGCGAGCCATAACTCGCACGTCTGTCACCCCTTTGACAATATCTTTCTCTGATGGTACCACAGATCTAGCATGGTTCGCGCGCTGCGCTGGTGGTACAATAAAAGTATTTTGTCCCAACTGCCACCTGCTAACGCGGTTAATTTTTGAGGTATCCAGTTCTGCAGGACCGGGACCTAACCTAACGTCGCGTTCGATAGATAAAGCTAAATTTTTATCTTATTTCTTCGGGATAACCATTAACCACGGATAACTGTAGAAATCATACTTTCCCCGGCCGAGCCGGCTTGAGCCCGGGTTACCCTCGAAATTCTCATACATACGTAATACCAAAATAATTTTGTCATACGAAAGTATTTAACATGTTTGAGTTATTTTTCAGCTTAAAATAGTAATTACCTAGGTTCTTGAACAAAAATAAACTTCAAAATATTTAAACACTAAAAAAAATTTTTTTGTGTATAATTTTTTTTACTCAATTTACTACTAAATATTTAAACACTAAAAAATAGAGTAAAACACTAAAAAGTATATAAATAAATAGTAAATTCACTACAAAATATTTAAGTAGGTAAATACTAAAAAATATTTTTTAGAGTTGAAATATTTTGTAGTAAATTTAATATTTATGTATATATTTTTTAGTGTTTTACTCTATTTTTTAGTGTTTAAATATTTAGTAGTATATTTAGTAAAAAAAAAATTATACACAAAAAAAAAAATTTAGTGTTTGAATATTTTGAAATTAATTTCTGTACAGGAACCCAGGTAATTACTATTTTAAGCTGAAAAATAACTCAAACATGTTAAATATTTTCGTATGAGAAAATGATTTTGGTATAACGTATGTATGAGAATTTCGAGGGTAACCCGGGCTCTTAACTTACTACCTTACTCATCTTGTGCCGGACATTTTTGACAGTCAGACACCCCTAAAGTTTCAATTTTATTAGAAAAAGAAATTACAGGCAGAATAATGGTTGTTTATATTATAGAAAAATAAAAAACCGGCAAAGTGCGTGTCGGGCCACGCGCAATATAGGGTTCCGTAGTATCGCTGTTTTTTTTTAATTTTTAGGGTTCCGTACCCAAAGGGTAAAAACGGGCTATTACTAAGACTTCGTTGTCTGTCCGTCTGTCTGTCTCCAGGCTGTATCTCAAGAACCGCTATAGCTAGACTTCTGAATTTTTCACAGATTGTGTATATATATATTGCCGCTATAACAATAAATACTAAAAACAAAATAAAATTAATATTTAAAATTAATACAATAAAAGTGATTTTTTCGGCCTTTTTCGCTCTATATATGGCAAGAGGTAGGCACTTGAATTTTTCACACATTCTTTTGTTAAATGTGTACTTTAATATTTAATAATAAAAATAAAATAAAATAGAAATTTCAGGGGGGCTCCTATACAAAAAACATAATTTTTAGCCTATTTTTGCTCTGTATCGGTACGGAACCTTTCGTGAGCGAGTCCGACTCGCACTTGGCCGATTATTGTATGAATATGGCCGATGAATGTACATTTATAACGTGTTTTAAGTTTTCCTTTTAAATTCAGCATATTTTCTACCCCCGTGAATTTTTTCACATTTCCAGAAGCAACCGCTTAGCTGGTTAGAAGAGGGGGGGGAGACACTGGACTCTTCATGATTTTTTTCACTTTTAAACTTAATATTTCACAAACGGATGCTTAAATCAGAAAATGATCTATGAATACTCATAATATTTTTAAAAAACCTATCCAACGACACCCCACACGATGGGGTGGACTCGAAAAAATTTCAACCCCGCTTGATGGGTACTATAAAAATTTTATTTTTTTAAGATTTCATATAAACGTACCATTTTGTCGGCATCATTAATATGTGCATCCATGCCAAATTACAGCTTTGTAGGTCCTATAGTCTCTGAGCAAAATCGCGGACAGACGGACAGACATACGGACGGACAGACCGAAACTATAAGGGTTCCTTGGTGACTACGGAATCCTAAAAATGAATGATTAATCAGTACAAATAGCTTTGCCAATTTTGCATTTTTATTGTGTTTATTTGTCAATTCGACCAGCGCGCTTTTATAACTGTTGTAAGTAGGTACCTACTAAAATATTGCTACTTGAGACTTTAAGGCGCATATCAACTTTAACGCTGTTTGTACAGAACTCGTGCCTCCTTCAAGGGATTTTCATTTTTCTTGCCCCTGCGCCACCGTAAGACCCGGCTGGTACTATGCCTCTAGTTCATAGCGCCATCTTTTCCCAGAAAAAAACTAGAAGCCTATTTATTATAGTTATATCTCGCAAATAATAATCATGCATTCATCATCAGCTTTTATTTGTCTTTTAACAATAATTAGACTTCCCGAAAAACAGACCTCGTTAAAGTCGTAGTACTGTGTACACTGCGGTGCAAATACACGACAAATCATTTAGGTCAAACGAGTCAACAGTATTTGTATTGAACAATGTGCAAATAATTGTCAATCAATCAAGTCTCAAGAGACCGTCAAATTTACGGAACATTTTGTTCAAATATTAATGACCTTTAAAGTTCAATCTAAATATTTTTTGACCTACATAAGCACTCAGTTTTATGATCGAAAAAGCTTTTTTATGTGATTAAAATGTTAACTGTTTCGTTATACTTATAATATGCGAAATTGAGATTTAAAGCATAGGTATACTGTGGTATACTGTATCCAAATTCATATATTTATTTTCTGCACTTGGTCGGTGGTCATTGCAATGGCTGCTTGCTTGGCGTACCTTAGCCTCTCTTTCTGGTGTCTACTCTGTCGTACGCACTACTTACATTGAGTACTATCAGAGAAGTTAATTCCTAGGTAAATCGGGACCTACGAAGTTTGGTCGCGTTACGTCAAACCCAGCCGACAGATCACAATTAACATTGAATTGTCATGATCCGACCAAATGACGTTGGTCTGTCAACTGCCTAGGAATCAATTTCCTCGATGGTACAAGTTATACCATAAGCATAATATAATAATATTATATTCAGAAAGATGCAAATGCATATAATGGCACTTTTTAGGCATTAGTGCATATTTTAGCAATTTTTCGTTGATAGTGCATATTTTGGTAGTTTTATGCCCTCGCAGTCTCTAAACTAGCTATCATGACACACACCGAGGCCACAAAACACATGTAGGATAGATTAAAACACTTCAAATCTGTGGCTACATCCCCATTAAAGTTGGTAAAAAATTATTATTGCATTCTGCAATACACCCGATAGGTACAATATTTTTCTAGAAACAAAATTTTTAACGGCACCTCCGGAAAACTCTTCAAAAATTGTAAATTTCATTAATAATTGACTTTTGATTGGGCATATTTTGTGCATATTTAGGCCATTTATCGTGCATATTTGCATGCATATTTCGGCACTTTGATCGTGTATATAATCCGATGTCTAAGTAATTCAATGAAGATTTTGACATAATGAAGAGTTTAACAGATAATGTATGGGCATTATCAAACTCTTCATTAAAGTTTAATCATCATATTTATTATTTTGTGTCTGACTTGCGGCTGTTAAAAAGGCGTCTCTTTACACTAAACTTGTAAAGTTCTCAATTGATTTGATTCTATTACTAATACTTTTATATCTAGATTCCTGATACTAATGTCCGAATCTTTTTCGTATTATTAGAGAAAGTCTGAACTGATTACGAAACTTTGATGGTGAAATATTGCATTGAGCGAAAACATATGTTCTTGCTCAATGCAATATTTCATATTGTTCTGCTAATTAGGTATTCTTTTGTAGATATGGTTTTGTTCTTTTGTACTATTCAATATACCTAATGGTATTAAATTGCTCAATAGCTGTTTAATAAATTGCGCGTATCTTATTAGTGGGCGTCCACAAATTACGTGAGCTGATTTTTTTAATTTTTTGACCCGCCCTCCCCCCTGGTGAGATTTCGTGAGATTTTATTCAACCCACCCCCTCCCCCCACAAATCTCACGTGAGATTTCTCAAAATGTGGGTTTCTTACGTAAACGTTTAGTTTGACAGTAAGTAGATTTTCTTTCGAACGAATTTGTGAATGATCTTAATCGTATAACGTTTACGTTTACGATTAAATCTTAAGCATAAGTACAATCTGGATGAAATGGATCAAAATAGTATTATTTTGTTGAGACAAAAATTTCGTGAGATTTGCCGAGACCCCCCTCTCCCCAGCGTGAGATTAGATGAGATTTGACTCGACCCCCGTAATTTGTGGACCCCCTTAGCACTTTTTTATTAATGTTTATACTTTGTTGCTTCAAGTCCAAAAAATGACTGGCCGGTAACACTTTAAAAAGAAACATATTTCATGCATTTCATAGATAATATTTTTAGAAGTTTACGGTCACCTGGATTTTAATATGTCATTGATAATAAAAATGTTGATTGTTTATTGAAAATGGTAAACAGTCTATAAAATATATTGCAATTAAGAAAACTGTCAAAATAAAGTTAAGGATTGGTTGCAGATTTGTTAATAAAATGGCAAGAATCACTCGAATCGCCATGGACCTTACTCTAGGTAGGTTGTTATTCTACTAAGATCTTTTCTCAAAGAAACTGCCTTAAAAGGAGATATAAAATAATTTATAATTAATTCTGTAAAATACTCAAATGATTTCTTGCTTCGCAGTTTCTCTGAGAAAAATTGGTCCTGTTATATCCAGAGCTTGGAACGCTACAAAAACATTCGTAGCAACTACCCCAGCCAAACCGATATTTTTCAACGGATTTGTCATGAAAACAGAAACAATGATAGATACGACCTCAGACAAAGTGGTCGCTAAAATGGTAGAGTTTCGTAACCATTTGTTACCTCTAGAACTCAAATACCTCGAGAAAGAATTAGAAAAAGTTAAGAAAGAAGTAGACATGATGACAGCTGAGGAAAATAAGGACACGCATAAAGTTAAATATGTCTGTAAAGCTAAAAATAAGAGTGATGGGAATGATGATAATTAACAATAATAGGTCATACAGTAAAATTCAATCTTAAAATGCTAATTTTGGTAGAGCATGATTCTGAGTATGTTCCAATTCTTTTAGCAAAAATCAAATCATTAAAACCAGCAATAGGAATTGCTTGGCAATATTTTAAAATAGAAGCAGCTCCACCTTTGACAGCTGCACTTCTTAATAGCCCGAAAGCAAAAAACTTAGAAGACATTATTTCTGGAAAGACTGATAATTTAATTAAAGCCATTGAAAGTCAGATCAAACAAGCAGAAAATGAGGAACAAAGACAGAAAGAACAAAGAGAAAAGGAGAAAAACTTAAAATTAAAGCTTGCTGATAAGATTGAAAAAGAAGATTTTGAGGCAATCTATAAAACAGAAAACAAAGATACAAACGTTAAGGGCGATGAGAAACTTCAATCATCAAAGAAGCAATTAAATTCTGCTGCAGCTGCTGAAGAAACTAAAAATAAAGTTCATGTTCCAAAATCTGCAGAGAAATCCGATCTAAAATAAGAAATTAGAAACAACCAAAAAATAAAAATACAACAAGATAACTTTTAGAAGCTTTCCTTTTATTAATTGATTTACATAAAACACAACAGTGTTATTCAAAAATTAATTTATTTTCTTTCGGAGCCAAGGAAACTACATTACTTACACAATTACTTAGATTTAATTATGAATTTACATGTAACTTGTCATTATAATAAGTTTAAATATGTGTATCCGCAAAAAGAAATATAAGATGCACAAAATATTGTATTTTAATTGAATACTCAAGTTCTATTAGGGTTCTAGGGCCGGTATAAATAGTCAGTACTCAAGATACATCTCGGTCTCAAGACGCGGTTCAGGCTCTATGATTGGTCCAAATTTTGTCAGCCAACCAATCACAGAGACTGAACCGTGTCTTGAAACCGAGATGCATATTGAGTACTGACTATTTATACCGGCCTAGGTGAATTGCCGTCTTCTCATGGACGGACGTCCTCCAAGACCTAGTCTTGGAGGGCTAAGGGAGGGCTCTTTTTGAATCGTATTACACCACAGTTAATAATACATAACACTAAATATAATACAAACATAATACTAAATAGTTACGTAGTAACTATTTAGTATTATTACTAATTAGTTTATACTAAATAGTTACGTAGTAACTATTTAGTATTATTAATTATGTGGTAATACGCTCTTAAGAAACCAACACCACCAGCACCATACCAGCGTTTCTTCTGTTGTGTTACGTAGTTTACATCCTCTTTGTTCTGTTGGTGCGCTCTTCATTTGCTGTCATCATCAGCACGACATCACAAGTCGCGTCATGGTATGTGGAATGCTAGTGGAATGCAGTAGGTACCGAAAGCGATGTACTAAAGGTCTACCAGGATCTGATGGCTAATTTTGATGGCAGATTTTCAAAAAATATCCTTGTTCATTGAATAAAATTTTATATTTGCATGTTTCACACACAGAATCAGCCGCTAGAAGGAAAAAAATGATCAAAATGTTTTATTCCAATTACCCCGGTCGCGGTATGCTAGAGACTCAAGCAAGTCAAGCTAGAGTCAATAATTTCTTCTCTTACTTTTTGCCATCAGATTCTAGTACTTCGACCTTTTTTAACTGGTAAAAAAAAAATCAATGTTGTCTGTTAGTTGTCACACTAGACAGTACTCGGACATCTTATTTAAATCAAATCATACCATGTCGAAAATTTATTTCGATTTCGTTATAATTTTACTCGAAAATTGATTTGAAGCTAAATAGTAATCGGAACATTTTGCAAAGGAGTTTTACAGTTGCCTACTTCAATATTTTATCAAAGTCTTCCTACAATGTTAACTCGAAGATTTTTCATCCGTACGTATAACTTATTTCATGGACAATGACAATATTTCTGCGATGATTAAAAGTCCTAGGCTTAAACTACAGAGCACTAAAAATATGGCATCCATTAGACGGTAGGTTTTGCTGTCAGTTTTACCACAGTCATGACTGTGATTGATGGGTAACCTACCGGGCATCCACACGGCAGGTTCCTCGTCAGTCAATTCCATCAATCATGAATTATGTTTGACTGATGCACTGACGAATGTATTCAGATTTTCGTCAATCACCGTCAGTCACGCTCTTACACGATAGGTTACCCATCAATCACAGTCATGACTGTGGTAAAACTGACAGCAAAACCTACAGTCTAATGGATGTAAGAGCGTGACTGACGGTGATTGACGAAAATCTGGCATTCGTCAGTTCATCAGTCACCATCAGTCAAACATAATTCATGATTGATGGAATTGACTGACTAGGAACCTACCGTGTAATGGATGCCTATGGTCTAAATGTCATTAAAAGGCTAACTCCACGATAGAGACTCCAACACTTTTCCTAGCACTGCAGATTACTAAAATATAGTTAGTACTCAAATCCGTGGACAATAGCCAGATCTATCTGAGCGAGTAGTAATTGTATAGGTATCCTATTTCAGGATTAAAATCATCCCTGGCCAGCAGTTTCAGTGAAGTCTTGACACCAACTGCAAAAGGTATTTTTCGGGATACATTAGAAAGGAAAATAGTGGAAATAAAGAAAACTTCACTGGTAAAAGATATGACAATTGCAAAGGAATACTGTAAATTAGAAATGGCTCCGCCGAAATTCAGAGAACTAAAGGTATTATCACTGCTATGGGCATACGTATTATTATATTTTTAAACAAAAAAATGTAAACCGACTTCCAAGTTCCAACTCACAAAAAAGTATTAAATAATTAATTGTCATTAGTTAAATAGTGGCTTTTGAACTGAAACTCTTCTAAAATTCAACGATTTCTTTACTCATGGTATGGCCTATATCGAAATGCCATGTGTAAAAGGCCATAGAAAACTGACAAAAAGTAACACTGTGTGTTTCTCCCAGTCAGTAAAGGAACCAGGCCCTCAGGCAGCTCTGGATTTATTTATAGGGGGTATAGGCCCATACCTATGGGCGGCAGCGTCTTATAGCGGGGGGGGGGGGGGGGGGGGGGGGGGGGGAAGCGTCCTACGATAGCGGTCCTAGAGTCCGACGTCCGAGGTTCATTTCACGTTTGTTAGAGTAGGACGCAGCATTCTCGTCCGATTGTTTGAGTCTCAAAACAGTTTCGTAGTACGCCTACAGGTTCTCATGTTCACACCCATAGAGTCACAACTCACAACTCACCGAATAAGAGGGGTTTATTGTGAACACCCTAAACATCGTTGGTTACTGCGTTTATAATTCACCCACTTTTCGGTACACTGCACATAAACCAACCTGATGAGCTAAATCAAATCTAGTTGATGCTGCAGACTGCAGACGGAATCCTAATGTAATTGGCTCGTCTAGACTTGACCCCCTGGTATTTGCTTAGATCATCAGTGGCCGAATCAGCAAGGCCATTGACTATCACCTCACCAGCGAAGGCCGCTACTCATCATGACTCATGACACTGTCAAATTTAAATTAGGTATCTGCTTGTTGTCATCACACCCTATTACGAAAACTAATTGCTAAGTAATTATTATTTTAATAGATCTCGCTGTTTGCATGATAATGAATGGTTTCGCAAAGTATTAGTTAGGCTTTTTTGTGGTTCTTGACTAGATGACGCCCGCAACTCGCGCGGGATCCGTACATTTTTCAGGGATAAAAAGTAACCTATGTCCTATCCCAGGACTCAAAGTATTACCATGCCTCAGCAAAATCGATTAAGCGGTTTGGGCGTGACGAGGTAACAGATAGACAGACAGACAGACAGACACTCTTTCACATTTATAATATTAGTATGGATGGATTATAAAATTTGATTGCAAGTTAGTTGCGCCGAATTTAGCTTATCAATCTGAAACCGTATTTTTTCTTGACAAAAATATAGAAAAGGCCAAAATACCTGAACAACCTATGAATTTAATCTACTCTCACTTAACCCATCAAGCCCCATATGAAGCTCACCGGTGAGCGAGACACAATAGAATAACAATAAATTTCCAAGAATCCACGATCGGAGGATTAATTTAAAAAAATATTCTTACAGCACATTCAAGATGATCTATCCAGCGTCGTAAACTTTTTCAAAAATGGTTCCTACAAGAACACAACCGTCAAAGAGGCCTGGCTCTACATCCTGGTTACCACCGAGGTAGGACTGTGGTTTTTCATGGGCGAAGTCATTGGGAAAAGACATATTGTGGGTTACAAAGTTTAAAACAGTTTTCCAATAAAATATGCTAATAAAATTACATGCACTTCTTTCTTTTACTTTTACCCTGTAGCAACCTATCGAATAAAGGGATCTCAACGGGGCTTTATTAAAACTGGCTATATGACCGAGCTTCGCTCGGTATTCAAAAAATTCAAAAAACACACATAAAATGACATTTTATGAAAATGATTCCTAGCTAGATCGATTTATCGCCCCCGAAACCCCCTATAATATATACTAAATTTCTTAGACGAAGCGAAGTTTGGCTAACCTCAATTTGTGTTTTTTTTTTATTAAATACGGGGGCAAACGAGCAAACGGGTCACCTGATGGTAAGCAACTACCGTCGCCCATGGACACTCACAACATCAGAAGAGCTGCAGGTGCGTTGCCGGCCTTTTAAGAGGGAATACGCTCTTTTCTTGAAGGTTTGTAGGTCGTATAGGTCCGGAAAAACTGCTGGTGACAGTTCATTCCAGAGTTTTACAGTGCGCGGCAGAAAGTTACGCGACAAACGCACTGTGGAAGACTGCCACTCATCAAGGTGATGAGGATGGTATGTTTTTCGCGTGGGACGATGGCGAAAAGTTGCAGGTGGTATGATTCCGAACAATTCCGGTTTGTTCTCCGTCTAGTTTTTTCTGATCTGCGTAGATACATGCGTATTATTCCATTATTATTTTTAACAAAAAATTAAAACCGACTTCCAAGGTAAAAACAATAGTAATATGAACTAAAAAGTATTAAATAACTCTTACTCTTTAATAGTGCCTTTTTCAGAATTCGTCTAAATCTCAACTATTTCCGTACATACTTACTACAGTCTTCATTATTTTGAAATTTGAAGTCGGTACCAGCTAATTTATTCGTGAGTTCAGTAATGTCAGAACTTAGAATATCTGAAACTTTTGGGACTGGTACCGACTTCAAAGTAATGAAGACTGTAGTATGTACAGAATTAGTTGAGATTTAGACGAATTCTGAAAAAGGCACTATTAAAGAGTAAGAGTTATTTAATACTTTTTAGTTCATATTACTATTGTTTTTACCTTGGAAGTCGGTTTTAATTTTTTGTTACAAATAATAATTTCACCCTTTTTAGTTATCTATAAAATAAGGCTTTATGCGTAAATAATCAATACGAATGTTAACTATTCATATTATGTTACTGTAAGCGAAATTGTGGTAAATGCTTGCAGTTATCTAAGCGATGCTGCAATTTCCAAATTTTTATCTTTAAAGGTTCAGGAGTTCTATTCAGTGACTTTGGACCTTCGTATGAAATTTCCGTTATTCGTAACATATGTTTAACTTACTAGAAACAATATTTTAACCACTATGAGTGTTTTGATAAATTTCAAGGATTTCCCTCGTTTGCTCATAGATCCCATCATCAGCTCACCACTTTCATAATTGTTAGATAAAATTAAGATTATATCATATACAACAACACGAGAATTTTGAAAATCGGTCCACAAACAGCGAAATCATCATCAAAAACATCTGCTTCGATGCAAAATATCACGAAAAGTACCAATAATTGGGTCATAGTGTGATGACCCATGGTATAATTATGGTTGTGATGATGATGATCAATCAAATTGATGTGTTGGCTAATGCTTTCAGTTGTTTATACAACGCTGAAATCCCCGAACCTGTACCTATAAGCATTCAAAAATTCTGTTCGGTACCTTCGGATCCCGGGTATAACCTGGTGCGAAGTCTTACTTTTTAGTAGCGTTTATCTCGAATGCTTCAGAAAAAATCGAAATCACTATATATTTCCATACAAATTTCAAGGAGTCCCCTCGATTACTCATGGATCCCATCATCAGATCACCACTTTTATGAACATGGTACCAAATTCAAATCAAACCCTATACAACACAAAAAGAATTTTGAAAATCGGACCACAAACGGCTGAGTAATTGTTGAACATACATAAAAAAAATACATACAGCCGAACGTGTTACCTCCTCCTTTTTGGAAGTCGGTCAAAAATCCAAGTTGTTGTTTACATTGGCTATTTATGTAGGTGCTAGTTTATGCTAGTCGTAAGCTAATGGCTTCTAAACTATCTACCTACACTATGATTATAATAATTATTATGCCCTATAACTTACGCTAAACAACATTCGTTAGGTACATGATATCAATATAAAAGTTTGTGAGGTTGGTTGGCGGTACGGAACGCTTTTTACAAAAGTCCCACACGCGCTTGACCTGTTTAAAAAAGTTCTTGGCTAAACATGAGCACGACTCACAATAATTATTGTAGTATGTACGTATGTATGTATGTATGTATGTATGTATGTATGTATGTATGTATGTTTTTATGTTTGTGCATGCATATCTCCGGAACTACAAGTCCGATCTAAATGATTCTTTTTTTATTATACTAGGTATTGTTCAACTTAGGGAATACTGCAAGTTTCATCAAAATCGTCGGTTTTATTTTTTTAAAATATAGTTATTATCTAATATATAAAATTCTCGTGTCACGGGGTGCGTAATCGAACTCCTCCGAAACGGCTTGACCGATTCTCATGAAATTTTGTGAGCATATTGAGTAGGTCTGAGAATCGGCCAACATCTATTTTTCATACCAAAAATTATTTACATGGCAAAACAACGTTTGCCGGAACACCTAGTTATATATATATATATATATATATAGATAAGAAGACTAGCTGTCCCGGCAAACATTGCCATAATATAAAGTAGTTATTTCGCCCATATTATTTTATTGAAGTGACTAAATAAGTATGTCGCCATGGCAACGTCAACCGCTATCCCGTCGCACAAACAATGGTCGCCATCAGTCTCAGGTTGTATTAATTTACTATTATTTATTCAACAAATGCTGTTATCCATACTTAATATTATAAATACGAAAGTGTGTCTGTCTGTCTGTTACCTCTTCACGCTCAAACCGCTGAAACGATTTTGCTGAAATTTGGCATGGAGATACTTTGAGTCGCGGGAAAGACAGGATACTTTTTGTCTCGGAAAAATGTACGGTTCCCGTGCGATAAACGAGTTTTGGCGCAACGGAGTTGCGGGCATCATTTAGTCAATATATAAAGTACCCAGTAGCCGATTCTCAGACCTACTGAATATTATGCATATAAAATTTGGTAAAAATCAGTAAAGCCAGTTCGGAGGAGTTCGTGGACTAACATTGTGACACGAGAATTTTATATATAAGAAGAAGATAAGTTTTTTTTAATAATTAAATAAGGGGGCAAACGAGCAAACGGGTCACCTGATGGTAAGCAACTACCGTCGCCCATGGACACTCGCAACATCAGAAGAGCTGCAGGTGCGTTGCCGGCCTTTTAAGAGGGATACGCTCTTTTCTTGAAGGTTTGCAGGTCGTATAGGTCCGGAAAAACTGCTGGTGACAGTTCATTCCAGAGTTTTACAGTGCGCGGCAGAAAGTTACACGAAAAACACACTGTGGAAGACTGCCACTCATGGAGGTGATGAGGATGGTATGTTTTTCGCGTGGGACGATGGCGAAAAGTTGCAGGTGGTATGATTCCGAACAATTCCTCAGAGCACTCTCCGTGATACAACCGATAGAGGATGCAGAGTGAAGCTACATCTCGGCGTAATTCCAAGGGGTCCAAGCTGTTTGAAACACTATGGCAGTCAACAATTCGAGCGGCCCTTCGTTGGATACGATCCAGAGGGAGTAGTTGGTATTTTGGCGCCCCTGCCCAGAGATGAGAACAATATTCCTTAAGAGGCCGAACCTGCGCTTAGTAGAGTTGTAGGCGTTGCGTTGGTCCGAACTGAAGTACTGTCTCGCTCTGTTAAGAACACCAAGCTTCTTCGAGGCTAATTTGGCCTTACCCTCTAGGAGTATTGAATTATGCGACTTTGTGTATGTATGTCTGTCTGTCTGTTACTTCTTCACACGTAAGTCCGCTGTTTACTGATTTGAATTACCTTAGGGTATATTATTATAGCGATAGTTTGTGTCCTGATTCCGGAGGCAGGACATAGAAAAGTTTTGTCTTTGAGATACAGAATTACAGACTAAAATAGGTACGGTTTCCGTGCGTTATCGGTACAATTTTCGGCGCAACGAAGTTGCCGGCAAGTCCGGCAACATCTAGTTTAGTACCTAATAAAGTAAGTATATCAGATCACGAATTTAACATTACCTCCTTTATACAGCTTTGAAGTAGTCCAAGTCCTTCAAACCCCATAAGGACACCGGTGACCGCGACAGCCGACAACAATAGAATACAATAGCATTTCCAAGAATCCCCGATCGAAGGATTAATATTTTTTTTATCTTTGGACGCTTCACACCACGTCAGTCTGGCCCGGTGCTAAGTACCTGAAGGACTTGTAAGGAAATATATTTAGGCACCTAATACTTTTATACTATAATAATAATAATAATAATAATAATAATAATAATAATAATAATAATGATAATAATGATAATAATGATAATAATAATAATAATAATAATAATAATAATAATAATAATAATAATAATAATAATCATTTATTCACTTGATGTGGTTTTACAAAGATGGTTAGCTGTTTATCATTGGTACGTGCACATCATACCATTACATTGGTGTGTGAATATTGTCACCGTGATGGTTATATTACTCTGGTTATATTGTCGAATACGAGTTACAATTGTTACTGTCAAGACTTTCTTACTTTTAATTATGTCAAAAAATTTAATGACATTAATAATTAATAAATCCAAATAGCAATTTAAGCAATTAACATAAGATAAAATAAAAAAATTAAAAAAAATTAATTATTAAAATACCTACTTAAAAATAAATAATCACATAATATTAATAGATTAAATTTAGATTATATTTCTTCGCTTCATTCTTCGATATATAATTAACCAAAAGTAGTACCTTTGCTTTTCTGCTAGGCAATCGCGTTTTTTTTTTTAAAGACGTATGTGGGTATTCGAAAGATTAATGCCCGCTCGCTCACTCGACATTCCGGCGTGCCTCATTCTTTGTTAACGCGAGGCAACGCGAGCACGTATACTAATTAGTAACCATGCCTAAGCGCAGCTGGTTATTATTATTAAGATGATTGAGTCAGTGTTGTAAATAACTAAAGTCAGTGTTATTTTATCGTGTAACAAGAAAATACATGTAAGAACTATTAAATACTTAAATAAACGGCAGGCACTACCGAGGCTTAGACGAGCCAATTATATTCAATACTAGCCGGCTTGTACTGCGACCGCGAGTCAATAAACGTACAATGTGTTGGGACTGCGAGTCTTTATACACAATCTATAATATTATGTATACTTTATCTGTTCTATAAATAGAATTAAAGAACTATATATTTGCCGAATTGGCGGAAACAACTGCAGGTAATTAATGCAATTATTTAATTAACCGGCATGTACTGCGACTGTGATTCAATAAGTACAGTGTGTTTGGACCGCGAGTCCTTTTACACAATCTTTATTCTATGTGCATCGGAATTGATTGCGGATCTCTGACGATGTTTTATCTATTCTATAAATAAAACTATACGTTTGCCCGATTGGGGGAAACAACTGCAAGTTAATTACTACAAGAGTTTAAATATTATATTAAGTTATTTTATAAACCACCATAATGTGTGGATTGACCGTGGGTCTCTTAACACAATTTATATGCAATGGAATTGACTGCGAGTCTCTGACGATGTTTTATCTGTTCTATAATTAGAACTATACGTTGGCCGGTTTGGGGGTTAAAAGCGAGTTATTTTATAAACCGCCATAATGTGTGGATTGACCGCGAGTCTCTAAGCACAAACCTTATGCATTGGAATTGACTGCGGGTCTCTGACGATGTTTTATCTAAAAATAGAAGTATAATATGTTGGCTGGTTTGAGAGGATTAGCTGCGAGTTAATTAATATTTAAATTTAAAATACATTGATATTTTTTAAATCAACTTAATGTATGGATTGACTACGTGTCTCCGACATTGTTTTTTAAATAAAAAAATTCAACTACTGCGCGTTTTCCCGCGCTCTTTGTTCTATAAATATAACTACATAATTATTATAATTATAATATTAATATCTTTGCCGTTTTATAGAGAACAGCTATTTTGAGCTAGTAGCTAGATTGACTGCGAGTCTCATCAGTTAATAAACTATTCGTGTCCTGCGCGATCCTTTTGTTCTAAATATAGAACTACGATTATAATTTACTATGTCTGCCGGTATATAATTATTATTGTTAAATAAAACTTGCACCAATGTTGAGACTCGGGATACACCGAGAGTGTATAACGAAACTCAATATTTTTTGTAACATATTTTATCGACAAATAAGTCGATTATAACGAGCTACCCCAATATTTATTTTTTTAGGTCACTAAGACCAGACAATTGGGGAAATATCACTAAAAGTGACCGATATACGGGTCGATCAGGTTACGAATGAACCCGAAGCTTTCCCACTCCTAAACCAGGTGCCAACGGTCGATTCTGAGTACCGGCACCGATAAAAACGGACCAGATCCGGATAGATCCAGGGCTCCTACTGACGTTAGGTGAACCCTCGTTGGATTCGCCAGATTATGGTTTTAAATGACCCCAAAAACGTTTAAGATAAGTTACTGGTTATAAAACGTTCCTGATAATAAGTGTTGCAGATCGATTCCATTTCAATCGATTATTAGCATTATAGATTTCACGTGACAAAGTCTCGATATTATCAGACTTATCAACAGTATCTGACTTATCTCGATATAAATTATTATCAAACTTATCAGATAATATATTATCGGACAAGACAACTTCGTGACGGAAACCTATAACACTCAGACTCGATACGTCTTGTCTCAATATTAGACCGAGATTATTATTGTTTCGCTGGATAATTCCAGTATTTGTTCTCAGAGACAAATTGGTACATCCCAATCAATCGGGTACCTTTTGGGCTCTGGCAAACCTTTCTCGCTACCGGTCAAAGGGGGGAGAGCTGGTTGGTTGGCTGGCGCCGCTAGCACTGTGCCGTTACAATCAACCTCCTTTGAGGTCGAAGAGCGTTGAGACGACTAAACGCTCAACACCGCAGCAGTAGTGCTGACAGTTATTTTTATATTTTATAGATGTTACTATTAAAATTATTGTGGGCTTTATACAGCTATCCCCAACCCGCGGCCCGCGGGTCGCATGCGGGCTACCGGGACTTTATTTGTAGCCCGCGTGATGCTAAACCATTTTGAAATTATCGCCCACGGGCAAAATATTATACAGTCAACGTGAAAGTCTTTTTCACTTGTAAATCGTTAATTTTTAATAACGTTATTTTTTAAACCTAAAAATGTTTGTTGCGGCCCGCGACACCAACACCAAAAATGTTTGCGGCCAGCATTAAAAATAAATAATAAAAAAATTAGGGAACTTCGTTCCAAAAACAAAAACAGGTTGGGGACCACTGGCTAACTATATCTTCGTCTTACCGAAGGTTACCTTATTTCAAAAATTATCTTTTCCTCAATCAAAGCGGCGGAAAATATTATATTTATATTTTAAATACAATTTTTGAATTATTTTAAATTTGAAGCCACTTCGTAAGTTTATTTCGAAATTATATGTTAATTTGGAAAATTAACCTTTAAGGCTTCCAAGCCAATACCTAAAAGTGGATGTCTAGCAAAAATAGATTTAAGAGCCTACTTCTTGGTTCCTTGTAACTCACTAGTCGATCGAGAGACTTTAATTTACGAATTAAGAGCCTTAAGTCTTGACGTACAGACTATCAGATGCGCTAACATTTTTTTCACAAAAAATATAAAGAAGGAAACTAGACCAGCCGTAGGCTTTATCACTACTAGACTTACCACGCTTTAACATGATCAGTGTTCTAGGCTTTTTTCGAAAGGGTCTAAGCTACTGGTCTGGTTAAGACCATGGTAGTTTAATCGTGGCTATAACTAGTCTGTTGCTAGTTGGTTTGGAGATAAACAATGAGGGGGCTTGGGCCCCATGCCCTAAAGTCACACGTGTGACATTCTAATCGGGCAATATTGGGGAGAGTTACGAAAATAAGCTATTTTCATCTGACGTGGGGACACGGATCCCCCCTGCTCTTAAGGGGTCCGACCCCTTACTCACTCTCTGACGAGTGAGGCTGCTCGCGCGCAATAGCACAAACTAGCTGCGTACGAGTTATCACGGTAGATGAGCTCAAGTTATTAATGTTATTGCAGCTTATTGAAGTGACTAAATAAGTATGTCACCATGGCAAAGTCCATGATTGCTATCCCGTCGCACAAATAAGGGTCGCCGTCAGTCTCGAGTTGTAACAATTTACTATTATATATTCAACAAACATTGAGATCTCAATGTCAACAAATTAATACACTCATCAATATAAAGATAGAAGAGTAGATGTTGCCCGATTCTCAACCCTAACCGATATGCTCGCTAAGATTCACGAAAATCGGGTGAGCCGTAATTTCAGAGGAGTTTAACTACGCACACCGTGATACGAGAATTTTATATATTAGATATATTTTATAATAATATATGCCTATTAAAAACGGAATAATATAGAACAGTTAAATCAGTGTACTATTCGCGAGCTAGCTCAACTGATAGTTGATTTGACACCTTCATATATCCTGATTCCTGACTTCCACCGCGGAATGCAACTGGTTTTCAGCGATTAAAATAAAATATGCAATGATAAATACGATAACAGAATCACACTTATTCTTGAATAATAATTGTTGAGATATTCAGCTAGGTAGACCGAGAACACAATATTCTCGACTTTCAATCATATTAATATGCAATAATCACGACCACAGAGCCGGACACAGTTAAAGCAGTACACTCCTTAAAATTTATTCTAAAATACTTTAGTTCGACTTAGATTTTAGATAAATGCTCTCTTCAATCTTATTAGTTAATATATTTATTACAGAGATCTTCGTCCGCTCCATCCGAACCTTAGCCAAACAATTTGACAATGGCTATAATACGATATTTTCGACAGTTATCACTGTGCACTTTCATTGTATAAGAACAATGTTGACATTATTGGTTGGTGACATTGGTTCAGAGGAATGTGTGAAGCGCCTTTTGAAAGAAGCTTTCCTGTAAAAATCCTAGCCCTTACCTGAGTAGTATAGAACCCGGGATCCACTTATAAATTATTTGTTTCCACTCTTGCACTCTGTACCTACAGCTGAATACTTATTCCGACTTAAGAGCCCGGGTTACCCTCGAAATTCTCATACATACGTAATACCAAAATCATTTTGTCATACGAAAATATTTAACATGTTTGAGTTATTTTTCAGCTTAAAATAGTAATTACCTAGGTTCCTGAACAAAAATTAACTTCAAAATATTTAAACACTAAAAAAAAATTTTTTGTGTATAAATTTTTTTCACTAAATTTATTACTAAATATTTAAACACTAAAAAATAGAGTAAAACACTAAAAAATATATAAATAAATATTAAATTTACTACAAAATATTTCAACTCTAAGAAATATTTTTTAGTATTAAAATATTTTGTAGTAAATTTACTATTTATTTATATATTTTTTTGTGTTTTACTCTATTTTTTAGTGTTTAAATATTTAGTAGTAAATTTAGTAAAAAAAATTTATACACAAAAAAATTTTTTTTAGTGTTTAAATATTTTGAAGTTAATTTTTGTTCAGGAACCTAGGTAATTACTATTTTAAGCTGAAAAATAACTCAAACATGTTAAATATTTTCGTATGACAAAATGATTTTGGTATTACGTTTGTATGAGAATTTTGAGGGTACCCGGCCCCTTAAAACTTTCTGCCCAATAAAACTCGAAATAATAATAATAAAAAACGGGTTTAAATAGCGGTATTGAAATTTATATTACAAAGACATAAACTCCCGGGCGTGATCGGATGTTATCTTAAAAAAAAAAAAAGAAGAACAGGATAGTTATAATATTTAAGTTATTACGCCCTGCGATGATTATTCAAGATTATATTAAATAGGATAATACTACAGTACGGGTTATTATTGCTAACGCTTAACGCTCTGCACAGAACAGCCACCTCCCAGTCGGTCGGTTAGCTGCTGGATATAAAGCAGGTGCTGTGCGAGAGCGGCGCGGCGTCGTCACGGGGATTAATACTGGACACTATTAGTAAGACGACAGTCGACAGGCAGGAGTCAGGACTAGCGATTCCAATACTTTCGCTATTTTCCTGAACCATAATTTTATCGACGAACAAAGTTTCGCTGAATCAGTTAAATAATCACCATGATCCCAGTATGTTATCATTTGAAACACAAACTATAGAGGTCTTTTAAGTTTTGTTTCTACTGACTATTATTATTATTTATGGGCATAATGTTAATTTTTTTCTTGAATATTTAAAATGATCACTATTCATAATGTAATATATTGTATTTTGTGAAAAAAAAATCTTTCATCCGTTAACTACTCTGAAAATCTACTTTTGGTTATCTACTTTTGGTTACTTACTTTTAAATTTAACTTTTGGTATATATCGAAGAATGAAGCGAAGAAATATAATAAATGATCAAACGAACTTACCAAGTGAAGTTCGATCATTATTATATGAGTCGCTTCATTCGAAGATATAATCTCCTCCCACCCAGTCTGCACGAAACTATGTTTGCTGCAGTACCCAAAGAAAGAAAGAAAGATTTTTTGCATTACTTCTCTCTAAACATAATGAGGCACGCCGGAACGTCGAGTGAGCGAGCGGGTATTAATCTTTCGAATACCCACATACGTCTTAAAAAAAAAACGCGATTGCCTAGCAGATAAGCAAAGGTACTAGTTTTAGTATATTATATATCTTCGAATGAAGCGACTCATATAATAATGATCGAACTTCACTTGGTAAGTTCGTTTGATCATTTATTAAAATTTAAAAAATCCAATAAATAGTAAGTATGTAAAAAAAAAAATTAGTAATACTTAAATAGTATGAATTTAAAAAGTCTTTAACAGAGTAATAACATTTGTCTATCAAATATTCCTTTAAACGTTTTTTGGATTGTCCGATATGTAATAGTTTTATTTGCTGCAGTATTTTATCGAATATTTGAATTGCCATGCAGAATATACTATATATTTAAGAGTAGATGGCTCATGGCGCCCGCAACTCCGTTGCGCCAAAAATCGTTTATCGCGAGGGAACCGTACATTTTTCCGGGATAGAAACTATCATAGGATAGTTTCTATCCCGAGAAAGCGAGCGAGAAAGGACATAGGTCCTTTCTCGGGACTCAAAGTATCTCCATGCCAAATTTCAGCAAAATCGGTTCAGCGGTTCGAGCGTGAAGAGGTAACAGACAGACAGACAGACAGACGGACGGACAGACAGACAGACACACTTTCGCATTTAAGTATAATATTAGTATGGAAGTATGGAAGTATGGATTTTTAATATATGATACACATCCATGACCCAGGAACTTTGAAAAATTATTTTTCCTTCGGCGGGATTCGAACCCGCGACACCCGGCTTGAGCTACCAACAGCCCACCAACTGCGCCACAGAGGTCGTCATTTTACACAACCGCGCCGTAACAGCTCTCGGTACGTAATGTCGTATGCAAACACAATTTACACTAATAGTAATTTTAATAATTATTGGTAGGTGTCGGTCTGTTTACGAATATAATATAACAAGATGACGTAAACCCGTGGTGCCCAACCTTTTTTTCATACGGGCCACAAACATGTCTTGGTCTTGGTGTCACGGGCCCCCTTAGGGCCGATTCACACCGGATCGGCAGCGGCCGGCAGCGGCGCGAAGAGCACTTTTAGTGTGAAATAATTTTAAACTTTATTTACATACTTATAACTACTAGGATCGCTTGAAAACTTCTAAAAGTCAGTCCGGCCAGTCGTGGAGGGAGTCCTGCGTTAGCGGTTAGACAGATCCAGGACATCCCTCCGTATACGTTTCGTGTCACGGGCCGCAACAAAAAATTTTTAGGGTTAAGAAATAACGTTCTTAAAAATTAACGATTTAAAAGTGGAAAAAATTTCACGTCTTTCAGGACGACTTTACATTTTTTTGGTTTAAAACATCGCTCGGGCCACAGATAAAGTCCCAGCGGGCCGCGGGTTGGGGATAGGTGACGTAAACACTATCGCCTATCACACTGGCACATATAATCGTCCAAGTCAGTATAAAATGCAATGACCCAACACTACTTTTTTTTGTTTTACTTGACAGAGAAGGGGCACGTTCGTAATAAATGGTTGAGAGTTGTGACCCAAGATTGTATCGGAGGCTCCTAAAACCAGCCCCGTATCTTCAATTTTTTTTAGGCGGGGCAAAAACTGAAAAATGCCGCCCCGCCTTTTTTTGCCGTTGGGAAATGCTTGATGCAATTCCGGCAGCCTGGGTGGGCGCCTGAATATATGGGTCTTCCCGGGTGCTGTGGTAAGGAGGAGCACCCTCAGTTACCCACTGAAACCCAACGGTGCCTCCTCTCCGCGTGTCGCTGAGCCGCTGGACCCG
Organism: Lysandra bellargus; assembly: GCA_905333045.1. Taxonomy (NCBI): domain Eukaryota; kingdom Metazoa; phylum Arthropoda; class Insecta; order Lepidoptera; family Lycaenidae; genus Lysandra; species Lysandra bellargus. The sequence goes on from HG995333.1 coordinate 4,433,791, forward strand.
CCTGTGGCGATAACTGCAGCAGCCCAGACAGCGGCATCTGCTCTACCAGCAGAACCATCCGCGCAGCTTCTGCCGCTTTCTCCGGGAGAGCGGTCCGGGGCTCCGGGCGCTCTTCTACCGGAAGAGCTCGTGCGATAGGTGACGGATTCCCCAATCCATCGCCCGAGCCCTATTATGTCGGGAGTAGCCGCTCATATTGAGTTGTCTTCGTCCTCCGCGTCTTCTCCTTATCGGGTCAGCTGCTTCATCGGCTTCCCGATTTTTCTCAGCAGCCTCCTTCTGCGTCATGATGGACTCGCAGAAAGTAGAGCCCGCCTGCCAGAACTAATGCTCTTATTATGTCCGGGAGTGTCAGGTCTAGTCCTATAGCGGCGCAGAGTTCTGCCCGTTGTGCGACCAAGGCTGGGCAGGCAGCGAGCGTGTGCTGCGGCGTGTCGTCTTCGTCCGTACAATGATGGCACTGAGGCGTTGGCTCCCGTCTGGCCGTATGGTGCAGGTAGTGACCGAAACACCCATGTCCTGTCTGCATCTGCACCAGGAGAGATTACCACTACGCTGCGCCACCCAATCCTCCAAAGCTGGCCGAATTGCTGCAACAACTCTGTGACCGGCAGTTGGCGATGCCATTTGGTCTTGCCAGGTGCGCATTATCAGCATTCGCGCTTGGCGATGCCATTGGGCTGCCAGATCTGGTAGCACCCATTCCCCTCTTTCATTTGCTGCTGCTGTGCGGCAATAGACTTCCGACTGCACACGGGCTTCCAGGTCCCATGGAGGGGTACCGGCTAATGCAAACGCCGCTTCGGCGCCCCGCCTACCTTCTTATGTTTATTTTCACCTTTATCATATAATTTCAGCTATCAATATGTAGGATATATATTTAATGGGGTAGGGTTTAGAATAAAAATAAATAGGTATGCTAAATTTGTGAATTTAAATTACAATTTTACTCTTCGAGCTTTTTGTTCAGCAAATAAATCTATACCTAGCCTTGTCATAATTTAACTCGTGTGCAATACGTTTTTCTATCGCTAAGATTGCAAGACCCGATAAGCGTTCCTGGCTCATAGAAGATCGCAAATAATTTATAACCAGTTTTAGTTTGCTAAAACGAGCTCTGCGATTCCTGCAGGCGAGCGGGAGCCGGGCGCGTATTTTGAACGCGCCTCGCGAATAATAAAATATTATGTTCGTGCAGCATCTCACTCCGCACTCAGGGTATCGGTCAAGTTGATATGGCCATGAAATTGCTGTACTTGTGCTATTATTTATTCCGTGGTCAAAGTTAAACAAATTATGAGTTGTCCATTGGTCCGTGAAGTGTGAATTTTGCCGCCCCCTGAATTTGCCGCCCGGGGCATGGGCCCCGGCTTCCCCCCCCCCCCCCCCCCCCCCTCCTAGATCCGGGGCTGCGGCTAAAACAATACTTATGTTAGTGGTAAGATAAACTATTATAATAATATACTTAATCTAAAACTTAGGATCAATCACCTCACGATGTAGACGTACGTGTTAGAATATCTTTGTTACAATAAATTAAAAAATAAATGTGTGCACCTGAAAAGTGAACTTGAAACTTACCCAGGCCTACTAGTTAGTCGGTAGTCAGCATGAAAAGTCTGAAATTAAGAGTAATAATAGGTACCTAACTTAACATTATGACATAATACTTCAGTCGGAATTTCCAGGAATTGCTATTGTATTCTATTGTTGTCGCGACAAGGAATCCAATCACAAAATTTTGCATAAGTACATAAGGATTAATCAGTTTACATATTCGAGACATAACTATTTTAAGTTCCGAACACTGCAGCAGTGTGATAACCACCGCTGTTTTACTCGCCCTCACCTTACGCTTTGGCATTCACTAGTTCTGCATCAGCTACACGCGGCTAAACACACAGAAGAACGGTATTTGATAAGCATTAGTTAACTGGTGATTATTTATGGAGGTTAAAATTCAGTGTTTTGTAGCACGTAAAAAATTGAGTGTTATCACAGAATATAAGTATATTAGTTGTACCAAGTGTTATTCAGATATTAAATAGGTACTTACTTAATTTGTAATAATATCTCTTATTTCTTATAATAAGTTATAACTTATAACATAAACAATTTTTAAGTTTTGTGCTCAAAAAGGAACAACGTGAATGGTAATAATATTTTGGTACCATTTTGTAAACATTCAAGTGAAATTCCGAATACGGGACTGAGTTTGGAATACGTCATCAAACTGTCAAAAACAAAATTTCGGACTTCTTGAAATGTCATAATTCAAATGTCATTGTCAAAAACCTAAAATGGCTACAGAGGTGCAATGCGGTGATTCCGCGGAAACGATAAAACAAGAATCATGATTGAAATACACCAGATAAATCCTCGAAAATGATGTGATTGCGTGATTTAAGTCTTCATAACCTGTCTCTCCTTGTGAATTTTAAGTGATAATTTTGTTTAGTAGGTATGTTGCGCAGAGTTAATTTTTATTCAATATGCATAGCGTTCGGCCTAAGTGTTCTTTTAATTTTGGCTGGAAGTCGATATACAGATAATAATGTTTACCGTCCAGCGACAGAGAGTCGTAGAAACATTAAGAATTATTATAGGAGCGAGGACTCCGATGACATTTACGTTCAGCCAATTCCTACAAATGCATTTGACGGTTCGCCTGATATTGAGAAGATATTGGAGAAAACTCGCGCAAAAATCAAACACGAATTGTATAACTACAACTTCAACCAGTCCAACGTCCATAACCTAGAAGATTTGCTGCTGGAATCTGGAGGTAAACCAGTGCGGAGTATTATAACATCTACATGGAGGTCTGGTACCACTTTCCTTGGAGAAATATTGAATGCGCAGCCCGGAAACTACTACCATTATGAACCACTCCTGAACTATGGCATTATCCAGATCAGAGGGACCCCGGAGTCCGATAAAGCCCTAAAAACTCTAAAGAAGATGTTGCATTGTAAATATGAAGGTATGGAGGATTATTTTGAGTACGGCAAGACTCATTTGCACCAGTTTAGCCATAACACTAGACTATGGGACCACTGTAAATATAAGAAAGAACTTTGTTTTGATGCAGACTTCACGTCAAGATTTTGTAAGCTGTTCCCCTTTCAAAGTATGAAGGTGGTGCGAGTTAGGTTACGCCTTATGAAACAATTATTAGAAGATAAAGAGTGAGTATTTTACTTATTGTCACATATTTATTGTTTTATATTTAAGGGGAAGACAGCTGCCAATTCGACATCTTTGTGCAGTTTTCTAGACGTATATATTTCATTGACTGGCACAAAAAAAAAATGTGATTTTTGATTATATTTGGAAAAAACTTGTCGAATTTAAATAATAAAATAATGTACTCCTACTGGATGAAAAAAAATACCAAAGTCACATCTTTCAGAAACTTTAAACAGTTCTAACTATAGTAATAATACAATCTATGCTTTAAAAATTTGTTTATTTGATACCTTTTACAAAAATCCAAAGATTGCCGGATTTCATTTTTGGTTCTGACATCTAGATTTCCCATAATATTTATTTTTTCCTCTAAAAACGAAAAATGTATCCACGCTACCGAGTGAACACTTCACATCTCTGTCTCTCTGGCATGAAAATCGACACAGGTGCAAGAGTGATGCGAGATCAAGGTCATTGGCAGTTGTCAGCGTCTTAAATTATAATAATATTATTGTGATAAGAAGACAATACAGATGTTTCTAGTGTAACATTTTTTTTCTCAAAGTAAAAACTAGGCCACATCCTCTGTTGTAACAGCTCATTGGTTGTATACCTCCGAAACAACATAAAATTATTTATCTTTTTTAAGGTTAAACGTGAAAGTGATACTATTGATCCGAGACCCTCGTGGTGTGATGCAGTCACGGCAGCATCGAAACTTCTGCCAGCCGTCCTCGGACTGTTGGAAACCAGAACTGCTCTGTGCTGACATGATAAGTGACTATGTTGCGGCTGGTCGGCTTCTACAGAAGTATCCAAAAAGGCTTATGTAAGTTTTTCACTTATACTTGCTGGCACCTACAATACTTTTAACTAAGTATCCATTGTTTTTTTTTTTATATTCTTTTTAAATGTCAGTTCACTAACATTAACTTAAAGGCACAATTAATGATTTCTAAAAAGGTGAACCACTATGTCCTTCTTGTTGTAAAAGCAAAAGTTGTTATAGTCACAATATTAATACCTCGATCGTGGGAATCATAGACACAATGGATTTTTAATTGTTATGCGACAGCCGGGTGCTGCTTGGGAATCAATAGGTTAATACCAATTTGTCTAGACATAACTTAACCCATCAACTCCCAAGCAGCACCTGGGTGTCGCATTACAATTGAAAAATAACAATTGTGTCTTCAATTCCCACAAACAAGGTATTAACAAAATTTCTATGATATATTTTTCAAACTACACTATGTAGAATTAACTTCTGAAATGAAGTTTGATTTCAGAAGATAATTTAATTTTAAGCAATGATTCGTTTTTGCTTAGTATATTTTTTGTTTTCCTGATTTATGTAGTGAAGAACAAAGCAATCAGGTAGTCTTTTGTTTTCCAACTTTGTAGATTAGGTATTTTATTAACAAATATAATAGAACATAATGTTTGAATGAGTGAAAAGCAAACATAATACATATTATATAAAAAAAATCTTATCACTTACAATGAACATCATTAACTGGGCAGAAAATTCAATTTTATTAGGTTTTAATGTGATAAAAATAACTCTGTTTAAGGATTTAATTCTGTTTTTGTGACCAAGGGAGCCAACCAAAAAAAATTCCTTTTTGATTACCAAAGCATTTAATATGTATACTGAAATTAAAATTAAATATACATAAAGTCACCGCATTATGTAAGAAAAACCTATTTAGAATCAAGGTTGCAGTAATCATGAAATGGGGAAAATGTGGGACAACTTTTTTCCAACAAAAGGTCTTTGTTTGTGAAGTATTAAGGCCATTGTTTTACAAAACAGTTATTTTCATTGAAATTAGACTTTGAGTTATTAATTTCGAAATATTACTACTACTTTCCTGCTTCTGTTTCTATGAGCAGTCACAACTGAAAATTTATATATTAAATTGCATTGAAGCTTACAGTTACATAATATTATAATACAAGCACATGTTTGAATCAGTTTCAAAGACTCCATAAATGGTTCAGTTTGTAGGTCGGAAAATATTTGATAATTAAATCATACAAGACTTAAAATAAATCTATATCTTATCTTATACATAAAAATGAATTTTCAAATGTGTTAGTCGCGCTAAAACGGCTGAACGGATTGGGCTGATTTTAGTCTTAGATTATTCGTAGAAGTCCAGGGAAGGTTTTAAAGTGACACAAATTTCACCGGGACAGCTAGTCTTCTTCTTCTTATATATAAAAATGGATTTTCAAATGTGTTAGTCGCGCTAAAATTCGAAAACGGCTGAACGGATTGGGCTGATTTTAGTCTTAAAATATTCATAGAAGTCCAGGGATGGTTTTAAAGTGACACGAAGTTCTCCGGGACAGCTAGTAAATTAATAAATAAGACTTTATTTTCTCTTTAATTATTGACTAAAGCTTTTTGTATAATAAAGTTCAATAGCTTTCTTGTTTTTCAGGGCCTTACGTTATGAGGAGTTAGCCCTAAGCCCGAACAGCACAACTCACAAACTGATGAAGTTCCTAGGGCTCTCCGTGAGTCCTTCCATCAATGAGTTTCTGGTTCTACACACCAACGTGGAGGTGGCAGGAGTCAGCTCTACGTTCCGAGTGTCCAAAGAAGTGCCTTTCCGATGGAAGAATATACTGGACTTCAGTTATGTTGATGAAATACAGGTAAGAGAAACTAGCCCGTGCAATTCTAAAAAATGAATATAATACATTTCTGAATGCTATTTCCAAAAATAAACGACGTTCCTCCTAAGGCACAGTTATGTACAATGCGCACGCAACTACGTACATACGTGCGTATACGCACGCTCAAATGTAATGTTCTTGTTAATTTTTCCATTTTAGAGCGTCATAAGCCTCAAGTAACTAAAATAATTGAGTCATAAATAAAGTCAGTTCAAGGTGCTATATAAAATTAACTGCCTGCATGCTGTTTGCACATGAGCACTAGCGGCCGACCAAAGGTAGATTTTTCGGAGATTAAACGGTTATCACCTTGTCCTTCGCCAAAGTCAAAGTCGAAATCGAAGATATATTATGCCAGATCAGATACTTTGAAACTGGCTGAATCTCTTTAATTTTTATTATATTTTATGTCTCGAAAAAAAAGCTTTATACTTTTTAATTTACAATAAGATAGAACAAAGGTGTGATTATCTGTTGCATGAGATCATTGGCAATACCAATCAGCCTAATATTTTATGAAATATACTTTCATCTGTAATATTAATGAAATTCAAATCATGTCTATCATCATTTTAAAGGTCATTTAAAAATGCACCCCAAATGAGACAAAGAACCTGAAAAACTTGCTACCGACTTTGACCTCGTCCTTAATTGGCTAATTAGTTGAATGAGCCAGTGCTAGGATCCAGCAAGACTAGACAGTTTCCTGTCTGACTGACGAGGTCACAGATTATAACACAATTATTATTATTATATTATTTTTCAAGACCTTCCTCACCGATTCTAAGCAGATGCTTGAGTAATGGCCATGTTATTGTAACAACTATTGTATTGATGATTGAATCTTAATAAATTTTGTTGAAATAAAAATAGTATATTTTCAGATTCAAATGATATTTACGACCTTTTGGCGTCCAATTACGCGACAGTAATCTTATATTATATCACTCACGAATCACGCGCTTTTTCGATGGCATTGCTATTGGTTGCTAACGTCACATGCCGCTTCATTTCAAAAGGTCATAATATCCATATAACATTTAAAATATGTAATTATTTTGAACTAATTAAAATTAATTATTTTCCCGTCGAAAATCGAAAGTTCTCATCTTTGCAGTTGCAAATTACGCCAAAGCCATAAAAGAGCCTTGGCTCTGACTTGGTTTATGGTCACAACTTTCCTCCTATATAAAATAGGTCGAGTGGATCTCAAGAACAAGGTTCTATGGATCTTTATCAAGTTGAGGGGACTTCAGTTTTACACCGCAGGCACTAAGGAGGTAGTTCTGAATGTGATAACATATCTTTATAGTGCATAAGTGTTGATTTTCAATGATAAAGTGTTGATCCAGCTTCAATAGAGTCGGGGCTGACTACTTGTTACTGTCTCTTTTATTCGTTCCCACATGTACCTACCTAAAAACTACGCGACAGAAGGTAAATACTAAATAGCACAGACATGGCACCGCATGTGTATACGTACTATCAGAGAAGTTGATTCCTATGCAGATGGCGGATCTAAGTAATATGGTCGCGTTACGTCAAACCCAGGCGACCGATCACAGCTAACATTGAATTGACATAAGCCGACTACATGACTTAGATCCGCCATCTGCATAGGAATCAACTTCCCTGATAGTACTTCGCGTGCCATATCGCGTTCCCAAACGACGAGCAATGCTCGTCTTTCGAAAGTCTGTTCCTTTAGTCTGCTATCGGAATTCTAAAAATGCCTAAATGCCTAAAAGTGCCGTATTGAGCTGTAGAAATTCAGAAAGAAACGTTGGCCATGATAATGGACACGTTCCTTATCATCGGTATTTCACAGTGGTTGGAAAAAAGTGACACGCTTGTTTTCATACAAATGGAGCGACATGCGGTATCTATCTTGATTTATGTCTGTGCTAAATAGAGATATTTTCGTTAGCGAGTGAAAGAGACAAGTATCTACAGGTCTAGTTCATTGCAAGCTTATTGTGTAAATAATTAAGACCATAGAATTTTAATGATTGAATCCAAATTTTCAAAAAAGAAAAAAAGAAAAAAAAGAAGTTCTTTAGAATCTATGTAGTTTACAAGCATAGTAAAAAATTAAAAATATTTAATACTAGATGACGCCCGCAACTTCGTTGCGCCAAAATTCTCTTATCGCGCGGGAACCGTGCATTTTTTCGGGATAAAAACTGTCCTATGTCCTTTTTCGGGACTCGAAGTATCTCCATGCCAAATTTCAACAAAATCGGTTCAGGCGTTCGATCGTGAAGAGGTAACAGACAGACAGACATACAGAGAGACAAACAGACAGACTTTCGCATTTATAATATTAGTATGGACATAATAAGATGTAATACTTATGTAAACAATAAACTTACCTGGTGTTTATTCTAGACTTACCTACTTAGTTATCTTGCGTTTTGATGAATAAACAGCGTAATAATTATCATAGTATTACATAACATAATATTATACGTCCTCGTGACTCTGCTTTAGTCAATGTCGAGTTGTTACGTTGTTTGAGTTGCAGAAAAAATCAGCTGATATAATCTGACAGTCAAAATAAACCATAAAGGTAATATACCTATCGGAATAGAGAAACAATCCCGAGCTGTCAAGCTTAACCAAAATTTGATTTACATCTGTTTACGTGTGCGTGTCAGTGATGTACAAACATCTTGTAATTCGACAAAGTATTGATCATGGAATAATAATTGTAAGATTGTAAGAATAATAAAATGGGATTAAATAAAACTGCATACCTACTATAATATATAATAAAATTGTAATTTTGAAGTAAAATATGACTTTTCTTCAAAATGCTTGCTGCTTAATGAAGTATGCTTCGGAGTCCAGTTTGGACGGTTAATTATTTTATTAATTTCTGGTGTCCAGATCAGCAGGAAATCTTGAAAAATTGGCTTTTTACCCTTTGGATGCGGACCCTTAAAAACAATAAATTATGTATGATAGTACTTATATTAATATACTTAATCCTTCAGGCACCGCGCGAGCACCGGTGATCGCGACAACAATACAATAGCAATTCCTGGAAATTCCGACTGAAGTATTAAACTAATTATAAACTACGGATGAGTATGTTATCATTTCAACATTCCTAGATAATTAGTATACTTAACTAAAAAATATTTTCATATCGATACTACTTATCGATAACTTGATGCAGCCCTAGTGTAAAATAGATGAAAATTGTTTACACAAAATATCCTTAAATTGTGCACCATGGCTAGTCAAGTTATGTTTTCCATATAATTAAACAGATATAGAAGTGAATTATCAAAATCAATACCAATAACTCGTAGGGAATTGGCAAAAATAAACTTAAAACTAGGTCCTGTCGATGTAGAATAATTCACCTGTGAAATGAATATTTGTCCGGGTTTTTTCGATGTGTGGTACTGTGGTCAATCCTCGCACATGTATCCATGTTTCTAGAGCAGTATTTCTAAAAAATATTCATTATTTAACTTAAAATCACATTTTTTCTGAGATCCCAAATTGACAACGATCGACACAGGGTCAGACAGACTGTCAAACAGACGAAAAAAAAGCTATGCAACCTCAAATCACGCTTCTCTTTGTACCGCGCAGTGTTATTGATAGTGACATCTCGCTTGCTCAGGCCTTTGTTTCTCTATTCCGATAGGTATATTAACTTTATCAAATAAACAGGTATGAATGACGCGCACGTTGTAGAATAGATAATTTACAAAACTGTCAGTTCTTGAATGCGCGTACCAATCTTAAAAACCTTAAAGTCTACCCAATCTACAGATTAATTTTCAGCATTTGATGGTCCGGAGGTTACGGTTTGTGATTTGTGACGTGTAGTTGTTTTAGGTCGAGTACAACTTTTACTTCCTTTGGCGAAATCATAGGGACCAATGTGAGGCAGAGGAAAAATGTAATACGAATCGGCCTGGTCACTTATCTAGCGTGTCGCCGACAAGAAAAGACCAAGAAATTGGATAACTGACCCTCTATTTTTGCTAACCTGAAATTCAGCCCATAATAATTTGAATAATAATTATTTCCAGCAAAAATGCAAGGAGGCTATGGAGCTATGGGGCTACCGTATAGCGGACAACGCGACGCACATGGCCGGCAAGGATTTCGACCCACTCGACGAGTACAGCATCACACAGTGAGACAATTGTGACGTCACTTCTGCTTTCTCACTTCGTGCGGGCAGCCTAACTCACTAAGGTTGGTAAGGTTTTTTTTTTTTATATGAGAATAATAAACATTCACGTAGGACAAGACGTATAATGCGGAAATTCAGGATCGTTTTCCTAAATCAAACCAAGTCTGAAGTCGAAATAAATGTGGTAGACGAAAAAGTAAAGCTTTTTAGAAATTTATAGTGGAACTTTGGAATTTGTCGCTTTGCGGTTATGTATGCGGCATACATTTTGAAAAAGAGGCATACAGTATGCCTCATTATTATAATTTGCTGTATAAACTGTCTCTTCGAAAATATTCCATACATTATGGCGACGTCAACGTCAAAGTCTTATTGATGAATTCAGATTGAAGCAATGCGCAGCTTAATATTATCATTTTTATTACTTTTAGATTCTTGAATCTAGAGGCTAGTATAGATCATTCATCGGTTCCTACATTTACCTACATTTTAACCGATTGTGCTAAAAATAAGTCGTAGTATCTTTTGAGTGTAGATTTGTGTATATTTCTTTGGCACACTCTTGGATCCAACCTCCAAGCGGCTTGAAGGATTTGAGCGTGAGATGTATCTTTAGATTCGTCGCGGTCGGAAATCTTGACACTAAGTACTAAAGGCAGAATTTCGTTTCTGTTTTTAAATTGGTTACGTTCGCTTTATTATGCCGTATATACCCAGTCCAACATTTTTTTTTTCCAGTTGACAGTTGAATCTTAAATTGTTTTCGTTTTCAGGTGATGCTGCGTAATTCTAACAGCGATTATATCATTGAAATCATGATAATTAAGAGATACAGGTATTATTTTAAAATAGTTGATATTCGCAAACCTTTGAACGTACGTAATAATATTATGTATCGCATGTAGCATCTAAAATTAATTTTACATTAATATTCAAAACATATAATTTTAGTTGTTTATTTAGTTTTAGTTTTTTTTTTGTGTCAATTTCCTTTAAAATAATGTCACGAGGAATAGTACTGTCACCTTTAAAAGTTGATTTCATATTATTTATAATCATTTCATGTTTTATGGCGTCATTTCTACGCCTATTTTTTTTTTCTAGTCATCACGAAGTACTCTCGAAATTTACTAACAAAATAAATTTGATCTCCACGGAATCTTTTAAAAAATTAAATAAGTAATATATTTTAAAGAAATTGGCACCATTTTTGTTAAGACTGAATTTTGTCTTTCTTCCATAACTGTGAGTTGTGATGTATTTTTAATGGGCTGGCCGCGTCGACGTGGTCACTTAATTAAGGCCTTCAATGAGCTGGCTACGATTCCGCCGTTTAATTAATTGACCACGACGTCGGCTGCTCGTGACTTTGTCGAGGTTGTGTGAACACCTTGGATGTGTTTTATATCAAAACGTAAAAGAAGGACCAGTAGTACATTTAAGGTTGAAATTGCTTAAATACTCCACGGGTATTTGAACAATGTTCATTCGCACCACACTTAGACTCGTAGCACTCATGGAATTGAAACCTATACTTCCACTGTAGGTAAGGTATAGCTTGATAGGGTATGTACAGGCAAAAATATGATAAACGCACGCAACGAATCTGTCCATGACATTTACGAATCACGTTTTTGTTCGCGACTGTACTGAAACTTCGATGTATGAATCTAGAGACATCAGACATGACATGAAACTAATAAGTAATAATTTATGTTTCGAACGAACTAATATTATGTGTCTGGGCTTGTACGTCGATGTTTGCATCGAACAAACCGCATTGAAAAAAAAAAACCGCATTGTTCGATGCAAACATCGACGTACAGTCGTTTCGAACAATGCGGTTATAAAGCGAAGCACACTTTTTGTAGTGGCGTTTTTGCCAATAACTTACGTACAACGGAAATTGCTCGAAGATTTGAAACGCATGTTGATATTATTTTCTTAGCTACTAGATTAATCGTGTAGGAGTTAATGCAACTCGAAATCAATAAAAAAAGTGTTCTTACCATGAAAATGGCAATGAAACTAAAGGTTCCTTTACACGACACGCAGCGAAGCTTTAGCGCACAATATGTTAATGTTTAGGCCTAAAATAGATCATTTTGCAATAATATTGTCAGACATTTATCTTAAGTAATTTTTACCCTATACAGTAATTTTAACAGTGGTAGTCTTATTTTATTTGTGACGACAACACCAAGTAGAAATAAATATTATCGCAAAAGTGCTGCCAGTTTGTAAGTTAGTTATAGTAGGGGAGGCGAAGGTGCTAATTTTGTAGTCACTCGAGCGTCATGGAGACCGTAGGTTTTTTACATTAGGTAATACTGATAAAAAAAATAAGAGCGTTTTTTATTTTAGCGGTGGGTTCAGAAACTGCAGCCATTTTAAAGTTTTGAAAAAGAAAATATATTCAGAAAATTGCTTATTTCGGTCAGTTATTATTATATTTTAGACAATGAAGACTAAATCATTTAGTTTAGTGCAAAATAAAATATCCGCGAAGCTTATTTAGGAAAATATGAAGGTTTATTTTTTTATATTTTAAAATGTCCCTACAGGCTTACCTTACCTTTGAATCGTCAGTGCTTTTTATGGAAGCTTCTTTGGGGTATATTAAACAAAGGGGATGGGATCTTAATCTGACAGATCGGATGTCATTTCAATACTCAAAAAAAAAATTTTTTAACCCACCACGTGAGAAATCTGATTTCTATACCATGATAACTGGACACATGTCGGAAGACTATACAAGCTTAATCTGACACGCTCGAGCTACTTCCGAAATCCCCTCTTCCCCTCCTCTACTATTATTTACGTTTTATTAATAATAGTCACGATTATGTATTATTACTATATTATTTAACTTAAACATCAGATTGTTGTTTCAATCATTCCAGTCACAATATTTTTAATATTTCGTTTTTTTTCAACTGGCAACATTCACAAGTAGGGTTCATAATATTGAGGAGGAGGAACGTTTATGGGTAAATGTACTCCGTCCATGTGTGTGTAACTCAAGTAGGAATGAATTAGTTTTCTTTTATAACCAATGACGATGCACAAGCATAGTAAGTAGTTAAAAATATTTCTTTTGTTATTACAGTTTTATCATCAAGTAAAAAAAAAAACTGAACGGCAGTTTGTGTAATACTGTTTGGACGGATCCAGAAAAATACTTAAAAAATATATCATAAACATGTACCAAAAACAATGCTTTGAATAGCCAATCTAGAGATCTGTAAAAATAGACTTGTTTAGTTAAAATGTCTTGATAATGAATTATGCTCATATTTGTCATATCATAAGACGCCTATGTCTTGTATACGTTTTACCCATTAGCATGAGTAGCCAGACCAAGAAAATAAAAGAACCTGAATTGCAGATTTTTAATGAGAGTAACACTATTACAAACAACATTTACTTACAGGCTGCGGGGCTAAAATGGTCACATTTAGCAATTCCTCTCAATCAATTCAGCAAGTGAATTGTCAAAACAGTACAAAAATACAGAAATGAATTGCAAACAGAGTTGCATTTTGCGATTTTAAAGAATTGAATCATATTATGATTCATATCATGATTCAACAAAGCGACCATTTTAGCCCCGCTGATCAATATGGCATTATGTCAGAGATAATATCTCTGACATGTGACATTTACATCATAGCATTGCGTTATTTTTAATTTTTTTGGTCGGGCGATATTGAGCGTGTTCGGAAAATTTAACAGTATACTGGCCGGTGCGGTTTGAAAAATTTGATTTGCTACCGAAACGTCAGATGGCACCAGTCAGTGTACTGTCTAGAGTTTTAGAACACACCCATTAGTTAGTATTACTCCCGAGTCCCGAGGGACTTATATATGATATAGAAAATCATTTTTAGATTAAATCTAGTGGTATAAATAGAATAACGAATAAAAGTGCACTTGAAGTAAGGTGAGATTAGTGAAATATCTGAACATTTTAATCTCTAAAGTTAGCTAGGAATTGGCATTCTTTTAAGCTAAACTATAATGCTGCGCATTTAAGATGTATTTATTTGGTTAAAGAAATGAATATGCAATTTGTGTATGTATTCATATTATTCTTATAATGTGGTCCAGTTAACTTCGAAATCAGCCATTTTTGGTTGATGTAAATTGCATTTTAAGTACAATATTGTAATGTTGATTTCGGTTAAATGTTGTGTAGTGTGTACTAGACTTAAGACGTCAATTATATTCTGCAATGAAATTAATTATTGATGTCAATTTTCAATATTATTTAGCTATGAGTTTACTTGTGCGCATATCTCAATCTAGTAAAAGAGTAGTTGATTAGTTTTAAAATAAATTGTAAAAACGCCATCTACTGGCGTTAGAACAAAACTGTGAGATTATATCGGTAAAACAGTTTAAAATGCAGACATGCGATCGAGTAAAACTCGTTCATTAATTGAATTATGCAATTAAAACATTTAATTTGAGACTTTTATGTGTTGTCAAAATATACAATATTATTAGGTGTACAAATATTTATTATATTATTAATATTTAATATTTTTTCTTAAAGATCAAGAGCAAAGACAAGCAATATTTTTTTATTAATTAAATCATGGCCTGTCGGTAGTCTGCTTGTATTTAAATTTAAAGTGAAATGTGTTAATATTTAATGCTATATTTATATAGCAGTTGCACGTGAATTCCTATTTACTTATTTTATTATAATAAGGTTAAAAAGCCTTTTGTGAGGCTGGCGGACTAAAAAAAAAACCTTGTATTTTCTCGCACAAATATAATTGTGTTATATTCACGTTTCAAAGTTCTCTCAGTGACAAAAGACGCTGTAAAATGCGACAGCAACAAGCTGTTTCAAGCCTTATCCATAACACCATCAGCTTATACGGAATTAGTATGTTGTGTTCAACAAACGTTCAAAGTATACTCGCTTGTGTATAAATCAGCAACGCGAATTATGGTCGTGTGTAGCTGATTTAAGAACGTAGTGATTGATGTATCTAAAAGAGTAAAAAAATTGTCAGAGCTGTCAATTTGACATTTCTAGGCTCTTGAGTCAGCGCTACACACCAATTTACTAATTAGGATAATATGCTTCCTAATAGATCTGACAATATAATATTCAGTTTTGCCTTAAAGAAATACTAGTAGTGATATAGGTTAGGTTTATAACGGATTGCATGCTAGGTTACAGTATATTGTATTTATATTAATCGTAAGTCAGTTTTTTATACGCACAAATACATTTAATCATTAAGATTTTAGGCGCTTATATAGATTAGATGTTAGAAATGCGTCTCATTGTCGCGAACGTCGGGATCGGATGGCAATTCAATATTAAATAAAGGAATTTTTCACATCTAGTAAATTTTCACATTCAATAAATGGCATTATGTTGTTATTTTTTTGCAAATGCATCAGGATTTAAAGTTTCACTCACCTTGTCGTAATACTGTTTTACCTACACAGTATTCAAAATAATATGACATATAGAGATTGCGCTGAACAAAACTAGATGGCGCTTATTCCAATATATAAATCTCTCATCTATTTCGAAATAAAATAAAGTGAATTGCTATTCGTTTCGAGACACATAAAGTGTAACTTTTGAGTAATAGGTGGTTGTTACATAAATTATATTATATTTTTCGTATTATGGGCTCAGTGGAATACTCAAGATATTTTTTGTTGGGATTTATTATATTCAATGTTGTGTACTTATTTGTTAGTTGAAATGACAAAAAGCCTAGCTCGATTATTATAGTAGGCTGCAATGGTGGCCTAATAAGCATTTTAAAAAATAAGCACGATAGCAACATCAAATGTTATTTAAAAAAAAACGTGCCTTAGGCCTCCTTTGCAACACAATCGTAATTTATATTTGTATCATATCATTAGCATATCATAAGATTAAACTGAAGCTTTGATTCGCAAAATATGGGTTATGCTTTAAAAATGGTATCGTTTGATTTAGAATAATTCGTTTAGGTAAAAATTTGACATTCGATCAAAGTAAGTTGTAATTTTTGAACGAGCTTAATTATTGGGTAACGATATTGTATTGATTTTCATTTTTAAACGTTACTGTGAAGTTAAAAGATTGCCCTGAAGTGGGCTGCTAGTGAGTCAAAGTCTTGTTACTAACATCAGCACTCTTACGGAAGAAGGTTACTCTGGGTCTGCGCATACGGCCAATAGAAATGTCCCCGTCGCCTACCATTTGCGTTTCGATTATCGACTCTAGTAACCCAAAATAAAATGTATTTTTCCGCAATGAAACTGTTTCCGTGTACAGTTTTGTTTTGTCGATAAATGTTGTATTTGGTAAGTATGAGTTTTATTTAGGCTATCTAAGACATATTTTTTGTCAACCGTACGCTCGGACCCTTATTGTGAATTTCTTTGATGTTGAGGGGATTTGTGTACGTATTTTGTAGAGGAATTTGTTATAAAATTAATTGAAAGTCGCCAGTGATCAAATGACTATTCCCAGAAAGTGTTTGCGAATTCAAGCTTAGCTTCAGATAAGTACAGGTAAAAATGGTAATAAGAAACGATAAAGTTCCATGAAACGTTTTGTGTCGCAAAGCGTCGCTGCCCCTTAGAGCGGTTTAGCTCATAACAGAGACCTCAATAGATTTGTCCACACTGTGCCTTTTTCTGTTCGTCAAGGGCATGCGTTATAGCGCAGTCAACAGCGAACGTGAGGCATGCCCGCGTCGCATGCCCTCTGACCGTATCCAAAACTTCAAAAATGACAATGTTGGCGTTGCGTTCTTTGACACATTCAATTATTGAATGCACCAAAACGAAAGAAGATTACGGAAATTGAAGACGAAAGCGCCTAGTGTGGACATAGCCATATTATGATTTCATACACAAAATATTTGGCTGTGACGTGTCGCGCAACGCGCTGCTTCGCTGCAGTGTAGTGTCGCTTAATGCGGTCTTATTTTAAAGATGAAACGCCACCTCACACACGGGGCAGCGACGCGACATGTCGCAGCCAAATATTCCTTATTTAAGAGTCCGTATACGAAATTTGCCGATTTCGCTGATTTAACAGATATGATTTAACAGTTAAAATACAGTATTTCTATAAGTTTTAATGCACAACATGTAAGATTATTTCAATTATAATCTAATGTTGGAGCTAGATTTTTTTTTTAAGTATTTTTAAATAATCCAACTCAAACCCGCGACAGTTTTGTGATTTTTGCTGTAAAAGGTTTAGAATATCACCTGTTTATGGATTGTATTGACGTCTTAACGGTATGAAAAAAATACAATGTACTGTTGAGAAATCTATACAATGTTGGAATTACTTTTTACCACTTTAATATGAAATAGTCGAGTAAAAAAATACATTAACTCGGCAAAATTTTAGAGAAAATGGGCAAAGAATTGCTGTTAATTTCGGCAACTTGGAGCTGTAATTCATAAAAAGAAAACGACAGAAATAATCTATAGATAAATTTCTATCCAATTCCAATATATATATATATATTGGAAATATATATATATATATATATATATATATATATATATTTTTTTTTTATCAAAAAAAAAACAAATAATATTTCTGTAGCGAACCTTTGCAATTTCATATTCAACTGCAAAATTTCGTATACGGACTCTTAAAACCGGGAGCCAAATTCTACGCGGCAGCGAAGCTACGCGACACATCTCTAGTAAGAAGTGAAGTGTCGCGTCGCGTAGTTACGCCTAGACCCTAGTGCAGTACACATCCAAAGGGTCTTGTGACACCTACCGAGTAGAGTGGCAAAACATTGCTCTCGTCCAATCAAATTGTCTGTTTGCTCTGTTTCGCCACTACTCGGTAAGTGAAATTCTCAAAGAGATTGAGAATATTTTTACTTGTACGTATCTGAGGTCCTTAAAAAGATTGAGGCAATAAATATTGTGAAGCTCGTTACGTAACTAGCTCTAGATAAGGGTAGCCTTATTAGGATAAGGATTAACGGTGGTATGAATAAAAAATCTTAGTGAAGGTTTTAACAGTTTTCTAACTTAAATGTTCGCTAAAGTTAAAGACCGTCTTATAGCACTCCATATGAATAAACGCTTTCTAAGCCTTCGCTAAGTAAAATACTTTTATATGACGTTTTATAATATTTTTGTTGGTAATGTTGGTAGTGTGCCAATTTATTGTGTTCAATGTGTCAAAAATAATGAGTATTTTGTAAAAAAAACTTGAGAGGTGTCAAAGGACACCCGAATGGAACGAAGTTATTTCTTATGTTAAAAAAATCTGTACATAATAATACTTAAAAAATATATATATTTAAAAAACGCCATCTATTGACGCACAGGAATACTATCAACGCGCAACGCCCTCTGCCCCTAACATGCAGGTACTAATAAAAACGTTTTTAGTGTGGTTTTTTCGGCCTAACGGGGGCTAATTTATTATATTAAATAAAAAAAGGGGTTTCACAACGCGCGAAAAGGAACTCCGTTCCAAAAAATATACTTTATGGATTTCATAAATTACGTCATAAATTGCGTCTTAAATACTTTTTGTCGACGAGGGCGGCTAGAAATTCCTTCAGAAATTGCAATAATGTCAGAAATCGCGATAATACTCGATATTTCGACCATTTCAACCTCTTAAAATGGTCTTAAAGTAGGCCCGAGGCTTCACAAAAGTTTGCGAACTCCTATTTGACGTTTCGAGCCTAAATAACTGTTAGCAAACGTTTATTCATAACGATTATGCTTAAAATGTTCTTAAAATAGGTTTATAACAGGCGCGCTATTTTTTGACAGCTGTCACCTTCAAAAGGCGTTAGAGCACTGTTAGAGAACCTTTATTCATATTAATCCTTCAGGCCCCGCGCGAGCACCGGTGATCGCGACAACAATAGAATACAATAGCAATTCCTGGAAATTCCGACTGAAGTATTAAATTTTACAACAGGCTTTTAAAGCTTTTAAAAACCCTCGCTAAGTTTTTATTCATACGACCGTTGGGCGGTAAAGTAACTCGGTAGTCGATAGCACGGACGGCGTTAAGCATCATTATAAATTTATTTTTATTAGAAGTTAAATAAATATAATTTATAATTCAGACTGATTTGGTGTTTTAATTGCATGTCCTAATGCTTTTAGAATTTAGACCCTATCGCAACGGCACATACTTTGCCGTTTGGCCCACAAGGGTTTAGAAAAAAAAGAAAAAAAAAGTGTTTAGAAAGGTAAAACCAATGACAGAACGAAAAATCATGAAGGATATTAGTACTTAGTTTTTAAAGCTTAAAAGTTACCCTATATTTTTGGAACCTATGATAGAGTCACTGGACTCACTAATTGTCTGAAACAATTTCTTGGAAATGATGGCATGGCTATAATTATGGAGTATTGACGCCAGAATTCTGTTTCGTACACGAGAAAAGGCTGTCCTGGCCATGGACGTATTAGCCCGGTCTAATTAGACGCAAAAAAATCGTTACCTCCATCTCAATGGTAACCTCGGAATAATTCGCATAGAGCTGAAAATTGGTAGAGACGTTAAATACACCATTATAAATAAAACCTCAAAAGTCCCCGGCGATTCTCCTAGTGCTAAAAAATTTATTCAAGGTCAAAGGTATGAAAATGAGGTTTTTTCCGTTTTTTTTTCAAACTCTTCATTTTATCACAAAAATAGATAGCACAAGAGTGTAGACTGTAGATCATAGAATTCTCTGCAAAAAATATTTAGACACTTTTTTATAAGTACGGCTTACCACTCCTTATAAATGACGGGCTTAAAGTTTGGGAAATTCATGTATGGGAAATGCAAATTCTTTAGCTTTATAATACAAGTATATTGTATTATAAAGCTAAAGAATTTGTGGAACTACTACTTTGAATTGAACAATTCCTTTTTTGTTTGATAGTCGTATTTGTTGAAGAAGACTTGAGCTATATAACATCACGTTGCCGAGCAAATAAACACAGGAAAATGGGGAAACACGGGGAAAATTATTTGAAAGAGCTTATCTCACAAACGGCTGAAGCATTTTTTATGTTCTTTGGCACAGATATAAAGTAGACCACGTGGAAGGACATAGACTATTTTATTTCTCGGGAAAATGTACGGTTTCCGTGAAATACATACTTAACAGAGCAGAGCGGAACTTCTTGTACTACAGCATACGAGGGCTGTTCTCAGCCAAACATACTTCTGCGTGACTTACCGAATCTAAACTTTTCGAGTAGCGAAGAGCAATAATAGTACGCTTGCAAGTCACTCAGAAGTATATTAGGCCGAGAACATAATATCAAACAACCCTAGTATTTAGTACTAGACGTTATGCGTGGTTCCGCCTGCGTTTATTATAAATTTCACGGAAACTGTCAATTTTTCTGAAAAACAAAATAGCATATGTCCCTCCCCGTGGTCTATTCTATATCTGTGCCAAATAATATAAAAATTGCTTCAGCAGTTCGTGAGATAAGCTCATTCAAATAATTTTCCCCGTTTTTCCCCATTTTCCTGTGTTTCTTTGCTCCTATTGGTGGCAACGTGATGTTATATAGCTCAAGTATTCCTCGATAAATAAGACTATCCAACAAAAAACGAATTGTTTAATTCAAATCAGTAGTTCCACAAATTCTTTAGCTTTATAATATTAGTATAGATATGATTTTCCCAAACTTGAAGCCCGCCATTTATAAGGAGTGGTAAGTCGTATGAAAAAAGTGTCTGAATATTCATTCTACATTCTTGTCCTTCCTATTTTTTAACCGACTTCCAAAAAACGAGGAGGTTATTTATGTTCGGCTGTGGATATATTTTTTTTGTATGTTCAACGATTACTCCTCCGTTTGTGAACCGATTTTCGAAATTTTTGTTTTGTCGTATTAGGCTTCACTCCAATTTGGTACCATGTTCATTATTTTGAAGTAGGTAGGTCCCAAAAGTTTCATATTATATTCTGACATTGACTGATTAACATCTCACGATTAAATTAGCTGGTACCGACTTCAAATAATGAAGACTATAGTATACAGTACTATGTACAGAAATAGTTGAGATTTAGACGAATTCTGAAAGAGGCACTATTAAAGAGTATGAATTATTTAATACTTTTTAGTTCATAATATTATTACTTACCTATTGTTTTTACCTTGGAATTCGGTTTTAATTTTTTGTTAAAAATAATAATTTCACTCTTTTTAGTTATTTACCGGTAAACATATTATAAGCTGTCAGTTGTAGATATATAGGATTTAGGTATGAAACTATCACAACTACTATACTCAGGCAGTTTTCAAAAAAAAATTTTTCCTACGTACCTCATAGATCCCATGATCAAATTGCCAACTTGGTAACCGCAACACCAAGTTTAAATCATTTACTTTGTAGCAACATTAATATAATTCTCAAAATCTCAAAAATTCTCAAAAAAAAAAAGACTATGATGAGTTTTAGCCGAATTCGGAAAAAGGCACTATTAGATAACAATAATTATTTAATACTTTTTAGCAGTGGCGGTGCAAGACCTAAATTTTATGTATGCAAGATATATCTTGCGAGGCCCCCTGAATTATATTTTGCGAGGCCCCCTGATAGATGACGCAAGAATACGGATTTTCGGAGAGAAAGAATTTTTTGATACTCAAACTTTTTTTTATGAATAATTGAGTATCAAAACATGTGAATCCTTTTAAAAAAACCTCGTGGTCCAAGGGGCACGAGGCCCCTTAGACCACGAGGCCGTGGGCGGTCGCCTCTACTTTTTAGTTCATTTTATAAGGATGTTATTATTGTTTTTACCTTGGAAGTCGGTTTTATGTGATAAAATGTACAGTTTGGAAAAAAACGTGAAAAACCTCATTTTCATACCTTTGACCTTGAATAATTTTTTTAGCACAATGAGGATCGCCGGGGACTTTTGAGGTTTTATTTATAATGGTGTATTTAACGCCTCTACCAATTTTCAGCTCTATGCGAATTATTCCGAGGTCGAATGTTTAATTTTCCTGGAGTATATAAAAAAAAGTCCTGGCATCATTTGTCTCTTATTCGCGTGCGAAAATATTGCTATCTTGCTCTAATCGGGTACCTGTGTACACGAAATAGCAATATAAAGTAAAATTGAAAATTGATGACGCCCGCAATTCCGTTGCGCCAAAATTCGTTCATCTCGCGGGAACCGCATATTTTTCCGGGAAAGAAGGTATCATAATAATTATGTTCTTTCCTGGGAAAGGACATATTATGATACCTTCTGATTGAGTCCCGGACTCAACGTACCTATCTTCATACCAAAATTCAGAAAAATCAGTTCAGCGGTTTGGGCGTGAAGAGATAACAGACAGGCAGATACAGTTTCGCATAATTAATTTAGGGACTTAAGGTATATTATATTAGTATGGATTTAGACTTGCGGCCAGAATGCGACAGTATTTTAGGTATTTTACAGTGTTATATTTTGTGCTCCTTCGACCCCGGTATATAAACTACTTACTACGATTATTCTAATAGTAGATAAGTAAGTATAACATTTAGACACGCAGAAGGCAAATTAAATAAATTATAAACCTCGATACTAATTGGGCAGTTAGTGCTTACAATGTATTTTTGCTCCTTTGAGGTTGCATTCAATGGAATAAAAAATTACAAAGAAAGGATAAACTAAAAGTACCTAATAAATAATTCGTACTTAATGATGCTTTAATTAAGTAGTACTTAAATTATTATTTATTCGTCGATTATAGTAGTCAAGGATATAATAGGAATTAAAGAGGAAACCAGAAATCTCTCTGATGTTGTATCAATTATTATAATTTATGTTTTATACCACTGCCTGTAATTATATTTCTGCTAACTTTAGTACCTATAACGATGAATAGTTTGTGCGTTTGCATCGAACGATATTGTTTCATATTTGGTCTGTGTAAATTGAACCAATTCTGATTAAATTTTACACAGTAGAGTAGTCCACAGGACATAGGTAGACCGTACACCACTTCTTCTTTTGGGAAATCTTACGGTTCCTGCAGGATTTTAGTCAGCACGTGATTCGCGAGCTATACAGGCCCGGATTTATATTTTTTATGAGTATAGCCACAGTATAGCCGTAATGTGATTATGTGACCATACGTCCCGCTTTGGGCGGGACAGTCCCGCTTTCAGGCAGTCTGTCCCGCTGTCCCCCGCGAGGCCAAAATTGTCCCGCTTTTGTAAACAGACCAAACGATAATTTAAAAGTATTTTTATGTTTGAAATGCCTGTGTAATACCTGGAAGTAACGTATTCCCATTCAACAAATGTGGTTAATCTGCCATATTTATTATTTTGCTTGTTACAAATAGGCACTAGACATTCACAAAATACTCAATTGTATTTACCTCTACGAGTATAGTCTATACTTTCATAAAAAAAATGTTTTATTTCTGAATAGATTTAAAAAAAATACTTTCAGAACGTTGATACTACTGGTGCCTACCACCGGTTCGGGAACTATCCCGGCGAGAAGAACCGGCGTAAGAAACTCGCACGGGGTCCCACTTTTTACCAAAAAAGTGAGAAAAAAAATAATCTTTTTAAAATAAAATTTACAAAATTTGTAACTTAAAAATATACAATGTCAATTAATAATTAAATTACATGATTATTGTAAGTCATATTATAATGTAGAAGTAGCCTTGCAAGCAGCCATCCTACTCCCAAGATGTGCCATCGTTTATGAAATCATTGACCTCATAATAGGCTTTGCACACAAACGCTCTTTGACTACTTTCTTAAATTTATTAATGGAAAGATTTTGAACGTTTTCTAGGATTTTATTGAAAAGGCGTATACATTGACCTTTAAAAGATTTACTGACTTTACTAAGTCTGATCACTGGCAAATCTAGCTTGTGCTTATTTCTGGTGTTTCTACAATGAATGTCACCTTTGGCTTTAAATTTACATATATTTTTTCTAAATACTTATGTAATAAAATGTTAAAAATGAAAATAAAATTGACTTTGGTAATCAGTAGATCAGTAGATAGTAGATCTGACAAAAAAAAATAGTCACGTTATTTATGCCACTTTACTTTTAGGATCGTCCGTGGCTAAATGGGTAGACAGTAGACCTTTGGTTCGTACTCGCAGAGGGTGCAGGTTCGAACCCACTGTGGGTGGAGACTGGAGGCGTGTACCCAATGAGACATTTTCTGATCTCAAGTACACAATACGGACGCTCGTACGGTGAAGGAAAACATCGTGAGGAAACCCGTGCATAGGTGGTCCCAGACGTATTGACTCGTTCTTTCCTCTGGACTAGGCCGACTATGTTGCGAGAATGCCGTATGCGCTTGGGCAACCATACGGACATTTAAAAATCTCGTCCCAGGCTCTACAGTATTAATTGAAGAATGGTTGCTTCGCTCTAAAATACTGTATAAATCATCCACATTAGATGTAAAGGCCTAGTTTTATAGGCCACTTTAATTTTGCCGACCCTAAATGTACGAACTCTGCCGCCATCCTTGGACGCTGCCGCCCATCTTACATCTTATATCTTTAAACGAGCAATTCTTGTATATATATATATATATATATATATATATATATATATATATATATATATATATAAATATATAATTGGAATCTCGGAATCGGCTCTAACGATTTTCATGAAATTTAGTATATAGGGGGTTTCGGGGGCGAGAAATCGATCTAGCTAGAAATCATTTTCATAAAATGTCATTCTATGTGTGTTTTTTGAATTTTTTGAATACCGAGCAAAGCTCGGTCATATAGCTAGTATATCTTTAAACGAGCAATTCTTGTATATATACAGGGTGTAACAAAAACAAGTGATAATACTTTAGGGTGTGTACGTGTTCCCTGTGAAAGTAGCAGCGCTGAAAGACCAAATTTTTTTTTTCACTTTTGTATGGCCAAGGGCCTGAGCGTCACGAGTTTCCCCATACAAAAGTGAAAAAATTTTTTGGTCTTTCAGCGCTGCTACTTTCACAGTGAACTCTTGTAATGAAATTTAGTATATAGGGGGTTTCGGGGGCGATAAATCGATCTTGCTAGGAATCATATAATTATAATTTATAGGCCATGGCCTATACTGCCTATAAGTACATATTATAAATCCAGAGCTTGAGCCTGGACACTGAAGCTATAACAGTTGTATAATCACTAATTTATCGTTGGTAAATAGCAGGAAGTATTGGAACTTGGAAGGAAATGATTTGGTCTATAATAATTAGTAATTACATACCTCAGTAGTTTGAGATTAAAAAAACGTATGGTCTACGTTCTCTACGTTCTATAGCCTTGAGAGTATTTTAGCATTGCCCGATTGATGCATTTATTTAGGTAAGTGTTAAGTGGTTTTAAATCTGTGGGGGGAGCTATTATGCAGACTGCAATGGACAAATAAAAAATCGGCCAAGTGCGATTTGGACTCGCGCACGAAGGGTTCCGTACTATCATAGAGTAGAAAAGGAAAAAAATTTATATGGGAGCCGCCCTTAATTATTTATTTTATTTAAAATTAAATGTTAAAGTATAAATGCAATTGAGTGTTTTATGAACGTTCCGTGCCACCTGTTGTCATCGTTGATACTTGATACCGAGCAAAAAATTAAAAAAAAAAACACATTTGTTGTATGGGAGTCCCATTTTGTTTGTTTTTACTATTTGTTGTTATAGCGGCAACAGAAATGCATAATCTGTGAAAATTTCAACTCTTTAGTTAAGTATAATTTACACAGAGCCAGTACTGGCTGCCAATAAGACTGGCAGCCAGTATTGGCTTGGTATATGCCGCGTGTGAACAGTTTTTCAAGCCGGGACAAACTGTTCACACGCGGCATATGCCAAGCCAATATTGGCTGCCAGTCTTATTGGCAGCCAGTACTGGCTCTGTGTAAAGTATGTTTTTCCGTTTTTGAGTTACAGCCTGGAGACAGACAGACAGACGGGCAGACATCGAAGTCTCAGTAATGGGGTCCCGTTTTTACCCTTTGGGTACGGAACCATGAAAATATTCACGACGTTTATTCATAAATTTAGTGTCGATTAATTTTAAAACCAAACAAAATAAATCGGTTTATACGTTTAACAAGCAGAACTACAACGGAGGTCATTCACCTAGCCGTAGGGAGGTACAGAAATAATTTGTGTGGGAGACAACAACTACCTAGATGCTATAAATGATGCACTGCTTTAGTTTAGGGTTCCGCAGTCTATATAAAGCTGCTCTGTAGTTTACTTAGAAAGGTACCTACAAAAGAAAGTTTGCTTGTAAGCAACGAGTCAACGGTCTAAACTCTAAACTCTAACGGTCTTACTAGAAAAGATTTAAGCACCTGATTTGACAAGATTAGAGAAAAATTCAGTACATTTTTTTTTGTGGTAAGACCGTAAGCTTTTTAAGTTACTCAAAAAGCTTCTCGCTTTGCCATAACGTCGAAATTCGAGAATATTGTGAGAAACGAGCCTACAAGTTACACTTACAACTTTGTTCTATTAGGAATTAGGATGTTATAAAATATATTTAGTCCGTTCAGAATTCTTTTTCTTCTGACTTCTAATGAAATTGTACCTTATGAGGCAAAATAACAATGTCCAGACTCCGTTATAGTAGCACGTAGTAGTCAACATTGAAATGATTATTTACATAAAATAAACATCAATGAAACCAGTCTTAGGAATAAATTACAAATTATAAGAAGCATAAAGTTAGATAATAGTTAATACACAATATATTTGTAGGTATGATAGATATTTATACATTGTTGTAGATTGTTTTATTGAATTCTTATCAAGAAAGTACACGAACTGCGGTAACCGGTACAGGGTACAGTCATAAAGGCGTTAAGCCGGTTCATAGGGTTGTCCACTGCCATAAAATACAAAGTTACACAATACACATAAGGCCTTGAGATGTAATAATAGCACCGCTGCTGCTCCCATACCGCTATCGGTCACTAGTTTTATCTATATATGTATAACACTCAAAGGTGACTGACTGACATGGTGATCTATCAACGCACAGCCCAAACCACTGGACGGATCGGGCTGAGATTTTGCATGGAGGTAGATGTTATGACGTAGGCATCCGCTAAGAAAGGATTTTGATAAATTCCAACCCCAAGGGGTTAAAAGAGGGGATGAAAGTTTGTAAATAATAATACTTCTTTACGCGAGCGAAGCCGCTGCCAAAAGCTCGTATATTATAATTTTATATAAATCAGGTCAGTTACGTAGGAATTTAGAGGTCATTTTTACGCAGGAAGCACAATTAGGCATATTCTTATATTATTATGCCTTAAATATGCAAGTAATGAATTTATGTTTTAGATCCTAGATCCCAAACATCTTAAACTAACAATAAAGTATAGTAAGTAGGTACTTTATAATATAGTATATACACACTACACAGTGACCTCTAGCTTTGTAGTACTGTTTTTTTGTAGCTTTGTAGACTACATGCCTAGGTAATTAGATAGATTTGTCTGCAATCGATGCATATTCTTGTTTATCTACTAAAGTCTAAACTACATATTTAATCGTAGCTTCTTTATTAATAAAAATCAAAAACGACTAATTTCTAAGGGGATCCAGATAGTAATACTTAAACATTATTTTTTCTACGGAACCGAATAAAAATGTAGAGTTTGGCAGCCCTAGTGTCGCGCCAGATTCCACGCCCGCGCCATTCGTGCGCGCTGTGTGGACGTGCGCTCGCGCGTGTTGCCCTTATTTTGTTGTTGTCGAACATTTTGTTGTTGTTTACAAACAAAGTGTGCGTCCTTTTTGCGCGAGTGTGTGAACCGTTTTATTTAAATTACGGATTGAACGTAAGGTCAGTGATTTTATAATATGATAAACAGAAACCCTGCTCGACCTAATCTGTACTAGCGCAGACCTGAATCGAGTCTGGGTTGACTACATACCCGATCTAAGTAGTCATGCTCTAGTATCGTTTGACATAAACCTGCCCAAAATAAAAAATCTCGCAAGAAAAATATCGTATCGACCTTTAAAAGACATAGATCAGGACGAGTTTGAATTTGTTATGAACACTATTGACTGGGATTACATAAAGCTGTTAACTTAATGGTGGATATATTTAGTAGTAGCTTGTTGTGGGCCTATGATATATTAGCTCCTTATAAAACTATATATATTCGGGAACGCCAATATCCTTGGATAACTCATCATATTAAAATGTTAATGAGAAAACTCACACAATGCACAAAAACGAGCGCGTCGTACAAAAATAGACACTCACGTTGCATACTATAAAGACCTCAAACGAGAGGTGGCACTTGCACTAGATAGGAAGAAAAAGGCATACTTCGACAATTATATTAATACCAATACCAAGTCCCCCCGTGTAATGTGGAAGCATCTCAAAGAGCAAACTAACGTGTCCAAATCAAGATCTGATTTCGTATTACCACCTCATCTGTTAGACCCTAACCTCGTTAATAATTTTTTCCTTGATATCCCGAGTCCTAATTTAGTACCATCATCTACCTATTCCCTACCGTATTCCAAGCCATCTAGCTCATCTACTTTTAAATTCTCTACAGTTAACGACAGTGATATATTGAAAATACTAAAATCATTAAAATCTAATGCGGTAGGTGCTGACAGTATCAGCTTGGATATGCTTGTACTTCTTTCTCGTCTTCCAGTGTGCTTAAGTGTTATAACCAAAATAGTAAATACATTTCTTACTACAAGCACTTTCCCTAGGTCATGGAAGACGGCTAAAGCCAATACCTAAAAAGGATTCTGTATCTGAACCTAAGGATCTCAGGCCTATTAGCATATTACCATGCATGTCAAAAATACTGGAGAAAGTAGTATGTGGTCAAATAAGTAATTATTTAGAAGAAAACACTACTTATCAATCTGGTTTGCGTAAACAACACAGTACAACAACTGCATTAATTGATGTTGTAGATAATATTTTGACAGCTCAAGATTCAGGGGAGGTTACCATTTTGGTTCTACTGGACTATTCACGAGCGTTCGACACCATAAATATACCTCTGCTCTTATCCAAATTAAAATATGACGGTTTTGATGATAGTGTAATAGAATGG
This sequence comes from Lysandra bellargus, assembly GCA_905333045.1. Taxonomy (NCBI): domain Eukaryota; kingdom Metazoa; phylum Arthropoda; class Insecta; order Lepidoptera; family Lycaenidae; genus Lysandra; species Lysandra bellargus. The sequence goes on from HG995333.1 coordinate 4,462,911, forward strand.
TTTTCAAGTTTTTTCCTTAATCGTACACAAATGGTTGAAATAACTGACAATAATGGAGAGCCATTACGTTCAGTTCCACGTCAAGTAGATAGAGGTGTCCCTCAGGGATCAGTAGCTGGGCCTCAGATGTTTTCTATTTATGGTGCTGATATCACCCGTTACATACTAAATTCAAAACATCATTTATATGCAGATGACTTGCAAGTTTATATATCTTTTAAGCCCTGTGATGCTCGCGCGGCCATATCCAAGCTTAATGAAGACCTGGCGCGTATAAGTCAAATGTCCTGGTACTTAACCCCGACAAGACTAAATTCATGGTCCTAGGAACCAAAAATCAAATTAAAAAGGTCACTGCCCTCTCTTCTGTAGTACATATTAAAAACAAAAATATTGAGAGAGTTAATGAAGCTCGTAATTTAGGACTATTATTAGATGAGGAACTTAAATTCGAAAAACACATAGTAAAAACTGCAAGTCGATGCTTTTACCGCTTAAAAGTTTTATATAACATCAGAAGCCTCATGTCTGAAAATCTGCGTAGCACTCTGTGCGAATCCTTGGTACTGTCCAATTTGAATTATGCGGACGTAGTTACAGGCCCCTGTCTCCTAGCAAGATCTAAACGAGTTGTGCAGAAGGTACAGAATGCATGCGCTAGGTTCTGTTGTGACATACCACCCCGTTCACACGTCACTCCCTAAATAAATAAATTACGTTGGCTGAAGATGGATGGCCGCAGGCAGGTACATTTCGCCACTCTTTTATTCGGGGTAGTTAAATTTAGAATACCGACCTACCTCTTTGACAAGTTACAATGGGCTAGTGATAATAAGCTGACTGTCACTACCAGAGGTTCGTCCTTTCTGCTAAACACGCCGTTACACCACTCTTCCGGTTTCAGGGGCAGCAGTCTTGCTAGCAAAATCTGGAACAATCTCTCGCCACCACTTCGTGCTCTGAAAACAATAAACAGCATTCAAAACACATTTACTAAGGGAACAAACTGTATCGTAGGTTATAATATCATAATAATTATTAGGTACCTAACAATAATTTTTGACAATTTATTTTTTATTTTTATTCTATGTTATGCACATTTATAATATTATTAAGTATATATAATTTAAATTCACACCTATTTCGACATGACATTGGAAAAAAAAATTCAATACATAATAATTGTTTTAAATAATATGATTAGTGTCCGCTTACCCTTAATTTGCAAGCCGAAGATAAGTGGTTTCTTGTTCTAGTTTTTAGTCGTCAACAAGATCACGATGTGCCGCCCGCCCCTTTTGATTCGTCACCTTAAATTGACCTTAAATTTATAAAACTATTATTTTATTGTGTTATGATATTATTATTAATATATATCGTATTATATCTATTTGTGTGCTGTCTATTTGTGGAAGCTACATCAAAATGTATTTTATGTACCTATAGAAATATCAAATCTAATTATAGTTTGGTGCATACAATTCAATTTTATTCTTTGTCTAAGGTGTAGAACAATAATAATTATTATTGTTAGCACTGATATATGTATAATTACCATATTGGTGTAGGTGGTATATGATGTCCGAGCTTGGTCGCTTTTCTTTCACTTGAGCCACAGAGTTGACAAACAACCTTTCTTTGGGTCATTTTAAACATATAAGCCTAACTAAAAGCCGGATAAAGCTCTGCTCTGCGTGCGGGCCGCGCTGGAGTGAAGCGCACGCGCCCGTTCCCATCTCGCCCGGAATCCCGTAAAGCTGTCGCTGTTTTGTCTAGCCGACACGGTGGCGCCAGCCTCTTACGTTTGAATACTAAGCTGTTGTTTTCTGTAGCCCCGAGACTGGACATTTCAAACACTAATGTTTTTTTTTAATGATATTATAATTACTATTATGCTATTATTATCCCTAATACTTATATATTATGTAATTACACTTCCACTACCACACATATTTACTTAATAAGTAGGTATTTTTTTACATTCTAAGTTTTATCAAATTTTATCTAGTTATTAATATAAATATATTAAGCTGTGTGTTGTATGTCTGTCAAACGCCTGGCAGTCACAAGGATCCACATAATACCAGGGATCGTGGTACAGTACTATCCTGTACCATGATCATTACCTGAGTGGAGTCCTATCCAACAACTTTTCGCACTGCACTGCCTTATACCGAAGCACTCAATCCATGCCGCACCACAAAAAAATATTAAGTAGGTATATGATTATTTGTACTGTATACTTTAAACACATTGTATCTATTTATATTCTGCTTTAAACACGATACGCTGAAATGTAATTAAGTTTTCTCAATATTTTTTTTTTGCTGTTTTATAATTATGTGGTTAGGCTTAGTAGTTAGTACCTACCTAGTTAGTATGCTTGTCTTTTTTATTTTTTAAATTTTTTTTCTGTCTTTATGGTTGTGTGCTTTGTTTTATTGTAGTGTACCTATTGTGAACTTTATTGAATAAATGTCTATTATTATTATTATTATTATATTAATTAATTAGATAATAATGTTATTATTCTCATATTTTAACTCATACAAACATAATATTACTAGCTGTTGCCCGCGACTTCGTCCGCGTTAACATAGTATAATAACAAAGATGGATAGTTTTCCCCTTTTTGTGGATCCTTATACAAAGGGTAAAAACGGGACCCTATTTAAGCAAACGTCAAACGCAAACGTCAATAATCTTTCATGTCATTCAAAATTTCAACCATAATTTCACTCCTTGGAGGTAGAATTTCTAGAAACGCTTAAAAATACGTATCCATTCATTTTTAATCAGTAGCCCAAAAAGCTGTTGCCCGCGACTTCGTCCGCGTTAGCAGTTAATAACGGAGATGGATAATTTTCTCTTTTACAAGGTCCCTTACTCAAAGGGTAAAAACGGGACAAAGATAAAATATCAGCCTGTCCGTCTGTCCATATCCAGGATGTACTTGACAGTTGACATTTTCACAAATTATGTATTATCGGACCGGGGCGAAGCCCCCCACATGGTAATTAAATGGCACTTACAAAGTGTATTGTAGTGTATATTTAGTTCAGGTCAGAATAAATTTACTTTTAACTAAATTTGTACCTAAAAAGTGGTATTAACATTAAACACTTATAACGACGCGACAATATTTCCAAGAGAAGGGAGGGGGGGGGGGGGGGTAAGTTATATAATTAATGACACTCGAAAACTGTATGTTTAGTTTAGGTTATAATAATTTCACTTTGAATTTATAACTTTGTTTCTAAACATAGAGAATTATTGAAATTCAACACTAACGACGCGTAATCAAAGATTGGGGTTTGGGGGGGCGCAGCCCCCCTAAGTATGGACCGTGGCGAAACCCCCCACATGGTAATTAAATGGCACTTACAAAGTATAATATGTTTAGTTTAGGTCAGAATAAATTCGCTTTGAATTAATAACTTACTTTTTAAAATATATTCAATGTACAGAATTAACTTTCCAACGATTTTATTATATGTATAGATTTATATAATAATAATCTTTATTTTTCTCCTCACAATACAGGTTTAAGATAAACATAACAGAACAGGCTACGTAACATTAGCAACAGCTGGGTAGGCACTTGACAATATAATATGACTGCAAAATACTCAATTATTTGTTCGTCTTAATTTATTCGTTCCAATGGGTTCAAAGTAATACAATTACGCCCTCCATCATCTCTTATTAATTTATCTTTATGGGGGTTGAATTTACCAATATCCTATTATAGTGTACGTCTTCATCATAGAAGCTCAAATCTTTAATAATTTCAATTCAATCAGTCGAAAGTCTAAGAAAATGTCTAAAAACTTTCATCCCCTATTTCATCCCCTTATGGATGGAATTTATTAAATTCCTTTGTGAGGGGATGCCGACGTCATAGTAACTTTATGCATACACAGTCTCAGCCCGATCGGTTTAAAATTGACAAAGTTCCATGCAAAATTCCATCTCCTATTTTACCCCCTTAGGGGTGAATTTTTTTAAAATCCTTTCTTAGGAAACGCCTATGTTACAGTAGCTTTATGCATGCAAAGTTTCAGACCGATCGGTTTAAAATTGACAAAGTTTCATACAAATTTTCAACCTTTAAAGATGTATCTATTCATTCCTAATCAGTAGCCCAAAAGTAAAGTTTCATGTTTCTAACTCAAGAAATGACAGACTTTCATTCAAACTTTCAACCCCAATTTCACCCCCTTGGGGGTAGAATTTACAAAAACGTCAGTACCTTCTGAACCATGATTTACTTCGGTGCAAAATCTTACTTCCATATAAATTTTAAGGCGTTCCCTTGATTACTAATGGATCCCTTCATCAGGTCACCACTTTTGTGAACGTGGTACTAAATTGGGATGATACCCAATATGGGATGATACATCAAAAGAAAAAAATTCAAAATCGGTTCATAAATGGCCGAGTAATCGTTAAACATAAATAAACGAACATAACACCTCCTCCATTTTGAAAGTCGGTTGAAATTGTAGCCTATGTGTTATTCTGATGTATAACCTATACTTATTATTGTAAAGTTTCATTAAAATCCGTTCAGTAGTTTTTGCGTGAAAGAGTAACAAACATCCATACAATATACATCCTCACAAACTTTCGCCTTTATAATATTAGTAGGATAATAGCTCCCACACCGGTTTTGGTGACGGTGGCCGGTTTCATAGAAACCAGGCCAGCTACGCAGGAGTAATTTTATAGTGCCCAAGTGTGTGCGCAGTACTCAAGAGCACTCTCTATTCCTTTACTCTCATAACCCAGTGGGACGGAAGACCGAAACGACTGGCGAGAGATGCGCAGGGCCGACTTTTTACATGCCCATCCGACGCATGGATCATCTTACTTGTCAGACAATCAGGTGATCAGCCTGCATTGTTCTAACCAAACTTGGAAATAACATGTTTCCAACGCGGGTCGAACCCACGACCTCCGAGTCAAGAGCCGAGCGAGCGAGGCAGTGCATGGCTGGTCACGGGTCTGCAAACACTGCATTTTTTGCACTTAATACTAACAAAACATGAATCATTCATGTTTTCCTTAAAAAATATAATATTATACAAATAACCTTGATAGGTAGGTATAGTTATAATGATACGATTTGCCAATCGCTTTCAAAAATATTGTAAGTATAATATTATACTGTACCAAAGAATATTATACACTACGCGAAACTGTACTTAGGATATACAACTACCTATACTAATTATGGTATGGAATGGAGTTATTGTAATTTATTTTTATTTTTATCTCCAACTCGATTCTTGATAACCTTCTACATAACAAATATTTTTTGTTTTTAATGTAAGTAGATAAGTACCTACCTATTTATTATGTGACCAAGATCGAAGGTGAAAATCTAAAATTAAAAGTTTTTGTAGAGCATTTACCTACTTCGGAACTTGTACAAGATTTTAGGTTAGGGATAAAAATACAATAATTAGTGCCAAAACATTGCAATTAATTTAAAAAAATATGAAGATAACACACAAAAACAAAAGTAAAGGTTTTTTTCCACACTCACTATATCTAATAATTAATAACTATTATTAAGGATAGTAAGGAGAGATAAATATTAGTACTTACAGCAAAACCAATATTATGCTAAAATGGTATATATTATGGCAAATTCGTTTTCTTCTGTATAAAAACTGGCGAAGTGCTAGCTGGCGAAGTGCTTTTATAGCTGCAACAAAAATATTTAATCTTGCATACTTTGAAAACAGACCCCAAAATCCAAAGTCTAGGATGGCGTTCCCGGTTCCGTTGCTTTACATTTAGCCAATGATATTATATTATATATAAAAAACTCAAAGCAGATAATTTATGTTACTACCGCGCGCGTTGTGAAGACTTAATTATACGACCCAATTGGGTCGTCTTTTATTTAGTCTTTCTCTTTTATGTAAATGACATTTCGTATCTTTTGTTTCACTTATCTGTCAAAGTCTAATTTTGAATTTGAAAATTGTTCGGAAGCGATTTAAGCCGGAAAATAGTATGAACGTAATGATCTATATAGAACATCATAATATGCCTTTAGCAAAAATATTATGATGATGCAAGCACGGACGTAAAAAATACGGACGTAGCATTACACTATAAAGAGGTGAAGCATGCAAGGTACGACAATTTCGTTTATTGTACACGTGACCGACACACACACGCAACTAGGTACTACAGTCTACAACCCGCTGTCATTGTACATTGAGTGACGGCGCCAATGACACGCACACATCCTACACGGGCGGCCATAACTATGCTTCACTCGTGAATAGCCAAGGTTACGTCCGTATTTTTTTTACGTTCGTGGATGCAATTTCCAAGTACGTTACCTTGTGATCACAGTCCTTTATATTGTTTTATAAATAGACGATAAATCGCTTTTATCTCTGGTGATAACTAGTTAGACAATTTGTTTACTTAACTTCCAATACTAATCATTGGTGTTTAGACAATTATATTGGTATTTACCAGTATATTATACCGATCAAATATAATATTCAAGGCAATTATGCGATCAAACGATATGATATTTGCCAAATATAAATAAGTATGTATAATGGAAGTGTCAAGTTATTAAAATATATTAATAGTTATTCTGAAAAAAAGCGGCCAAGTGCGAGTTGGACTCGCCCATGAAGCCTTCCGCAGCAGCAATAACTAATAAGGTTTATTTTTATGAAATTAAAAGGTTTTTGATTTATTTTTATAGCTATTTCAGTTGATTTAATGAAAATTAATTTAACGTTTACCATTTATGACGTATAAAAAAAACTACTTGCTAGATTTCGTTCAAACCAATTTTCGTTGGTAGTTTTTATATTATGTACATTAACATCATATATTTTTTTAGACTTATCAATTATCATGAACTAATTTAGAAGTTAGAGAGGGGAGGGGGGGACGGACACACACATCTCGAAAAAATCTGGAAAAAATATAAAAAAACTCAAAAAAAAATAATGTACAAACATCAATCCGTATTTTGCTAATGCGGATCGGCCGACTAGTTATTTGTTTAAAACTTCGGTAGTAGGAAAAGGCTATAGATAGTAAAATAATAAATATATTAATTATTATGTACTTATAGACTATGGACTATTAACTTGGCTAAATCAATTTAGTGGCCCAAAGCTGAGTTTGATTAGTGTTACTGCTTACATCATACAGTTATCGTACTTGTTAGTTATAGATAACAAACAAGTGTTTTGTGGAACATGAGGGGGCAACCGTTATCTTAATGTTCCACTAACGATAACAATAAAAAATCCTAATAAATATTTGAACAGTTAATCAACGGTTTAAATGTTTAAGTAATATTAATAAACTGCAGTCAAGATGTTTTAATCGGAGATTAAGTTCTGGATTTTCAAATAGGATAAGTGTTAGAAATCTAGGAGTGAATTTTATCTGTAACATAACGGATTACTACGAACTGTAAAAGTTAACCCATTATTATTTCAGAAGCCTTTATTTAACCTAAGAAAAATATTTAAAATAATAGTATTTTAAAAACATAAAACCGACTTCAAGTTGTACGTAATTAAGCATTAAAATTCCCTATCTCCAAAACTACTGAACCGATTTTGATGAAACTTGCAGCATTTCCTAAGTTGAACAATACCTAGTACAACAAAAAAAGAATCACTTAAATCGGACTTGTAGTTCCGGAGATATGCGTGCACAAACATAAAAACATACATACATACATACATACGCTTTCGAAATTTAGCACATTTGTTTAGAAGCTGCTATAGATTAACATATACAAAAACTGGACAGTTCTGGAAATATTACATACATACGCGTCGAATTGATAACCTCCTTTTTTTGAAGTCGGTTAATAAAAACCGGCCAAGTGCGAGTTGGACTCGCCACTGAAGGGTTCCGCAGCAGCAATAAGGTTTATTTCTATAAAATTAAAAGGTTTTTGATTTATTTTTATATTTTAGTTGATTTAATGAAAGTTAAATTAAGGTTTACCATTTATAACGTATAAAAAAACTACTTGATAGATCTCGTTCAAACCAATTTTCGTTGGTAGCTTTTATAGTAATGTACTATCAGAGAAGTTGATTCCTATGCAGATGGCGGACTTAGATCATGTGGTCGGCTTATGTCAATTCAATGTTAGCTGCTGTGATCGGTCGGCTGGGTTTGACGTAACGCGACCAAATTACTAAGGTCCGCCATCTGCATAGGAATCAACTTCTCTGATAGTACATCATATATTTTTTTAGAATTATCGTGCCCTTACTTTAGAAGTTAGACCCTCTAACTTCTAAAGTAGGGGCACGGGGGGGGGGGGGGGGACACATTTTACCACTTTGGAAGAGTCTCTCTCGCAAACTATTCAGATTAGAAAAAAAATGATATTAGAAACCTCAATATGATTTTTGAAGGCCTATCCATAGATACCCTATACGCGTAGGTTAGACGAAAAAAAAAATTTTTGTTTCAGTTGTACCTATGGGGACCCCTAAAATTTTTAATAATTTTTCCATTTTTGTATCAAAATCTTAATGCGGTTCACAGACTACATCTACTTACCAAGTTTCAATAGTGTATCTCTTATAGTTTCGGAGAACATACGGACGGACAGACAGACAGACAGACAGACAGACAGATAGACAGATAGACATGACGAATCTATAAGGGTTCCGTTTTTTGCCATTTTGGCTACGGAACCCTAAAAAGTGTCCACTGGCCGCTATGGCATATGAATTATGAATTTATGATATTATATTATTAGTTGTGGAATTTACTTAAAGTGAAATTCTAATAACAAGATGAAAAACCAAGTGATAAATCTTTAGAGTATGTGTGTTCCTTATATGGAATTTACTGTAAAAGCAGCGTCATGAATTTTCCAATACAAAAATAATAAAAAATTAACTAACTCAGCGCCGCTACTTTTACTACAGTGAACTGTATAAGTACTACAAGGAACATATACACACCCAAAACTCTAAAGTACTCATAATCACTTTGTTTTGATATACTTACCCTGTAAAAGTAACTGCCTAAGTACTTAAGTACTTATATAACCTAAGCCTTACGTGGACGAATAATTCCAGACTAAAATTAGCCAAATCTTATAACTTTAAACGAGCAATTCTTGTTTAAATAATTGGAATCTCGGAATCGGCTCCAACGATTTTCATGAAATTTAGTATATAGGGGGTTTCGGGGGCGATAAATCGATCTAGCTAGGAATCATTTTTAGAAAATGACATTTTATTCGTGTTTTATCGTATACCGAGCAAAGCTCGGTCAAATAGCTAGTTATAAATTTAATTGAGATGTAACCTGTAGGTCGTCCTATCTTTTAAGTGAATCAAATTGCACACGGTGTACAAATAAAATTTTAAATTGGTATAGTAACACAGAAATTAATTAAGATTGAATCAATGAATCTTGGTTCATTTCTGTGTTCAGTAATTTAGAAGTCCATCGCGGACAAACAACGTGACGCGTAATCTTATAGTTTAGTGATTTTTATATAATACTAGCTGACCCGGTGAACTTCGTGTCACTTTAAAACCTTCCCTGGACTTCTGCGAATATTTTAAGACTAAAATCAGCCCAATCCGTTCAGCCGTTTTCGAGTTTTAGCGCGACTAACACATTTGAAAATCTATTTTTATATATATACTTTAAAACCTTCCCTGGACTTCTGCGAATATTTTAAGACTAAAATCAGCCCAATCCGTTCAGCCGTTTTCGAGTTTTAGCGCGACTAACACATTTGAAAATCCATTTTTATATATATAGATATAAAAATTATCATCAGAAACGTGATACAGTGTATCAGTAAGAAAAGCATAATATCATGTTATACGATCTACTAATACCTTCTCATGTAACTATTGTAATTTAATTATAACACACTATAATAATAAAGATATTAAACGCAGTTTCAACATACTTATCTTTAAGTTTTCCTTTTTGAGATAATCTGTGTATATAACCACAGTGATAACTGTGTTTGATCATAATAAAAATATTATCAAACACGAAAACAACGTTATAATATTATTATTATATTTATATTTACTTACGTCATTTTAAAATCAGCCCGGCTATGATTTTTTATGACCGACTAAGTCAATACAATCATAATTATTACTTAATTTAAACTAATCCTTCATGTGCTAATTTTGATAAAAATAGCAAAATTCTGTGAATACCTAATGATAAATTGTCGTCCTCATTATCATAAGAATTTAAAGTAAAATAAACTAGAAAAACAAAATAAGAGCTATTATTAATATTTTTTACCATTAAATGGTAAAAACTATTTAGCAGCCCCTCTAGCATACGCCAACGAGAACATTTTGTCTACACGTTTTCTCGATGTTTGATGGCGTTTCTTTTCATCTCTATCGATCCTAACATGACATATTTTTTTTCTCGTGTAGATCTGTCGTCGACATAATGTCAAAAAATGATTTTGACATTATGTCGTTATCGACAATATAACTACACACGAGCATTCGAGAGTGAGATATTTCGATATTTTCTCGTTTGCGCATCTTAGGCCGGCAGGTACCAAAATATTATGTAGAATTAACTCCTATACATATTAAAATAAATAATAATATAGATGTCGTCTTTCGCCCCTAGACTTTGACTGACAAAGAGAAGAAAGAAATCTAGGGTTTGAACATAGAACAATCGTTTTTAGGGTTCCGTACCCAAAGTGTAAAAACGGGATGCATTATACTTTAATAATTAAATTTAAATAAACTAAATAAGTAAGGCGGCCTTCATACAAAAAACACAATTTTGGTCTATTTTTAACTGAGTTCCAAAAAGGAGGAGGTTATCTATACGTTTGTTATAATATACATATACCTACTTACCCTTCGTGCGCGAGTCCAACTCGCACCTAGCTGATCTATGAGTACTTAATATTATAATTGGGAAGAGTTTGTTTGTTTGTTTGAACGCGCTAATCTCAGGAACTACTGGTCCGATTTGAAAAATTCTTTCAGTTTTAGATAGCCCATTTATCGAGGAAGGCTATAGGCTATATTTTCACGTTTTACGACCTATTAGTCCAAGATCACGCTTAGACTAATAGGAGCGAAGAAACAGAGGAAAATGTGGAAAAAAACGAGGGAAATTATTTGGTAGGGCTTATTTGAACGCACTCATCTCAGGAATTATTGAAGAAGGCTATAGACTATATTTTATCACGCTAAGACTAATAGGAGCGAAGAAATAGAGGAAAATATGGAAAAAACGGGGGAAATTATTTGATAGGGCTTATGTCACGAACTACCGACTGGAGCAATTTTTATGTTATTTGGCAGTGGCACACATGAAGAATAGACCACGTGAAAGGACATAGATTTCTGTTTTTCGAAAAAATGTACGATTTCCGTGAAATTCCTAAATTACGCGGGCGAAGCCGCGCGGAACATCTAGTTTTTAATAAACCTGCTAGAACTTAGAAGTGCTGGTATTTACCATGTATTTACGGCACCTAAGTACTTAAAGTTAACGGAAAACTGTAATGCACAACTTGATACCAATAATTTATTTATTAATGTATCTGTGTTAAAATTACATTTAAACCTGTATTACTTGTTTACAAAACTGCTGTTTTGCAGTTTGTAGTAGGCTTTTCTTACTCGCTTACATCGCACATGTCATTTGACAAAGTGATTCAGTTCAGGAAACATCTAAATGTAATAAAATTACGTGTTGGAAAAGTTCAACATTTATAAGTGATATTTTTCGGTGATTTCCAGTTAATAAATCGCAATGAAAACTTTAAACCAATTCGTAAACCTTTTACAAAACTTGTTTCAAAATAAGAATGTTAAAAGTGCAGTCACATCAAAAAATGCAAAGGTTTGAGTATTTAAAATTTTTAGTTTCATTTCTGTTGTCACAGCACTCGAAAGATAAGATTAGACTCAGATAAATTGTTAAAAAACTATTTGTTTTCAAACAGATAAGTCGTTTGTGAGAATGTTTGCGGATTTTGTGAAAGTTATTCAAAAGTTTTTCACACCGTACGAAAGTTTGAGATGTGAGGAGTCTAATATTATCAAAGTGTTTAAAAGGAAGGTAATAAAGTTCAGCATTTATTTTGTTCTAAATGTGGAAACGACAAAGGGATAGGAATTTTACTTAATTTTTTAAAATATACCTTAGTACATTGAATTTTAGATGCACAAAATAGATTCTATAGATTGGTCCAAAAGACATTAAGGCGTGCAATAAAAATTTAAATTCCGGGCTAGTTTCCGAACCGGCCGTAGACATCATTGTAAACTAGACGTTAAATAGTAGTATTTTAAAAAAAGACTAGCTGTCCCGGCAAACGTTGCTTTGCAATAATATATTTGCCATATTATTTTATTGAAGTGACTAAATAAGTATGTCACCATGGCAACGTTGATCGCTATCCCGTCGCACAAACAATGGTCGCCGTCAGTCTCAGGCTGTAATAATTTACTATTATTTATTCAACAAATGCACTTATCAATATATAAAGTACCGAGTAGCCGATTCTCAGACCTACTGAATATGCATATAAAATTTGATAAAAATCAGTAAAGCTGTTTCGGAGGAGTTCGTGGACTAACATTGTGACACGAGAATTTTATATATTAGAAGATATAAAACCGACTTTAAATTTTTGTACGTAATTAAGAATTAAAATTTCCTATCTCAAAAACTAGTAAACTGATTTTTATGAAACTTGCAGTATTCCCTAAGTTGAACAATACCTAGTACAATAAAAAAAGAATCACTAAAATCGGACTTGTGGTTCCGGAGATATGCGTGCACAAACATAAATACATACATACATACATACATACCTACACTTTTGAAATTTGGCACATTTGTTCAGAAGCAGCTGTCATAGATTAACATAATATACAAAAACTGGGCAGTTCTGGAAATATTACATACATACGCGTCGAATTGATTACCTCCTTTTTTTGAAGTCGGTTAAAAATACGTTCAACAATTTTTTTTCGATTTTTTATTTTGAACACGATATACCTACTGAGTACTTACTTGTATCGATATTAATTGTGTTTCAAACCCCAATTCATCTCTTCCAGGAGCCAGCGATGGCGCTGATCACAGAAGATGTAGACCTGGAGAAGGAGTACTCCCCCAGTCGCTGGTCGAAGCGGTTCCCCTCAGCACACGCGGTTCTGCAGCATCACGTCAATGTTGTCACTGCAGGTTGGTTCTGGGTTTGGGTAAGGGGCTTTATTCACTTTGATTAGTGCGAGTGCAGGTGATGATAAGTGCAGGTGATTAGTAATTAGGAAAAATAAGGGACTTGTGCTAATCAGTCGCTGTCCACACTTAGTTTCTCCTGATTACTAATCACCTGCAATTTGCCTGAAATAAATAATCACCCGCACTTATCACAAATTAAAGTGAATTCAGGCATTGGGCAAGCCGGGCCCTAGACTAGCAGTTTTACTGTCAATATCACGCTTCAATTTTATTGAACAGTTTATTCGACAATTAGATTGAAGACGCGCGAATATGTTCAATATCAACCCTAGACGGTCAATAATATTAAGCAATACGTGATATTGACAGTAAAATTGCTCATCTAGGGGTCGGCGAGTGGATTTGTTGAAAGCTAACGAAACGCTATTCGCTAGTGCAGTGTCTACCTGTGTCATTGTGATATGTGGCAATATGTCAGGCACAGGAAATATCAGTGTTAAAAAGATGGAACAATAGAATTCCCACTTTAACACGCGCTATCATAATATAGGTACAGATTATTATTTACTAGTAATTGATGCCCGCAACTCCGTTGCGCCAAAACTCGTTTATCGCGCGGGGATCGTACATTTTTTCGCAATAAAAAGTATCACATGTCCTTTCCCGAAACTCAAAGTATCTCCATGCCAAATTTCAGCGAAATCGATTCAGCGATTGGGGCGTGAAGAGGTAACAGACAGACAGACACACTTTCACATTTATAATATTAGTATGGATGTTAGTATGGAAGTATGGATTATAATACTACCCATTGGTAGTTGCAGCCAGCCTAAAAAATAACAAGTTGTAGAGATCAACTACGATAACTTGGCGCGCCCCTCCAAAATTCAAAACTTTTGAAGTGCGTTGTCAAAACGTTTGAAGTGCGTTGTCTTGCGCGGTAGGCTAGTTATGATTAGTTGATCAACAAATCTTGGTAAAAAGTTACATTATGTGAAATATTACGTGTACTGTGATTGGTTGAATACTTACTACATACAAACTCTTTTATAAGGATGTGACTACACACATTGAAACAGTCATTTGAAGGGGCGCGCCATGTTATCGTAGTTATCTCTACTTAGTACTCGAGTTCAAAATGAAGTCTCGCTTCTTTAGAAGGCAAAACAGACACAATTTCGCATTTATAATATTACCACAGTGTAAATAACTACAGTGGTCCAACGAACACGTCTAGACAGAGCAATCGTGCGGGGCGTGCGGGGTGAGAGAGGCGCGGTAGCGATACCGAACTGCCATACACTCGTTCGGTACACGTCAGCCGGGGTTGACGCTTTTTAATTTAATTGTTTTAAATGGTTTGCGTGTCGGTGTTTCGTTTGAGTTTTGTGTATGTACTTATTTAAATACATAATATACATATTATATCCGATACTTTTGATTTTTTTTAATTTTTGATATTTTCAAAATTACATAAGTACCATACTCTGATATGTTTTTTTCGTAATAGTTGATTCGAAATAATTTGTATGTCTGATAATTTAAAGATAGGGAAGTAAAATTAAACTCATTTATTTATTATTGATATTCAAAGTTTTCAAATAAAGTAAAATTCAACGATAGATACTTATGAGTATTAATTTTTTTTAATGAAATAAGGGGGCAAACAAGCAAACAGGTCACCTGATGGAAAGCAACTTCCGTCGCCCATGGACACTCGCAGCATCAGAAGAGCTACAGGTGCGTTGCTGGCCTTTTGAGATGGAATAGGGTACTTAATAGGGGAGGGTAGGGAAGGAAACAGGGGAAGGGTAGGGAAGGAAATAGGGAAAAGGATAGGGGATTGGGCCTCCGGTAAACTCACTCACTCGGCGAAACACAGCTTTTTTAACCAGAAGAAAAAATTTAATTTTATCAGTCGAATTAACTTAACACATGGTATAAATGGTATAAAAATAGTATAATAACAAACAAGGAATTTTCTTCCGAAAAACAGGGGGTCACGTGGGTGTCATAAATATCAATTGATATTTAAATATATCATGATTCATGATATATATCCGATACATATATATCAATTGATATATAGGTATATCATGCGATATACCACCCTCCCCCCCCCACCCCCCGAGAAGGGGGGGGGTCTCGGCAAATCTCACATAATTTTTTTGTCAACAAAATAATACTATTTTGGTCCATTTCATCCAGATTGTACGTATAGTATCGACTTTAAATACTATTTTGGTCAATTTTATTTATATTGTACGTATGCTGATTTAATCGTAAGCGTAATCGTAATACGATTAAATCATTCAATAATTCGTTCGAAAGAAAATAATTTCATTCATACTTTTACGTTATAACAGCTTAAAACAACATCTACTGAAGTTCACTTCATGTAATTTGTGGACGCCCCGTATGGTTTCCGCACGATATAAACGAATTTTGGCGCAATGGGGCGTCATATTCTAGTAAAATATAAAATGTAAAACTACGGAATCTAAATTCCGTAGGAGTTCTTTCACTTTTATCAAGTGAATGTAACATTTAAGGCGCTATATCGAAAGTAATTTTACCGCAAGGGTAATTTTATACTTAATTTGGATGAAAATAAAGTCGTGAATACGCTGCGGCCAGAAGCTATCGGCTCGCTCGGAAAACATGCGAAAAAACGTAATTTTAATCATTTAAAAATAACTAGGAGCATTTAAGCAAAATGCTTCTATAAGATTTTGAGTTGCAAAGGTGTCTATCAATTAGACTAATTTCCTACAATACATCTATTTTCGTTTAAAAATAATCTTCAAATTTCGTATTTTTAAGAGGTCATTTCGAAAATTAAACGTATCGAGGCAAAATACATTAATCGTGTTTCTAGTTCTTCTCAAACCTAGATAAGGCTATGAAGATATGTATATCTCATTAAGTACCAGATTTGTAACATTTCTGAGGGTCCTATAGTATTACGTCAAAAAGGACAGTTTTTTTTTTTTAATATAGCGCCTTTTTTTTTCTTATTTATTAGGCTTGTGTCGAAACCGACAATGCCAGCCTCATAAATTACATACAAATTATAAACTTCATTACTAACAATTTGCAAACAGATACTAATTAGCTCTACACTTAATAAAATTTAAATACAAATTTACTAGCCCCCAGCAAACAGGATCTTTCGGCTGAGCGAGAATGGTGCTCACACAACCGAGCTGTGTCAGCGCCACCCCCGCATCAGCCTCAAACCTGCGCCTCTCTAACTCCACCCGGGCACACTCCACCAAAGAATATAGCGCCTTAAGTCGAGTAGTTTAGTGGTGACATGATGCGTTTAAATGTCAACACTATTACTTCAGTAAATCGGCCCTGAAAAGCTAAGCGGCATTTTGCTCAATGAGGCAAAGTTAATGTTCCCTTTAAAAATTTCTCTGGAGTATAATTTACATATTATTCATTCTTGCACTAAAATCATGGAAAATTGCAGCCCGCGGATATTGGATGTATATTTAGATATTGATTTTTTTAAAGTAGGTATAAAAGACAGCTGTGCAACTCGTGTTCCTCTTGCGATTTAGGCGCCATGGCCCATGACTATAAATATTTAAAAACCCACAGGCATCATAGTACTACACGAAAAGCAGGAAAAACTTGTTTAAGAAAGAAAACAAAAATCTTTATTTGGTTTTTATTAAAATTCATAGAATTAAAAAAATATACAACAAAGTGTAAAACATATTATGTGCCAGAAATAATTTATTTATTTATATAATATGGTAGACTTACAGCTAGAATACAACAACGCAAAATATTTAACCGATCAAATCACTAGAATTTGCTTACAACCTTTCTTTAAATAGGTTAATGTAAAAACCTCTCTTTGTCGTCCTCTTCTTCAACTTATTAAGGGAAAAGCACTAATAGTAGACACTATAAGGAAAAATAAAACATTTGAATGTAATAAAATGTATATTTATGAAGATAAAAGATTGATAACTTATTTTATGTCTTCTGTAACTTTAACAAATTAAAACTATTATAGTTATTCTCTGATAAATCAATAAAAAAATATATTATTGGTCTTTTTGTAAGCTTAGTCATAAACCCTAATGGATGACATCACAAAAAACGAACATCACTAATAGTAGACACTAATATGAACTAATAGTTGACATAGAACATTACATTACATTTTACATTTTTCCTATTTATTAGATCTTTATTTGCTGTTTTTCAAAATATTTCATTTACTTTATCACAGTTACTACATGCATCAGAAATATTATCCACGTTGTCTCCAGATTCTATCCATTGTTCTTCCATGCTGAAATTATCTTTCCTTTTATTTTTATTTTTCATATTTTTTTCCTAGCAAATTTATTTTCAATCTTTAGTCTCCATGCTTCTCTTGCTCTTCTTTTTTCTTCTTTCTTTTCTCAGCTCTCCTTTTTCTTCTTTTTACTGCTGAAAAACTAAAGCAATCGATTTTTAGATCAGTACAAGGTCTAATATTTAACACCATGTCCATTTTTCGGTACAGTATTTCTAAGTTCTTAGTTTGTTAATAGAATTATATTTTCAGAGAATAATGATGATATTTGCAGTAGAATAAACTACAAAATAACTTTAGTATGTATTGCAAAACTAAAAGATGAGATCCATGGCATCTGTTAGGCTTTTTACATTTTCAAGAACTAATAGTAGACATCCTTTATATTGTTAGGGAAAATGGATAAAAAATCATAAATAAACATTAATTAGTGTTTACAACATAGCCATTAATCCAATGAAATCAATAGAAATTAGAAAAAATCAAATAAATGTATTCAAAACTTACGTGCAAAATGTCGCCTTCCTTAACCTATTTGCTAAGAAATTGCCGAGCGCGTGTCGACGCGGTCACATTGTTTACGAAAACTGATCCCATTTTAAAAATTTGTTCCCGAAGGCGTCCCTAATATATTTTGTCACATCAACAGATAGCTTGAGAAGCTTATAAAATTTACGGTGTTGAGAAATAAGTAGAGTAATTCTTATTTTATGGTATTTTTTCGTAAGTGTCATCTATTAGTTCCGTGTCTAGCATTAGGTCTTTTCCCTTAATTAAAAAAAACTTTATTTCAGACAATTTATACAGCCCATAGTATTTAGTAAATGAGATCATAACTAGTAATGTATTCAGTTTAGTTTGTGTGATTAAGAGTCCCTATACGAAATTTTGCCGATGATAATGAAATTGCAAAGGTTCGCTACAGAAATATTATTAGGTTTTTTCCCCTTATTAGATTAAAAAATATATATATTAATTATTAGATTTAAAAATATATTTAAGCGCGGACTGCCGACTCGAGCCTTGCGGCGTGTAATATAATGTGAGATTTAGGTTGTTTTGAATCGTGTTTTTGGCACAATTTGTTTTTTTTTTTCTTTTTTATCGAATTGAATAGAATTTTATCTATAGATTATTTCTGTCGTTTTCTTTTCATTAATTATAGCTCCAAGTTGCCGAAAGTAACAGCAATTCTTTGCCCATTTTCTTTAAAATTTTACCGAGTTACATATTTTTTTACTCAACTATTTCATATTAAAGTGGTAAAAAGTAATTCCAACATTGTATAGATGACTTTCTCAACAGTACGTTGTATTTTTTTCATACCGTTAAAGCTTAAAACAAACCTAAGCGTCAGTGACAGGGGACAGGGGAGTGCGGTACGCGATACGGGAGCGTCTGCAACGCGAAACTGGCCGTGCACACCTGCGCGACTACGGTGCGAACCGTCAAACGTTAATATCATGACACAATCTATCAAAACGTATACAAATCAAAAAATCATAAACTAAAGAGTTGTAGAAAATAATATAAAAAAGATTTTAAAACAGAAGTCTAGTTATGTACACTTCAAAACACGCGTCTGACAACGCGCACGTTCCGCTTGCCGACGCGAACATCCCGCGTTGCGGTCGTGCAGGTGTGCACAGCGCCATAAGATTACATGGGCAGCGTCCGCCGCGCGGTAGACGCTACCGCTTCGCAGTCGCTTTGGTCGCGTAGGTTTGTGCAATCCTTAAAGTTTGTGTCGTTAATACAATCCATAAACAGGTGATATTCTAAACCTTTTACAGCAAAAATCACAAAACTGTCGCGGGTTTGAGTTGGATTATTTAAAAATACTTTAAAAAAATCTAGCTCCAACATTAGATTATAATTGAAATGATCTTACATGTTGTGCATTAAAACTTATAGAAATACTGTATTTTAACTGTTAAATCACATCTGTTAAATCAGCGAAATCGGAAAATTTCGTATACGGACCCTTAACATGATTAATATAACTTGACATTCTAAAGTCTACTTAGATGCAAGTAGATGAACGACAAACATTAGTCAAGCAGGTGTATGCAGGGCGCAGCTGGCTCGTAAACAATATTATGACTTTACTATAACACTTGGGAGTTGGTTTATTTCGAGACTTGTTTCTATACAATTATCCGCTTATCTCCAGTATAAATTATGTAAATAGTATAAACTGTCTGATTTATCGCATATTATTATAGGCATAGCATAAAGATTCCACGAAGATCTATGTTCAAAAGCTACATAGTAGATATTATGTATATTTCTTTGACCGAAAGTCAAAACTTAATGAGGTGGTGCTCGCCCTGTTATTTGACTTTCGGTAATTGCAACCTTGTGCTGACTGCTGTCTCCCGCTTTTATGGGGAGGGAAATTGGAATACTTCCTACCCCTCCTATTTTCTTCTGATTAATTTCGTTACACAGGAGATACAATGGCGGGACCGTGGGAGTGTGTGGTGGGACAAAGCCTGTTAATCCTTCGATCGGGGATTCTTGGAAATGCTATTGTATTCTATTGTTGTCGCCGGGCGGTCACCGGTGTCCTTACGGGGCTTGTTGGGTTAAGAGGGTACGCTAGCACTGTTTTCCATACAAGCGTATTCCCCAATTTACTCCTTGGACAATGCGTGTAGACAAAAATGATTTATTATGTACAATATTGGGATATTATGTTAAAACTATGCCTCTACGTTCGATTTTTTTTTTCTAAATTTACTAATAAATAAAGAAATATGACCCTTCAAAAATCGCAAAAAATTAATGCCCCGTACCCCGCCAATCCACCGACCATAAAACTTTGAAAGATCTTTAAGATAAAATAATAAAAACCGGCTAAGTGCGTGTCGGGCCACGCGCAATATAGGGTTCCGTAGGACCGCTAGATTTTTAAATTTTCGTATGGTCAATGAATGTACATTTACAACGTATTTTACACTACTAACAACATCATCTCAGTTACTTTCAAAGGAATTTGAACGAAACGTTCCTTTATAAGTACTTTGCCGAATACATTTTTTTAGTTGATCGACTATTACTCATTATCTTACGAAGTCTTCTTAGCCGTGATAGTTTTCTTTTTAAATTCAACATAATATCTCCTACTCCCGTGAATTTTTTCACTTTTCCAGAACAAACCGTTCTGGACTCCTAACAATTTTTTCCACTTTAAAACTTAATATTTCACAAAAGGATCCCTAAATCGGAAAATGATCTATGAATACTCATAATGTTTTTGAAAAACCTATCCAACGACACCCCACACGATGGAGTGGACGCGAAAAAAATCATCCCCGCTTGATGTGTAGGGAAGATACCATAAAAAAAATATTGTTTAAGATCATTAATATTTGCATTCATGCCAAATTACAGCTATTGTAGGTCCTATAGTCTTTGAGCAAAACCGCGGACAGACAGACAGGCAGACAGACAGACGGACAGATTGACAGACGGACGGAGAGACCGAAACTATAAGGGTTCCTTGTGGACTACGGAACCCTAAAAACGTAGAGGCATAGACTCATTCTTCCTGAAGATATTTTAAAAAATTAGATAGGCTCTATTTGACGGAGGAATCAGAGGGCTACGTTACCTCGATGTACTTTATCTGTCTCTATCACAAATCACAATAATTATAGTATATATGTTACCGCTAATGTGCGTAAACCAGTTAGACTGCAGATTAACAAGGTATTCTGCTGATTATCTGGGTGAGTCAGTTAATATGCAAAAAGCTTATTCTATTCTTACATTAACGAGATAATCTACAGAATACCTAGGTAATCTGCGGACTAACGACCATGCATGCGGTAAATTGCATAAAACCGGTTCTTGTTTGAATAAATATTTAGTTGTATGGAATTATTTTCGGCGCCGGTTGCCGAAATTGCTGTCGGCGCCTATTCGGCAAACATCGTTTGTCAAATGACAGAAAAATGATCAAAACCATCAGTCTTACTTAACTACTTAGCCACGGATACCGAAAGCGGAGCCCTCCCAGAACCAAAGGCCAAAACAAAAACAAACACAATCCAGAAAGTCCAAAAGTAGGTTAGGTTAGGTTGGAACTTAGACCACAACACCCAGAAATAGGAGCTGATAATTGAAGCTAGTTGCGCCATATTGAGGGTCATTGGTCTCTAGGTATGACTGATGATGGATCTGAAGATCTGAGGTTGAACCTCTAGAGTGCAATTCCTAAGCGCAGCCCCCCACCAAAACAAAAACAAACACAATCCAGAAAGTCCAACAGTAGGTTAGGTTAGGTTAGAACTTAGTCCACAACACAAAGGGAGCCGAGCGAGCCGACCGTCATAAATTGTCTTCCACAATTTAACGATGTACTATTCGTTACTATGCAAACTAACTAGGTGAAGTGCGAATATAAGCTTTTTTGATTTAAACTTCACACTTTAACGTATGGTTTATGGACATCTGCAGTTTACCCGTTAACGTGCATATTATCGTATTCCGCATTCTAGCGGTAACATATACACGTCCCGGCGCGGGGTGAAGGCTGAAGCATGATGGCAATAGTTTCTTCGTTTAAATTCCACTGCACCCGCGTTCCCTTTAATAAATAAAAAAGGGTACTTATTTCTTTACTGCGCTCGGCAGTAATCTTAATTATTAACTTTATTTATTTATTTATTATTATCTTTACCAGGAGAGGGTTATATTTTTCAAGTGTATTAAAATATTAATATTTCTTTACCAAGTTCAAGAGTAGTCTGGCACAGGAATAATTAAATGCTATGGTAGCTTACTTTAAGTTTCTACGTTAGTTAGGTAGTTAAATTAATATGACTAGGTACCTAATTATGCAATGTCAGAAAATGTGTTTTTGTTTTTTTTTGCTTCAGCAACCTAAGGGCCGGGACACAAAAACACGGCACGGCGCCGTACGGTGCCGCGTCGTGAGAATTCACGGCGCGCGTCGTAAAAAACTACTGCACGGCGCCGTACGGCGTCGTACGACGTCGCGTCGTAGAAACTCATCTTGAATTTCTAAGTGAGTTTCTACGGCACGACGTCGTACGACGCCGTACGGCGCCGTGCAGTAGTTTTTTACGACGCGCGCCGTGAATTCTCACGGCGCGGCACCGTACGGCGACGTACGACGCCGTACGTCGCCGTACGGCGCCGTGCCGTGTTTTTGTGTCCCGGCCCTAAAGGGTGGCTTAATGTTTCAGTTGTTATTGCATTATCATGTTGCTAAAATCGTAAATCACAGTATTATTGCTGTTAAGAGAACTCCTGTTGCGAATTGCGATATTTATTTAGGTATTTCGACGATGGTCAAACATCAGCATTATATTTTTCTTCCTGCTACAAACGTGACCAATGTCCAATAATAATTGGCTAACTCTATAATATCTACGCCTTTTATCAAAATTGGTCCCATGCCCATCACTTCCATGCAAAATAGTGTAAAAACGACTACGCCTTGATGAAAGCCAAGTCGGTGAATTTTCCTCGTGTTTCATTAACACTATCATCGATCACCTTCTGTAATCTAGGGTTGCCAACATTAGAAACAATTTAATTATCCTATTGTCAATTAAAAGCTGTGCAATTTTTTCCAATGTTGTACCTAAGTTTGGGACAAATTGGCACAGTCAAACGTTAAGGTACTATAGGACTATTATACATACTACATATGTTACCAAAACAGATTATTAAAAAAAAGACTGGTTGCACTCCGGGAGTGCCGGCAGAAGTGGAAACTTGATTATTAACGTTGTGCATTTTTATAACCCATTTTTTATGAAAATCGATTTTAAAAAAATCGTCAATCAAGTTGTTTCGATCAAGTTTCGATAAAGTTTCGATCAAGTTTCGATCAAGTTTCGATCAAGTTTCGATCAAGTTTCGATCAAGTTTCGATCAAGTTTCGATCAAGGTTTCGATCAAGTTTCGATCAAGTTTCGATCAAGTTTCGACCAAGTTTCGATCAAATTTCGATCAAGTTTCGATCAAGTTTCGATCAAGTTTCGATCAAGTTTCGATCAAGTTTCGATAAAGTTTCGATCAAGTTTCGATCAAGTTTCGTTCAAGTTTCGATCAAGTTTCAAATTGAGTTCGAGTTCGAGTTCGACACAAAACACTACTCTCCAACCGTCTTACGCGTTTTGTATGGTTTTTCGATCAACACGAAAATCTATCGCGAGTTTCACAGTTTTTACCCATCCCACAAGTGCTCAACGCCGCTAAAGAAGTTTTCACTTCAAAAATATTTTACAGAGTGTCGACAACCCTAATTCTTATATTATTAGTCACTTGTCATGGCCCCCACGGAGTAACCTATTTCTTTCAGTTTAACCCACTTTCCGTAACGACTGTACCTATTAAGAAGTTGCTTTCTGTAATTTTCCTCAATGACCACTTTCAAATACTTTTCTTTGTGACTATATTTAATTTTTCCACTCACTTATTTAAAAATTCTCTGGCCCATTTGAGTGGCTCTAATTTAAAGTTTATTCTTGACATCTCTTTCTTAATAATTATACGTATACGTAGTTAACACAATTCTAAAAGACTTATTATAGAAATACAAAATTAAACTTTATAAATAGTTTTATGAAAGTAAGAAGAATGCAAAATACTTTACCATAATAAAGATTAGGTATTAGCTCAGAACCGAGATGTGACAATAGATACCTAATATTAAAAAAATGTAAACAGCAAACGACTTCTAAATAAAGTTTAGAAAACTACTTAATATTTTTCTATATTATGTCAAAAACATAGATCAGAAGCGACTTAAACTTTGATGAATCAAGTTTTGGCGAATGAAAATAGCGATTAGAAACAGTATTTTACTTATATTGCATCGAAAAACTTTGATGAATCGTTACATAAAGATTGTTAACTTAAAGTTGGAATTACTTTTGTAGGCTGTGTTTGTTGATGCTTACAGCCGTACGTTAGTCCCAGAACTATTTAATATTTTGACTGTAGTTTATTTATTTAACAACGTTGTTGATTGGTTCTGATTCAAAAGTGCTAATCAATAGATAAACTCTTATGACCATAAAAATCAGGTATTATTAAATCAAGATTTTCATATTTCTTATCTTGAATGTCTTTTCGCTGAGATGGAGATTGAAGAGTCTTTCTACTAAATATATTATGCAACATAGATGCAGCTTCGCCCAATTCAATACAACACGTTTCCTATCCAGTCCACCACCAAAGTAACAGCATCAGACACACGTTGCATCAAACTTGTACTATCAGGGAAATTGATTCCTATGCAGATGGCGGACCTAAGTCATGTGGTCGGCTTATGTCAATTCAATGTTAGCTGTGATCGGTCGGCTGGGTTTGACGTAACGCGACCAAATTACTTAGGTCCGCCATCTGCATAGGAATCAACTTCTCTGATAGTACCTTCAGGGAAATTTATTCGTAGACAGATTACTGACCTGGCATGTAACATAGTCGGACTATGTTATGCCGAAGTAATATTAAATTGACTTGACATAATCCGACTAATTAAAGTATAGGTCTACCAGAATCTGATGGCAAAAAGTGAGAAAGTAAATTTACTCTAGAGTGTACCAATACCGTACCCCGGTAATTGGAAAAAAAATTGGATCCTTTTTTTCCTCACAGCGGCTGATTCTGTGTGCGAAACATGGAAATATGCAATGATCAAGGATATTTTTTGAAAATCTGATGTCAAAATTTGCCATCAGATTCTGGTAGACCTATAATAGGTACGCCATCCGCCTATGATACAGTTTATCTCATTGTACCGTCGACGAAATTGATTCTTGAGCAGTTGACAGACTAACGTCATTTGGTCGGGTCATGTCAACTCAATATGAATTGGATCTGTCGGCTGGGTTTGACGTAACGCTACCAAACTACGTAGCCCCCATCAGCTTATGATTCGGTTTATCTGATAAACCATAAGCATCACCCACATGCAACATGCACTGTTTTTGAGATCATCTACAAGTATCTGCAAATAGGAGGTATAATTACCGTAACGCCGTCCCACGCGACTAGTTAATAACTTGTTTACGTAAGTGCAGAAAGGTTGTATGCAAATTAAATAAATACTTGGTTACTTAGCGTAAATAGGACCAGTTGACCAGTCAATGTGAGTGTGACAGCCTGTGCTCGAAGGGACATTCGAGTGATGAGAATAACCCCCAGAGCCCGTTTATCTGCTCAATATAAGACTGTCTCACTTGTTCCTAGTATTGGTAGCATTATACTACTGTAGCTCTGATACTGACTCGCCATAGCTTATAGGATCTAAGAAGACGAAGAACGATAAGACATTTCCTGAATATACCTTCTACAGTTGTGCCTCCAAGTTCACAGTATGATAGCAGTTAGCAGCAGTAGTTAAATGTATTACTCAATGAATAGGTATTATCTTTCGTCTGTTTCAATAAGAGTGCGTGTTTTCCCAAATGCTACAGGCTTACAGCAGAAAACGCGAACATCTGAACGCATCCTAATATTTACCAAATAATACACAGCTACCTGTTGAATTGAAATATAATATCTTCAGATACTTTACCTCTTAACTAATAAAAAGATTGTGTCAGGTTGGCTGACCTATTAGGAACTATAAGGTCAGTATACACATACAGTAGGAACCTTTTAGGGTGGGTTACCATACCTAAAACCGTACGTAAAACGAGCGTAATTTGTGAGTCGTGAGTCGCAGAATTTCTGCCGGGCAGAATTCTGCTGCATTCAGTTTCATACAAAAGTCCTGTTTGATTCTCGCGAGTCGTGATTTGTGTGCAAAAAATTCTGCCCGACAGAAATTCTGCGGCTCATGAGTCATGACTCACAAATTAAGCTCGTTTGGCTTCGCCCTAACGTGCCCTAAGCGAGCGAAATTATGCGGTTAAGGTTATCGTCAAATATGGCTTCCATTAATCACTTTAACCAGAGATTTGACAGTTCATTTGACATTTTGTTATAAGCGTCTCACAGACAGACGCGGCCTGCGGTGGCGGTGGTAGTGGCGGTCAGTTGGATGACTTGAGAGTTCTAGGAACGACTAAGTCACAGGTTACACGGTCAAATTTTCATCAATCTGATCCATCAATCAGATTGACGGAATATTGATGGTTAAAAAAGTTCGTAATATTAAAAATACGATCAATCCATCAATCCGTGGCGTACACGATCAAATTTTCGTCAATCCGTACCAGATTGATGGATTAGATTGATGAAAATTTGACCGTGTAACCGGAGACACAGACACGCGGCCACGCGGCCAAGCCATCCGACTGACCGCCACCGCCACCGCAGGCCGCGTCTGTCTGGGAGGCTTTAAAGTAACTTAGTGCACAACATGTTATTAGTTAGAAGTAAGAACCACCTCATACTAACTGCCATATTATATTACCAACATAAACATATTTTCAGCGAGCGAGCAAGCGGTGAACCGTGTTCCTCACAAATTGGAGATCGAGTACGGGTCAACACCCGGACAGAAGCTGGACATCTTGGGGACGGATCTGCCCAACGGTGAGCTCCCTTTGATCTCCTTAACCAGTGTTTTTCAACATTTTTCATGATGCGAAGCCCATGCTTCGTCCAGTTTCTGTGAGGGGGTCGCCAGAGGTCGAGTGAACTTTATAAAAAAAAAACGATAAAGATCAAAAATAGTATGAGAATTTTAACATTAAGATAATAATTAATTGATAAATACCCCCCTGCTGGTACGAAAAAAATAGTTCGCGGCCCCTTGCTTCCTTATATTGTAAGTATATATGTATGTTTATGAATCTTTATGTTGAAATAACTTTACTCTTACTATGTGTATTTTTGATCTTTATAGTTTTTTCTCATATAGTCCTCTCGACCTCTGGCGACCCCCTTATCTGTTCTACCCTGGCCTGGGGGTCGCGTCCCGCAGGTTGAGAATCACTGTTTTAAACCATAAGCAATCATAGACGTCTGTGTAACCGGCCAGGTGTGAAGTCCTTGGAGATATTGAATTTAGAACTATTAATAGCTTCCGCACCGACATCGATGATGGTGGCCGATTTCAGTAAAGCTAAAGCCACTATGCAAATTTCATTTTACAGTGCCTAGGTATGTGCGCAGCACAGATAAAATTTGCCTTTACTTTCTTACATAGGAGAAACACTTTTGAAAAAATAAAATCCTGTAGAAAAAAAAATATAGCCTTACAAACATCTTAGATGCTTGCCAAACGCAATTATTAGGTGTTATTATTATTTAATTTTTTGGTTTAATTCTAAAGTTTATTTTTCAAACTGTAAACAAAAAATGTAAACAGTACAAAGCTAACAACAATATGCGAGCAGACAACATGTTGTAGGTAGCTGTTATCATGTTGTAGTTTACGGTTTAAAGTTTTTAGTTCTAAAAACAGGTTAGCGTTCCGCTTTAGGTATTATTATGTTCAATATGTTAGTATCATAACAATTATACTGAAGTAAATAATAAATGAAAAATACTTGTAATAGACACTAAAAGTTTTTCGTTTTAAAAATATCACAAGAAACTAATTCTATGCGATGTAGATTGTAATACGAAAATTCACCGACAGCTTACGGCCTTTATAAGACGGCAGCACGTTCTTAAAGAACCGAATCTCTTATGAGTATCATTGAAGTATTAATTTTCTTATTTGCAATTTCATTTTCCAGACTCGCCCATTCTGGTGTTCGTCCACGGCGGCTACTGGCAGGAGCTGTCCAGGGAGGTGTCTAGATATCCCGCCGAGCCTCTTCACAGGTTCGTTATCAGTAGCTGTTATTATCGAGCTTGATATCAAAATTCGTCGTATTTACTTCCAAGCACTGACCTCCATTAAACAAGTACGCTGGACTAATGATACCCTTTGAAATGACAGATATTTTTTGTGCCTATTTGAAGCGGAATCAGCTCCCCCAATTTTCGGGAAGAGAACTAAATTTGACGTAAAAATTGGCGCTGATAGCAGTAGTGGGAGTACTTGAAACTAATACTAGTTTCGACCATGGAGGTATACTATTATCTGTGGTTTCTACAACCAATAGCGATTGAGCGGCCATTTGCAAGTTACGTCAGATTTAGTTCTCTTTCCGAATATTGGGGGAGCTGATTCCGCTTCAAATAGGCACAAAATATATCTGGGTATCATCAGTCCAGCGTACTTGTATAATGGAGGTCAGTGCTTCCAAGTCATCCCTGATTCTACGCTATAAGTTATCACTCTAAGCTCTAAAGTTGTTAAGTCTATCACGGTTTCTTGTTTTTTTTTTTTTTTTAGCTTCAGAATCAAGACAATAGTGGTGGGCTACGACTTGTGTCCGTCGGCGACGCTGCCGGAGATCGTCAACCAGATACAAAACGCTGCGCACTTCATATTCGAGTACGCGGAAAAAATGGGATCGAGGTAATTTTACAATATTGTCTGAAAAGGTGCATCATTATTTAGTGAAACAGGGCAGGGGGCGAAACTCGAACAACGCTTCGAGCGCAGGCCTCGAGTCTTGAGAATGAAGCCCCTGGAGCCTGATTCTCAATTTGAATGACTGTATTTTAAAAAAATAAAACCGACTTTCAAAATTGTACGTTATTGAGAATTAAAATTCCCTATCTTAAAAACTACTGAACCGATTTTGATGAAACTTGCAGTATTCCCTAATTTGAACAATACCTAGTACAATAAAAAAAGAATCATTTGGATCGGACTTGTAGTTCCGGAAATATGCGCGCACAAACATAAAAACATACATACATACACTTTTGAAATTTGGCACATTTGTTCAGAAGCTGTTATATGTATATTAACATATACAAAAACTGGACAGTTCTGGAAATATTATATACATACGCGTCGAATTGATAACCTCCTTTTTTTGAAGTCGGTTAAAAAACAGCGGACCTTGAATAGTTATAATATGCTGCGTAAACTGTCCTAGGCACAGACACTGCCTGCCATGAGCTCGAACTTGGCGACCACACTCTGTCTAGATTTTATTAGGGGTTAAGTTAGGTAAGGTTAGTTTACAGTGACAAGAAATAGAATCTCTATTTCTTTGATCAGCTAATCTGTCTATAGTTCTGTAGTCGACATTTCTCCGAACCAATTTACTTTTCGATTACATAAGATTGTTATTTTCTGAAAATTATTCGCTCAAAGCAATTATCATTCAGGACTCCTTCCGAATTTATCAATGACTTTTGGATCAACTAACTTTTAATTGGCTTGTTATTGCTAAACTTCGATGTTGTGTTTATTCAAAAACAGTTATTTTACTCCCAAAAATACATAAAATCACCGAAGCATAAGCAGTAGTTTTCACCTTTCATCATTTATTATTTAAACAAAAAGGGGGAGGCTTTCAATTTCATATAAAGCTGTCCGTTACTTGTAGCGATAAATCATAAAAATGTTTAGCAAAGTAGGTCTAAAAGTACCTAATGAAAGTACTTCTATTCTAACATTTTAATTCATTAAAAATGTTAATGTAACAACTGAAGTACGTCTACTTTCCCAGGCCCACTTCTTTTAAACTGGGATTTAGCTAATCCTGGGTTACGGTATCTTGCTTTCTCTTTCATCTATACGAACAAAAAGCTCGATAGCACCGCATTTAACCAGGCATTAACATTAATCCAGATTGGCGTAAGCGGGCCGGTAAAAAAAAAGTGTTAAATACCAATTACCATTTAAATGTTTCACCTCTAACTCAGTCAATTCACCTCACCTGCTGCGAGGCTGTTTCGTTCTTAATTTCGTGCAATAATGCTAAATTATTCTCAAACATTTTCATAAACAATTTTTTAATATCTGCGCTTACAACATTTTGCCCACCCGGCGCGGCGTAGAACCGATAATGACTAGGAGTTTACAAAATACAAATAAGAAATATCTTATATCTTAATCTGGGGGCACGGGAGTGCCCCCGCCAAGATGAGCCAAGCGAAGCGCGCAAGGCGACCTACCTTTTCTCGAAACGTTTCGTCGTATTTTTGAACGCTCGTAACTTTGGTTTGAATGCCAGATAGTTGACATTTTTAATATATACTTAATGACATGGGTATAATAATTAAATGCGCAAAGTTTGAATATCGTAGCTATCATACTTTAGATTTTATAGGAGTCCAAAAACCCACAATTTTGTCACTGACTCACCGATCATCAAAACTGTTAGGTTACTTCCTGGTGTCTTAGAAAGCTGAAATTTGGGATGTAACATAATATTAGTACTGAAACAACAAAAAAATTATCAAACATAACTTAACCTATATCCGTACCATTATAGAGCAAAATTAGGCAAAAATTTGTGTTTTTTGTAAGGAAGCCCCCTTAATTTTTAATTATCTTCGATACAATCTATCGCAATACTTACGCATGTTCTTTCCTGGGAGTCGGTAGTCGGGACGTACCTACCTAATTGCCGTAAAACGGTTTAAACTTGAAAAGGTTACAGAAGTATAGTATATTTTGTCATGTGGCTCGACCTTTTTATACGCAATTTAAACTACAATCTTATTTAAAATGAGAACATTATTCAATTTTACCATAGACATAGATCAAGATAGATACCGCATGTATATGTACTTCGAGCAATAATCGTCTTTCGAAAGTCTTTTTTTTAGTCTGCTATCGGAATCGGACGTCAATCGGATTTTTAAAAATGCCTAAATGCCTAAAAGTGCCGTATTGAGCTGTAGAAATTCAAATAGAAACGTTGGCCCTTCATAATGGACACGTTTCTTATCATCGGTACGTCACAGTAGGTAGTAAAAAAGTGACACGCTCGTTTTCATACAAATGGAGCGACATGTGGTATCTATCTTGATATATGTCTGTGAATTTTACATTATATTTTATTTTCAACGAGCTTTTGCCCGCGGCTCTGCTCGCATTTAGAAGTATTATTATGTACAAACTTTGATCCCCTATTTTAATAACTTGGAGGTAGAATTGATCAAAATCTTTTCTTAGCGGATGCCTACGTCATAACATCTACCTGCATGGCAAATTTCAGCCCGATCGGTCCAGTGGTTTGGGCTGTGCGTTGATAGATCACCATGTCAGTCAGTCACCTTTGAGTTTTATATATATAGATAAAACAACCTCCCTAGAACTCAACTAAAGTAAAAATCACGAAAATACAATGTAACAAAGATCTAACCACCAAAGCAATTTTATTTTTTGTGATGACGTGTGTAATAACAGTCATCGATAATAATGAGATTGTCGAGTACGTGACAGACAGACATACCTACAAAATATATACTGTACACCTGTAGAGTACGGCTCGGTACGGTGCAAGAAAGTATTTTAATTTTTGTGTTACATTTTTTGGTTAATACTTACAAATAATTTTTACTAAAAAATTATAATCTGAAAAACCAGTCGTTTATTACACTCTTAATATTATCTTTTATATCCTCTTCGACACCAAATGTTTTAGAATATATGTTTCTTCACAAAATAATCGACTTTATTTTAATGGAAAAGTTCAGTGCATCAGACGTCAATTATACGTCGTCATAATAATGTTTTAATTTATATTTACGTAAAAAGCCCTTATGATTATGGTGTCATGTACATTATACAAGTTATTATATTATTATGATTCGAGTTTAAAAGTTTTTCGTAGAAGCTGCTTCTTGCACGTTATTAATGTTGGCAAACAGCGTTCCAAATATTGGAACTTTGAAGTTCAAACATGACCTACATCTTTATCGGTATTGATATTCACGGGAAAGTCTTGCTTTTTTATTTAATCCTTCAGGCCCCGCGCGAGCACCGGTGATCGCGACAACAATAGAATACAATAGCAATTCCTGGAAATTCCGACTGAAGTATTAATAAGTTATTTTCTCTCATTTACAAAGAAATATTTAAAAAAAATATATTCATAATTATTGTACCTAGATATAAATTACGATAACATGGCGCGCCCCTCCAAAATTAAAAACGTTTGGAGTGCGGTGTCAAAACGTTTGAAGTGCGTTGTCTTGCGCGGTCGGCTAGTTATGATTAGCTGACAATGACATAAGAAACAGTGAAATATTACGAGTACTGGTTGATTGGTTGAATACTTACAACTACATACACACTCTTTCATAAAGATGTGACTACACACATTGAAACAGTTATTTGGAGGGGCGCGCCATGTTATCGTAGTTTATCTCTACTACTATACCTATTTTTAAGAAATGATACTCAGTAGTCGGCTATGTCTATTTCAACTAAAAAAAAATCCTAAACGTGTGAACGCAGTAGATCATAAAATTATGGTTGTGAATAAATGTATAAAAAGTATTTTTTTACTCCTTACAAAATATTGTAATAAAAAGGGCTAGAAAGTTTAGCCGTACATTTCTGTAAGCCGCGTCAACGAAGTCTCTCCAATTTAACAAGTAATATCAACTCTTGAGGAAACTCCGGCTTATTCTTGTTAGCAGTCACTCACGACTGATATATGAATACGGAATTGTGGCCGAAAATATTTTTTTCATCCAAAAATAACTGATTTATTTAGACAAGTATGTCGTAATATTTTTACCCTCGACAAAAATAGGTTTGATGTGCTTGTTTGTCAGTCTGTGTGTATTAAGCATCACAGCATTCAATTGGGTGGGCCGATTTTGATATGGTTTTTTATTGTTTGAAAGCTGATCGTGAGGGTTCTAGGCCTTAATTCATCGCTCACTGTTGGAAATATTCGGGATTTATTTTGCTTCATTTTTATGCATTAGCAAATGCAATAGTAACTGTTAATATTCTTGGAGGCTTAACATGGCTACCATAGAAAGGCTTATTCTTACGGTAGAGTGTAGACAAAGTGATGGATTAACAAAGGAAATCTGTCACTTTGTTCGCAAAAATTGTAAGCGTTTCTATTCTTTCGCATTTGTACTGTGGCCATGCTAAGCCTGCAGTAGATACAGTCTGGTAGGTAGCAAGACAGAGAAGTGCTAAGACCTAAGTAATCTTCTATATATATAAAACTCAAAGGTGACTGAGTGACATGGTGATCTATCAACGCTCAGCCCAAACCACTAGATTTGGCACGCAGGTAGATATTATGACGTAGGCATCCGCTAAGAAAGGATTTTGATAAATTCCAACCCCAAGGGATTAAAATAGGGGATGAAAGTTTGTATATGTACATATATAAATATATTAGGATAAAATTGTTCAGCGTGCATCCGTTGTCTGATTGCCATAACACAAGTTTTTACTTAGCATGGGATTAGACGACGTGATGTACGCTAGGTACCTAGCTTTTATACTATTGTATATTAATGTATGCTTAATAAAGAATTTGAATAAAGAATTTGAATATAATAATACTTCTTAACGCGAGCGAAGCCGCGGGCAGAAGCTCGTTATTATTATTATGACGACCTCTGTGGCTCAGTTGGTGGGCTGTTGGTAGCTCAAGCCGGGGGTCGCGGGTTCGAATCCCGCCGACGGAACAAACATTTTTCAAAGTTCCTGGGTCATGGATGTGTATTAAATATGTGTATCATATAATAAATTTTTTAAATATATGTATAGTATAAAAGTATTAAATATATTTCCGTTGTCTGGTACTTGTGTTACGACACAAGTCCTTCAGGTACTTACCACGGGGCCAGACTGACGTGGTGTGAAGTGGCCATAGATATTATATATGTATACAACAGTACACAGAATCTTAAGACTCTACACTCTACAGCAATTATGTTGCTGTAGAGTGTAGAGTGTACTTATTTATATAAGTCCCTGAAAATTTGTCTTTGTGTCTTTATTATTGTAAGAAGTCGCACAGTCTAGACCAGGGATCACCAATTAAATTCGCTCGGGGTCCATTTTAAGAAATGAAATGACCTTCGCGGTCCGCACATTTTACAAAAAAATGATTAAACAAAGGTAATTACGGAAATTACAAAAGTTTTTTTTCATCACCATATTTTACATATTATCATTGAGAAAAGTGTCAATTTTTGTAGCTAATGGTTATCTCTCTGATGTTTTTAGTGAAATTATTGTTGCAAGCTTTTCATATTAAATCCTGGAGATGTTGATCAGTAAGTCGAAACCGACATTTATTTCTAAAAAGTTCTCGATAATGCTCGGTCCGCACACCATGGGTCGGCGGTCCGGATGCGGACCGCGGTCCGCCATTTGGTGACCCCTGTTCTAGACATAGCTTTTCATCTTTGTTCCCGCTAACATAACTACAATGTATCTTATCAATGCAATAAACTATCTTTAAATATCAATTATTTAATGAGTTATTAATAGTAGTCGTAAATACGAGAGCTATCTGTGTGATACAGCAGCCATCACTTTGTTTCTTAATTAAGACATTTATGAAAGACGTTGAACCTTTTTAATTATAATTAAAGACCTAATTGCAATGCCCTGAGTGCTTAGATACTATAATTATGACAATTAAATTAATTTTTGGCATCTTCTATCTATATCTTTGATGTGGGAGAGCCATGCTTCGGCACGTATGGGCCGGCTCGACCGGAGAAATACCACGTCCTCACAGAAAACCGGCGTGAAACAGCGCTTGCGCTGTGTATCGCCGACTGAGTGAGTTTACCGGAGGCCCAATCCCCTACCCTTTTCCCTTCCCTACCCTTCCCTATTTCCTTGCCTACCCTCCCCTATTACCCCTTAAAAGGCCGGCAACGCACCTGCAGCTCTTCTGATGCTGCGAGTGTCCATTGGCGACGGAAGTTGCTTTCCACCAGGTGACCCGTTTGCTCGTTTGCCCCCTTATTGCATTAAAAAAAATACTTATTAAAAAACAAAGTCGCTTTTTTTCCCTCATGTCCCTTTGTTCCCTTTAATCTTTAAAACTACGCAACGGATTTTGGTGATTCTTTCAGCGTTAGATAACCCATTTGTCGAGGATGGTTATAGGCTATATTTTATCACGCTAAGACTAATAGGAGCAAAGAAATAGAGGAAAATTTGGAAAAAACGGGGAAAATTATTTGAAAGGGCTAACTTGCACGCGCTAATCTCAGGTTCGATTTGAAAAATTCTTTCAGTGTTAGATAGCCCATTTATTGAGGAAGGTTATAGGCTATATTTTATCACGCTAAGACTAATAGGAGAATGTGGAAGAAACGGGGAAAATTATTTGAAAGGGCTTATCTTGCGAAGAACTGGGGCGATTTTTATGTTATTTGGCACAGATATGAAGTAGACCAAGTGAAGGATCATAGGCTATCGATTTTGATCATTTTTTCAGCGGCTATATATTTTATACCCGTGCGATGCCGGGGCGGGTCGCTAGTAGATTAATAATACTTAGATAAAGATAAAATAAATAAAGAATAAAGATGTTAAAGGCCTGATAGACGTATGGCTCGACGTCGGTGAGACACGAGAATGGCTCACACTGGTGACTGGAGTACCATGTGACATGGCCCCAGGCTTGCGGCTCGCGTCTCGCAGTCTTGCCATAAGCCGGGTCCAGACGAGTGTAACGTGTAATGTAATTCACCGTGTAATGTAACACGAATTCTACGCGTGGACGGCACTACGAGCATTACATGTAACGCTCGGGGTTTATCCATCGGCTGACGGTTTTCGCGCGAGCGCAAATACTCGTTTGGACAATTCGCTTTGAGTTCGTGTGCCGTACACACTGTTGACGCTAAATTACACGTAATCTTACATAATTACATTACACGTTACACTTGTCTGGACCCGGCTATACGTATGAGCCGAGGCGAGCTACGAGTTTAAATAATTCCAAGACGGCGAACTTGCGCGATAATCTTTAAATGCGCGGTTTTTAAAAGGGGTGACACACGTACGAACTTAAAGTACGCGGGTTTTAAGTTCGCGAACTTACTCGGCTCGCGTCGGTGACACACGAGAATCGCTCACACTGCATTACCTGCATGCCCCCAGGCTCGCGGCTCTCTGCTAACAGTGCTGACACACAGGCGATTCAGGCCCGTATAAATAGTCAGGACTCAAGATGCATCTCCGTCTCAAGACACGGTTCAGGCTCTGTGATTGGTTGGCTGTCAAAATTTGGAGCAATCACAGAGCCGATCCGCGTCTTGAGACCGGGCCGCATCTTAAGTACTGACTATTTATACGGGCCTAAGATCGTCGAGCCGTAAGTCCGCGTACTTACTCGCACGTCTGTCACCCCTTTAGATTTGTTTCATTATTGTATGTCTACGATCTATGTTCTGTCTTAATTGAGTTTGATCTAAATATAAACAAATCTCCGTAGAGTATTAACGATGTAGCCAGACCAATCATTCAGACCGGGGATTATATATTTATTATTTTATTAAATACGATAGATAAATAAGAAAAAAAGAATGTGTAGGATTGGTCATAAACTCATAAATCATAATAATTTTTGCATGTAAATAACATTAACCAAAAAAATTGCGATTTCAAAAAGTATTTTCTTATCATAGTACCACTTCTTAAAAACAAACAAAGAATCATCAAAATCGGTTCATAAACGACGAAGTTATCTGCGCAAAAGCTTACATAGGTCGAATTGAGATACTTCTTAGTTCTTCCTTTTTTGAAGTCGATTAGAAAATAATTTTTAACTTCGATGTCGAAATTATCAAGCGACTCGACTAAATGCCCTCATCCTGTTCGCGAAGTAAAAGTACCTAGTTTTTTTTTGTATTATTTTTCATCCGACTTATTAGCCACTTAAAACGGGAACAATATGTCTGGGTGCAGCCTGTAGGCGAAGTGAAGTGAGTACGAGAAGCTTCATACTTCACCGTAGATGAGGTTTACGCGCATATTGCCATTGTTAAACACTCTTTTTAATTGTGTTAAATATGAATACCTTAATAAAATATAAAAAATACGTGTGGCCCTTGGGGACTGGCGCGGTAAAGCATTTGCATTGGATTTTTATCAACTTAAGCAATTATTAGATATAATTCGCATACGTCTAGTGGCACGCACACAAACTTTAAAATTATAGGAAACTTTAAACCCGTTTTTAAATACGTTGAATATCTATATTGTACCATCAGAGAAATCCATTCATAGGTAGATGACGGACCTAAATATTTCTGTCGGGTTACGTAAGGCCCAGCCAGTAAGATGACGATTCACATTTCACGACTAACTTGACTTGAAATAATCGGATCAAATAACATAAGTCCACTATGAACTGTTCTATCTGAACCAATTTCTCTGATATATCGTCACTTCTAATAACTTCTAATTGTCACTTTTATTAGTTTTGCCTACAGCTGGCAACACTTGCTTAATATTATAGATGCGAAAGTGTGTCTGTCTGTCTGTTACCTCTTCACGCACAAACCGCTGAACCGATTTTGCTAAAATTTGGTATGGATATATTTTGAGTCCCGGGAAAGGACATACGATACTTTTTATCCCGGAAAATGTACGGTTCCCGCCCGATCAACGAAATTTGGCGCAACGGAGCTGCGGCCGTCATCTAGTGATGTGAATTCTATTCTATTCACATTTCACCATAATTCATAAATTATAATAAGTGTTTACCTAAATCCATACATGACTAACAACAGACCTCCACAATGTATTAAAAGTTCACAGAATTATTTCATTTTTGATTAAAATAGGTATAGTATCTACGTGTATTTGTTATCAAAGTATTTAGTAGGTCAATAATAACTTTTGTTCATCGGTATATTAATACACCACATGTGTTGACTTAATATAGGAATTAGGAACTCAACTTAATTACTTAGCACATTATAATATATTCAATATTAGTTGGTTAAATTATAACGCCTTGAGTAAGTTCAGCTTCCGGTACAGTATAAATAGTATACAGTATACTAACACAAAATAGCTCACAGAGACAGGGTTTCGCGCGTGCGACGTGATCAGGTACTACTTGTTAAACTAATATGTATTCTGTGGTACTACTTTGATATGAAAGGAAAATTAAAATACTTCCTTATAATATTTCTCCTGATCAATTTTTTGCGGGTTCTAAGACAATAATTGTCGCTTGTCCATTGGGCTCCTTGAGATCATTTCAAAGGGTTTTCATAGTTAGTTGCCGCCATTGATTCTTGCTTACAGGAGTTGTAGTGGCGGGTACCTATGTGGGATGAGTCAATGTCCGTTATAGTCTAAGATCCCACTGCAGAATTGTGCAGGTATCGAGTACACGCTTAAAACCACATTTTTACAAATATTTATGATAAGGAGAACATATTTCTACTGGGGTGCCAGTCCAAATGTGGCCGCAAATATTTTTTAAAAAATTTTGAAAAATTGAGTTTGCGGGATAAAATGTAATCATCAGGTATTGAAAGCAAACATCGTTCATTTCATGGCAATGAGTATAGAGATTTAGAAAAATCCGGTGTGCCGTTGGGCACCCGGCCGCAACCCTATTATAAGCAGGTGTGAACAGGTACCATTCCTATGTCGATAATGGCAACAGATGGGCACCTTAAAATTTCACGAAATCTTCAATTAAAATATGTGCAATTTAATTACTAATAATAACATTAAAGTAAAATTAAAATATTAGGGCAGCTCCCATACAAAAACACAAATGTTGGCCTAATTTTGCTCACTACACTACACAAAAATAGTACGGAACCCTTCGTGCACGAGTCCGACTCGCACTTGGCCGATTATTACTATTGTTTGAACCGATGTTTAAGTACACTAACATGATGTACTATCACTATCCCGTAATGTTTCGCGCTAGCTCCCTTTCCCTCAACCTTCGATACTTTGCCATCTTTGACAGCCGGCACCCCTTATTTGCTTTTTTAAAAATATTTTTAAAATATTTGCGGCCACATTTGGACTGGCACCCCAGTAGAAATAAGTTCTCCTTATCATAAATATTCGTAAAAATGTGGTTTTAAGCGTGTACTCGATACCTGCACAGTTCTGCAGTCGTATCTCGTACTATTATGAATACTTCGAATTATTTAAAGTCTAGTTACTAGTAATTTGACCTACTGTATTTTATTTATATTGTGTTTCGTGCATCTGATGCGGAATAATTTTACTCAAATATCCTTGACTACTTCAAGTTCAGAGTTATTATACTCCTCACACGACCTATATGTCGACGACTTAATGATTATTTTCCAAAATTTGAGATGAAATAACTTTGGACTAGTTGGCAAAGTCTACGCTAGTGATGTTAAACGTAAAAGTTAAAGCAATAAATATATCTGTCGAAATTCGATTTTCGACAGAGTTTTCAACTTATATGAAATGTATGTAAAATGTAACTGAAGAGATGCAATAAAAATTGTAAGCCTTGATTTTTAGATTTTCGTTCACATTCCTTCTAATTGTATAGATCGGATAGTCAATAGTGTGTCTATCTGTCTGTGGTCTGTCTAATACCTCTTCACGCTAAAACCGCAAAATTACTTTGCTAAAATTAGCCATGGATATACTTTAAGCCTCTAAACTTATACTCCTAGTTGTAAACAACATGTAGGAAAGCAATGTGTCCCGAAGTCACAATAGATCCCCATGGGTCGCAGTCACGTCAGGGCTATAGCGACCTGCCTTTAAAAAAAGACACTCTGCACTCCGAGAGTGCCGGCAGAAGTGAAAACTTGATTATTAACGTTGTGCATTTTTTTTAAACCATTTTTAACTAATCGAAACCCTTATAATCGATTAAAAAAATATATCGACAAAAAAAACCAATCGCTTGTTCGATTAATCAATTTCGATTAAAATTAATTTTAATCGTTACTTAATTTTAACCATTACTTAATTTTAACCATTACTTAATTTTAATAATTATTTAATTTTAATCATTACTTAATTTTAATCATTACTTAATTTTAATTATTACTTAATTTTAACCATTACTTAATTTAAATCATTACTTAATTTTAGTCATTACTTAATTTTAATCATTACTTAATTTTAATTATTACTTAATTTTAATTATCATTTAATTTTAATCCATATTTAATTTTAAATGTTACTTAATTGTAATAATTATTACTAATTTTAATTATTATTTAATTTAATTATTACTTAATTTTAATTATCATTTAATTTTAATTTCGATGTTACAACATTACTCTCCAACCGTCGCGTCGTACGGTCTTACGCGTTTTGTATGGTTTTTCGATCAACACGAAAATCTTGCGCGAGTTTCACAGTTTTTACCCATCCCACAAAAGTGCTCAACGCCGTTAAAGAAGTTTTCACTTCAAAAATGTGTCCCGAAACACGGCCAGAAAAACTTAGCCAATTCGTTGCTGCACTTGCCAATTTTAAGTTACTGTCTAAAGATTTTATGTATCTATCTCAGGATTTACAGTGCATGAATCCTAAGTTTATTTTTGACGAAAGAGGAAATGAGCCTCTCATTTACTACGAAGTAGATAATGATGGTGATGTTTGTTACAGAGGAGTGTACTTCATCGGCCACTCGGCGGGCGCGCACCTCGTCTCCAAGCTGCTGGCCAACGCCGACTTCCTCGAGAACACGCCAGGATCCCAGCGGCTGCAGGGCGCCTTCCTTATCTCCGGGATATACGACCTCCGGGAGATCATCCACACCACCAACAACGACGCCATCCAGCTGCCTGAGGAGTGGGCGGTACCTATGTCCCCCCAGTTTGATGACTTCACCCATCTCCAAGCGCGGAAGATCAGGGTCTTCATTCTTGCTGGACAAAACGACAGTCCCACCTTCAAGAAGCAGAGCAGAGAGTTCTTTGAACTGCTACACAATACGTGCTTAATGCAGAACATGTTTCTGGAAATTAAAGACGACATGGACCATTTCGATATCGTAGAATGCTTCGCGAACGATAATAATTACTTGAAGAATCTGTTAATTCATGATATAAGAAAGAATTTATAAAATATTAGCGATTACGCGCGAACTGCAATTTATGAATTTAAATTTGAAAAGCATTTTAACTTTTACTTTGGTCTATCACCTACCTTATCAGAATCGGGCCAGACTTCGTCCATTCATGCGTAATAAATAAGAAGGAAATAAAAAGAGATTTTAAATGACTTCAAAAAACGATGCGCTTATTTAATTGTAAACACACGAATGAAACCTTGCCAAAAATCGTCAATTTTATTAATTTTGCGTACAGCTGGCAACACATAATTTACATAATATGGACTTCTTTTTAAAATTCCGTAACCAACGTTCTAGAGATCGGTCTAGAGTCTAGACTGGACTATAAAATTATATATCCTACGTCTAGACTAAGATTTCTAGGTCATTTATTAGCCTAGACTTTGTTGTCGGAAGAAAAAACAAAAGCCGGCTAAGTAAATTTTTTAAATAAGGGTATCTCAAACTTTCGGCTCCACGAACCCCTGTTAAAATTTCCAGGTGTAGGTGTATACGAACCCCTTACTAATTAATAAAATCCCCACAAGAAAAAAAAATATTGTTGAAAAAAATAAGGTATTTATTTGAATAAACACATAAAGTGCCAAAAGCGTGTCGCGGCGCGCGCGTGCCTTGCCAGCTACCAAGCCACCATTACATAAATCTTGTCGCGAACCTGCCGTCGAATGGCCTAGCTAGGGGTTCGCGTAGGGTACGCGAACCCCTAGGCCATTCGACGGCAGGTTTGACTTTGAGAAACCCTGTTTGAAATAATTGAATGAAATACATAATTACATCAATTTATGTTTATCTACCCCGAAAGGACCAATTTTTATAAAAAAAATCACGTCGTCGTGTACCTAAAAAAATATACACCAAATAATGGTATGTCCAAGAAAGATTAAGAATAATAAGATTTATTATTATTATAATGTCTACTTACTTATCAAAGTAAACTAAAGTGTTCATATAATTTAAGGTAAGAATTAACTTTAATTAAGAGTTAAGATATATTCCTAATAATAGCTTAGATGTTATTACTAAGAATTGTTTTAATAATAATATTAGAAATAAGTAATACCCTTTCACGTAAGGGTCGTTCACTAATAATAAGATTTTTTTAAAATTTTTATTAAAAAACATTAAGTATCTTTATATTTTGGTGTTTTATTGTGAACCATCTTCAAAACTAATAGTTATTAATGAAATAAAATGAACAGTGCGGAGCGGGGTCCCCGCGACGCCCCTGTACAATGTACATAATATTATCCCGCCTGCACTGGTCCATGGAGGTCGAGGACGTCGTGGACTACATCAGTAAGAAGACATCCCTTCGCTTGAGGGTCGAACGTCTGCAGTCTCGCCACAAGGTCAACTTCAGTTCCTTTGTGGTGAGAGTACCGACGCATCATCTGTCGACCTTTGAAGCGGAGGTATTCTGGCCGGCTGATGTGGTCTACCGAAGGTTTCGGGGGAGACTCCGGAATGAAGCGCGCGTCACGTCGCCGATAACTCGTGATAAAGTGTATATAATTTATATGTATGTTAGTCATTAAAGTATATATTGTATGGGCCTATGTAGCCTGATATTAATAAATAAATACAAACAACATTTTTATCTGCGAAAAATCTTGAAAGTGATAGCTAAAATAGATAGAAAGGATTTCATACTTTGATTTGATGGTCCTAAAATATGGATTGTTCAATTTGTAGGACAATGTTACTTTTAAATTATATCCTACAAAAAACATACCTGTTAAAATGGGGCCAAGTTCCTATCAGCAAATTTTCGGCCTAAAAAAAGTTGAAATCCAATCCAATGCCAAGTTTACACGCACTTCATCGATCGTAATCACCTTCATCAACAGCATGATCCATAATACTTTTAAATTTGAACTTAGCAGGTTTTCGTGGTATACGTTACACTTGATTAATTATTGTATAATTAGATAATATTTATATAATTCAATTAACCTGCCAAGTTCAAAAAAGTGTGTTCAACTTAATTGACTAATCTACAGTTTTAATTTCTATAAATCGTGCTCGCAATAGTGCAATAGTCATAGAAAAGTTTTATGCAATCCATACTTCCATACTAATATTATAAATGTGAAAGTGTGTCTGTCTGTTACTCTTCACGCTCGAACGCTTGAACCGATTTTGCTGTTTCGCATGGAGATACTTTGAGTCCTGAGAAAGGACATAGGATAGTTTTTATCCCGAAAAAATATACGGTTCCCGCGCGATAAAATAATTTTGGCGCAACGAAGTTGCGGGCGTCATCTAGTTCATTATAAAGCAGTAGGTAGGTAGATACTGATCTGATATCGACCACGTCTACCGATTCACCTGTATTGTATAAAATATTTATTAAAATAAAGACGCCTCTTCTTTAAATATTACACTAGCTATATGACCGAGCTTTGCTCGGTATTCAAAAAATTAAAAAAACACACATAAAATGACATTTTATGAAAATGATTCCTAGCTAGATCGATTTATCGCCCCCGAAACCCCCTATATACTTAATTTCATGAAAATCGTTGGAGCCGATTTCGAGATTCCAATTATATATACATATATATGTATACAAGAATTGCTCGTTTCAAGGTATAAGATTATCATGTAAATGTATACTTTTAAGTATCTAGACGTTGTAAAATTTTATAAAACAACCACCTCGAGAATACCTTTGTGTAGTGTGGAATACTTTATGTAGTGTCTAATAAATTTCATTTTATTTCTATTTTTGTGAGAGCACACTTGAGTTACTGAACGCAATAATAAAAT
This sequence comes from Lysandra bellargus, assembly GCA_905333045.1. Lineage (NCBI taxonomy): Eukaryota > Metazoa > Arthropoda > Insecta > Lepidoptera > Lycaenidae > Lysandra > Lysandra bellargus. Next base: position 4,507,101 of record HG995333.1, read on the forward strand.
TTGAAACAGCCTGACCTACATGGTCCCTTATCAATTAATATTAATGGCCTTTATGTGTATCATAGAAATATAAGGAGCTTTTAGTTTTTACCTTTAATACAAAATACAATACAGTTTATTGTACCCACTTATTAGTAACTAGATGATGCCCGCTCCGTTGCGCCAAAATTCGTTTATCGAGTAAGATCCGTATATTTTTCCGGGATAAAAAGTATCCTATGTCATTTACCGGGACTCAAAGTATCGCCATACCAAATTTCAGCCAAATCGGTTCAGCGGTTCGGGCGTGAAGAGGTAGGTAACAGACAGACAGACAGACACACTTTCGCATTTATAATATTAGTATGGAAATATGGATTAGAGCTACTGTGTGTGCGTACTATACTGTGACTACGTGCGAGCAAAATGAAGATTGGATGTTGCATTACGGCCTACCGTTGCAAGTTTTGTACAATACATTTTTCCGGATGTCAAGTATTTTCACAGCCGTGAAAGCTTCGGTTTTACGCCTGTACACCGACACTGCGAAACGCGAAATATCTGCGAAACAGGAATAGAGCGAGATGCCATATAAAGGTGATATCAGACGGTCACTCGGATGATTATTCACTTGAGTGAATACTTCATTTTCCTTTCATTCTATGTTCACACGGCTTATAGGGAATGATATAGAAAAGAACATTCACTTTTCTTTTCTTTTAATATGTCCTTGAATAAAGTCGTGCGTCTTGGATTTATTTTAATTTGTGATCATATTTTAATCAAAGAGTTAACAAAAAAAGAAGCAAAGTAAACGTCGACGGTGGTGGGCGTGACCATGGATTGAAAGAAGAAATTTTCTAGAAGCTTCAAATACACTGTTGAGAGAACTAGCCGTTGAAGATCCTGATTCATATTATTACCTTCGAATGGAGGAAAATACATTTGAAGAACTTTTGCTTCTTGTTGCTCCGTTTTTTACCGAAATAAAGTACTTTAATGAGAGACTGAATGCCTAACCGAATAAAACTTCAAATTGTAGGTACTAAGATACCTGCTACAGATAATAGTTTTGGAAGTTTAGATTTCAGAGTCGTCAACACGTGACGTCCGTCGACTACAGGACTCGAGACAAAACCCGACTGAACTGACTGAACCCGAATGATCGTTCTCTCAGTGTTCAGACCGTTCATTTCTCGTTCATTCGGAGTGGAAGTGAAAGATGCCGGATGACAATATCCAACACAGTTGGATCGGTTCACTAATGAATTCATTCGGCACTAATGTTTCATTTTGTGTTTAGATGTGTCACTTGGAGTGAAAGATGCAAAATGAAAGACGCAAATGAACAAAAAATGACCCGTCTGATATCAGCTTAACACATTGCCGTGTGGCGAGTGTGACAGCAAATCGGTTCGCCGCTGTTTCGCGTTTCGCAGCGTCGGTGTACTACTGCAGGCGTAAAACCGAAGCTTTCACGGCTGTGAAAATACTTGTTATGCGGAAAAATGTATTTTGCAAAACTTTTGCGTTAGCATGACCAGGCAATACACAGATCTACACACTTTCGCTTTTATAATTTTACTATAATACTAGCTGTCCCGGCAAACGTTGCTTTGCCATGATATAAAGTATTTCGCCCACTCAGACCAAGGTCTGAGTTCGCCCATATTATTTTATTTTATTCAAGTGACTAAATATTAAGTATGTCGCCATGGCAACGTCGATCGCTATCCCGTCGCACAAACAATGGTCGCCGTCAGTTTCAGGTTGTAATCATTTATTATTATTTATTCAACAAATGCACTTACCAATATACATAATATAAAGTACCCAGTAGCCGATTCTCAGACCTACTGAATATGCGTATAGGTAAAAATCAGTACCTAAAGCCGGAGGAGTTCGCTGATTAACATTGTGACACGAGAATTTTATAAATTATAAGTACCTATATATAAAAAGATTATGTTGCCCGTTGCTGAATATTAGTTCATCGGGCGAGAACCCTGTACATTTCTCCGCATTAAAAACTAACCTAATATATCCTCTGCTAAGATTCAAAGCCAAATTTCATTAAAAATTGTATCAGCGTTAAATAGTAACAGACAGACACACATTGCATATTTTGTAATATTACTATATTGTATCTGTAGGCTTAGAGTAAAGTCAACAAATAGACATACATACCTAGCATTTAAAATATTAGGATAAAAGTTTCCAAATCTATCAACCAATAGGCACCTCTCGAAGGTATTGGCGACCGCCGTATTTGATCAATTACTAAGCCATGGTTTAGTAATTAATTCAAAAGCACTTTCATCGACGTTTGGGCGGACGTTTAATTGGATTTGAAGAGATTGTGGCCGGAGCTCATAAGAGCCCGAGAGGCGACGACGATTTGCGCGCCTTTGTAAACGAATTAGACAATAATTGCTGTTGCTTTTTAATTTTTGAAGGCGTTTTAATTTCGACATGGATTTATGTGATGGGTATGTCGAGGAAAGCCTCGGCTTTAAGGTTTTTAGGGCAGTTTTATGCGTGTGCGGCGTTTTTTAATAAACATGGTATTTTTTTTCAAATATTTTTTGTAGATGAGATCTAAAAGTGTTCTACACTATATACACACATAGTAAAAAATATGTTGAATAAGAGTAAGAACGTTAATTTGCAAAAATATGGTAGTCACAAAAAGATATACAATATTAAATAGAAGATTTGCTACTTAGATTTTGATGATTACTAAAACTATATTATATCATTTATATGTTATAAATCATACAATAGACAAAGCATTTATACGTGGGAGAGCCATGCTTTGGCACGAATGGGCCAGCTCGACCGGAGAAATTTCACGTTCTCACAGAAAACCGGCGTGAAACAGCGCTTGTGCTGTGTTTCGCCGAGTGAGTGAGTTTACCGGAGGCCCAAATATCCCCTACCATATTCCCTTGCCTACCCTCCCCTATTCCCTTCCTTTCATATCCCTACCCTTCCCTATTACCCTATTCCCTCTTAAAAGGCCGGCAACGTACCTGCAGCTCTTCTGATGCTGCGAGTGTCCATGGGCGACGGAAGTTGCTTTCCATCAGGTGACCCGTTTGCTCTTTTGCCCGCTTATTTCATTAAAAAAAAGCATGAAAGAAAAATGTACGGTCCTCAGGGGTTGTTTGGGGCCATTTTTAACTTGTCTGGTACGAACATTGAACAATTTTTGTCGAACATTATTACGTCGTGGCCTATTATAAGCATTTCTATTACATTGGACTAAAATAAAATATATTTTATACAAATAGTACAAACGAAGAAAAATCGCCTGATGGTAATCAATTGGCGATGGCTATCAAAACCCGCATACTAGTCCAATCAGTATTACTATATTAGTTCACCTCGGAATTCGAGATACCCAGCTGTAAGTCAGTAAATATTTGTATATTGGCACCCCAAATGTTGTCTCAAAACCTACATATGGTAGGGTGTGCGCAACTATTAAATTTCAAGGTCAAAAGGTCACAAAAATCGGATTTTTTCACTTTTTTTGTAAATATTTCATTTCCTTTGGGTTTTTTGCTATTTGTATTTATCACCATAACGTAGAATACAAAATTCTCTACAACTTTTGTTCAAACATTTTTTTCATACGGTGAACCGTTTCCGTTAAAGAGGGCGGAGAGCGCGCGGCCACAGTATCACTTTAGGTTAACCGGTGCCTCAGGTTGAAAACGCGCCATATTCAATGTGTCGCGACACCGGTGTCTGATCCTTTAATGTCGTGATGTATGGCATATTTCATCAATAAATTGGATCTCAAATTTTTTCCCTCTCTCACGGTTGTAAAATGGCAGCCATTTTAGTTTTACTCCCGCTTTCACACTAATCTGACCAATACTTCTCATGTAAATATCCTATGAATATAAAAAAGGTCTTATTTAATAGCTAAACTTATGGACTACGCTTACACAGGCAATACGTTATGAATTTCGAAAATTAAACATAGAAAAATCAAAATTTAAGGAAAAAATGTTGTGTATTTTTTAATTAATGGCTTTTTGTGAAAAATATAGCGCATTAAACTGGTTCTCTTTTAATTTAAAAGATAGAGGAGATTTTCATCTTAAAAAAATTCCTTCACTTCTATGCTCTAAGTCAGATAGTTAAGAAGTTATAACGATTTTATTAAGAAGTATTGGTCAGATTTGTATGAGAGCCAGAGAAAATATATTTTTCAAAAGGTAGAGAAAATTTTTTTTTGAGAAACAATTTGTCAATAACATATGCCATACATCATAACATTAAAGGATCGGACATAGTTACGGCATGATTTGAAACCCCAGGTGTGGGGTTGGGCAATGCGAAACGATTCTCTGCAGCCTATCATGACGTTAAAGTAAAAAACCGTGTTAGATATGTTTTAGATTGCTTGTTTTCTAAGAGAGGCCGGCCCGGCCTCTCACAGAAAACAAGCAATGGAACAGCAAAAAATGGAAAGGGCGTAAGCGACAAAATGGTTTTTGTCGCGTAATTTAAAAACTATAAATACATTTTATATAAGCTATGGGCAAATTAAAGTGTATGCTTGAACGAATCTATGTACAAATTTTGGATGCTTAAATCACTCTCCTCTGTTGGCAAAATAGGAATCCCTTTTTTACAGATGTCTTTTTGATTGATTATTGACCAATCGTGTTATGCTAAGGGTAATTCAAAGACAAAGACATTACACGACAACTTTAATATCTTAGCTTTAGTCATTGCTGAGAAAAATCGACATCGCTCAGCCAAATTATTAAGGTGGTTCGTTTCCTATACAAAAAAACAATCGACATTAATTAGCTAATTTCATACTATTACTACATAAATTTATATGCACATCTATTTATTTTGCAATACCATTGTCGCGAAATAAATTTAAAATACTTTATTTCACACAGAAGTCACATTTTTATTGATTTTTTTTTATAAAAAATGGCATAAGCCACAAATATCACTTTTTATAAAAAAACAATAAAAATGTGACTTCAGGTGTGAAATAAAGTATTTTTAATATATTTCGCGACAATGGTATTGCAAAATAAATAGATGTGCATATCGACGGTGGAAAAGCAAAATACTACCAAGCGCCATATAGCTATTTTTACAGCTATTTTTACAGCAGAGCGATTTTTACGTTTAAAGATTCATTTTTTCTTTAAAAAATCGTAGAAAATTAGCTATTAGAGATATTTGAAAAAATCCAACGGATTTTTAAAGTATTTTAATGCCTTTATTATTTGGTTCATTAAAAAAAGGGATTTCTGTATATTTTGCCTAGAAGTGGCGTTTGGTTACAATTTACCTAAATTTAGAAGCAGGTAAAAGTTACCAACCGACAAAAACGTTTTATCTTTCAATCTAGTAAAGATGTCTAAATATATTTTTTTCTCCAAATGGTTCGAAACAAAAAGGGATAAGTAGAGAATTATTTTTTGAATTGAACAAGCAAAGAGGTCTAACGTTCATAATATTCCATTATTATAACAGGCAAGCCTTACTATACGACAAATAATATTCTGTTATTGTAAGTAATTATTTACCTGCCACCAATTAAATTCGACCTAGAACTCAAAAATTTTTACTTTTTAGATTCAGTGAGGAAAATAGGTAGTTGAAGACAAAATACTTATCATGTATACAATTTTATTTGAAATATGCCTTTGAATAATTAATTATTTTCAAACAAATATAATTGAAGCCGAGTTCCTCGGTAAAAACAATATTAACAGTATTCCGATGAGCCGTACTACGTACCGTGCACGTACGTACTTACCGACTTCTAAAATGTATGAAGATTGAGTACAGCTAATATAGTTGAGGCTTAGGCCAATCGTAAAAATCGGCAGAGTGCGAGTTTGACTCGCGCAAGAAGGGTTCCGTACATTATAGAGCGAAAATAGGCTAAAATAGGTTTTTTGTACGGGAATTATTAATATCTAGCAAAAAAGGCAATCAGGTTTGTTGTATGGGAGCCCCTCTGTAAAATTAATTTTATTTTGTTTTTAGTATTTGTTACAGTTTGTTACAGCTAACAGCGGCAACGGAAATACACTATCTGTGAAAATTATAGATGTCTAGCTGTAGCCGTTCTTGGGATACAGCTTGAAGACAGACAGACAGACAGACGGACAGACAAACAGACAGAAATTGAAGTCTTAGTAATAGGGTAAAAACGGGACCCCCGTTTTTACCCTTTGGGTACGAAACCCTAAAAAGGCACTAATATAAAATAAGAATTATGTCAACACTTTTTAGTTTTTTCATAAGATTATTAATTATATTTTTGCCGAGGAAGTCAGTTCCAATTTTTTGTTTGAAAATAATTCATTTTTCCCTTTTTTACGGTTAGTCAACAAGGAACCCTTATAGTTCGTTTCGGTCTGTCCGTCCGTCTGTCTCTCCGTGGTTTTGCTCAGAGACTATAGGGCCTAAGGCTACAAAGCCGTAATTCTGCATAAATGCATTATTAATAATGCCGACAAAATGGTATATAAAATGTACATCTACCCTATACATTGATTTTTTTCATCCCAAAACATTTTCCGATTTAGGGGTCCATTTGTGAAATATAAAGTTTTAAAGTGGAAAAAAACGTTAGAGAAAAGTTCTGTACAGCACCTTTGGAACAGTGTATACATTTTTGTAAAATGTTACTTTTTGGTAGTACATAATATTATTATTTATTATTTTGAAATTCTTCAGAAAAAGGCAAAATCACTACATGTTTCCATACAAATTTTAAGGAGTTCCCTCGATTCCTCGTGGATCGCATCATCAGATAGCACAATTACTTTTGTGAACGTGGTAGGTACCAAATTTCAACTAGGTATGTCCTATAACCTATACAACAACAGAAGAATTTTAAAAATTGGTCCACAAACAGTGGAGTTATCCGCGAACGAACATAAAGAACATACTATCGAATTGAGAACCCTTCTCATTTTATGAAAATCGGTTCAAAATAAAAATACAGCTATCCTCATAAATTAGTTTATTTTATAATCAACTTTTGCTACGGAATCAGTAAAATATTTGGTATGAGTAATGCCGAATCGTTTTTTGTTTTTTTCTTTCGTTGAAGAAAGCATGTCGCTGTAGCCCTGACGTCACATATGCGACCCATAAGGATCTATTGTGACTCCTTCGCACTAGAGTATCATCCCCAACCCAATACTGCTCATAAATTGAACGATATGGTTGGGTTTGGTGCCACGAATTTCCTCTGTAGATGAGTATTCGTGGCGACTAAGGTGCCTGTTCCTGCTCTGTAGTAGAGCAGGACAGTCGAGGAGAAGGTGAATAGGTGTCTCATCCTCCTCCTCACAGAATCTGCAAGTCGTTATGCTAAAAATACCCATTCTGTTTAGGTGTTTGTTGAGCTTGCAGTGCCCTATTTCTGTACTCAATCTTCATCATTTTGAAGTCGGTACCAGATGAATCTTCTGTTCTCCGACAGAATATTTGAAACTTTTGGAACTGGCACCGACTTCAAAATTATGAAGATTGAGTACAGAAATAGTTGAGTTTTAGCCGAATTCGTAAAAAGGCACTATTAGATAGGAATAATTATTTAATACTTTTTAGTTCATATTATAAGGATGTTATTATTGTTTTACCTTGGAAGTCGGTTTTAATTTTTTGTTAAAAATAATAATTTCACTCTTTTTAGTTACCTAGTAAGCAAACGCGTACTATACGTAGAATAATACACGTGTATATTATTCTACGTATCTTATTACAGTCACACTTACAAAATATTATAATATCAGCTGCAGCCTGCAGATAATTTTAAACAATCATTAAAAAAAATCGAAGTGAACACGTGTGACGTGCTAAGTAGCCGGTCACCGGACTAGTTTCAATAGTCTGGCACTCGTTCGACATGTGAATGGAAGGAAGGATTACGTCAAACATAGTTTATATATTGACAAACGTTATGTCAGAATGTCAGTTTGTATTGTGTCAAAGTGCGAGGCGGGAGTGTTTTAAAGTCGGTGCAGTAAAATTATGTATTTGATGGGGAAAAAATTAAAATGTTATAGAAAATGTTGTAATTAGTATTGTGTGTATCATAATTATATATAAATATTCTGTTGAACTCTAGAATGTGATGTGATATTTGAAGCGAGAACAATGTTGTGCATTGTGCATTACCATTGTGAATAAAACAGTTTAAATTCAATGGTTTTTTATTTATATTTTCAGAATCAGATGCAATCTGATAAAAATTAAAAGAATTAGAGAAAAGAAATGATTGCAGGCATTGCAGGTAATATTAGATCGATATTTAATTGTAGTTGATATTAGATATATTTTAGGCATTCTTTTAATGTAAAATTAGTATTCTGTAGAATGGTACTAAAATTTGTTATTGCTTTCAGGTATTATTTCAGTTCAAGGTGCTAAAAATCGTAAATAATTAGAAATAGAAAATATTTACAATATTTGACAGTTATGTTTGGCGTTTCCATGACAACGACAACAGATTCAAAATTTGAATTTCAAATTCCATTGGAAGGAAGGATTACGTCAAGCATAGTTTATATATTGACAAACGTTATGTCAGAATGCCAGTTGTGTCAAAGTGCGAGGCGGGTGTGTTTTAAAGTCGGTGCATTAAAAATTGTTTATTTGATGGAAAAAAAATTAAAATGTTATAGAAAATGTTGTAATTAGTATTGTGTGTATCATAATTATATAATTTTAGTGTTTTTTAAATAAATATTCTGTTGAACTGTAGAATGTGATGTGATATTTGAAGCGAGAACAATATTGTGCATTATCATTTTGTTAAATTGTGAATAAAACAGTTTAAATTCAATGGTTTTTTATTTGTATTTTCAGAATCAGATGCAATCTGATACAAATAAAAAGAATTAGAGAAAAGAAATTATTGCAGGTAATATTAGATTGATATTTCATTGTAGTTGATATTAGATATATTTTAGGCATTCTTTTAATGTAAAATTAGTATTCTGTAGAATAGTACTAATATTTTTTTATTGCTTTCAGGTAATAATTCAGTTCAAGGTGCTAAAATCGTAAATAATTAGAAAAAGAAAATATTTACAATATTTGACAGTTATGTTTGGCGTCTCCATGACAACGACAACAGATTCAAAATTTGAATTTCAAATTCCATTGGAAGGAAGGATTACGTCAAGCATAGTTTATATATTGATAAACGTTATGTCAGAATGCCAGTTTGTATTGTGTCAAAGTGCGAGGTGGGTGTTTTAAAGTCGGTGCATTAAAATTGTTTATTTGATGGAGAAAAAATTAAAATGTTATAGAAAATGTTGTAATTAGTATTGTATGTACCGGAATTATATAATTTTAGTGTTTTTTAAATAAATATTCTGTTGAACTGTAGAATGTGATGTGATATTTGAAGCGAGAACAATATTGTGCGTGCATTATCATTTTGTTAAATTGAGAATAAAACAGTTTAAATTCAATGGTTTTTTATTTGTATTTTCAGAATCAGATGCAATCTGATACAAATGAAAAGAATTACAGAAAAGAAAAGATTGCAGGTAATATTAGATTGATATGTCATTGTAGTTGATATTAGATATATTTTAGGCATTCTTTTAATGTAAAATTAGTATTCTGTAGAATAGGAATAGTACTAATATTTTTTAATTGCTTTCAGGTATTATTTTAGTTCAAGGTGCTAAAAATCGTAAATAATTGGAAAAAGAAAATATTAAGAATATTTAACAGTTATGTTTGGCGTCTCCATGACAACGACAACAGATTCAAAATTTGAATTTCAAATTCCATTGGAAGGAACATAGTATATTCTATATCTATGGGAAGGAAGGATTACGTCAAGCATAGTTTATATATTGACAAACGTTATGTCAGAATGCCAGTTTGTATTGTGTCAAAGTGCGAGGCGGGTGTGTTTTAAAGTCGGTGCATTAAAAATTGTTTATTTGATGGAGAAAAAATTAAAATGTTATAGAAAATGTTGTAATTAGTATTGTGTGTATCGGAATTATATAATTTTAGTGTTTTTTTTTAATAAATATTCTGTTGAACTATAGAATGTGATGTGATATTTGAAGCGAGAACAATATTGTGGATTATCATTTTGTTAAATTGTGAATAAAACAGTTTAAATTCAATGGTTTTTTATTTGTATTTTCAGAATCAGATGCAATCTGATACAAATGAAAAGAATTGGAGAAAAGAAATGATTGCAGGTAATATTAGATTGATATTTCATTGTAGTTGATATTAGATATATTTTAGGAATTCTTTTAATGTAAAATTAGTATTCTGTAGAATAGTACTAATATTTTTTTATTGCTTTCAGGTATTATTTTAGTTCAAGGTGCTAAAAATCGTAAATAATTAGAAAAAGAAAATATTTAGAATATTTGACAGTTATGTTTGGCGTCTCCATGACAACGACAACAGATTCAAAATTTGAATTTCAAATTCCATTGGAAGGAAGGATTACGTCAAGCATAGTTTATATATTGACAAACGTTATGTCAGAATGCCAGTTTGTATTGTGTCAAAGTGCGAGGCGGGTGTGTTTTAAAGTCGGTGCATTAAAAATTGTTTATTTGATGGAAAAAAATTAAAATGTTATAGAAAATGTTGTAATTAGTATTGTGTGTATCGGAATTATATAAGTTTAGTGTTTTTTTAATAAATATTCTGTTGAACTGTAGAATGTGTAGTGATATTTGAAGCGAGAACAATATTGTGCATTATCATTTTGTTAAATTGTGAATAAAACAGTTTAAAGTCAATGGTTTTTTATTTGTATTTTCAGAATCAGATGCAATCTGATAAAAATGAAAAGAATAAGAGAAAAGAAATGATTGCAGGTAATATTAGATTGATATTTCATTGTAGTTGATATTAGATATATTTTAAGCATTCTTTTAATGTCAAATTAGCATTCTGTAGAATATAACTCATATTTTTTACTGTTTTCAGGTATTATTTCAGTTTAAGGCGCTAAAAATCGTAAATAATCAGAAAAAGAAAATATTTACAATATTTGACAGTTATGTTTGGCGTCTCCATGACAACGACAACAGATTCAAAATTTGAATTTCAAATTCCAATGGAAGGAAGGAGAAGGAAGGAGGAGGATATTTAGAAAGTATGTCATTTTGTAGTGAATGAAACAGTTGAAATTTAATGGATTTGTATGTGTATTTTCAGAATTAATATAGGTAATCTGGTAATTTGATAAAAATTAAAAGAAATATCGAAAAAAAGGCTGCAGAAGCATGTTATAAGATTATTATTTTTACTGATAATGAATTACTTTTATATAATATGCCTTATTAAATAGTAGGTATTCTTTGGAATAATATAATGTTAGGAAAGTATTAGGATAGTATTAGTACATATACTAATGTTTTTTTATTGTTTTCAGGTATTATTTTGTGTCGAAAAGCGTGATAATAATAGAAAGGGAAAAAATATTTCGGTTATCGGACGCGTCCCTTTTGTTATCTCCCTTACAGCGAGAATTTGTAATTATAATTTTTAAAATCGACAATAAACTGGTTTTGATTCAAATATAATATTTTATTTGTAATCATAGTTGGTATCAAAATATATGTTTTTAAAATAAGCTGTGAGATGTGTTGTAATTTACTCTCACAGCTAAAATTAGTAGAAACAATAAGAATTTAAAAACCTTTCTTTTTGAGTGGAAAGGGATGGCTAATAGGGGATGGTGGAGGCCATTGAGCTCCCGAACCAAAGTGAGAGGGAGCTCAGTATAGAGTAAGAGTATTTGTAGTAATAGGTAGTTGCAAGCATTAGATGTAAGAGTAAATGGTGTTGTTAGTTAGTAGTTGTAGTAGGTATTTTGTTTTCAAATAGATGTAAGAGTAAATGGCGTTGTTGGTTAGTAGTTATAGTAGGAATTATATTTTGATTTAGATGTAAGAGTAAATGGTGTTGTTAGTTAGTAGTTGTAGTAGGTATAAGGTATTGAATTTGATGTAAGAGTAAATGGATTGTTGGTTAGTAGTTATAGTAGGTATAAAGTATTGAATAAGTTGTAAGAGTAAATGGTGTTATTAGTAAGTAGAGTAATTAGGATTTAAAAACCTTTTTTTTTTGAGTGGAAAGGGATGGCTAATAGGGGATGGTGGAGGCCATTGAGCTCCCGAACCAAAGTGAGAGGGAGCTCAGCATAGAGTAAGAGTATTTGTAGTAATAGGTAGTTGCAAGCATTAGATGTAAGAGTAAATGGTGTTGTTAGTTAGTAGTTGTAGTAGGTATTTTGTTTTCAAATAGATGTAAGAGTAAATGGCGTTGTTGGTTAGTAGTTACAGTAGGAATTATATTTTGAATTAGATGTAAGAGTTAATGGTGTTGTTAGTTAGTAGTTGTAGTAGGTATAAGGTATTGAATTTGATGTAAGAGTAGATGGCGTTGTTGGTTAGTAGTTACAGTAGGAATTATATTTTGAATTAGATGTAAGAGTAAATGGTGTTGTTAGTTAGTAGTTGTAGTAGGTATAAGGTATTGAATTTGATGTAAGAGTAAATGGATTGTTGGTTAGTAGTTATAGTAGGTATAAAGTATTAATTTAGATGTAAGAGTAAATGGTGTTATTAGTAAGTAGAGTAATTAGAATTTAAAAACCTTTCTTTTTGAGTGGAAAGGGATGGCTAATAGGGGATGGTGGAGGCCATTGAGCTCCCGAACCAAAGTGAGAGGGAGCTCAGCATAGAGTAAGTGTATTTGTAGTAATAGGTAGTTGCAAGCATTAGATGTAAGAGTAAATGGTGTTGTTAGTTAGTAGTTGTAGTAAGTATAAGGTATTGAATTAGATGTAAGAGTAAATGGTGTTGTTAGTTAGTAGTTGTAGTAGGTATTTTGTTTTCAAATAGATGTAAGAGTAAATGGCGTTGTTGGTTAGTAGTTATAGTAGGAATTATATTTTGAATTAGATGTAAGAGTTAATGGTGTTGTTAGTTAGAAGTTGTAGTAGGTATTTTGTTGTCAAATAGATGTAAGAGTAAATGGCGTTGTTGGTTAGTAGTTATAGTAGGTACAAGGTATTGAATTTGATGTAAGAGTAAATGGATTGTTGGTTAGTAGTTATAGTAGGTATAAAGTATTGAATTAGATGTAAGAGTAAATGGTGTTATTAGTAAGTAGAGTAATTAGGATTTAAAAACCTTTTTTTTTGAGTGGAAAGGGATGGCTAATAGGGGATGGTGGAGGCCATTGAGCTCCCGAACCAAAGTGAGAGGGAGCTCAGTATAGAGTAAGAGTATTTGTAGTAATAGGTAGTTGCATGCATTAGATGTATGAGTAAATGGTGTTGTTAGTTAGTAGTTGTAGTTGGTATTTTGTTTTCAAATAGATGTAAGAGTAAATGGCGTTGTTGGTTAGTAGTTGTAGTAGGTATAAGGTATTGAATTTGATGTAAGAGTAAATGGATTGTTGGTTAGTAGTTATAGTAGGTATAAAGTATTGAATTAGATGTAAGAGTAAATGGTGTTATTAGTAAGTAGAGTAATTAAAATTTGAAGACCTTTCTTTTTGAGTGGAAAGGGACGGCTAATAGGGGATGGTGGAGGCCATTGAGCTCCCGAACCAAAGTGAGAGGGAGCTCAGCATAGAGTAAGAGTATTTGTAGTAATAGGTAGTTGCAAGCATTAGATGTAAGAGTAAATGGTGTTGCTAGTTAGTAGTTGTAGTAAGTATAAGGTATTGAATTAGATGTAAGAGTAAATGGTGTTGTTAGTTAGTAGTTGTAGTAGGTATTTTGTTTTCAAACAGATGTAAGAGTAAATGGCGTTGTTGGTTAGTAGTTATAGTAGGAATTATATTTTGAATTAGATGTAAGAGTAAATGGTGTTGTTAGTTAGTAGTTGTAGTAGGTATTTTGTTTTCAAATAGATGTAAGAGTAAATGGTGTTGTTAGTAAGTAGTCGTAGTAGGTTTAAAGTACTGAATTAGATGTAAGAATAAATGGTGTTTTTAGTTAGTAGTTGTAGTAGATATAACGTATACAATTAGATGTAAGAGTAAATGGTGTTGTTAGTTAGTAGTTGTAGTAGGTTAAAAGTATTGAATTGGATGTAAGAGTAAATTGTGTTGTTAGTTAGTAGTTGTAGTAGGTATAAGGTATTGAATTTGATGTAAGAGTAAATGGATTGTTGGTTAGTAGTTATAGTAGGTATAAAGTATTGAATTAGATGTAAGAGTAAATGGTGTTATTAGTAAGTAGAGTAATTAAAATTTGAAGACCTTTCTTTTTGAGTGGAAAGGGATGGCTAATAGGGGATGGTGGAGGCCATTGAGCTCCCGAACCAAAGTGAGAGGGAGCTCAGCATAGAGTAAGAGTATTTGTAGTAATAGGTAGTTGCAAGCATTAGATGTAAGAGTAAATGGTGTTGCTAGTTAGAAGTTGTAGTAGGTATTTTGTTTTCAAATAGATGTAAGAGTAAATGGCGTTGTTGGTTAGTTGTTATAGTAGGAATTATATTTTGAATTAGATGTAAGAGTAAATGGTGTTGTTAGTTAGTAGTTGTAGTAGGTATAAGGTATTGAATTTGATGTAAGAGTAAATGGATTGTTGGTTAGTAGTTATAGTAGGTATAAAGTATTAATTTAGATGTAAGAGTAAATGGTGTTATTAGTAAGTAGAGTAATTAGAATTTAAAAACCTTTCTTTTTGAGTGGAAAGGGATGGCTAATAGGGGATGGTGGAGGCCATTGAGCTCCCGAACTAAAGTAAGAGGGAGCTCAGCATAGAGTAAGTGTATTTGTAGTAATAGGTAGTTGCAAGCATTAGATGTAAGAGTAAATGGTGTTGTTAGTTAGTAGTTGTAGTAAGTATAAGGTATTGAATTAGATGTAAGAGTAAATGGTGTTGTTAGTTAGTAGTTGTAGTAGGTATTTTGTTTTCAAATAAATGTAAGAGTAAATGGCGTTGTTGGTTAGTAGTTATAGTAGGAATTATATTTTGAATTAGATGTAAGAGTTAATGGTGTTGTTAGTTAGTAGTTGTAGTAGGTATAAGGTATTGAATTTGATGTAAGAGTAAATGGATTGTTGGTTAGTAGTTACAGTAGGTATAAAGTATTGAATTAGATGTAAGAGTAAATGGTGTTATTAGTAAGTAGAGTAATTAAAATTTGAAGACCTTTCTTTTTGAGTGGAAAGGGATGGCTAATAGGGGATGGTGGAGGCCATTGAGCTCCCGAACCAAAGTGAGAGGGAGCTCAGCATAGAGTAAGAGTATTTGTAGTAATAGGTAGTTGCAAGCATTAGATGTAAGAGTAAATGGTGTTGTTAGTTAGTAGTTGTAGTAAGTATAAGGTATTGAATTAGATGTAAGAGTAAATGGTGTTTTTAATTAGTAGTTACAGTAGGTATTATGTTTTGAATTAGATGTTAGAGTAAATGGTGTTGTTAGTTAGTAGTTGTAGTAGGTATTTTGTTTTCAAATAGATGTAAGAGTAAATGGTGTTGTTAGTAAGTAGTCGTAGTAGGTTTAAAGTACTGAATTAGATGTAAGAATAAATGGTGTTTTTAGTTAGTAGTTCTAGTAGATATAACGTATACAATTAGATGTAAGAGTAAATGGTGTTGTTAGTTAGTAGTTGTAGTAGGTTAAAAGTATTGAATTGGATGTAAGAGTAAATTGTGTTGTTAGTTAGTAGTTGTAGTAGGTATAAGGTATTGAATTTGATGTAAGAGTAAATGGATTGTTGGTTAGTAGTTATAGTAGGTATAAAGTATTGAATTAGATGTAAGAGTAAATGGTGTTATTAGTAAGTAGAGTAATTAAAATTTGAAGACCTTTCTTTTTGAGTGGAAAGGGATGGCTAATAGGGGATGGTGGAGGCCATTGAGCTCCCGAACCAAAGTGAGAGGGAGCTCAGCATAGAGTAAGAGTATTTGTAGTAATAGGTAGTTGCAAGCATTAGATGTAAGAGTAAATGGTGTTGCTAGTTAGAAGTTGTAGTAGGTATTTTGTTGTCAAATAGATGTAAGAGTAAATGGCGTTGTTGGTTAGTAGTTATAGTAGGAATTATATTTTGAATTAGATGTAAGAGTAAATGGTGTTGTTAGTTAGTAGTTATAGTAGGAATTATATTTTGAATTAGATGTAAGAGTTAATGGTGTTGTTAGTTAGTAGTTGTAGTAGGTATAAGGTATTGAATTTGATGTAAGAGTAAATGGATTGTTGGTTAGTAGTTACAGTAGGTATAAAGTATTGAATTAGATGTAAGAGTAAATGGTGTTATTAGTAAGTAGAGTAATTAAAATTTGAAGACCTTTCTTTTTGAGTGGAAAGGGATGGCTAATAGGGGATGGTGGAGGCCATTGAGCTCCCGAACCAAAGTGAGAGGGAGCTCAGCATAGAGTAAGAGTATTTGTAGTAATAGGTAGTTGGAAGCATTAGATGTAAGAGTAAATGGTGTTGTTAGTTAGTAGTTGTAGTAAGTATAAGGTATTGAATTAGATGTAAGAGTAAATGGTGTTTTTAATTAGTAGTTACAGTAGGTATTATGTTTTGAATTAGATGTTAGAGTAAATGGTGTTGTTAGTTAGTAGTTGTAGTAGGTTAAAAGTATTGAATTGGATGTAAGAGTAAATGGTGTTGTTAGTTAGTAGTTGTAGTAGGTATAAGATATTGAATTTGATGTAAGAGTAAATGGATTGTTGGTTAGTAGTTATAGTAGGTATAAAGTATTGAATTAGATGTAAGAGTAAATGGTGTTATTAGTAAGTAGAGTAATTAAAATTTGAAGACCTTTCTTTTTGAGTGGAAAGGGATGGCTAATAGGGGATGGTGGAGGCCATTGAGCTCCCGAACCAAAGTGAGAGGGAGCTCAGCATAGAGTAAGAGTATTTGTAGTAATAGGTAGTTGCAAGCATTAGATGTAAGAGTAAATGTTGTTGTTAGTTAGTAGTTGTAGTAGATATTTTGTTTCCAAAAAGATGTAAGAGTAAATGGCGTTGTTGGTTAGTAGTTACTGTAGGAATTATATTTTGAATTAGATGTAAGAGTAAATGGTGTTGTTAGTTAGTAGTTGTAGTAAGTATAGGGTATTGAATTTGATGTAAGAGTAAATGGATTGTTGGTTAGTAGTTATAGTAGGTATAAAGTATTGAATTAGATGTAAGAGTAAATGGTGTTATTAGTAAGTAGAGTAATTAGGATTTAAAAACCTTTTTTTTGAGTGGAAAGGGATGGCTAATAGGGGATGGTGGAGGCCATTGAGCTCCCGAACCAAAGTGAGAGGGAGCTCAGTATAGAGTAAGAGTATTTGTAGTAATAGGTAGTTGGAAGCATTAGATGTAAGAGTAAATGGTGTTGTTAGATAGTAGTTGTAGTAGGTATTTTGTTTTCAAATAGATGTAAGAGTAAATGGCGTTGTTGGTTAGTAGTTATAGTAGGAATTATATTTTGAATTAGATGTAAGAGTTAATGGTGTTGTTAGTTAGTAGTTGTAGTAGGTATAAGGTATTGAATTTGATGTAAGAGTAAATAGATTGTTGGTTAGTAGTTATAGTAGGTATAAAGTATTGAATTAGATGTAAGAGTAAATGGTGTTATTATTAAGTAGAGTAATTAAAATTTGAAGATCTTTCTTTTTGAGTGGAAAGGGATGGCTAATAGGGGATGGTGGAGGCCATTGAGCTCCCGAACCAAAGTGAGAGGGAGCTCAGCATAGAGTAAGAGTATTTGTAGTAATAGGTAGTTGCAAGCATTAGATGTAAGAGTAAATGGTGTTGTTAGTTAGTAGTTGTAGTAGGTATTTTGTTTTCAAATAGATGTAAGAGTAAATGGCGTTGTTGCTCAGTAGTTATAGTAGGAATTATATTTTGAATTAGATGTAAGAGTAAATGGTTTTGTTAGTTAGTAGTTGTAGTAGGTATAAGGTATTGAATTTGATGTAAGAGTAAATGGTGTTGTTAGTAAGTAGTCGTAGTAGGTTTAAAGTACTGAATTAGATGTAAGAATAAATGGTGTTTTTAGATAGTAGTTTTAGTAGATATAACGTATACAATTAGATGTAAGAGTAAATGGTGTTGTTAGTTAGTAGTTGTAGTAGGTTAAAAGTATTGAATTGGATGTAAGAGTAAATTGTGTTGTTAGTTAGTAGTTATAGTAGGTATAAGGTATTGAATTTGATGTAAGAGTAAATGGATTGTTGGTTAGTAGTTATAGTAGGTATAAAGTATTGAATTAGATGTAAGAGTAAATGGTGTTATTAGTAAGTAGAGTAATTAAAATTTGAAGACCTTTCTTTTTGAGTGGAAAGGGATGGCTAATAGGGGATGGTGGAGGCCATTGAGCTCCCGAACCAAAGTGAGAGGGAGCTCAGCATAGAGTAAGAGTATTTGTAGTAATAGGTAGTTGCAAGCATTAGATCATAGATGTAAGAGTAAATGGTGTTGTTAGTTAGTAGTTGTAGTAGATATTTTGTTTCCAAAAAGATGTAAGAGTAAATGGCGTTGTTGGTTAGTAGTTACAGTAGGAATTATATTTTGAATTAGATGTAAGAGTAAATGGTGTTGTTAGTTAGTAGTTGTAGTAGGTATAGGGTATTGAATTTGATGTAAGAGTAAATGGATTGTTGGTTAGTAGTTATAGTAGGTATAAAGTATTGAATTAGATGTAAGAGTAAATGGTGTTATTATTAAGTAGAGTAATTAGGATTTAAAAACCTTTTTTTTGAGTGGAAAGGGATGGCTAATAGGGGATGGTGGAGGCCATTGAGCTCCCGAACCAAAGTGAGAGGGAGCTCAGTATAGAGTAAGAGTATTTGTAGTAATAGGTAGTTGCAAGCATTAGATGTAAGAGTAAATGGTGTTGCTAGTTAGAAGTTGTAGAAGGTATTTTGTTGTCAAATAGATGTAAGAGTAAATGGCGTTGTTGGTTAGTAGTTATAGTAGGAATTATATTTTGAATTAGATGTAAGAGTAAATGGTGTTGTTAGTTAGTAGTTGTAGTAGGTATAAGGTATTGAATTTGATGTAAGAGTAAATGGATTGTTGGTTAGTAGTTATAGTAGGTATAAAGTATTAATTTAGATGTAAGAGTAAATGGTGTTATTAGTAAGTAGAGTAATTAGAATTTAAAAACCTTTCTTTTTGAGTGGAAAGGGATGGCTAATAGGGGATGGTGGAGGCCATTGAGCTCCCGAACTAAAGTAAGAGGGAGCTCAGCATAGAGTAAGTGTATTTGTAGTAATAGGTAGTTGCAAGCATTAGATGTAAGAGTAAATGGTGTTGTTAGTTAGTAGTTGTAGTAAGTATAAGGTATTGAATTAGATGTAAGAGTAAATGGTGTTGTTAGTTAGTAGTTGTAGTAGGTATTTTGTTTTCAAATAAATGTAAGAGTAAATGGCGTTGTTGGTTAGTAGTTATAGTAGGAATTATATTTTGAATTAGATGTAAGAGTTAATGGTGTTGTTAGTTAGTAGTTGTAGTAGGTATAAGGTATTGAATTTGATGTAAGAGTAAATGGATTGTTGGTTAGTAGTTACAGTAGGTATAAAGTATTGAATTAGATGTAAGAGTAAATGGTGTTATTAGTAAGTAGAGTAATTAAAATTTGAAGACCTTTCTTTTTGAGTGGAAAGGGATGGCTAATAGGGGATGGTGGAGGCCATTGAGCTCCCGAACCAAAGTGAGAGGGAGCTCAGCATAGAGTAAGAGTATTTGTAGTAATAGGTAGTTGCAAGCATTAGATGTAAGAGTAAATGGTGTTGTTAGTTAGTAGTTGTAGTAAGTATAAGGTATTGAATTAGATGTAAGAGTAAATGGTGTTTTTAATTAGTAGTTACAGTAGGTATTATGTTTTGAATTAGATGTTAGAGTAAATGGTGTTGTTAGTTAGTAGTTGTAGTAGGTATTTTGTTTTCAAATAGATGTAAGAGTAAATGGTGTTGTTAGTAAGTAGTCGTAGTAGGTTTAAAGTACTGAATTAGATGTAAGAATAAATGGTGTTTTTAGTTAGTAGTTCTAGTAGATATAACGTATACAATTAGATGTAAGAGTAAATGGTGTTGTTAGTTAGTAGTTGTAGTAGGTTAAAAGTATTGAATTGGATGTAAGAGTAAATTGTGTTGTTAGTTAGTAGTTGTAGTAGGTATAAGGTATTGAATTTGATGTAAGAGTAAATGGATTGTTGGTTAGTAGTTATAGTAGGTATAAAGTATTGAATTAGATGTAAGAGTAAATGGTGTTATTAGTAAGTAGAGTAATTAAAATTTGAAGACCTTTCTTTTTGAGTGGAAAGGGATGGCTAATAGGGGATGGTGGAGGCCATTGAGCTCCCGAACCAAAGTGAGAGGGAGCTCAGCATAGAGTAAGAGTATTTGTAGTAATAGGTAGTTGCAAGCATTAGATGTAAGAGTAAATGGTGTTGCTAGTTAGAAGTTGTAGTAGGTATTTTGTTGTCAAATAGATGTAAGAGTAAATGGCGTTGTTGGTTAGTAGTTATAGTAGGAATTATATTTTGAATTAGATGTAAGAGTAAATGGTGTTGTTAGTTAGTAGTTATAGTAGGAATTATATTTTGAATTAGATGTAAGAGTTAATGGTGTTGTTAGTTAGTAGTTGTAGTAGGTATAAGGTATTGAATTTGATGTAAGAGTAAATGGATTGTTGGTTAGTAGTTATAGTAGGTATAAAGTATTGAATTAGATGTAAGAGTAAATGGTGTTATTAGTAAGTAGAGTAATTAAAATTTGAAGACCTTTCTTTTTGAGTGGAAAGGGATGGCTAATAGGGGATGGTGGAGGCCATTGAGCTCCCGAACCAAAGTGAGATGGAGCTCAGTATATAGTAAGAGTATTTGTAGTAAAAGGTAGTTGGAAGCATTAGATGTAAGAGTAAATGGTGTTGTTAGTTAGAAGTTGTAGTAGGTATTTTGTTGTCAAATAGATGTAAGAGTAAATGGCGTTGTTGGTTAGTAGTTGTAGTAGGTATTTTGTTTTCAAATAGATGTAAGAGTAAATGGTGTTGTTAGTAAGTAGTCGTAGTAGGTTTAAAGTACTGAATTAGATGTAAGAATAAATGGTGTTTTTAGTTAGTAGTTCTAGTAGATATAACGTATACAATTAGATGTAAGAGTAAATGGTGTTGTTAGTTAGTAGTTGTAGTAGGTTAAAAGTATTGAATTGGATGTAAGAGTAAATTGTGTTGTTAGTTAGTAGTTGTAGTAGGTATAAGGTATTGAATTTGATGTAAGAGTAAATGGATTGTTGGTTAGTAGTTATAGTAGGTATAAAGTATTGAATTAGATGTAAGAGTAAATGGTGTTATTAGTAAGTAGAGTAATTAAAATTTGAAGACCTTTCTTTTTGAGTGGAAAGGGATGGCTAATAGGGGATGGTGGAGGCCATTGAGCTCCCGAACCAAAGTGAGATGGAGCTCAGTATATAGTAAGAGTATTTGTAGTAAAAGGTAGTTGGAAGCATTAGATGTAAGAGTAAATGGTGTTGTTAGTTAGAAGTTGTAGTAGGTATTTTGTTGTCAAATAGATGTAAGAGTAAATGGCGTTGTTGGTTAGTAGTTGTAGTAGGTATTTTGTTTTCAAATAGATGTAAGAGTAAATGGCGTTGTTGGTTAGTAGTTATAGTAGGAATTATATTTTGAATTAGATGTAAGAGTTAATGGTGTTGTTAGTTAGTAGTTGTAGTAGGTATAAGGTATTGAATTTGATGTAAGAGTAAATGGATTGTTGGTAAGTAGTTATAGTAGGTATAAAGTATTGAATTAGATGTAAGAGTAAATGGTGTTATTAGTAAGTAGAGTAATTAAAATTTGAAGACCTTTCTTTTTGAGTGGAAAGGGATGGCTAATAGGGGATGGTGGAGGCCATTGAGCTCCCGAACCAAAGTGAGAGGGAGCTCAGCATAGAGTAAGAGTATTTGTAGTAATAGGTAGTTGCAAGCATTAGATCATAGATGTAAGAGTAAATGGTGTTGTTAGTTAGTAGTTGTAGAAGATATTTTGTTTCCAAAAAGATGTAAGAGTAAATGGCGTTGTTGGTTAGTAGTTACAGTAGGAATTATATTTTGAATTAGATGTAAGAGTAAATGGTGTTGTTAGTTAGTAGTTGTAGTAGGTATAGGGTATTGAATTTGATGTAAGAGTAAATGGATTGTTGGTTAGTAGTTATAGTAGGTATAAAGTATTGAATTAGATGTAAGAGTAAATGGTGTTATTAGTAAGTAGAGTAATTAAAATTTGAAGACCTTTCTTTTTGAGTGGAAAGGGATGGCTGATAGGGGATGGTGGAGGCCATTGAGCTCCCGAACCAAAGTGAGAGGGAGCTCAGTATACAGTAAGAGTATTTGTAGTAATAGGTCGTTGCAAGCATTAGATGTAAGAGTAAATGGTGTTGTTAGTTAGTAGTTGTAGTAGGTATTTTGTTTTCAAATAGATGTAAGAGTTAATTGCGTTGTTGGTTAGTAGTTACAGTAGGAATTATATTTTGAATTAGATGTAAGAGTAAATGGTGTTGTTAGTTAGTAGTTGTAGTAGGTATAAGGTATTGAATTTGATATAAGAGTAAATGGCGTTGTTGGTTAGTAGTTACAGTAGGAATTATATTTTGAATTAGATGTTAGAGTAAATGGTGTTGTTAGTTAGTAGTTGTAGTAGGTATAAGGTATTGAATTTGATGTAAGAGTAAATGGATTGTTGGTTAGTAGTTATAGTAGGTATAAAGTATTGAATTAGATGTAAGAGTAAATGGTGTTATTAGTAAGTAGAGTAATTAAAATTTGAAGACCTTTCTTTTTGAGTGGAAAGGGATGGCTAATAGGGGATGGTGGAGGCCATTGAGCTCCCGAACCAAAGTGAGAGGGAGCTCAGCATAGAGTAAGAGTATTTGTAGTAATAGGTAGTTGCAAGCATTAGATGTAAGAGTAAATGGTGTTGTTAGTTAGTAGTTGTAGTAAGTATAAGGTATTGAATTAGATGTAAGAGTAAATAGTGTTTTTAATTAGTAGTTACAGTAGGTATTATGTTTTGAATTAGATGTTAGAGTAAATGGTGTTGTTAGTTAGAAGTTGTAGTAGGTATTTTGTTTTCAAATAGATGTAAGAGTAAATGGTGTTGTTAGTAAGTAGTCGTAGTAGGTTTAAAGTACTGAATTAGATGTAAGAATAAATGGTGTTTTTAGTTAGTAGTTGTAGTAGATATAACGTATACAATTAGATGTAAGAGTAAATGGTGTTGTTAGTTAGTAGTTGTAGTAGGTTAAAAGTATTGAATTGGATGTAAGAGTAAATGGTGTTGTTAGTTAGTAGTTAGAGTAGGTATAAGGTATAGAATTTGATGTAAGAGTAAATGGATTGTTGGTTAGTAGTTATAGTAGGTATAAAGTATTGAATTAGATGTAAGAGTAAATGGTGTTATCAGTAAGTAGAGTAATTAAAATTTGAAGACCTTTCTTTTTGAGTGGAAAGGGATGGCTAATAGGGGATGGTGGAGGCCATTGAGCTCCCGAACCAAAGTGACAGGGAGCTCAGCATAGAGTAAGAGTATTTGTAGTAATAGGTAGTTGCAAGCATTAGATGTAAGAGTAAATGGTGTTGTTAGTTAGTAGTTGTAGTAAATATTTTGTTTCCAAAAAGATGTAAGAGTAAATGGCGTTGTTGGTTAGTAGTTACAGTAGGAATTATATTTTGAATTAGATGTAAGAGTAAATGGTGTTGTTAGTTAGTAGTTGTAGTAGGTATAAGGTATTGAATTTGATGTAAGAGTAAATGGATTGTTGGTTAGTAGTTATAGTAGGTATAAAGTATTGAATTAGATGTAAGAGTAAATGGTGTTATTAGTAAGTAGAGTAATTAAAATTTGAAGACCTTTCATTTTGAGTGGAAAGGGATGGCTAATAGGGGATGGTGGAGGCCATTGAGCTCCCGAACCAAAGTGAGAGGGAGCTCAGTATAGAGTTAGAGTATTTGTAGTAATAGGTAGTTGCAAGCATTAGATGTAAGAGTAAATGGTGTTGTTAGTTAGTAGTTGTAGTAGGTATTTTATTTCCAAAAAGATGTAAGAGTAAATGGCGTTGTTGGTTAGTAGTTACAGTAGGAATTATATTTTGAATTAGATGTAAGAGTAAATGGTGTTGTTAGATAGTAGTTGTAGTAGGTATAAAGTATTGAATTAGATGTAAGAGTAAATGGTGTTATTAGTAAGTAGAGTAATTAGGATTTAAAAACCTTTTTTTGAGTGGAAAGGGATGGCTAATAGGGGATGGTGGAGGCCATTGAGCTCCCGAACCAAAGTGAGAGGGAGCTCAGTATAGAGTAAGAGTATTTGTAGTAATAGGTAGTTGGAAGCATTAGATGTAAGAGTAAATGGTGTTGTTAGTTAGAAGTTGTAGTAGGTATTTTGTTGTCAAATAGATGTAAGAGTAAATGGCGTTGTTGGTTAGTAGTTATAGTAGGTACAAGGTATTGAATTTGATGTAAGAGTAAATGGATTGTTGGTTAGTAGTTATAGTAGGTATAAAGTATTGAATTAGATGTAAGAGTAAATGGTGTTATTAGTAAGTAGAGTAATGAGGATTTAAAAACCTTTTTTTTTGAGTGGAAAGGGATGGCTAATAGGGGATGGTGGAAGCCATTGAGCTCCCGAACCAAAGTGAGAGGGAGCTCAGTATAGAGTAAGAGTATTTGTAGTAATAGGTAGTTGCAAGCATTAGATGTAAGAGTAAATGGTGTTGTTAGTTAGTAGTTGTAGTAGATATTTTGTTTCCAAAAAGATGTAAGAGTAAATGGCGTTGTTGGTTAGTAGTTACAGTAGAAATTATATTTTGAATTAGATGTAAGAGTTAATGGTGTTGTTAGTTAGTAGTTGTAGTAGGTATAGGGTATTGAATTTGATGTAAGAGTAAATGGATTGTTGGTTAGTAGTTATAGTAGGAATTATATTTTGATTTAGATGTAAGAGTAAATGGTGTTGTTAGTTAGTAGTTGTAGTAGGTATAAGGTGTTGAATTTGATGTAAGAGTAAATGGATTGTTGGTTAGTAGTTATAGTAGGTATAAAGTATTGAATTAGATGTAAGAGTAAATGGTGTTATTAGTAAGTAGAGTAATTAGGATTTAAAAACCTTTTTTTTTGAGTGGAAAGGGATGGCTAATAGGGGATGGTGGAGGCCATTGAGCTCCTGAACCAAAGTGAGAGGGAGCTCAGTATAGAGTAAGAGTATTTGTAGTAATAGGTAGTTGCAAGCATTAGATGTAAGAGTAAATGGTGTTGTTAGTTAGTAGTTGTAGTAGGTATTTTGTTTTCAAATAGATGTAAGAGTAAATGGCGTTGTTGGTTAGTAGTTATAGTAGGTACAAGGTATTGAATTTGATGTAAGAGTAAATGGATTGTTGGTTAGTAGTTATAGTAGGTATAAAGTATTGAATTAGATGTAAGAGTAAATTGTGTTATTAGTAAGTAGAGTAATTAGGATTTAAAAACCTTTTTTTTTGAGTGGAAAGGGATGGCTAATAGGGGATGGTGGAGGCCATTGAGCTCCTGAACCAAAGTGAGAGGGAGCTCAGTATAGAGTAAGAGTATTTGTAGTAATAGGTAGTTGCAAGCATTAGATGTAAGAGTAAATGGTGTTGTTAGTTAGTAGTTGTAGTAGGTATTTTGTTTTCAAATAGATGTAAGAGTAAATGGCGTTGTTGGTTAGTAGTTATAGTAGGAATTATATTTTGATTTAGATGTAACAGTAAATGGTGTTGTTAGTTAGTAGTTGTAGTAGGTATAAGGTATTGAATTTGATGTAAGAGTAAATGGATTGTTGGTTAGTAGTTATAGTAGGTATAAAGTATTGAATTAGATGTAAGAGTAAATGGAGTTATTAGTAAGTAGAGTAATTAGAATTTAAAAACCTTTCTTTTGAGTGGAAAGGGATGGCTAATAGGGGATGGTGGAGGCCATTGAGCTCTCGAACCAAAGTGAGAGGGAGCTCAGCATAGAGTAAGTGTATTTGTAGTAATAGGTAGTTGCAAGCATTAGATGTAAGAGTAAATGGTGTTGTTAGTTAGTAGTTGTAGTAGGTATTTTGTTTTCAAATAGATGTAAGAGTTAATGGCGTTGTTGGTTAGTAGTTACAGTAGGAATTATATTTTGAATTAGATGTAAGAGTTAATGGTGTTGTTAGTTAGTAGTTGTAGTAGGTATAAGGTATTGAATTTGATATAAGAGTAAATGGCGTTGTTGGTTAGTAGTTACAGTAGGAATTATATTTTGAATTAGATGTTAGAGTAAATGGTGTTATTAGTAAGTAGAGTAATTAAAATTTGAAGACCTTTCTTTTTGAGTGGAAAGGGATGGCTAATAGGGGATGGTGGAGGCCATTGAGCTCCCGAACCAAAGTGAGAGGGAGCTCAGCATAGAGTAAGAGTATTTGTAGTAATAGGTAGTTGCAAGCATTAGATGTAAGAGTAAATGGTGTTGTTAGTTAGTAGTTGTAGTAAGTATAAGGTATTGAATTAGATGTAAGAGTAAATAGTGTTTTTAATTAGTAGTTACAGTAGGTATTATGTTTTGAATTAGATGTTAGAGTAAATGGTGTTGTTAGTTAGAAGTTGTAGTAGGTATTTTGTTTTCAAATAGATGTAAGAGTAAATGGTGTTGTTAGTAAGTAGTCGTAGTAGGTTTAAAGTACTGAATTAGATGTAAGAATAAATGGTGTTTTTAGTTAGTAGTTGTAGTAGATATAACGTATACAATTAGATGTAAGAGTAAATGGTGTTGTTAGTTAGTAGTTGTAGTAGGTTAAAAGTATTGAATTGGATGTAAGAGTAAATGGTGTTGTTAGTTAGTAGTTGTAGTAGGTATAAGGTATAGAATTTGATGTAAGAGTAAATGGATTGTTGGTTAGTAGTTATAGTAGGTATAAAGTATTGAATTAGATGTAAGAGTAAATGGTGTTATCAGTAAGTAGAGTAATTAAAATTTGAAGACCTTTCTTTTTGAGTGGAAAGGGATGGCTAATAGGGGATGGTGGAGGCCATTGAGCTCCCGAACCAAAGTGAGAGGGAGCTCAGTATAGAGTAAGAGTATTTGTAGTAATAGGTAGTTGCAAGCATTAGATGTAAGAGTAAATGGTGTTGTTAGTTAGTAGTTGTAGTAGGTATAAGGTATTGAATTTGATGTAAGAGTAAATGGATTGTTGGTTAGTAGTTATAGTAGGTATAAAGTATTGAATTAGATATAAGAGTAAATGGTGTTATTAGTAAGTAGAGTAATTAAAATTTGAAGACCTTTCTTTTTGAGTGGAAAGGGATGGCTAATAGGGGATGGTGGAGGCCATTGAGCTCCCGAACCAAAGAGAGAGGGAGCTCAGCATAGAGTAAGAGTATTTGTAGTAATAGGTAGTTGCAAGCATTAGATGTAAGAGTAAATGGTTTTGTTATTTAGTAGTTGTAGTAGGTATTTTGTTTTCAAATAGATGTAAGAGTAAATGGCGTTGTTGGTTAGTAGTTACAGTAGGAATTATATTTTGAATTAGATGTAAGAGTAAATGGTGTTGTTAGTTAGTAGTTGTAGTAGGTATAAGGTATTGAATTTGATGTAAGAGTAAATGGCGTTGTTGGTTAGTAGTTACAGTAGGAATTATATTTTGAATTAGATGTAAGAGTAAATGGTGTTGTTAGTTAGTAGTTGTAGTAGGTATAAGGTATTGAATTTGATGTAAGAGTAAATGGATTGTTTTTTAGTAGTTATAGTAGGTATAAAGTATTGAATTAGATGTAAGAGTAAATGGTGTTATTAGTAAGTAGAGTAATTAAAATTTGAAGACCTTTCTTTTTGAGTGGAAAGGGATGGCTAATAGGGGATGGTGGAGGCCATTGAGCTCCCGAACCAAAGTGAGAGGGAGCTCAGTATAGAGTAAGAGTATTTGTAGTAATAGGTAGTTGCAAGCATTAGATGTAAGAGTAAATGGTGTTGTTAGTTAGTAGTTGTAGTAGGTATTTTGTTTCCAAAAAGATGTAAGAGTAAATGGCGTTGTTGGTTAGTAGTTACAGTAGGAATTATATTTTGAATTAGATGTAAGAGTAAATGGTGTTGTTAGTTAGTAGTTGTAGTAGGTATAGGGTATTGAATTTGATGTAAGAGTAAATGGATTGTTGGTTAGTAGTTATAGTAGGTATAAAGTATTGAATTAGATGTAAGAGTAAATGGTGTTATTAGTAAGTAGAGTAATTAGGATTTAAAAACCTTTTTTTGAGTGGAAAGGGATGGCTAATAGGGGAAGGTGGAGGCCATTGAGCTCCCGAACCAAAGTGAGAGGGAGCTCAGTATAGAGTAAGAGTATTTGTAGTAATAGGTAGTTGGAAGCATTAGATGTAAGAGTAAATGGTGTTGTTAGTTAGAAGTTGTAGTAGGTATTTTGTTGTCAAATAGATGTAAGAGTAAATGGCGTTGTTGGTTAGTAGTTATAGTAGGTACAAGGTATTGAATTTGATGTAAGAGTAAATGGATTGTTGGTTAGTAGTTATAGTAGGTATAAAGTATTGAATTAGATGTAAGAGTAAATGGTGTTATTAGTAAGTAGAGTAATTAGGATTTAAAAACCTTTTTTTTTTGAGTGGAAAGGGATGGCTAATAGGGGATGGTGGAGGCCATTGAGCTCCCGAACCAAAGTGAGAGGGAGCTCAGTATAGAGTAAGAGTATTTGTAGTAATAGGTAGTTGCAAGCATTAGATGTAAGAGTAAATGGTGTTGTTAGTTAGTAGTTGTAGTAGATATTTTGTTTCCAAAAAGATGTAAGAGTAAATGGCGTTGTTGGTTAGTAGTTACAGTAGAAATTATATTTTGAATTAGATGTAAGAGTAAATGGTGTTGTTAGTTAGTAGTTGTAGTAGGTATAGGGTATTGAATTTGATGTAAGAGTAAATGGATTGTTGGTTAGTAGTTATAGTAGGAATTATATTTTGATTTAGATGTAAGAGTAAATGGTGTTATTAGTAAGTAGAGTAATTAGGATTTAAAAACCTTTTTTTTTGAGTGGAAAGGGATGGCTAATAGGGGATGGTGGAGGCCATTGAGCTCCCGAACCAAAGTGAGAGGGAGCTCAGTATAGAGTAAGAGTATTTGTAGTAATAGGTAGTTGCAAGCATTAGATGTAAGAGTAAATGGTGTTGTTAGTTAGTAGTTGTAGTAGGTATTTTGTTTTCAAATAGATGTAAGAGTAAATGGCGTTGTTGGTTAGTAGTTATAGTAGGAATTATATTTTGATTTAGATGTAACAGTAAATGGTGTTGTTAGTTAGTAGTTGTAGTAGGTATAAGGTATTGAATTTGATGTAAGAGTAAATGGATTGTTGGTTAGTAGTTATAGTAGGTATAAAGTATTGAATTAGATGTAAGAGTAAATGGTGTTATTAGTAAGTAGAGTAATTAGAATTTAAAAACCTTTCTTTTGAGTGGAAAGGGATGGCTAATAGGGGATGGTGGAGGCCATTGAGCTCTCGAACCAAAGTGAGAGGGAGCTCAGCATAGAGTAAGAGTATTTGTAGTAATAGGTAGTTGCAAGCATTAGATGTAAGAGTAAATGGTGTTGTTAGTTAGTAGTTGTAGTAGGTATTTTGTTTTCAAATAGATATAAGAGTAAATGGCGTTGTTGGTTAGTAGTTATAGTAGGAATTATATTTTGAATTAGATGTAAGAGTAAATGGTGTTGTTAGTTAGTAGTTGTAGTAGGTATAAGGTATTGAATTTGATGTAAGAGTAAATGGATTGTTGGTTAGTAGTTATAGTAGGTATAAAGTATTGAATTAGATGTAAGAGTAAATGGTGTTGTTAGTTAGTAGTTGTAGTAGGTATAAGGTATTGAATTTGATGTAAGAGTAAATGCATTGTTGGTTAGTAGTTATAGTAGGTATAAAGTATTGAATTAGATGTAAGAGTAAATGGTGTTATTAGTAAGTAGAGTAATTAGAATTTAAAAACCTTTCTTTTTGAGTGGAAAGGGATGGCTAATAGGGGATGGTGGAGGCCATTAAGCTCTCGAACCAAAGTGAGAGGGAGCTCAGCATAGAGTAAGTGTATTTGTAGTAATAGGTAGTTGCAAGCATTAGATGTAAGAGTAAATGGTGTTGTTAGTTAGTAGTTGTAGTAAGTATAAGGTATTGAATTAGATGTAAGAGTAAATGGTGTTGTTAGTTAGTAGTTGTAGTAGGTATTTTGTTTTCAAATAGATGTAAGAGTAAATGGCGTTGTTGGTTAGTAGTTATAGTAGGAATTATATTTTGAATTAGATGTAAGAGTTAATGGTGTTGTTAGTTAGTAGTTGTAGTAGGTATAAGGTATTGAATTAGATGTAAGAGTAAATGGTGTTTTTAATTAGTAGTTACAGTAGGTATTATGTTTTGAATTAGATGTTAGAGTAAATGGTGTTGTTAGTTAGTAGTTGTAGTAGGTATTTTGTTTTCAAATAGATGTAAGAGTAAATGGTGTTGTTAGTTAGTAGTCGTAGTAGATTTAAAGTACTGAATTAGATGTAAGAATAAATGATGTTTTTAGTTAGTAGTTGTAGTAGATATAACGTATACAATTAGATGTAAGAGTAAATGGTGTTGTTAGTTAGTAGTTGTAGTAGGTTAAAAGTATTGAATTGGATGTAAGAGTAAATGGTGTTGTTAGTTAGTAGTTGTAGTAGGTATAAGGTATTGAATTTGATGTAAGAGTAAATGGTGTTATTAGTAAGTAGAGTAATTAAAATTTGAAGACCTTTCTTTTTGAGTGGAAAGGGATGGCTAATAGGGGATGGTGGAGGCCATTGAGCTCCCGAACCAAAGTGAGAGGGAGCTCAGCATAGAGTAAGAGTATTTGTAGTAATAGGTAGTTGCAAGCATTAGATCATAGATGTAAGAGTAAATGGTGTTGTTAGTTAGTAGTTGTAGAAGATATTTTGTTTCCAAAAAGATGTAAGAGTAAATGGCGTTGTTGGTTAGTAGTTACAGAGGAATTATATTTTGAATTAGATGTAAGAGTAAATGGTGTTGTTAGTTAGTAGTTGTAGTAGGTATAGGGTATTGAATTTGATGTAAGAGTAAATGGATTGTTGGTTAGTAGTTATAGTAGGTATAAAGTATTGAATTAGATGTAAGAGTAAATGGTGTTATTAGTAAGTAGAGTAATTAAAATTTGAAGACCTTTCTTTTTGAGTGGAAAGGAATGGCTGATAGGGGATGGTGGAGGCCATTGAGCTCCCGAACCAAAGTGAGAGGGAGCTCAGTATACAGTAAGAGTATTTGTAGTAATAGGTCGTTGCAAGCATTAGATGTAAGAGTAAATGGTGTTGTTAGTTAGTAGTTGTAGTAGGTATTTTGTTTTCAAATAGATGTAAGAGTTAATGGCGTTGTTGGTTAGTAGTTACAGTAGGAATTATATTTTGAATTAGATGTAAGAGTTAATGGTGTTGTTAGTTAGTAGTTGTAGTAGGTATAAGGTATTGAATTTGATATAAGAGTAAATGGCGTTGTTGGTTAGTAGTTACAGTAGGAATTATATTTTGAATTAGATGTTAGAGTAAATGGTGTTGTTAGTTAGTAGTTGTAGTAGGTATAAGGTATTGAATTTGATGTAAGAGTAAATGGATTGTTGGTTAGTAGTTATAGTAGGTATAAAGTATTGAATTAGATGTAAGAGGAAATGGTGTTATTAGTAAGTAGAGTAATTAGGATTTAAAAACCTTTTTTTTTGAGTGGAAAGGGATGGCTAATAGGGGATGGTGGAGGCCATTGAGCTCCCGAACCAAAGTGAGATGGAGCTCAGTATATAGTAAGAGTATTTGTAGTAAAAGGTAGTTGGAAGCATTAGATGTAAGAGTAAATGGTGTTGTTAGTTAGAAGTTGTAGTAGGTATTTTGTTGTCAAATAGATGTAAGAGTAAATGGCGTTGTTGGTTAGTAGTTGTAGTAGGTATTTTGTTTTCAAATAGATGTAAGAGTAAATGGCGTTGTTGGTTAGTAGTTATAGTAGGAATTATATTTTGAATTAGATGTAAGAGTTAATGGTGTTGTTAGTTAGTAGTTGTAGTAGGTATAAGGTATTGAATTTGATGTAAGAGTAAATGGATTGTTGGTAAGTAGTTATAGTAGGTATAAAGTATTGAATTAGATGTAAGAGTAAATGGTGTTATTAGTAAGTAGAGTAATTAAAATTTGAAGACCTTTCTTTTTGAGTGGAAAGGGATGGCTAATAGGGGATGGTGGAGGCCATTGAGCTCCCGAACCAAAGTGAGAGGGAGCTCAGCATAGAGTAAGAGTATTTGTAGTAATAGGTAGTTGCAAGCATTAGATCATAGATGTAAGAGTAAATGGTGTTGTTAGTTAGTAGTTGTAGAAGATATTTTGTTTCCAAAAAGATGTAAGAGTAAATGGCGTTGTTGGTTAGTAGTTACAGTAGGAATTATATTTTGAATTAGATGTAAGAGTAAATGGTGTTGTTAGTTAGTAGTTGTAGTAGGTATAGGGTATTGAATTTGATGTAAGAGTAAATGGATTGTTGGTTAGTAGTTATAGTAGGTATAAAGTATTGAATTAGATGTAAGAGTAAATGGTGTTATTAGTAAGTAGAGTAATTAAAATTTGAAGACCTTTCTTTTTGAGTGGAAAGGGATGGCTGATAGGGGATGGTGGAGGCCATTGAGCTCCCGAACCAAAGTGAGAGGGAGCTCAGTATACAGTAAGAGTATTTGTAGTAATAGGTCGTTGCAAGCATTAGATGTAAGAGTAAATGGTGTTGTTAGTTAGTAGTTGTAGTAGGTATTTTGTTTTCAAATAGATGTAAGAGTTAATTGCGTTGTTGGTTAGTAGTTACAGTAGGAATTATATTTTGAATTAGATGTAAGAGTTAATGGTGTTGTTAGTTAGTAGTTGTAGTAGGTATAAGGTATTGAATTTGATATAAGAGTAAATGGCGTTGTTGGTTAGTAGTTACAGTAGGAATTATATTTTGAATTAGATGTTAGAGTAAATGGTGTTGTTAGTTAGTAGTTGTAGTAGGTATAAGGTATTGAATTTGATGTAAGAGTAAATGGATTGTTGGTTAGTAGTTATAGTAGGTATAAAGTATTGAATTAGATGTAAGAGTAAATGGTGTTATTAGTAAGTAGAGTAATTAAAATTTGAAGACCTTTCTTTTTGAGTGGAAAGGGATGGCTAATAGGGGATGGTGGAGGCCATTGAGCTCCCGAACCAAAGTGAGAGGGAGCTCAGCATAGAGTAAGAGTATTTGTAGTAATAGGTAGTTGCAAGCATTAGATGTAAGAGTAAATGGTGTTGTTAGTTAGTAGTTGTAGTAAGTATAAGGTATTGAATTAGATGTAAGAGTAAATAGTGTTTTTAATTAGTAGTTACAGTAGGTATTATGTTTTGAATTAGATGTTAGAGTAAATGGTGTTGTTAGTTAGAAGTTGTAGTAGGTATTTTGTTTTCAAATAGATGTAAGAGTAAATGGTGTTGTTAGTAAGTAGTCGTAGTAGGTTTAAAGTACTGAATTAGATGTAAGAATAAATGGTGTTTTTAGTTAGTAGTTGTAGTAGATATAACGTATACAATTAGATGTAAGAGTAAATGGTGTTGTTAGTTAGTAGTTGTAGTAGGTTAAAAGTATTGAATTGGATGTAAGAGTAAATGGTGTTGTTAGTTAGTAGTTGTAGTAGGTATAAGGTATAGAATTTGATGTAAGAGTAAATGGATTGTTGGTTAGTAGTTATAGTAGGTATAAAGTATTGAATTAGATGTAAGAGTAAATGGTGTTATTAGTAAGTAGAGTAATTAAAATTTGAAGACCTTTCTTTTTAGTGGAAAGGGATGGCTAATAGGGGATGGTGGAGGCCATTGAGCTCCCGAACCAAAGTGACAGGGAGCTCAGCATAGAGTAAGAGTATTTGTAGTAACAGGTAGTTGCAAGCATTAGATGTAAGAGTAAATGGTGTTGTTAGTTAGTAGTTGTAGTAGATATTTTGTTTCCAAAAAGATGTAAGAGTAAATGGCGTTGTTGGTTAGTAGTTACAGTAGGAATTATATTTTGAATTAGATGTAAGAGTAAATGGTGTTGTTAGTTAGTAGTTGTAGTAGGTATAAGGTATTGAATTTGATGTAAGAGTAAATGGATTGTTGGTTAGTAGTTATAGTAGGTATAAAGTATTGAATTAGATGTAAGAGTAAATGGTGTTATGAGTAAGTAGAGTAATTAGGATTTAAAAACCTTTTTTTTGAGTGGAAAGGGATGGCTAATAGGGGATGGTGGAGGCCATTGAGCTCCCGAACCAAAGTGAGAGGGAGCTCAGTATAGAGTAAGAGTATTTGTAGTAATAGGTAGTTGCAAGCATTAGATGTAAGAGTAAATGGTGTTGTTAGTTAGTAGTTGTAGTAGGTATAAGGTATTGAATTTGATGTAAGAGTAAATGGATTGTTGGTTAGTAGTTATAGTAGGTATAAAGTATTGAATTAGATATAAGAGTAAATGGTGTTATTAGTAAGTAGAGTAATTAAAATTTGAAGACCTTTCTTTTTGAGTGGAAAGGGATGGCTAATAGGGGATGGTGGAGGCCATTGAGCTCCCGAACCAAAGAGAGAGGGAGCTCAGCATAGAGTAAGAGTATTTGTAGTAATAGGTAGTTGCAAGCATTAGATGTAAGAGTAAATGGTTTTGTTATTTAGTAGTTGTAGTAGGTATTTTGTTTTCAAATAGATGTAAGAGTAAATGGCGTTGTTGGTTAGTAGTTATAGTAGGAATTATATTTTGATTTAGATGTAAGAGTAAATGGTGTTGTTAGTTAGTAGTTGTAGTAGGTATAAGGTATTGAATTTGATGTAAGAGTAAATGGCGTTGTTGGTTAGTAGTTACAGTAGGAATTATATTTTGAATTAGATGTAAGAGTAAATGGTGTTGTTAGTTAGTAGTTGTAGTAGGTATAAGGTATTGAATTTGATGTAAGAGTAAATGGATTGTTGGTTAGTAGTTATAGTAGGTATAAAGTATTGAATTAGATGTAAGAGTAAATGGTGTTATTAGTAAGTAGAGTAATTAGGATTTAAAAACCTTTTTTTTGAGTGGAAAGGGATGGCTAATAGGGGATGGTGGAGGCCATTGAGCTCCCGAACCAAAGTGAGAGGGAGCTCAGTATAGAGTAAGAGTATTTGTAGTAATAGGTAGTTGCAAGCATTAGATGTAAGAGTAAATGGTGTTGTTAGTTAGTAGTTGTAGTAGGTATTTTGTTTTCAAATAGATGTAAGAGTAAATGGTGTTGTTAGTTACTAGTTGTAGTAGGTATAAGGTATTGAATTTGATGTAAGAGTAAATGGATTGTTGGTTAATAGTTATAGTAGATATGAAGTATTGAATTAGGTGTAAGAGTAAATGGTGTCATTAGTAAGTAGAGTAATTAGAATTTGAAGACCTTTCTTTTTGAGTGGAAAGGGATGGCTAATAGGGGATGGTGGAGGCCATTGAGCTCCCGAACCAAAGTGAGAGGGAGCTCAGTATAGAGTAAGAGTATTTGTAGTAATAGGTAGTTGCAAGCATTAGATGTAAGAGTAAATGGTGTTGTTAGTTAGTAGTTGTAGTAGGTATTTTGTTTCCAAAAAGATGTAAGAGTAAATGGCGTTGTTGGTTAGTAGTTACAGTAGGAATTATATTTTGAATTAGATGTAAGAGTAAATGGTGTTGTTAGTTAGTAGTTGTAGTAGGTATAAGGTATTGAATTTGATGTAAGAGTAAATAGCGTTGTTGGTTAGTAGTTACAGTAGGAATTATATTTTGAATTAGATGTAAGAGTAAATGGTGTTGTTAGTTAGTAGTTGTAGTAGGTATAAGGTATTGAATTTGATGTAAGAGTAAATGGATTGTTGGTTAGTAGTTATAGTAGGTATAAAGTATTGAATTAGATGTAAGAGTAAATGGTGTTATTAGTAAGTAGAGTAATTAGGATTTAAAAACCTTTTTTTTGAGTGGAAAGGGATGGCTAATAGGGGATGGTGGAGGCCATTGAGCTCCCGAACCAAAGTGAGAGGGAGCTCAGTATAGAGTAAGAGTATTTGTAGTAATAGGTAGTTGCAAGCATTAGATGTAAGAGTAAATGGTGTTGTTAGTTAGTAGTTGTAGTAGGTATTTTGTTTTCAAATAGATGTAAGAGTAAATGGTGTTGTTAGTTAGTAGTTGTAGTAGGCATAAGGTATTGAATTTGATGTAAGAATAAATGGATTGTTGGTTAATAGTTATAGTAGATATGAAGTATTGAATTAGGTGTAAGAGTAAATGGTGTCATTAGTAAGTAGAGTAATTAGAATTTGAAGACCTTTCTTTTTGAGTGGAAAGGGATGGCTAATAGGGGATGGTGGAGGCCATTGAGCTCCCGAACCAAAGTGAGAGGGAGCTCAGTATAGAGTAAGAGTATTTGTAGTAATAGGTAGTTGCAAGCATTAGATGTAAGAGTAAATGGTGTTGTTAGTTAGTAGTTGTAGTAGGTATTTTGTTTCCAAAAAGATGTAAGAGTAAATGGCGTTGTTGGTTAGTAGTTACAGTAGGAATTATATTTTGAATTAGATGTAAGAGTAAATGGTGTTGTTAGTTAGTAGTTGTAGTAGGTATAAGGTATTGAATTTGATGTAAGAGTAAATAGCGTTGTTGGTTAGTAGTTACAGTAGGAATTATATTTTGAATTAGATGTAAGAGTAAATGGTGTTGTTAGTTAGTAGTTGTAGTAGGTATAAGGTATTGAATTTGATGTAAGAGTAAATGGATTGTTGGTTAGTAGTTATAGTAGGTATAAAGTATTGAATTAGATGTAAGAGTAAATGGTGTTATTAGTAAGTAGAGTAATTAAAATTTGAAGACCTTTCTTTTTGAGTGGAAAGGGATGGCTAATAGGGGATGGTGGAGGCCATTGAGCTCCCGAACCAAAGTGAGAGGGAGTTCAGCATAGAGTAAGAGTATTTGTAGTAATAGGTAGTTGCAAGCATTAGATGTAAGAGTAAATGGTGTTGTTAGTTAGTAGTTGCAGTAGGTATTTTGTTTTCAAATATATGTAAGAGTAAATGGCGTTGTTGGTTAGTAGTTATAGTAGGAATTATATTTTGATTTAGATGTAAGAGTAAATGGTGTTGTTAGTTAGTAGTTGTAGTAGGTATAAGGTATTGAATTTGATGTAAGAGTAAATGGCGTTGTTGGTTAGTAGTTACAGTAGGAATTATATTTTGAATTAGATGTAAGAGTAAATGGTGTTGTTAGTTAGTAGTTGTAGTAGGTATAAGGTATTGAATTTGATGTAAGAGTAAATGGATTGTTGGTTAGTAGTTATAGTAGGTATAAAGTATTGAATTAGATGTAAGAGTAAATGGTGTTATTAGTAAGTAGAGTAATTAGGATTTAAAAACCTTTTTTTTGAGTGGAAAGGGATGGCTAATAGGGGATGGTGGAGGCCATTGAGCTCCCGAACCAAAGTGAGAGGGAGCTCAGTATAGAGTAAGAGTATTTGTAGTAATAGGTAGTTGCAAGCATAAGATGTAAGAGTAAATGGTGTTGTTAGTTAGTAGTTGTAGTAGGTATTTTGTTTTCAAATAGATGTAAGAGTAAATGGTGTTGTTAGTTAGTAGTTGTAGTAGGTATAAGGTATTGAATTTGATGTAAGAGTAAATGGATTGTTGGTTAATAGTTATAGTAGATATGAAGTATTGAATTAGGTGTAAGAGTAAATGGTGTCATTAGTAAGTAGAGTAATTAGAATTTGAAGACCTTTCTTTTTGAGTGGAAAGGGATGGCTAATAGGGGATGGTGGAGGCCATTGAGCTCCCGAACCAAAGTGAGAGGGAGCTCAGTATAGAGTAAGAGTATTTGTAGTAATAGGTAGTTGCAAGCATTAGATGTAAGAGTAAATGGTGTTGTTAGTTAGTAGTTGTAGTAGGTATTTTGTTTCCAAAAAGATGTAAGAGTAAATGGCGTTGTTGGTTAGTAGTTACAGTAGGAATTATATTTTGAATTAGATGTAAGAGTAAATGGTGTTGTTAGTTAGTAGTTGTAGTAGGTATAAGGTATTGAATTTGATGTAAGAGTAAATAGCGTTGTTGGTTAGTAGTTACAGTAGGAATTATATTTTGAATTAGATGTAAGAGTAAATGGTGTTGTTAGTTAGTAGTTGTAGTAGGTATAAGGTATTGAATTTGATGTAAGAGTAAATGGATTGTTGGTTAGTAGTTATAGTAGGTATAAAGTATTGAATTAGATGTAAGAGTAAATGGTGTTATTAGTAAGTAGAGTAATTAGGATTTAAAAACCTTTTTTTTGAGTGGAAAGGGATGGCTAATAGGGGATGGTGGAGGCCATTGAGCTCCCGAAGCAAAGTGAGAGGGAGCTCAGTATAGAGTAAGAGTATTTGTAGTAGTAGGTAGTTGCAAGCATTAGATGTAAGAGTAAATGGTGTTGTTAGTTAGTAGTTGTAGTAGGTATTTTGTTTTCAAATAGATGTAAGAGTAAATGGCGTTGTTGGTTAGTAGTTATAGTAGGAATTATATTTTGATTTAGATGTAAGAGTAAATGGTGTTGTTAGTTAGTAGTTGTAGTAGGTATAAGGTATTGAATTTGATGTAAGAGTAAATGGATTGTTGGTTAGTAGTTATAGTAGGTATAAAGTATTGAATTAGATGTAAGAGTAAATGGTGTTATTAGTAAGTAGAGTAATTAAAATTTGAAGACCTTTCTTTTTGAGTGGAAAGGGATGGCTAATAGGGGATGGTGGAGGCCATTGAGCTCCCGAACCAAAGTGAGAGGGAGCTCAGCATAGAGTAAGAGTATTTGTAGTAATAGGTAGTTGCAAGCATTAGATGTAAGAGTAAATGGTGTTGTTAGTTAGTAGTTGCAGTAGGTATTTTGTTTTCAAATATATGTAAGAGTAAATGGCGTTGTTGGTTAGTAGTTATAGTAGGAATTATATTTTGATTTAGATGTAAGAGTAAATGGTGTTGTTAGTTAGTAGTTGTAGTAGGTATAAGGTATTGAATTTGATGTAAGAGTAAATGGATTGTTGGTTAATAGTTATAGTAGGTATGAAGTACTCAATTAGATGTAAGAGTAAATGGTGTCATTAGTAAGTAGAGTAATTAGAATTTGAAGACCTTTCTTTTTGAGTGGAAAGGGATGGCTAATAGGGGACGGTGGAGGCCATTGAGCTCCCGAACCAAAGTGAGAGGGAGCTCAGCTTAGAGTAAGAGTATTTGTAGTAATAGGTAGTTGCAAGCATTAGATGTAAGAGTAAATGGTGTTGTTAGTTAGTAGTTGTAGTAGGTATTTTGTTTTCAAATATATGTAAGAGTAAATGGCGTTGTTGGTTAGTAGTTACAGTAGGAATTATATTTTGAATCAGATGTAAGAGTAAATGATGTTATTAGTAAGTAGAGTAATTAAAATTTGAAGACCTTTCTTTTTGAGTGAAAGGGATGGCTAATAGGGGATGGTGGAGGCCATTGAGCTCCCGAACCAAAGTGAGAGGGAGCTCAGCATAGAGTAAGAGTATTTGTAGTAATAGGTAGTTGCAAGCATTAGATGTAAGGGTAAATGGTGTTGTTAGTTAGTAGTTGTAGTAGGTATAAGGTATTGAATTTGATGTAAGAGTGAATGGTGT
Organism: Lysandra bellargus; assembly: GCA_905333045.1. Classification (NCBI taxonomy): domain Eukaryota; kingdom Metazoa; phylum Arthropoda; class Insecta; order Lepidoptera; family Lycaenidae; genus Lysandra; species Lysandra bellargus. The sequence goes on from HG995333.1 coordinate 4,546,729, forward strand.
TGTTGGTTAGTAGTTATAGTAGGTAATTGAAATGGGTGTGGTGACGAGCTTTAGAAAAGGCCCAAGTCCAGCAGTGAACGTCAGTAGGCTGTCGATGATGGTATGGTGGTGAAGTGTGAACTACGATAAGAATTAACATGTAAATGCTGCGGCAGCAACACACCGCTGCTTTTTAGGGTTCCGTACCCAAAGGGTGAAAACGGGACCCTATTACTAAGACTTCGATGTCTGTCCGTCTGTCTGTCACCAGGCTGTAACTCAAGAACCGCTACAGCTAGCCTTCTGAAATTTTCACAGATTGTGTATATCTGTTGGCGCTATAACAACAAATACTAAAAACAAAATAAATTAACTATTTAAGGGGGGCTCCTATACAACAAACGTGATTTTTTTGCTATTTTTTGCTCTTAATCAATAACGGCAGCACATAGGCAATTGTTCAGTTCACAAAATACTTTGTTGTATTTGTACTTTAATAATTAATAATAAAATTTAAATAAATTAAGTAAGGGGGGCTCCCATACAAAAATTAAAATTTTTAGCCAATTTTTGCTCTGTAGTGGTACGGAACCCTTCGTGAGCGAGTTCGACTCGCACTTGGCCGATTATTTGTCTTCATGGCACAAGGTGGGCCGCGAACTTTAAACTATCTTGTAAATGGGTCGCGGTCCCGACAAGTTTGGGAAACACTGAATTATGAAGTCGTAAATTTAACACCGTATTTAATTTTAAAATACAATACCATATCGGCATAGGCATACCTACTTAGAAAGGTAGTTGCTTACCATCAGGTGACCCGTTTGCTCGTTTGCTTTGTTTAATAAAAATAAAAAATAAAAAAAAAACAGAAAGTGGTGCTGTAAGACCGTTGCCGGAGCGTTGTCTGCTGCTTTTATAAACGGGTTGCGGGTATACTAGTAGGCGCGAGTGAAAACTGAAAATAGGTACAATACGGTCTATTGAAGTAAGGCTCACAGCACACACAATATGCTGACGCGTAGGTGCACTAACATGCACTGTTCAATTATTGGCCTTCAGAGGGGTTCAGAGTTCTGAATACTACCCCAGTAGATTTTAGTTGAAATTAATTATAGTCGGGAATGTTTTTAAAAATCTTTTTTTTTATTTATTTTTACAATATTATTAATACTCTTGAAGAAGATTGAACTTTATAAAACTGTAAACATTCTTCACGTTTCTGAGTCTTTGCATTATTACACTTTCCATATGGATTCTTACTCTCGAGCAATATCATTTAAAGTCCTTGCGGTTTCTTCTTGATAGTAGATAGTAGATAGGTACTCAATATCCTATAAAATGCAACTCAAATAAAATTGATTTGATTGATAATGAAATTTTTGAAGTGAAAACTTCTTTAGCGGCGTTGAGCAGTTTTATGGGATGGGTAAGTAAAAACTGTGAAACTCGCGTCAGATTCTCGTGCTGATCGAAAAACCGTAAGACGGTTGGAGAGTAGTGTTGTAACATCTAAATTCTAAATCGATTAATCGAACAATGGATTGTTTTTTTTGATTGTCGATATTTTTTAATCGATTGTAAGGGTTTCGATTCATTAAAAAAATCGATTTTTTAAAACTCTCTTCTTAGTTATTACTAACCAAACCAGCCTTAAAAATCTTTCTTACTTAATCAAAAAACAAAATTTTACTGCCCTGTTCTCAACAAGTCTAAGAAATCTCTCTTTCTTAATCAAAAAAAAAAAAAAAACTTTACTTTTACTTTACAATTAACTAGATGTCCCGGCAAATGTTGTTTTGCCATTTAAAGTATTTCTACATCATCAGTTGATACAAAATCTTACCCCCTCTTTTGTCCTCTAAGAGGGGTAGGGGGAAAATTTGTATACACCAGATGTTAAGTTGGAAAAACAGTTAATAATATGAAGTAAGTCCAAGAAAAAAGTTTCATACAAAATCTGACCCCTCTTTGGTCCCCTTAGAGGGGTGGGGGGGGGTGTGATTTTTATACGCCAGCTGTTGAGTTGAAAGAAGGCAAATATATCCTCGAAAACCGTATGCAAACCGGATCCGTAGTTTTCGTGCTAAAGCAAAAGTCTTATACAAAATCTGACCCCTCTTTTGTTCCCCTTGGAGGGGTGGGGGGATAATTTTTTATACACCAGATGTTAAGTTGGAAGAAGACAAACATATGTGCGAAAACCGCATTCAAATCGGATCAGTAGTTTTCGTGTAATAGTGGAACAAACATACAGACAGACAGACAGACAAAAAAACTAACCACATTTTTGGCTTCTATAGCGATGTAGTGACACCCCCGCTTATTATTTTTTGAATATCTCTAATGTACAGAATTCTCATTTCTACAGTTTTATTATATGTATAGATGACTAGCTGGCTAACGGCTCCGCGGGAAAGAACGGAGTGCGGGCGGGGCACATCTAGCAATATTTGCAGCAAGTGCGTAAACAAGTCACAACACGAAAGAGCGCGGCGAAATTGAACCGAAGTTCGGCCGAACTTCGGCCGAATTTTTCATTTTTACCGAATGTTCGGCCGAAGTTCGTATTCGGTTCAAACCACATTCGGCCCATCACTGTAAAAAATGGGTTAAAAATTTAATCGCTTGTAAGGGTTTCGATTAATAAAAAATCGATTTTTTTAAAAATCGTTTTTCATAAAAAAATAATGCACAACGATAATAATCAAGTTTTCACTTCTGCCGGCACTCCCGGAGTGCAACCATTGAGATGTAAGTGCAACCCGTCTCTTTTTGTTTTATCGAATGACTTACTTTTTCCTTTTTAAATCAGCTAGATATCTATGCAGCTATGTATAAGTACATTGTATTATCTGATCTAATTTCCAGGTGGATTTAGGAAAAACCAGGAAAAACATATAATTCTGCTGCTATTTTTGTAGTCTATGGTACAAAAACAATAAAGATTGACAACACAACACATTTGACTACTGCGCCTAGACTGCGCCCTTTTCGTTGCATATTTTTGCCGCGACAAGCGCAGAGATCGCTTCCCCCCCACCCACCCACTTCGCACGCTCCGTTTCCGGTATTTTCGTGATTACGACAATTGGCGAAGATTTCCATGCGCATTATTAATTTGGGAGTAATATACCTACAGCCTGCATGAAATTCCTTTAGATTTTAGAAGAGTCTTTAAAATTATAGGTGTACCAGAATCTGATGGCAAAAAGTGAGAAAATAAATTGACTCTAGTCTCTAGCAATACCGGGGTAATTGTGATAAAACATTTTGATCCTTTTCTTTTAGCAGCTAATCTGTGTATTAAACATGCAAATATATGGCAAATATCTCAGACCAATAAAAAAAGAAAGACGGAGTATTTACAGATAATGGCGTGAAGTCGCTGTCGATCAATGTGTGCGTCACGCCTAGCATAAATACGCTAGGCGTGCGCTTGTGTGCAAAAAAATAATGTTGCCAACTCAGGGTTTCAGATTGTCAATCTCCCATCCTGTTGCAGTCTTATTAAACTACTAAGTAATGACTACAAAAGTTGCTATCAAACTAGATTGTTAATCATCATTCATTAGTAATTGCTGAAAAAAGTAAATACTTAAATATCTATATCTAATAAATTATGTGTTTCAACTAAGAACAGACAGACAGACAGACATACATACAGACAAAAATTGTAAAGAATGTTGTTTGGTGTATGCAGTATGTATCGTATACAGATTAATATGCAAATAGTAAAAAAATCTTTCAATACTACAAACAGACACTCCAATTTTATTTATATTAATAGATTTTAAATGAATAACGAATTTTAGGGTAAAAATAAACATTTGTCAGGATAATACAGCACGTAATAATATTTTTCCCCTATTATGGGAAAAATATCTTGCGACCAGCATGCAGCACTGGTTGAGGTTCTGTGTTCCGAGACTCCCGAGACAATTTTTAAAACTAATAAATTAAATTCGTTATTTCGGTGGTAATACATAAATATTCAACTAATTACTTGTGAAACGTAATCCCACAAGGTTTCTTTTGAGCACAAGAATTGTTTTTGCACCATTTAACGATGCAGGACGGCATATTTTTAACCGACCTCCCAAAAACAAGGAGGTTATATGTTCGGCTGTGATAATTTTTTTTTTTTTGTATGTTCAACGATTACTCCGCCGTTTGTGAACCGATTTTCGAAATTTTTGTTGTGTTGTATTAGGTTTCACTCCAATTTGGTACCATGTTCACCTGATGATGGGATCCATGAGTAATCGAGGGAACTCCTCGAAATTTATATGGAAACATATGGTGATTTTGGTTTTATGAGAAGCATCCTAAGCATATGTTACCAAAACGCAAGATTTTGCACCGAGGTATACTATGGTTCCGAAGCTACTAAGAGAACTCCGGATTCCTTATAGATACAAGTTTGGGAGTTTAGGCGCTGTTTTAAGAACTGAAAGCATATGCTACTATGCAAATTACATTCATCATCATCATCATCATCATTACCACGTCAGGGTCACCAATGTCACCAAATTCAACCTTATCTCCAGAGCATAAGGCACACATTTGACATTACTCCTGAGAAGTTAAAGTTGCTTCGATAATGTAACATTCTGTTCCACTTCGCCGAGATATTCTGGAAACAACCTAATTTCAACCTTTTGCATTGCGTTTAGCGTTCATAGTATAATAACGCATCGCATCGCATATCTGCCAGGGCTGTCAAGCAAGCGCGCGGCGGCGCGGGCGCGGGCCGGGTACTATGCACAGAATACAAATTACTCACGGAGGTACTATGTGCGCTGCGTGTGCTTGTCGCACATGTCGAACGAGTGCCAGCCTATTGAAACTAGTCCGGTGACCGGCTACTTAGCACGTCACACGTGTTCACTTCGATGTTTTTAATGATTGTTTAAAATTATCTGCAGGCTGCAGCTGATATTATAATATTTTGTAAGTGTGACTGTAATAAGATACGTAGAATAATATACACGGGTATTATTCTACGTATATTACGCGTTTGCTTACTAGGTAACTAAAAAGAGTGAAATTATTATTTTTAACAAAAAATTAAAACCGACTTCCAAGGTAAAACAATAATAACATCCTTATAATATGAACTAAAAAGTATTAAATAATTATTCCTATCTAATAGTGCCTTTTTACGAATTCGGCTAAAACTCAACTATTTCTGTACTCAATCTTCATAATTTTGAAGTCGGTGCCAGTTCCAAAAGTTTCAAATATTCTGTCAGAGAACAGAAGATTCATCTGGTACCGACTTCAAAACGATGAAGATTGAGTACAGAAATAGTTGAGTTTTAGCCGAATTCGTAAAAAGGCACTATTAGATAGGAATAATTATTTAATACTTTTTAGTTCATATTATAAGGATGTTATTATTGTTTTACCTTGGAAGTCGGTTTTAATTTTTTGTTAAAAATAATAATGATATTTCTTGACACAGATGAAAACGACATGCGCCGTCACTCGTTGAAACCGGAATGGCGGGCGGCCGGCTTCCTATGGCCGTATCGGCTTCCTATTGCCTGCCTCACCGCGTAGCATGGATGGCTCTGTCTATCTTTTTTTATTGGTCTGAGGCAAATATAAAACTTTATCCAATGATTTAGGATATTTTTTGAAAATTTGCTGTCAAAAATTGCCATCAGATTCTGGTAGACCTATACCACACCTATACCTTTTCTGAAGCCCGAATAAGGGGATGTAATGTAATAACGGTATTCAAATGGTTTGTAAACACTCAAAATATATATAAGTGTTATACATATATTTTGAGTATCTAAATATATAATATTATACTATATATAACTCAAAGGTGACTGACTGACTGACATAGTGATCTATCAACGCACAGCCCAAACCACTGGACGGATCGGGCTGAAAGGGTATGAAGATTTTTGTATGGAGCCTGGCCGACCAACATGTCCGCCATTTTGATTTTTTTTAAATCGCGTTCACGAATAATTCTTTGGAAAATGGATAGCTAACATCAATACAAACAAAAAATAATCTGTGACAAAACCGCGTAAAGTGTCATATTTCGAAAATATGTGCTGCCAAAGTTTTACCATTGGAAATAAATATTTAAGATATTGCAACTCTAAGGCATGGTTATTCCAAGTGATTTCTCGTCTATGAAACAGTAGCCACTCTGTAACACGCCGTCGCGAGTTTCTCATTAGGTATGTAGTTGATAAAAATTATTGTTTAAACTAGATTGCACTTTGTCATCACGTGACGGCGTGTTATAGAGTGGCTACTGTTTCATAGAAGAGAAACCACTTGGTTTAAGCATGCCTTAGAGTTGCAATATCTGGGGGCACGGCAGTGCCCTAGCCAAGCTTTTTAGCAAAGGCACGGCCGTACCATACTTTTCTCGAAGCGGTTCGCGGCTATTTCACACTCCCTTTATCTTCGATGTTAACAAAGCTAGGGATTTATAATTTCGGTCACTAGAAGCAAGTATTAAAACTAGCTGAACCTCCAAATTACATGAAAATTTCGATAAATAGTTTAATAGTTACGGATGTTCAAAGATACTACATTTTGTCACCGACTGACAGATCATCAAAACTCTAAGGTACTTCTAGCAGACTTAGAACCTTGAAATTTGGTACCCGGATAGGTATTTATTCGCAATGAAAGGAACAATTATGAAACCGGCCAAGTTCGAGTCGGACTCGCGTACATAGGGTTCCGTACCGTAAATTTGTATGGGAGCCCCCCTTAAATAATAAGGTCACTTAATTTTTATTATTAATTATTAAAGTTAAAATACTATTGAGTATTTTCTGAAATTTTAAAAACCTTACTGTTACCATTATGTATATAGAGCAAAAAAGGTAAAAAATCAAGTTTGTTGTATGTATTTTAATTGGACTATTAGCTTTTATAACGATACAAGAAATACATAATATTATGTGAAAATTTTACCTATCTATCTATCTATTGCGGTTCTCGAAATCCAGCCTGGTAGACGACGGACAGACAGCGATGACTTATCAATTACAGGGTATATACTTAATAATAATAATATAATACTTTATTATATAAAAGAAAATATTTTTATGTTTGTAACTTTGCAAGAACAGTATGAGTCTCGACTGCATATTTTTTTACGAACAAAAGGCTTTAAGTTAGTTATGTACTTAATGAAATGAAAAATAGTATTAACAACGTTAAAATGAAACAATAATTAAATTCGATTAAAATATTATATAAATTTAATCAGTAAGTACTGCGATACTCTCCCTTACTCACTCGATGTATTATGGGAGTTTTGAGTTATCACATAAAATAAGGTATGCTTACATCAGTGCTGCTATGTATTCAATGTTATTGCTAAAATTATCACCTTCAAGTATTAAAGCTTAAAATCAATTATATTATGAATATAATAATCGACTCAGAACTCAGAAATGTTAACGTTACGTTTTCCACCTATAGAACTAACGAAGACTCAAAGAAAAAATATAAATAAGATAGAGAATGGGTGCTAAGCTAGTACAGAAAAGTTATAACGTGACCTGAAAAGAAAGGGTAAAAAACCTTAAAAAAAGAAATGAAATCCCACCAAAACATAAAATGTAAAAGGAGCCAAGCAAAATATTACAAAGCTATTTAATACTTTTGTCGTAAAAGGTTTTCAAATCGCATTCAAGCCAAGCCTTCAACTTATTTTGTAATTTAAATCAACATACAGTAAATGTATCAATAGATTTCTTTATTTTATAATTATTATAGTGGCTTGGCAATGAGCACTAGAGAAATAATCCGCGACTTATTTTAATATGACAGCGATTTATTGGGTACCATCGGCCACATGCGTCGTTACTCGTTACATTCTAAAACACTTTACGCTTGCCGTCTGTGTAAGTATGAATTCCTCCAAATATGCAGTTTTATGTGTTTTGTTTCTCATATGCTCATTGCCAAGCCACTATAATAATTATAAAATAAAGAAATCTATTGATACATTTACTGTATGTTGATTTAAATTACAAAATAAGTTGAAGGCTTGGCTTGAATGCGATTTGAAAACTTTTTACGACAGAAGTATTAAATAGCTATGTAATATTTTGCTTGGCTCCTTTTACATTTTATGTTTTGGTGGGATCTAAAATATTTATTTCCAATGGTAAAACTTTGGCAGCTCATATCTTCGAAATGTGACACTTTACGCGGTTTTGTCCAAGATTATTTTTTGTTTGTATTGATGTTAGCTATCCATTTTTCAAAGAATTATTCGTGAACGCGATTTAAAAAAAAAATCAAAATGGCGGACAAGTGGGTCGGCCAAAATCTTCGTGCCCCTTTGGCATGGAGGTAGATGTTATGACGTAGGCATCCGCTAAGAAAGGATTTTGATAAATTCAACCCCCAAGGGGATAAAATAGGGGATGAAATATTATATTATTTAATAATACTTGTTAACGCGAGCGAAGCCGCGGGAAAAAGCTAGTTATGAATAATGCAGTTAAAATTCAATGGTTTTGGTTTCTTATTTGTATATTTTCAGAATCAGGGGTAAGTAATCTGATAAAAATCAAAAGAATCAATGGCCAGAAATGATTAGATACATATGGATACATATGGATACATGGAATAATTTTGGGCATTCTAACAGAGTAGACAGGTAGTTATGTCTATTGTGATTCTAATTTCTAATAATGCGAAATTAGATCTCTAACAGCTGTAGAATTATAGGTAATAAGTAGATAATGTTTTTTTTTTTTTTTAGTTTTCAGGTAATATATTGTTTATTATAATATTATTATTTCAGTTCAAGGTTGGTTCAAGGTGCTAAAATTCGCTCGGCGAAATATGGCGGTAGGTCATTGACTCCCTGTCAAAAACTTGTCATTTTATTTATAAGCCGCGATTGACAATGAAGATGTTATCAATCGCGGCTATGCATAGAAAATGACAAAATTTTTGACAGGAAGTCAATGACCGCTATCGCCATGTTTCGCCGAGTCCTACAGGGTAGGGAAAATAATATTATCAATAAGTACATATTTGACGAGTAGCCTGTAGGTAGGTAGGTACTACATGTTTAGCGTTTCTCTATGGTTCGGCGTCTCCATGACAACGACAACAGATTCAAAATTTGAATTTCAAATTCCATTGGAATGATGTGCGACAAGCACACGCAGCGCACATAGTACCTCCGTGAGTAGTTTGTATTCTGTGCATAGTACCCGGCCCGCGCCCGCGCCGCCGCGCGCTTGCTTGACAGCCTTGGCAGATATGCGATGCGATGCGTTATTATACTATGAACGCTAAACGCAATGCAAAAGGTTGAAATTAGGTTGTTTTCCAGAATATCTCGGCGAAGTGGAACAGAATGTTACATTATCGAAGCAACTTTAACTTCTCAGGAGTAATGTCAAATGTGTGCCTTATGCTCTGGAGATAAGGTTGAATTTGGTGACATTGGTGACCCTGACGTGGTAATGATGATGATGATGATGAATGTAATTTGCATAGTAGCATATGCTTTTAGTTCTTAAAACAGCGCCTAAACTCCCAAACTTGTATCTATAAGGAATCCAGAGTTCTCTTAGTAGCTTCGGAACCATAGTATACCTCGGTGCAAAATCTTGCGTTTTGGTAGCATATGCTTAGGATGCTTCTCATAAAACTAAAATCACCATATGTTTCCATATAAATTTGGAGGAGTACCATCGATTACTCATGGATCCCATCATCAGGTCACCACTTTTGTGAACATGGTACCAAATTGGAGTGAAACCTAATACAACACAAGAAAAATTTCGAAAATCGGTTCACAAACGGCGGAGTAATCGTTGAACATACAAAAAAAAAAATAATAATATCCACAGCCGAACATATAACCTCCTCGTTTTTTGGAAGTCGGTTAAAAATACCCGTTTCCACGGAGTTCCTAAGCGACATCAAAAGTGCTCAAGAGACATGGAACTAAGACTAGTCGATAGAGAAAAATTCGCTGATTCCAAATATATAAAAAACTCATTTTGACCCCTAGTGTCGCTTGGTAACTTTTGCCTTTCCACCGTCGATATAAATTTATGTAGTAATAGTATGAAATTAGCTAATTAATGTCGATTGTTTTCTTTTTGTGTGGGAAACGAACCAACGATTTTAATAAAATTTGTTAAGGAGATATATTGACTCTCGGTAAAGGACATAGGATAAATTTTATGATGGAAAAATGTACGGTTTTCGCGCCATAAACAATTTCCGGTGCAACTGGAGTTGCGGGCATCAACTAGTATGTTAGAAGTCGATAAAGTTGTTAACACCACTTTCATATTTTTAACCTCAATCGAACCCGCACTAAACGATATAACCTCTAAGCTATGAGCACAAAACCATAATTCAACATGAACATATTGCGCCTGAATAAATTGAACAGAAGTTAATGAATACACAATTACTTTGGCAATTCGACGCAAGCAGGTGCTAACTAGTTGTAAAGTTACACATTGTACCTTTCACGACATATTATTATGGTATACACGCCCTTATTCTTAAAATGTTTAGTCAAAAACAAATCTTATTGTACAAGCATAAAACTTTGTCTCTAACTGAAAAATCCATACTAATATTAAAAAAGCGAAAGTCTGTCTTGAACCCATTTTGCAAAACGGTACGGAGATTCTTGGAGTCCCAGGAAAGGGCATATGAAACTACAAAAATGTAAAATGGTTGAACTGTTCTTTCACGTAATGGTAATTATCCTATTATCTTAGACGCGGGTATCAATATTTTGCGCTTCGTAATTGCTTCAGCAGATTTGGCATGAAGAAAACAGACAGACAGACACGCTATTAACATTATAAAAGCCTTAATATAATGGTATATACACTTAATATAATGGTAATAATATTTTCAGAGCATCTATCGAAATGCAAAACTGAGCCTTTTCCTCGCCCCTAAGTAATTATTAACTAAGTAAATTATATTTCTTAGTTGTCTTCGATCAGAAACTGTAAAAACGCAGGGAAATGAAAGTTTATGATGGGCCCAAACTTGAAACTTTTTGTAAGTTTTTTCGTTGAGAGTTGACTTAAGTGGGCGACTAACCCAAAATTTTCGATTTTATTATTCATTTTTATACGTAAGCCTCGAATTGTTTCATTCCCTAAAATTAGATACTACATTATATTTCCGAAAATTCGAGCTCTGAGCAAAATCACGATTATATCTTAAAATTTTCTCGATAGAAAAAATCACAAAGATGCATCTAATTTTCACGAATTTTTCATTAATTTGCAGAACCCTGCATTGAACTAAGTTAATATTTTAACACATTGTATAAAATTCTATCATTGAGAAACGGACATAGTGGATTTTTTAAATGTTGTATATTTATCGAGTTATTGAGAAAAAACTAATTTGACAATGAATCCACGTCGTGCTCTTTCACCTGGCATAATAATTATGAAAGACGGGCGTGAGTGTAAAGAGAGAAGAACGATGTTTGATTTTTTGGGTAAGTCGCCCTCTTAACGCGGACTCGAGTTTGGCAAAATTAAGGTTTTCATTTTCTGTAATTAAATAAGTTTAATTAAAGAATTAAATTAGATAACGATAACTCTGTTGCGCCAAAATTTGTATAACGCGCGGGAACCGTTCGTGCTTCCGCAATAAAAAGTACCCTATATTTTTTCCGTAACTCAAATTTACTTCTTTAATTTCAGCAAAATTGTTTAGCGGTTTTGTGAAGAGGTAAAAAAGAAGACGTTACGGATGGGCATAACTGTTGTTAATGATTTACCTTAGTCACATATTAAAATCCTACATGTACACAAGCTCTGGTCTATAATGCAGGCAATTAATCATATTTCTTGCCGGTAAATATTAAAACCCGTTTGCCCTGAAATTTCCACGACCATAAGAAGCGCCATTTTCATAACAGAAGGGATTAAATCTGTAAAAAAATTTAATTATAGAACCCATTAAGGCTAAAGTGGAGCTTAATCATTCTGGTAATTATTAAATAGCTCTTATTATACTCCTTTTTAATCCCCTAAAAAAGCATGGTGTTAAATTTGACATGTTTGTGTGCCTGTAGCTATGTGTTAGAGATTTGTATATTTTTTTATTTATAATATTTATATTAATCTATTAGGTGCAGACTGCAGACATTACTTTTTTTAATTAGTAATTTATAAGCAATGCCTACGAAGGCATGCATACCAAATACTTTTTGGGAAATGTTATGAACGCAGAGCTTTTATTTTGATGTATAGGTTTAGGTTTTTCTGCTCTTATATTATCCCACGGGTACCTACCATAGGTAAACTGGATCGAGCAAGAATATAAGGTGTCTAAGTATAATGTTGCAATTATATAATAGAGTAGAATCGAGGTACTGATAATATAGGTTATAGATAAAAGACATTATCAGTCTCAAATGCTAGTAGGATACGAAGGTCTAGTTTTCAAAATGTTATTCAAAATATTCTCAATAACCTGCAATGTTATTATTAGTAAATTGACATTCATAGCGAGTTAATGAACAATTTCGACCGCGATTCACTTTAGCGAGCATCGTGCCCCCGCCACTGACCAGGACATTTTACAATCAAAATTTTAATTACATGCTATCGGCGCTTAGTCTAATCTATTTATTTTATTTTTCTTTATTCAATACCAACAACGTATTACGATTTAGAACTTAACACTAAACATGTAACAATTATTAGTATGGCCAGTAACAGGTATTACATTGTTTGACAATTTATAATAGTACTATTTAATATAATAATAAAAACAATATCATAAAAACACCGTCATCGTAATTACCGACACAACATGGTTATTAATTACTATAAATATAATAAGCTGAAGAACTTCCAGTATTGTGGTTTTAATAAAATATTTTTGCTCCTAATTAATAATTAATAATATTAAGAGTGTATGTGTGTGTGTGTGTGTGTATGTGTGTGCGTGTGCGCGCATGTAAGTGTGCATGTGTGTGTGTGTGCATGTGCGGCACAATAACCCTACGACACGAAGTCTTGGGATCAGTGAAAAATACCACTAGGGTACCGCATATAAAAATTATAACCTTTTTTGTCAAAACAGACCTAAATATATTTTTTGCGACCGAAGATACGGACAACATCAGCTATAGATGTAACAAAACTAATTGGTAATTTAAACTAAGTGATTTTATCTGGGCAAACATACGACACTGCACTGGGACGCTTTCAAATACAAATCACAAAAATTTTTACTCTTTCCGCGCTGCTATTTTCACAGTGAACTCTATATAAGGGACACATACACACCCTGAAGTATAATCACTTTCTTTTGTTACACCCTGTATAACTGGAAAGGTATCATATTCTTCCAATTATAAGAAATAATGTAGTCTTAACTGTTTTTTTGTTTAAATCAATGATATTCTACTTATATAGATCTGTTACGTTAATACTATTTTCCGGCTTAAATCTCTTCCGAACAATTTTCAAATTCAAAGTTAGACTTTGACAGATAAGTGAAACAAAAGATACGAAATGCCATTTACATAAAAGACGACCCAATTGGGTCGTATTTGAGTCTTCACAACGCGCGCGGTAGTAACATATCTGCTTTGAGTTCTTTATATAATATAATTGAACTTTTTATGACTATGTCGCCAGAAAATAAAGACAGATATCAAGAAAAAGGTTTTATTAACTTGGATCCCAGATCTTTATATTCAAAATAAGATCTTGCATGCATTTTATGTTGTACGCTGTGATATCAATATTGATATCCATTCCGAACGCAAATGCAACTCGGCGGCAGATGTTGGACATTTTTCATTGTTATAAATAAAATAAAATAAAATATCTTTTTATTCAAAATAGGTATCATGATACTCTTTTTGAAAGTCGAACGAAGAAACTACGTTGCCTACCACCGGTTCGGGAACTACCCCGCCGAGAAGAACCGGCGTAAGAAACTCGCACGAGGCCATCTTTTACTAAAAAAATGGAAAATTACAATGTTATGGCTTATCGTAACCAACCAACGTGGATAAAAAGTAACCAGCATGGAGCCACCCTATTCCCAAGGTGTGCTGTCCTCGATGAAATCATTGACTTTATAATATGCTTTAGCACACAAACGTTCTTTAACTGTTTTTTAAAATTTGTTTAAAGGTAGATTTTGAGCATTTTCTGGAATTTTATTGTATAGGCGTATACATTGGCCTTTAAAGGATTTGCTTACTTTGGCTAGTCGGAACATTGGTATTGCTCACTTGTTCTTATTTCTAGTATTTACATTGTGATTATCACTTTTCTTTTTGAAAATATTTATGTTCTTTCTAACATATAAGAGATTTTCCAAAATGTATTGAGATGCGACGGTCAGAATTCTTATTTCTTTAAATTTTTGTCTTAGAGATTCAAAAGACGACATCTTATAAATAGAACGAATAGCTCGCTTCTGCAGCACAAATATTGTATTAATGTCCGCCGCGTTTCCCCACAAGAGGATGCCGTAAGACATTATGCTATGAAAGTAACTAACGTAAACTAATCGCGCGGTCTCTACATCAGTGATTTCACGAATTTTTTTAACAGCATATGCTGCAGAACTAAGCTTATCTGCTAGTTTTGCAATATGTGGACCCCATTGTAACTTACAATCCAGCGTTATGCCTAGGAATACGGTGGTGTCTACTAAATTCATTTTCTCATCATTTAATAGTATATTGGTTTGTACTTGCCTAACATTTGGCTAGATAAATTTTAAACATTTTGTTTTATTAGAGTTCAAAAGTAAATTATTGGCATTAAACCAATGTACTATTTTTGAAGGAGCACTATTTACCTCGTCATAATTAAATTATCGCCTCTTCACATTAAAAATTAGTGAAGTGTCATCAGCAAAAAGTACTATCTCATGCTTATCTTTATCAAGATAAGGTAAATCATTTATATAGATGAGAAAAAGAAAAGGGCCTAAAATGGATCCTTGTGGCACACCTAGTTCTATTTTGGTTCCATTAGACCTTATGGAGTTAACTTCCACCCTCTGAGTTCTATTTGTAAGGTAAGATTTTAGAAGTTTAAGTGCCGTGCCCCTTGTACCATAATGGTGTAGTTTTCTTATTAGAGTATCATACTCCACACAGTCAAATGCTTTAGAGAGATCGCAGAAAATACCAAGTGCATTCCCTTCCAAGCTTCAAAAATACTACACAGAAGACTAATGCCTGCATCTGTTGTAGACCGACCTTTAGTAAACCAAATTGATTATTATGTAATAAATTATTTGAGTTAAAGTGAGCAAGTAATTGGTTTAAAATTATTTTTTCAAAGATTTTACTTAAAGTCGGCAATATGGATATTGGTCTATAATTGGCTGGGTCTGATTTCTTCCCAGCTTTAAATAGAGGCATCACCTTGCTGTGCTTCATTAAGTCTGGAAACACACCACTTTTAATACAATTATTAAAAACTAAAGCTAGGTGAGGGGCAATGATGTCAATTACTGATTTTATCATTCTTGTGGACATACCCCAGAGATCAGTGATACTTTTAATATTGATCATAATATCTCTGGAGTAAATATCTTTAAAAATAAAATTGACATCACATTCCTTGACATGTTCCCTAAGTATTTTTTTTTTTTGCAACTGTAGGTGATGAATTTAAATTTTTTGTGGTTGAGATTGGAATGTCTGCAAAAAACTTCTCAAATACTGTTGCAACCTCAAGATCAGAATAGATTTTTTTATCATTAATTAAAAGTTCAAATTTAGAGTTACGACAGGTGACTTTTCCAGTCTCATCCGCAATTATTTTCCAGGTGGTTTTCACTTTATTTTTAGAGTCTCTAATTTTCTCTTTAATGTGAAGTGCCTTCGCTGCTTGACAGGCCTTTTTAAAAGTTTTCAAGTATTTCTTGACGTACAATTTAAAAGCTTCACTCCGGTTTATAGTTTTCTCGTTATACAAATCATACAATTTTTGTCTACTTACAATGATACCTGCAGTTGCCCAATTTTTGAAATTATTTCTTTTATTATTCAAGCTGACCGTTTTAGAAGTAAATACAGCGTTATATTGCTGTTTTACTCTATTAAATATATTGTTAAACGCTTTATCTGGATCATTTGATACATTCAAGTTCTCAAAACTTGATAATAATTTACTCCTAAACTTCTCAATACGTTTTGTCTTTAAAATTATTATCACAATTTATATTAAATGAAGCTAACTGTCCACAGTGATCAGAGCTTAATACATGAATTATTTCCTTCCTATAGGGAGTTATGTTGGTAAAAATATTATCTATGCAAGTAGCAGTTGTATCACAAATTCTTGTCGGCTCGTTGAATAAATTAATAAGTTTATACGATTTGAACAATGATGTGAATCTAACAGTGATGGAGTTTGAGTCTAGTAAATTAATATTGAAATCACCACATACTATAGTCTTTTTGTTAGATGCACACACTTTTGTTAACACTTGCTCCATTATTTGTTCAAAAGAATCATATAAACCGGATGGAGGTCTGTATACGCTTACAATAATAAGGTGGCTCACCTCAAATTCGTTCAGTTGACAGTCTAACAATATCCTTACGTTAATCCTTAAATTTAAGATTTTTCTTAATCAATATTAAGGAGCCACCCCTAATAGCATTCTCTCGACTGAACGAACTTGCTAGCTGGTGATCAGAATAATTAAATACCAATTCATAAATTTTTAACCAATTTTCTGATACACACAAAATGTCAATGTTACATTCATTTAAAAATAACTCAATTTCTAATTCTTTTCCTATTTTACCTTGCAAGTTTTGATGCACCAGGTTTATATTAAATATACAGTTTTGTTTAGAATTCTCACTATGGTGGTAGGCACTACTATTATTGTTTAATACTTTGCCAGAGTGGGTCTCTGTTGTCCTAAAATCTAATTTAAATCTTTTGGAACATGTTCCAAATTCTCATTTATATTATAGTCAGCATAAGAACACTGCTCAATAAAATCAGTGGTCGGCTTAGCCAATTTTTTGGCTGGTCTTAAAACTATAAAATTATATAGCCATTGAGCTAATTATCTAGTAAATTTTTTTGATAAGAAATACTTATCATAAGTCAAATTGTTTAATCTAGAGTAAAAAATATTGTTAATGTCAACCACATCTATTTGTGGTAATGTGTTACTTAATATTAAACAATTTTGGTTTGTTGTACTACTTAGTAGGCAGTTAAGTCTATACCTAATATCATTTTCCCTATTCTCGTGTGGCAATTTTTTAATGTAAGGAAAGGTGTACAAAATAAGACGACTGACATTTTCGTTTTTGCTTAATGTATCAATATAATCAGTCACCCTTTTCCCATTCATCCCTCCTCTTCTCCCGACTAAGATAACTATGGTTGTGTTTGGACAGAAAGCAGAATTTATTGCCCGGCTAATGACTTCTTCATATGAAGCTCCGGGCAGACAAGTAGGTAAAGTAACTTGCTGTCCAACACAACACAACTTATTCAAAAATACACTAACTCCTTGGCGAATTTCATCACAGTAAATAGAAACTTTTCCGGCCTCAGGGGTATGTGTATGTGTCCTAGTATAATTATATTCTGAGGATTCAGTACAAGCCTTCATATCTGAACAGGTGACTGAAATATCGAGATCATGCTGTGAATGACCCACATTTCTGTGACACTGACAGTTATTATACAGTGAGTTAACACGTTCCTCATTGTAGCGTCCAATTTCAATTAAGTCATCCATAGCAGATATGTGTGAGACAATTTCTTTTTACGCTAATTCATACTTCATTTTTATTTGAGTCAGGGAGTTATGCAATTCGGAAATTTCAGACTGAAGGCTAGATACATCCGCCTCATAGTTATAGCGAGTGTGTTCTAATTCCTGATAGCAGCTCAATAATAATTGATCCTTCACTATTTTTTTATTCTTAGATAAATTTTTAAGCTGCCTTACAAATTTTCTATTTTTTTGTAATAATTCTTCAGTTTTTCTTATACATTTCTTAACTTTAATATATTTTTAAAATTTTTTTTTACTATTTATGGTATGACAAGCAGTTATTGTGTTATCCCCAGTCAAGTCAATAGTAGTTAAGTTGTTATTTGAATGGTCCTTTTCATTTCCTAAAAGTTCATCGTATAGGCTTCACATTTTTTTAAATGTAATTCACTCTCTAGAGACTTAATATACTCCTGAGCATCCTGAAGCTTATCTTTAATATTACAAGTGTCCTCTAAGCATTGTTCATATTCCAGTCTACAATTGTCAAAACTGTCCACGACACTTTGTAGTTCGAAGTTACGTTCACAGGTGAGTTCATACTGTTGATTTAATTTATTCAGTTCTGTTTTCAAATCTGCATTTTTTTGCAAAACTAAAAGTATTTCCTTCTCACTCTCATCACGTTCAGCAAGTAGCTGTTTACATTGCTCCTTTGTGTCCTTTAGTTCCTGGAGAGCAACTCGGAGCTGTTCCTCTGTCCGGCGGGCTACATTTGAACGTGTCATCATTTTTCTGAATTTATTTATATTTATTCCTGATATCTGAAACTGAAAACAGTATTTATTTAATGGGGTGAAACTGCAAGGCAAATGTTCACCCTCTGCCCAAGTAATACTTGTCAACCCCAAATTTAGTTTCAGTTGTACAGCATTTACACAGGAGAAGGTGGAAATTAATGAAGGCAAAATGAAAAGTTGAAAAGTTGAAAAGAAAACTAAGTCAACAGAATTACAGAGAAATATTAGGAAAGTCAGAATAAAAAGATTAAAGCAGTTGTATAGTTTAACAAATTTGAGAATGATAGGGTATGTTAGTTTGATCAGTAGAATAAAATATTATTACTTATATAGTTTTATTATGTATGTATTAGTGTAGGTTAGTTTTGTTTTTTCATCTTCTTTGCTTTAACAATAGTTAAGCCAAGACATTACCTACTTTGGATATTATAAGTAGTATTATATATGTACATAAGTTTGTGAATGTACACTTACATAAAGTAATCTTTAATATTTATGGTTAGAAGTGTTAGACAATCATAAAATCTTATAAATATGAGTATTTGAGTCGACTAGTGTTAGTTCATCATCTTATTAGCTTCCACAAGCGTTACGCTAAGAGAGAACTAACAAAGCCAGAGTGTAGATTTGTTGGATTTTGTAAGTGACTTATAATAGGTTTTGAGTGATGGTAGATAGTACAAATATTTTATATTGAGCAGTAGGTGAAATTATATGTGAATAAAACACTATGCTCCCCGGGTTTTTTGCAGAATATCAGGAACAAAATTTATTCACTTTGATTTCGTAAAGTTCGTTAGTGCCGTCAGCTGTCACTTAAAACAACTTGCTGGAAGTCCACAATAAAGTTCACTAGCTCATGAATTTTTCATTTTCCCTTTAGATTATACACTTATGATTAGTTTTACAACAATTTATAAGATGAAATAACAGTTTAAAATAATAAAATACAATTTTATAATCGGGAGATACAATTTAACGTATTGTCAGAAGTGTTGCCACACCTGTTGTTACGTTTGGGAAGTGCACTTTACGCTTTCAATGTAAGCAAACGCAAAACGTTTTGGTGAAGAATTTGTATTTTTGCTTCCATATGGTATGACTAACATCAACAGTAAAGGAGCAGTGCATCCCACAGGAGAACTGTACTTTTTCAGGATAAAAAATAGACCAATGATAATCTAGTGCCTAAAATACTAAATACCGACCATGAACTCCATCTTAAAATTTTAGTTTTCCATAAATTATTTTATTTTATTTCTTGATACCTCGATCTTGGGAATGGCAGACACAAAAGATATTCAATAATTGTAATGCGGCACCGGCCGGTTGCCGTTTGGGAGTTTTTTTTTTTTTTTTTTTATGAAATTCGGAATACTTACGGCTAAACACAAGAGCAAATACAAATTACACAAACATGAAAGCCAATCACAAGTTACATACAAATTTGAAGTCAGCAGTTAACAAAGTAATTATAGTTTAAGGTTAAAACAGTACGTTACAATACAAAAGACATAGGGTTGCAATGTGTTAATTACAATTAAAATTGATTATGGATTAAATTGCGTGGTCTGTATCCACGGACGATGCTATGTCCGTATGCAGCGGCAATCGTCTTTAATTCTATTGCAAAAAAAATATTTTTCGCTACCTTAAAGCTCTAGCTTTTATAGCTCTCTTAGAGCTTAGCTCGTAAGTATACTATTGATAGTGTAGTAACTAGTTAGTATAAAATCTTTTCTAAGTTAAGACCTATCACCTGTTTATGGATTGTATTGACGTCTTAACGGTATGAAAAAATACAATGTACTGTTGAGAAAGTCGTATATAAAATGTTGGAATTACTTTTTACCACTTTAACATGAAATAGTTGAGTAAAAAAATATGTAACTCGGCAAAATTTTAGAGAAAATGGGCAAAGAATTTCTGTTCATTTCGGCAACTTGGAGCTGTAATTCATAAAAAGAAAACGACAAAAATAATCTATAGATAAAATTCTATCCAATTCGAGAAAAAAAAAGAAAAAAAAAACAAATTGTGCCAAAAAAACACGATTCAAAACAACCTAAATCTCACATTATATTACTCGCCGCAAGGTTCAAGTCGGTTTTCCGCGCTTAAATATATTTTAAATCTAATAATTAATATACATTTTTTAAAGTCTAATAAGGGGAAAAACCTAATAAGGGGAATAATATTTCTGTAGCGAACCTTTGCAATGTCGTATTCATCGGCAAAATTTCGTATACGGACTCTTAAGACTAGGAATTTTATAAAAAAAAACAGTTTGCAGCGGCCTTTGCACTAAGCACACCTTATGTCGCAAAAACCAGATAAAAAAAATAATTTAAAAATATATTAAGGGCCTGTATTACCGCTTCCTGATAAGGTGCCCGATAGGCTTATTTTACAGATTCTCCATACTATATAAAGTCAAGTTAAGTGGTGGATAGCCTTATCAGGAAACGGTGAAACAGGCTCTAAGTTGGTTAAATTACGACTTAGAATTCTTACAAAGAAGTTAAGAACTATTTTACCAAACCAACTGTCACAGAGACACACTTGAATGATTATTTAATTCTCCGAGAGCGGTCATAAGCTGGATAAAATTTAAAAACTTCGCCACCCTAACCCAAACAAACCGTCTCAGTGAGCGCACCTTTACACTTAGGGGCTGGTTCAGAAGGCCTCGCGCGTTCGTTCAGAGCGCTCGCCCCGCTCTATGACGCGAATTCAGCAATAATAGTTTACGGTATGCCGTGACTACTACGCGCGTTAAGGTAAGTTTAACTTGTATACAATATAAATAATAGTATAGCTTATCGCATTATTAATTACGGAAATGTATAAAACTTTGTGTCAGTTTGTTTAAAGTTTGAAGCGCGTTTTTACTTCTTGACAAGAGTAAAATGTATTTTTAAGTAGTTTTAAATTGATTGAAATAGTTTGATGTTACAGAGTGGATTAATTATTATTTTTTTAATCTACAAGGGCATACGGAGTAAAAATAAATTATCATAAACTTTATGTTTTAAGGAGTTATTTTAAAAATTAATTCTAGTTACTATTTATCATGATTTTGCGATTATAATTTTTAAGAAAAAATATTCAATGATAATTTAATAATAATAATACATTTCGTAAAATCACAAGTTAAAATATTTAAACTTCGTGTTTGGACAGTTTAATAAGCGAAAAAATAATTAAATTTTCATGTTCTTAACACGTTAATTAAAAGATGTTGTTTTTCTCAACTGTCTGTATTTGAGCTCAACGTGTATGACAAAAGCTCAGCCGAGACTTCTCTTGAAAATATTTTTAAGCTAGACCGAAACAATGTCAAAAATGGAAAATTATTTTCATCAAAAAATGAAAATTAATACATAATATTTTGTGAAATTTCTTGACTTAGCATAAACTTTGTGTGCGTTATGAGAAAACCGCGGGATCCATGCATTGCTGTGTTAATAAATTCTATTTCTACTTATTTGTTTTCTATTTTACGTCATAATTTATCTGAATTGGTCACGTATGTTTGTGAACCTTGCAAACAAATATTTAATATTAAATCTTTCCGTAATAATTAAAACTGTGAAAATCATATGAAATATTTAATACAATGTTGAAATTGTGAGTCATGATTGATATATGATATATGATAATAATCATTACTATACATTATAAATATTTTGTTTGCTGAGTCATCGCAATTCTTCGTAGCGTACCGTAGCGGGTGCCGTAGCAGCGCGCTACGGCGTAGATAAGCTCTACGACGTAGCGGCGCTCTACGAGCCGTCGGCTGAAATTCGTGCTTAAAACAATGACTTAGTGCGACCGCACATTGGAGACACGACTGTAGTTAGACAGTCTTGTTTCACATAGACAAGTCAGTCTAACGACAGTCTAAAGACAGTTGTGTCTGTCACGTGGCGCACACCAAGTCAAAACTGTCTTGACTGCGATGACGCAACGCATACAATTGTATAATATTAAACAGTAGAGAACGCCCGGACAGAGTACACAGAATTATAGAGTATGCCGACTTAGAAGTTAGAAATTCTTAAATTTGACGTATATGACGAAAATCGCTAGGGTTGTTAACTTGTCACTACGAACTTAAGACCTAGTATGAAACTAGCAATGTTAAATAAATAATGCCTTGTTAAATCAGTTAATGGCCTGTTAGAGCTTTCGAGCGTTCCACCATGCCCTAATGTCACGTTAAATCACCTAACATGGTGTTAAATTTAATTCCTACTGTGGAGGTCCGTTAAATGTTATAACAGGCTGTTATATAAGTCAACACAACAACTTTCAAAGACAATAAATATGCAATATAAATAAAAGAATCTCTTTTGACTTTTGAGAGTTTCCGCTATGTTTCCGGCGCTACGTCCTTATTATTAATTATTTTTCATAGTTATGAATAATTACTTATTTTTACTTTGTCAAAAATTCAGCCCTCGGATTTTCCTTGACATTGCAAATATACTAACTTGTATCAAAATCACCAAACCGAAATATGTAAATAAAAGTTTGTAATATGATTCATGTTTTCAGCTTTGACAGATAATACGTAGGTCACACTATAAGTTTTGCGTAACTTAAAAAACCGACATGTTATAACTAAAATATTATGTTTATTGCTTTTTAAAATACTCTCCTTTACATTCTAAATATTCTTTTATGTTATCGAACCATTTTTTAAAATAGGAGGATCACAGATCTGAAGGCATGTTTTCTACGCGCTGATTGAATGCTATCACTGCCTCTTCGGAGGTGATAAAAGTGAAACATCTCATTAAATCTTTAATTTCGGGGAAAATACAGAAATCACAAGGTACTAGGTCAGGGCTAAACGTAGGATGGGTGACGAGTTGTGCTTTTTCGGAATCCAAAAATGGCTTTGTTTTGTTGACCGTGTGTGAAAAGCCATTGTTATGATGTAGGAGAATGCGGCGTCTTGGTCGTCTTTCGCGAACCGTTTCTAATATCAGGGGTAAACAAATGGTGTAATACTACTCAGCATTAACACTCTTTTGATCTCCAAGTGAAATTGTACAGATGGGATCCGTAGCTCAGAAAAAAAAACGCGATTATTTTCTTACCAACGTTTTCTCGCCTGCCACACTTTTGTTGGCCTGTTCTCATTTTCAAACACCCATTCACAAGATTGCTGTTTTTTATCGGGTTGAAAACAACAAATCCACGTTTCGTATCCTGTGACAATGTCTGCAACTGTAGCATATGTGAGCACCATTCAATGCGAGCCTGCTTCTGCTCCGCTGTCAGTTCATGAGGGATCCAACGACAACAAAGTCTCCGAACTCGCAATTTTTCGTGCATTTTTTTTTAATTTGACTCATATCAATCCCCAATAATCCTCTAATCGTCTCATAGGTAATACGCGGGTTTTCTTCAATTAGCCGCATAATAGTAGCCACATTATTTTCGTTAACGGCAGTTGAAGGCCGCCCTTCACGAAATTCGTCATATAAGAAACTCGACCTCTTTCAAATTCAGCATACCATCTCCTCACGGTGCTCAAACAAGGTGCTTCTCTCCCAAAAGCATTTTGAAGATGAGCAGCAGAGTCTTGCAGAGAGAGAGAACTTTTAAAATCATAAAAAATCTTCACTTTAAAATCTTTTCGACTAATTTCCAATTTCGTTGCGTACGAAGAACTTTGATGTGTGATAAAAAATAATTGACAAATGATTTCCCGACAATTTTTTTATATATTGCTAAAAAGGTTGGAACGTTTAAAAAAATGTAACATTCAAAACTCAAATAGTTCCAATTAGCTAGAAGTGCAAAACTTTTAGTGTGCCCCATGTAATTATTATCCTGGTAAATTAAGAAGAACTATTATAGCGTAACAAATGTATGCGATCAGTAATATTTTTATTTGGTCGCATTATCTACTATTAAACGAATAAGGGAGAAAGTGACACATTGCAGCAAACATGTCGTATTTAACGTACGTTGCAATTTCGTCGCCTTATAACAAAAATGAACGAATTGATAGTTGTTCACTTAACATTGCATTTACTAATCCTCTGTTAAATTTTAACTATGGGACATAAGTATTTTAATAGGCTGTTTAATTTTCTAAGGTCCGTTAAGTAATGCCTTGTTAGGATTTAACAAACAGAGGTTAGGGAAATTAGCTCTAAACATGTTAAACACGTTAAAAACGGGATGTGAAACACGTCAATTTGAAATAATTTATATTTGCAACTTAGGTATTTCAAATAACAAGTTGTATATTAATAAAATTAAAACCGAGTGCATTTTGCGTCTATTGCAAGCAGTTCTGAAAGATTTTATAGATATAGATAGAAAAGTAATTCGGATAAACATAACTTCAAAAATAAACGAGAAAGACTCGACGGGAAAGATACATATAGTACATAGTATACACATATAGTACTTGGATCGCTGGACGTGTTTCTCTTTTTGGTCGTATTATTGTTTATGTTTTGGCCAGTTTTGGCACATATTATTGTGATTAAAATTGTCAGAATCTAATTTTGAAATCTATAAGTATGTAAAAATAAATTATATCGGCCAGCGCGAGGCACATTCCATTCATAATCTTAGTGAAACCCGACGAATTTGACATAATATATTGAAACCTGTCCGTCTCTTTGCAGTCAAAGTTAAACGCTTAGGTTAAAACGCTCTATAACCAGGTTTTTGGATAAGTGTTCGTTCGGAGCGAAATAGAGATGCGAGCGGTATTGCTTCTGAAATTACCTGGTTAATTTCTCGCGGAAAGTAACTAGTGGAGTGATATCTTCTATCCCTTTCTAGTGCACCATCTAATAGTCAATATGCCAAACAATCTTGAAAACGCTCTTTTGAAAATGTATGGCGTTTCTACGAACAGGATCGCGAAGATAAACCAGGTTTCCGAGCCTTGAGTCGAACTACTGGTAGTTATGTCTATTGTGGTTAGACAGTTTTGTCGTAGATGTGCGCGCTCGCATACACTTCAAAGGGAAGCCGACAGTCGTTAGTCAGACTTGTCGCGGGGCGCATTAGACAACTTTGTCTATGAGACGTCTTGTCTCAAATGTGCGCATCTAGTGCATTTTATTAGGCAATAGTCTGTCTTAAGGGCCGGGACACAAAAACACGGCACGGCGCCGTACGTACGGACGCGCGCCGTGAATTCTCACGGCGCGCGTCGTAAAAAACTACGGTACGGCGCCGTGCGGCGTCGTACGACGCCGTGCGGCGTCGTACGACGCCGTGCCGTAGAAACTCACATAGAAATTCAAGATGAGTTTCTACGGCACGACGTCGTACGACGCCGCACGGCGCCGTGCCGTAGTTAGCCGTACGACGCTGTACGGCGCCGTGCCGTGTTTTTGTGTCCCGGCCCTAATGACCAATGACTTTTTAAACATGGAACATGAAATGATACAGAGAAATTTCTAGTATTGTATGATGAATATTGACTAATTGTAATCTGCAAAAGAGGTTTATATTAATAATAAGTAAATTTAATTGTAAATGAATACCTTAAAATCAATATAAATGGATGACATAAATAGTAAAATTATTGAACTTAACCTTGGGAATTTAAACGAATTTTTGTATAGTATTCCTTTGTATGAAAATTTCTTGTTGTTCTTTCATGTTAACATTAGATCGCTAAATAAAAATTTTGCCCAATTAGAGTTACTTGTAAACAGCTCAAAATCCATTATCCATTTTATTATTATAACAGAAGCTAATATACAGGAAGCTATGTCAAATCAATTTAATTTACCTAGTTATAATTTACATTGCGAATTACGCAGTAATAGAAAAGGCGGTGGTGTGTTAATGTATATACATAAGTCTTTAAATTTTAATAGATATAATAACTGTACTTTTAAATACATGGAATGCTGAAGTGGTGATATAGTCATAAATAATCATACTCGTATCGGTTTATGTGCCATTTACAGACCACCTCAGACATGCAAAAATAAGTTTATTAATTAGATGACATGATTAAGAAATTTGACCACAAACATAGTTGTATTATCACAGGTGATATTAACATCGACTTAAGTCAATCTAGCCCTATCGTCAATACATATTTAAATTGTTTAAGTAGCGTAGGTTTCGAGTGTGCCATATCTCAGCACACACGCATAGAAAAGTATGGAAATTTAATTAGCAAGTCGAGTATCGACCACCTGTTTATTAGAAACGTTAACAACGCACTTGCATACAGCGCGGTGGTGCACACCGTGCCGGCCGATCACTGCGTTACCGCTGGTGCCTTGCCGGTCCCGGTTGAACCATCCGCCGGTGCGCCTGCGCGTGTTGTTTATACATCGATAGATAACATAAAACTTAAAAATGGAATTTCGTCCATTGACTTTGGTAAATATCTGTCTCTTACGGACCCTAATACGATTATGTCGTTATTACTTAGCGACTTCAATTCATTATACGATGCCTGTAAAATTACAAAAAGTGTCAACACAAACTCAAAACGTAGTTCTTGTGCATGGGCTAATCAGCGCTTAAAGTATATGTGTGCTGAGAGGGATCGACTATATAGGGAGTGGCAAAAAGATGAAAATAATTGCACTAAGCGCCTTTACTTTAATTGCTATAGAAATAAAACAAATAAATATGCGCAGTATATTAAAAATAGATTTGTTATGGCTAATGTTTGTAAGAATTTTAATAATCCGAAAAAAATATGGGAAATAATAAATAAAATTTCTGGAAAAATTGTTCAAAGTATTGATGACATCCTACTCAAATATTTCAAACTCGAACCCCTAATTATAGCTAACAACTTTGCAAAGAAATTTGAGAACTCAATCAAAAAAATTAAAAATATTTGTAACAATAAATTATTGGATTCGAGAACATACGAAAATAAACCTACAATGTCAATTAGATTAAAGCGGGCTACTCATGAGACAATAGCTAAAATTATTAAAAGTATAAATATAAACAAAAGTCCCGGGCGCGACGGCATTCGGGCCCGTGACATAAAATCGTCTTCCCAATTAATGGTTCCTGTCCTGACGCACCTGATTAACTGTTGTATTGATACGGGTACATACCCGGATATTCTTAAAATAGGTACCGTTAGACCTGTATATAAAGGGGGTATACATAACGACTATAATAACTATCGTCCCATTAATATATTATCGTGTATAGACAAGGTAATAGAAAAAATTTTCGATGATCAAATATCATTCTTTTTTCAAAATAATAATATTATTAACCATAAACAGTATGGCTTTCAAAGAAAACGGAGTACGACAGAGTTGCTACGAGATTTCACTGATAGGGTTAACGGCTATCTTGATCAAAAATTTCAGGTGATTGCGCTGTTTATTGATTTTTCAAAAGCGTTCGACGTTTTAGATTTTAAAATACTGTTCCAAAAATTATCGAACGGGGATTCAAGGCCCTCTTTTGAAAATACTCAAAAATTATCATACAGACCGATTTACGGCCGTTAAAGTTCTCGATAAGTATAGTGACCTGATAGCACCGAGGAGGGCACAGCACAGGGGTCCACGATCGGCCCAGACGAGTACCTGGCCTACGTTAACGAAATGTGCAATTTAATATTAGAAGGAGATATCTATCAGTTTGCTGATGATACGTGTCTCTTAGTGGCTCATAAATCGATACAGGAAGCTCAAAATATCATGCAAAAAAATTACAATCTTATTTGTAAATATGCACATGATGTGGGGCTTATAATAAACTCACAAAAGACTAAATTCATACATATTCATTCAGCTCATAATGTGCCTCTCACCTCCCCCACGATTATAGCAAATGTAGTTTATAACGCATGTAATTGTCCAGCATTGGAAAAAGTAAATCAACATACATACCTCGGCCTCATAATTGACAACCGACTGAGTTGGAAGCCACACATAGACCATGTATGCTCGAAATTAAGATCTGTACTCAGTAAAATCTATATTCTTAAATACAAGTTACCCTACAGAACCCTAAGATTATTCTATTTATCGCTGGCCCAGTCGGTTGTTAACTATGGGCTGAGTAGTTATGGAAGATCGTTTGAAAGTCACTTACTTAATATACATTCATTAATGTTACGCATATTAAAAGTGATCGTACCTAAACCTGTTAAAAATAAATTTAAAACAAATGAGGAAGGCTTATTTGAGTATTGTAATGTCATGCACATTTTTGATCTTGTTAAATTTGTGGTTTTAAATGAAGTTAATGATCCTACATTGTTAATAGAAAAAATAAGACCTAGCATTTTAAGACAAACCCGTAAAACGAAATTTGTTAAGCCGAACTGTAGTAATTATTACGGAAGCAGAATGCTTAAGACATTAATACCTTCATTTGTAGAAGAGCTGCCAGAAGACCTACAAAAGTTGTATCGGGACAAGTGTAAATATAGACGACTTAAAAAACATCTATTGAGTAAAGTTAACTAATGCGACCACATCTTGTCCAGATAAACTCATTGTAGTTTTTGCGGCGAGATTTCTTGTATTTTGTAATATTATTGTATACAGTATTGAACAAAATAAATAAATAAATAAAATAAATAAATAAATGAATAGCGTGTTGCCTCGACTACTATAAAACCTATGATGACATTCTTACTTAAAGTTTAATAGAAAACAACAAGCGTCAAAAAGTTAAAGAATCAAAAGTAATTTATGTTATACAGAGTGAGAAATTTTAAAGGACATAATAGACTAACTTCATAACATATTTTAGTAAAATTTGGAAAATATACTAAAAATATATCACGATAAAATGTAGGCTACTTTTCATCGCTGAAAGTGTGCGGTTTTCACACAAATTTTATTCTGAGACTACAAAGACGTAGAAAACCTAAATTGTATCAAAAAATATAATGAAAAGTTTTTTTTCAGGAAAAGTTGTTTGCGGACAGAAATGTAATAAACAAGTAAAAAACAAATACTTTAACGAATACTAAATTCGTCACAATTTGAAAACTTGTTTGTTATTTGAGAAAAAGCCGGAACCTACTTTTACTTTTTACATCCCACGCACACCAATGAGTCTTTATAAATGTGTATTCACAATGATTTTTTAACTGAAGGTGGGCTAATGGCCTATGCCGTACATTTTATATTTAAAAACATGTCGACTTCTACTTCATAATAGCCACCCAAATCGATTTTTGTAGATAAAAATTATTAAAAACCATTGGTAATATTATCGGTAATATGCGGACTGAACCAAAGACTGCAAAATACATAATATTATGTTAAGACTATCGACCCGCCCCGGCTTCGCATAGGTATAAAATATATAGCCACTGATAGCCACTGAAAAAATTATTAAAATCGATTCAGCGGTTTTGATTTATATATTCATTACTAGATGACGCCCGCAACTCCGTTGTGCCAAAATTCGTTTATCGTGCGGGAACCGTACATTTTTACGGGATAAAAAGTATCCTATGTCTTTTCCCGGGACTCAAAGTATCTCCATGCCAAATTTCAGAAAAATCGGTTCAGCGATTCGAGCGTAAAGAGGTAACAGACAGACAGACAGACAGACATACAGACAGACCGACAGACAGACCGACAGACGAACAGACGGACAGACGGACAGACGTACACACTTTCGCATTTATAATAATAATTAGTATGGATTATTACTACCCGTGGCCCGCATTGGTCGGTACCGCCGTAAAAGATACGTCTCGAAATTTTTAATATCTTCGAAACTATTCATTTAAATCATATGCTGTGAAGGGCCATATAGATCTAAAATAAATAAAATAAAATAAAATAAACAATATTTTTAAGGTATTTAATTGGATAAGGATAAATGCTGTATTTATTAAAATTGCTTCGAAAATTAGCCATTATATTTTGTCGTACAAAATAAATGACAAAAAACTGTTATAGTGGGATATCCATAAGAAATTGTATACCATCGCGGAGTTTTCTGTACAGTGTAGACCTTTTCATTGTGTCATACTTGGTTTTTATGTTTGATTCTGCGTTGTTGTGGTCATGACACACTTGAATATTGTTCAAAAACCGTATTTAGTATTCAATGAATAACAAAACTCAGTTCTACGTAGTTCGGTTTTAATGAAACTGGTTACCGAAACCCAAATCAGTGCAGGAGCTTTTATTATTTTATTCATGATCAATGATTCAGAAATTATTCATGAAAACTTCAATATTTTTAGTCTAGAATTAGGTACCCTAAACCTTCTAATGTTTTAATGAAACCTTTTTATTTAGCATACATTTAGCATACACAGAAGTCAATATCCAGTGTTCGATCAAAAGAGTAAATGATGTGTAAAACAAACGATCGCTCAAATATATTAATCGTCTGCGCTCTAATATTCAATATTCATAAGTATCGAATAGAATAAGATTATGAAAACAATGTTTTATTTTGTTATAGTGATTTTTCGAAATCATTTGTGAGTTTATAGAAGCACAAGTTGAATTTTTTTTTTAAGTTCAAAGTTAGCACAAGTTTAAAATGAACTTTTAAAATTTTAAAATAAAGATTTAAAATTAATCCCAAGTTTCGAATTGTAATAATGTAAGACTGGGTTGTACCAACTAACTTTGACTACAGTGCAAAATGTCAAATCTCAGGTCAAAGTTAAATATGGCGTCCAAGGATCCATACGTTCATACGTATATCTGATTTTTTCGTGAAAATTTACTATGTTTTACAGTGTTATGTTTTTCCTGACGATTTTTACGGATAATTCAATGTTTATACCCTCAATCCCGTTACCTGTAGCTTCAATAAAAAAATAAGCGCAACAAACATCTGTCAATTTCTCCGGTTAAAGTTAAGGTTAAAGTTAAAGCTAAAGGACGTGGGCGACTAACCCAAAATTTTCGATTTTATAATTCATTTTTATGCTTGAAAATAAGCCCCAAATTGTTTCATTTTCTAAAATTAGATACTACATTATATTTCCAAGAGTTCAATCTGAGCAAAAACACGATATCTTAAAATTTTCTCGATAGAAAAAAATCACAAAGATTCATCAAATTTTCACGAATTTTTCATTTATTGCCATAACCGTTTATTGAACTAAGTCAATATTTCAACACATTGTGTAAAATTCTATCATTTATAGATCGACCTAGCGGATTTTTAAAATGTTGTATATTTATAGAGTTTTTGAGAAAAAACTAATTTGGCGTTGAATCCGCGTCGTACTTTTTCGCCTGGCATATGAAAGACGGGCGTGAGTGTGAAGAGAGAAGAACGATGTTTGATTTTTTGCATTAGTCGCTCTCTTAGCCTTAACTTTAACTTTAACCACGCTTCTGGTGCAACCCAACCTTAACTGCATAGAGAGACATCTTAATTCCGTCTTAGTTACGTTAATATCTAAGTAAGTAACATGTAAAACATTATGAGATACTTGAGAATTTAATTGGACAATAAATATTACTAAATTGCTACTGATTGGTTACACGTTAGAGGCAGCACGAGCACAGGCAGAAAAAAATGTTTTGTTCTTGATTCTGATATGACATGTGCAACATGTCGAATTTTGGTAGAATTATAATGTAGCAGAGGGCCCTACTAGCACGTATTTTTATTTTATTTTTATTATTATTATTATTATTTTTATTTTTTTTAAGTTTACAGTTCTGACAAGATATTGTCTTTAACCCGTAAGCGAGGTGTGTAGACAACATACAGGTTCTCTTATTTTAAAAGATAACTGAGCTACAAGTGGAAGACAAAACGGTATTTAACAAAATTATAATTTACAGAAATGACAAGACATAACAAGTAATTATAATTTACAGAAATGACAAGACATATTGTATGTGTAAGTGTCTAAACACACTATGCCGAATTTCCGCAGCGGAAGTTCGGTTTGATTCCGCCTACAATGTATGACATTTACCGATGACACACCATGCTGAAATTCCGTCACGTTATATTGTATGCGTTTGACATTGCATAATCATGCGGAATTTCCACCGCGGAACTTCGGCATGGTGTGTTTAGAGTTTAGACACTAACACGTCAGGCTCTCTCTCTCTCTGCGTTATACATAGGCTGCACTAAAAATATCGGGAATGGAATACTTCCACTATTCCTGTCATATTAAAATCTTTTTAATTGAAAGCTCCTTGGTTTTAAAAACCGAATACCATATAAAAGATTCTCGATCTTGTCACAAGGTCTTGTCAATCTTGTTTAATCGTTGAGAAAATGGAATTGACTCGATAAAATTCTAGAGCGATGATTTATTATGACTTTTGAAGTGGTTTAACACAAAAACAGTGTGTTGATCGGATGATTTCTGCATTTGGTAATGAAGCCCCATTCAAAACCACAATTTATCGCTGATTTGCTGAATTTCAACGTGGACGTGTCAGGCTCAGTGATGATCCCCGTCAAGGTCGTCCAAAAACTGCAGTCGCCCAAGAAAACGTTGATGCTGTGCGTAAGCTGGTTGAGGAAGATCGACATGTGACATACCGCGAAATTCAGGCAACTTTAGACATTGGCATGAGTCAAATACAAATAATATTGCACGAACAATTAGGTTTAAAAAAGTTGTTTTCCCGATGGATACCGCATTTGCTCTGTGAAGAGCAAAAAGCGGCTCGCGTTACTTGGTGCGTCAGAACTCTCGAAAGATTCCACGCAGGATCCTCAAATGCTGTATACAATATCGTATCAGGTGACGAATCCTGTATATACGCGTACGAACCCGAAACTAAAAACCAGTCACGAGTTTGGGTGTTCGAAATTGAGTTAAAGCCAACAAAAATTGTTCGTTCACGGAGTGTTGCAAAAAAAAATGGTGGCCACGTTTGTCTCCAAAACCGGCCATATTGCGACTATTCCTCTTGAGGGACAAAGAACGGTTAATGCAAAATGGTATGCTAGCATTTGTTTGCCACAGGTCGTTTTTTGAACTCCGTAAAGAAAACTGCAACCGCCGCATCATCCTCCATCACGACAATGCGAGTTCTCACACCGCGCACAGAACTAAAGAGTTTTTAAAGCAAGAAAACATAGAATTATTAGACCATCCGCCGCACAGTCCCGACTTAAGCCCTAATGATTTCTATACTTTCCCTAAAATAAAGAATAAATTGCATGGTCAGAGATTTTCATCGCCTGAAGAAGCTGTGGACGCCTACAAAACGGCCATTTTGGAGACCCCAACTTCCGAATGGAATGGTTGCTTCAATGATTGGTTCCACCGTATGGAAAAATGTGTCAAATTTCGCGGAGAATAATTCGAAAAGCAATAAACACATGTTTAAATAGTACTGTTGTGTCACCTCCTTGATTCCCGAAATTTTCAGTGCCGCCCTCGTATTATATTTCCTTTTCGTAATATTCCCTATCGAAGTTCTTGCACACAATTTATATCTACGTATCGGTTTGCTATCATAAAAACCAATAAACGTACTTTCAACCTATCAACGACCAATCAGAATTGTCACTATCTAACCTAGTTGGGAATTCTCGTCCCACACACGAGCCCGTTCGAATTTCGAACTAATGGATTTTTTTAATCCTTCTCTATAAACCTCCAAAAAGATGCGACAGTTTACACGTATCGTGTATCTACTTTTTCAATCCAGATTCAAACGGTTAACGGACTTTGTGACGGTAATGGCGTGGGTTGAAGTTAGTTAATTCGGTAAGCCAATACCTTTTACATTGGGACAAGGAGTTATTCCTCGAACGTTACAACGACTATCCGACAAACACAAAACACTTACCAGATTTGCTGGGCTTATGTTGCGTAGAAATCGAGTAGGAAACGATACAGACTTATTAAATCGTTTAAACTTTGAACTCATCTATTATTCAATATTTTGTAATAGTTACTAGTAATTAGTTATCCATACTAATAATATATATTCGGAAGTGTGTCTGCCTGTCTGTCTGTCTGTTATATCTTCACGCTTAAGCCGCTGAACCGATTTTGATGACATTTGGTGTGGAGATGCTTGGAGTCCTGTTAAAGGACATAGGATACTTTTGACAAACTTTATGCGCATCAGAGTTGTGGGCGTCATCTAGTTTGTAAATTCTAGATTTGTATTACAAATACAAAATCATTAAAAACGAATTCTGCAAATATGCAATCTTACTGCTTCAACCAACCTAAAAGCCAAGTTTCAATAATAATCTTTATTTCGTTATGCAAAATGACTTTTGTGTATAAATAAAATAAAATTCAAAATATGATATAAAACTTTTCAGATGTTTTCGTCAGAATCAAAAGTTGTACTCGTATATCCTAACTCCAGTCCGTATAACTTAGGGCACCTTGCCAACTGACAAGTTTCATACAATTATGTTTATTGAATTCGAAAATAAAATATAAGGACGGATTTTTTTAAAATACAACCCAATTGAGGTTATTTAAAAACTTAGAATATTTGAAAAACTCCATTTTTAGTACGTTTAATATCTGTTTTGTACAAACCGGCTTACTTAAGGTAGTAAGAAGACTTACCTAACGTAAAAACACTTTTGTCCCTGTCTGTCACGCGACTTTTAAAACGATGCACATTGCACATCACAAAAGACATAATTTTGTAACCTCTATATAGGGTGTGACAAAACTTAGTGATAATAGTTCAGGGTGTGTATGTATCACTGCGAAAGTAGCAGCGCTGAAAAAGTAAATTTTTAAAACTTTGTATGGGAAAATTCAAGACGCCCCGCCGCGCTGGGGCGCTTGCCCATACACAAACATAAAAAAAAAATGTTTTTTCAGCGCTGGTACTTTTACAGTGAAGTCTATATTATAAGTATAAGAAGTATTTAATATGTAACGCACTCTAAAAAAAGTATGTATTATCGCTTTGTTTCGTTACAACCTGTATAGTAGTATATATATAGCACCATGTGCAACATATAGAACAAATAGATACTTCATCATCATCATGTGTGTTATCATCAAGAGATATGTCGGCTGATCGCGGAAATAGCCGTCTGCGGTCAACATAAATTAATGTCAGGTTTTGATGAAATTTAAACTTTATTCCACGAGAGCCAGAGTTGATAATCAGAATGCAAACGGCCGCCGAAGACATTTATATTATGTCGACGACGCACGTGGCTTTGTAGCTGTACGGAGACGGGACAGATTTTAAATATTCAAATATTGTAACCCAATTCTACCTTTTTAATGCAACGTCAATACCGCTGTGGACGAGCGACAATGACTTTTATAAGAAGAGAGTGACAAGAGACTTTTTTATAAGAATACCATAACCATAATATATGTATACCATAATATAGGGATCCAACAAAGAACGAAGTTAAATATAGAAAATAGCAGTACCTACTTATTTCTATAATAAGTCTTCATATTTTATGTAACTAAAGGTTTATTACATTACCTCAATGTTTTTTAGGTTATGTTCATATTGTATACGTGCTTAAGCTGCCGATAAATGGTTTAATAGGCCTGTTAAGCTATCGGCCTATAAAAGCTACGATAAAAATATGGATTATTTTGTGGTATCGAATTTGTGGTTGTATAAATGGATGTAATATATTATTAATCTACAATTTTCATACCTATTTTATCTACGTGAATAGGATATATTACTGTTTTGACGCTAGTATGCAGCACCTACCAAGACAGTAAACAAAAATGTTTGTTCGACGTTTGCCAGCGCTTCTTGTCTTTTGATATGTCGTGTGCAACATGTCGGATTTTTGTCGGATTTTTACCTTATATGCTAGTAACGCCCTCTGCTCCGACCTTTGCGTAAAAGGGCCCATTCACTATCCTGCATAAGCCGGCAAACGACAAGGCGGACTGCCGTGAATGGGCCGCTTTATATTCCCCATTGTTTCTACGCAACATAAAGATAGTATACACCACAGTCATAGATCAAGATAGATACCGCATGTCGCTCCATTTGTATGAAAACGAGCGTGTCACTTTTTTCCTACCACTGTGACGTACCGATGATAAGAAACGTGTCCATTATCTAGGCCAACGTTTCTATTTGAATTTCTATAGCTCAATACGGCACTTTTAGGCATTTAGGCATTTTTAAAATTCCGATTTACGTCCGATTCCGATAGCAGACTAAAGAACAGACTTTCGAAAGACGAGCATTACTCGTCGTTTGGGAATGCGATATGGCACGCGAAGTACATACACATGCGGTATCTATCTTGATCTATGTCTGTGGTATAAACAAACACCAAGTGGCATCAACTATTCCACATTTCACTTTTGCATTGACTTCATCGCTAGTTTCACCACATTTCATCTCGTCATATTATGACAAAGTTTTTGATCTGAAGATATAATTTCATACATCTCACACGTACGTGACCAAGTACGGAGTCTGTTAGTATAACTATCACAACTATTAGTTAAGTAGTTAACAATTTCCCCAGTGGACAAGTTCAGCCAGCTTGTTAAGAGGACTTAACCTGTCTCAAGAGACTGAAAAATTATATACGTCGCAATACGACAATGCAATTTCGGATTACTATTTCATTTTGTCTTCCGCGCTACCCAAGATTGAGCTCCCTAAGTTCAATTTGTTCATCTCGTTCATCGGCGCCTCATAATAATAAACAATGACTACCTACCATCACGGAGCATTCAGAATTAGAAAATCAGCCCAATAATTTAAATAATAATTTTTCTCATGATAAATCAGCTCATAATAATTCCACTCAGGTTAACACCACTCAGCACAATAATTATAGCACACTACAAACGCCCATATTATTACCTACAGTCGTTATAAAAATCTCAGATAAATATGGTAACTATCACAAGGCCCGCGCATTACTAGATTGTGGAAGTATGATAACTCTAATTACTCAGCGCCTAGTAAAAACACTTAACCTACCACCGAAAAATTGCTCATTAAAAATTACAGGCGTGGGTGATCAGCACATACAAAATTCTAAAGGTCATGTTTCGATTACTTTTCGGCCCACACGTAGTGACACGCCTTCTATCACGACTTCCGCCCATATTTCAAAGGATGTCACAGGTTACCTACCTATGCAAAAGGTTCCCGATGTAGTACATGACTCGAAAAGTTAGCTCATTCCGTTGGCGGATAAAGAATATCATACTCCTGCGCCCATCGATCTCATTTTAGGTTCAGATGTTTTAGGCCATGTGTTAGATGGTACTAAGTTGACTTTGGGCCCGGGGAAGCCCATAGCCTTCGGCACGATTTTTGATTTTGCACTTATAGGTCCCATTGAACAATTATATAACGATAACTCAGTAGTTCAAGTTAACTCAGCTCTTTCTGCTCATTCCCATTCTAATCAAGATATAAATAAAAGTCTAGAGCGATTCTGGGAGTCAGAAGAACCCCAGCCGCGTCCAACTCACTCAAACCCATTGCATGAACAATGTGAAGACTTATTCCGCTCAACAACTACTCGTAACCAATCGGGACGTTATATTGTAACTCTTCCATTTTTATCGAATGCTCCGCAGTTAGGTAGTACACATGCTATTGCGCTCCGTAGATTTCTCAACTTAGAAAAGCGATTACAATTTGATCATTCACTCCGCTCAAAATACGTAGAATTTATGAATGAATACATAAATTTGGGTTACATGACACCTTGTCATCCACACATAAACCTCATTATTATATTCCTCATCATGGTGTATTTAAATCAGGTACTGATAAACTCCGCACAGTATTCGATAGCAGTTGCAAGTCATCTAATGGTGTCAGCCTGAGTGATTGTCTGCACACAGGCCCCGCCCTTCAGCGTGATATTGTCGATATTATCATGACATTTAGGACACATCGTGTAGTCTTTACCACAGATATAAAAATGATGTTTGGAAATATCATTATTAATCCAGATCAACGTCATTATCAGCTCATACTCTGGAGATCGTCTCCCGATAGACCTTTACTCACATATGCGCTCAACACTGTTACCTACGGATTACGTTCGAGCCCTTATCACGCTATCCGCACATTATTACAACTCGCTGATGATGAAGGTCATCGCTATCCCCAAGCTGCTCATATATTACGTAACTCCATTTTCGTAGATGATATTCTCTGTGGTCATGACTCCATAGAGGAAGCTTCAGCCCTTCAAACTCAGCTTATTAATTTATTATCGCTAGGTGGATTTCAGCTCAGTAAATGGAAATCTAACACTCCTCAACTTTTACAGCGTTTCCCAGATGATCAATGCGAAATGCCTAAGGACTTTGACATAAGCTCAGACTCTCCATCTGTTAAGGTCTTAGGTATTAGATGGATTCCGCAATCTGATGAATTTACATATCACATTTCCCTGCCACCAATCGCTCACGTAACAAAGCGAACCATACTCAGCACTGTAGCTTCTCTTTATGATCCAAACGGTTGGATCACTCCTGTCATATTCCGCGCAAAGTTACTTTTACAGAAATTATGGTTGCTCAAACTGGATTGGGACGACCCCACTCCAGATAATATTACACAAGACTGGTAGCGCATTTCTCATGATCTTCCGCACATCTCAGACATACACTTTCCCAGACACGTAGCTCCGCACAAATTAACTTCTACATACTCACTTCATGGCTTCGCAGATGCCTCAGAAAGTGGTTTTGCTGCAGTCGTATATTTACACGAATTAAATCACGATGGATCGGCTAGCGTTCAGCTCATAATTGCAAAATCTAAGGTAGCCCCTATTAAAAATAAACTCACAATTCCTAAATTAGAATTATCCGCGGCTGCACTTTTATCTCAACTCATGTCTCGTGTCTCACAACATCTCTCCGCTCATCTCACAATATCTCAACACGTCTGTTGGTCAGACAGCACCATTGTACTCGCGTGGATTAAAACTCCTACTCATCGTTTACAAACCTTCGAAGCTAACAGAGTAACCAAAATTACTAATAACTCTCTCTCACTCATCTGGCGTCATGTACCTACACCCTTAAACTCTGCCGATTATGCCAGCAGAGGAATCTCAGCACATTCTCTTCTCTCGCATAGCCTATGGTGGTCTCCTCCTTGGCTCAAGCTGCCAGAGGATACCTGGCCCAAGATGCCTTCAGCTCACACTCGACAGGAATTACCTGGACTCAAACCTAAACAAGTTCCATGTTATTTCACAATCCCCGGTATCGATAGTGATCTTCTTACACAATTTAGCTCATTAGATAAACTTATCGGCGTCACAGCGTACATGCGACGATTTGTTTCGAACTGTAAATTACCTACACATTCACGAGAACTAGGTCCACTAACTGTAAATGGACGTAGACAAGCTCTGCTCTTTTGGATCCGCTCAGTTCAACAGAACTCGTTCGCAGAAGACATTCACCGCCTGCAAATTAACAAACTCTGCACAGTTAGGTTACAACGGCTATCACCTTTTATGCAGGACGATCTCCTTCGAGTAGGTGGTAGACTCACTCGCTCGGAACTCACATACGATGCTCAGCATCCATTCATACTGCCTAGTTATAGTCCGCTTACAGACCTTATCATCGATCACTATCATCTCATTCACTGTCACCCTGGCACCGATACGTTACACGCTATATTACATCAACAATTCTGGATATTATCCGCACGCCGCATCATTCGACATAGAACGTATAAATGCATAAGATGTTTCCGTTGCCGCGCTCAGCCCGAAATGCCTGTCATGGCTGACCTTCCAGCCGACAGAGTTATACCTCAGCCCGTATTTAGTCACGTGTCTACAGATTTTGCCGGCCCATTCTTACTTAAATCAAGTCAACTACGAAATGCTAAGTTAATTAAAGGTTATTTTTGTATATTCGTTTGTCTCAGTACTAAGGCGGTTCACTTGGAACCAGTATCGCACTTTCCACAGACGCATTTATTGCTACGTTACAAAGATTTTGCTCACGTCGCGGTGTTCCCGTTTTAATACGTTACGATTGCGGCACAAACTATGTATGTGCTAGGAATCAGCTCCTAGAAGTTCAACAATTTCTCAATGACAATAATGACGCCATCTCTCATAAACTCTCAGCTCAAAACATAACTTGGTTACTTAATCCGCCCAAGGCCCCGTGGATGGGAGGCATCCACGAGATTAATGTTAAAAGTACAAAGCAACTTCTCTACCGTGTAATCGGTGAACAACGCCTCACATTTGAGGAATTCTCAATTCTGCTCGCTAGAATTGAGGCCGTATTAAATTCTCGGCCCATCAGCCCACTCTCGTCCGATCCTACGGACTATCAGCCCCTCACAGCCGGCCATTTCCTCATAGGCCGTCCGCTCACAGCTCTTCCCGAACACACAATAGATGACAGAGTCATCTCCCCCCTTAAGCGCTTTCAGCTCATTCAATCTCTCTCTCAGCGCTTTTGGGCTCTCTGGACCAAGTCCTACCTCCATACCCTTCAAATCCGCTCCAAATGGCTTTCCTCTTCCTCTCCACCCAAAATTGGGGAACTGGTTCTGCTCAAGGAGAACAGTCTGCCTCCGCTCCAATGGAAGATAGGAAGAATCACACGTCTACTGCCTGGGAATGATGGAGTCATCAGAGTCGTGGACTTGGCCACCTCACAAGGCCAGTTGCGGAGACCTGTCGGTAAGATTGCCCGGCTCCCACTGGATTCAGCTCAAGGTGGGGATTAGCTCACGCCCATTGCCGGGCCCCCCCAGGATGTTCGCGCCAAATTCTAGCGCGACGTTGGCAACACTGCAGCGCGTGAGTTTGCTCTGTGCTGTCGACGTCATACGCTAGACTCGCGAGTGACATACAAGACTTTCCGCTTTGAACCGTGAACGGCGCGCGCTCGTTAAACATACGAAAATCTCCTCTCTACTGGCCATATCCCGTGTCGCGATCAGCTCAGTAAATACAGTGAAATAAACTAATAGACCACTGTGACAGTGTGAATATCAGCTCGTCTCGTCTCAGCCCGCAGCCGCCAGCATCTCCGCATCAGCAGGTACCCAATTTTGTCTTCCTTTATTATATCCTTTCTACAATCGTCGTAGGGCTTTCGCCTCTACAATATCTGATAATCTAGTGATATGTTTTTGTTGATATGACGTGCGTAGAGTAGTTCAAATTATTTTAATCAGACTATAGCAGAATTAAAGTACCTATGTTACACTTGCGTACTACGGAGAGTTTAGGCTTGTTTTAGAGTCACGCTGACTGCGCGCGCACCGACGGCGCTGATGGCCCGAGATGTATGAAATTGTAGGAAGCGTTTCTGAATAACGCGTAGCGGTCAGCGCTGATATTTCTGACATTTCAGTGTCGGCGCCGACGATCAGCGAGCGAGCGTGACTCTAAAACCAGCCTTATACGGAGAGCTTATGCCAAGCATTCAATTCATCCACAAAAAATTGCGTATTGTCGAGTTATGAATGCAGTTATGTTATTTAGATCATTAACACAAGATTGTATTTAAAATTCAATAAAAAAATTGTGGTTTAGGATACAAATGCTTAAAAGCGACCAGATAACAAACCTTCGTAATTTTGGCGGGTTATGTCAATAATAATAATAATAAAACACTAAAGTGTTGCTCACAAATACCAAAAAATAATTACACTAAACATACACTATTAGATGTCAAGTCACTTATCTATGGTTTGCTGGATTTGCTTAACCCGAATTACATCACCTTGTATTTTTTGCGTAAATTTTAATTAAGAATTAGAAGTATTAACTTTACATTTTAATACCGTAACGGCTTTGATATTCAAAATACACAATTTTTCAATATAAAAGCCCTTTGATGAGGTCTAATAATCGAGGGTTAAAAATATCCCAAATTGAAATAAAGGCGTCAATTACCAGATGGCGGTGATATAATCACCGAAATTCTCCGATAAGACTT
This sequence comes from Lysandra bellargus, assembly GCA_905333045.1. Lineage (NCBI taxonomy): Eukaryota > Metazoa > Arthropoda > Insecta > Lepidoptera > Lycaenidae > Lysandra > Lysandra bellargus. Next base: position 4,589,095 of record HG995333.1, read on the forward strand.
CCGACAATCGGCAATTAGCGGGCGATCGGCGCGAATTGTAAAGTCCATAATTACAGACTAATGGCCCTTCCTAATGTCATTGAGATGGTAGTAATTGATTTTATTATAATATCGTGTATAGAACAAAGCACCTTGATAACTTAATTATTATTTTTAAGTGTAAGTTGCTAGAATGTTATAAATAATCTGGCCAGTAGACCTTTGTTTCCCACAGAATCCGGCTCGCTCGTGTCTGTTTTTTATGTATTTGATATGCAGTTAGGTGAGTTAGGGAGCGCCGAAGAAATCCCGAGCCGTGTGTCGTAGTCGTAGAAGAAACTCGACCAGGCCGCAGATACCTAGTGCCAATGTCAATACAGTGTATATTTTGCTATAGTTTCGTCAGCGAAATTAGATGTAAAAAATTATATTTATAACTTATAACGCATCACTAGGTGGTATGTGCTTGAGATGTGTTATGTCAAATCCCATGCTTAAAAAAAGATATGAATCAAATTATCCCCGGAATAGGTAAATTCCACGCGAGCGAAGCCGGGCGCAAAAGCTAATTTATTAATAAAAAATATAGCTTATTAGTTATTACTAAAAGTAACAGAACTTACAAATATACTCAACAGGTTGACTATACCTAGTTACGTTAAGTAGTTTATATTTTCCAATAATTTTCTGTGACTCTTCGACTCCCAGACGCGTTTTTCAGTACATCCTACTGCGCGCGACGGGAGACAAGAGAGGGGGAATCATATCATTTATTTATAGCTAGCTCGAAATAGTCTAAGCTGTAATTAATTTTTGGTAATTAAACTATCAGAAGATCGGATATTCGTTAATAGGTTTAATCTCGTTTAATATTAGAGCCGTCATTAAAGTGTAATCTTGACAAGAAGACGATACAAATAACAACAGTATCGAGATTTATTGCTTTAAGCTTTTTCGTGTTATTCTAATCTTTAAGGTACACTTGAGCAGTGGCGGATTTGCCCTAAGGCCCAGTAGGCCCGGGCCTAGGGCGGCCAGATATAAAGGGCGGCAAATCGTGCAAAAAAATAATTTGTAATGGATGCGGTGCAGTGTGAAGCTAGTGGCAATGGGCGCGAATCTGGAGTCTGGACAGACGCTATATTTTGATAGTGAATAAGGTCTCAATTTAAGTAGGGAATGTATCTCTCTAAGAAGTGAACACAACATGCACATAACAAATTAAAAGAGTTGTGTCAACTAACTACAAAATTAAATACAATAATAATAATTACAAAAAGAAAACAAAAGAAAACAGTCTACCTCTAACTATTAAAGTAAATACAAACTAACTACAAAATTAAATACAATTACAAAAAGAAACGAAAATAAAAACAGTCTTTACCCTAACCGAAGATCTCCTTAAGAATATTTTTAGAAGAGACAAGAGAACCAGAGAATATGTCATAAGCCGTATTGATAGCATTATATGATGAACACATGCGGTACAAAGGGCCGTGTTGTCCTAAATTTGTCCTGTATGATGAGAGGGAGAAAGTTTTACGATTAAGGAAACGACTTCCAACTCTGGGTATGCTAAACGACAAGGATTCCAACAAGTCAGGCGCATCAATCAGTCCATGTGTAACCTTGTAAAGGAACATTATATCCAGCATTTTGCGGCGTGCTTTTAACGTCGACATTTTAAAATTAGCTAGTCTATCTTCATAAGTGAAAAACCTTTTACACGTAGGATTATTAAGACACAAAAAATAAACAAAATGTTTTTGTATCCGCTCGATGCGATTACAATGTGTCTGATATGTTGGATTCCATACCGGAGAACAGTATTCCAGAATGCTGCGAATAATACAATTAAATATCAGAATGGATATACTAGGTTCATTAAAGATTTTCATTTGTCTTGTTACAAATCCAGTTAATTTTGACGTCCTATTTATTATGTTTTCAATGTGATCACGGTAACTTAACACAGAGTCAATGATGACTCCTAGATCTCTAATGCTTGAAATCTCCGATAGAAGTTGGCCGTTGATATTATACTGTGCAGTAACTTTTTTGCGCTTTTTAGTAAATCTTATGAAATTACATTTGCCAACATTTAAAACCATTTAGTTACTGCAGCACCATCTATAAACAGTGTTAAGGTCTTCCTGAAGTTGGTGAGTATCGTTACAAGTGTTAATTGCCTTGTATATTTTCAGATCATCTGCGTAAAATTTGAAGTTTGTCCTTAAAGCAAAGCATAAATCATTAATGAAAATAATGAAAAATAGAGGCCCTAAATGTGAGCCTTGGGGATATGGGAGCATTCCAGTACGTTTTATTTATATTATATAATATAAATAAAACGTACTGGAATCATTTTATTATAATATGTTTTTTGTTTTTAACAAACGATATTTTGGGTATTAAAAACATAAACTGCGAGGTCTCAACCATAGATAAAGTATTTCTCAATGGTCTCAACTCCCACTTGTGTCACAGAATATATAATATTAGTAGTGCCATTAGTTGTTTTCAGTAAAGATGCGTGGTGGCTTCTCGGTTAATAAAATTTTGCGCGGGTTTTTGTATAGCCAGATGGCTGTTTTGGTGAGATATTTAAAGGCTCGCGTAACATAATATGATTTTAATCTTCCTATTTTTGCGTTTCGAAACTATAAATAATTTCGTACATCGTTCAAAATAGTTCGTACGTTTGGCCCAGGACTGGCGTCCTCGTGGTGGCCCACGAGGTACACCTCTCTTCAGTGGCTCATAAGTTATAAGTCATAACTAATGCTATTCGCGGCTAAGAACAATTTTACAGGACGTCATAATCTTTTAGTATAATACAAGTAATCTAGGAAGAATGGGTGGGTTATAGGTGGGTAATTAACACGTTCGCTGTGAAGCAAGGCATTATATGCCTGGTTGATTGCTTTCTGTGCGTGCTCTAAAATCGTGTCTTTTTGCAAGATGCGGGTGCTGTAACTCGAGAAGTACTATGTGTATGAGAGAGATGGTTTTATATCTAACACACATTTTTAAAGCTTATGAGTTATGACGTTTCACGATTAAAAAATGCACCAGGTGTTTTAAACATAGTTCGCATTGAATTAAAATTGAATAAGCTCATTGCGAATACCAGGCCTTGATTTGTAGGCCTGGTAACTGCACTGAATGAGCGAGGGGCGTGCGCGCCGCGGCTAACGCTGTTGAATGCTTTGTTTGTTGTCGATAGTGCGCAAGTGTTTGCAGTAGTGATATTTACGTTTTAATCGCGTGGTAAATATTAAAGTGTTGTAAAATGGCGTCAAATAATATTGTTTCGAGTAGTGACAAAGTCTTTGATATATTATTTCCTGTTTGACCTGTTATTAAGCCAAAAAAAATCTAAAAGAAGTCGGCCAAGAAGAATGCAGCTCGAGAAAAGCATCAGCATAGCATTGAATCAGTTTTTCTTATCATTATCCATCCTTATATTATTATAAATGCGAAAGTGTGTCTGTCTGTTACCTCTTTACGCCCAAACTGCTAAACCGATTTTGCTGAAATTTGTTATGGAGATACTCTGACTCCCAGGAAAGGACATAGGATACTTTTCATCCTGGAAAAATGTACGGTACCCGCGCGATAAACTAATTTTAGTACAACGGAGATGCGTGCGTCATCTAATTTAAAAAAAATGTCGATATGATGCATTTGTTTTACTGTCCCATCCCTATTATTATATCTTTGTAGCGCTTAAACAGGTCTGGTAAACCTGGCATCTCTTTTTTAAAAAAAAGGCATCAAGTTTCTGTCCAATTCACGGGCGAAGATAGTTTCAAATAGGTCCACTAATGAACTTTATACACGTGAAATTTCATTTATTCAATCCTAGCATTGTTGATCTTGAGTTCATATTTCTATGAACAGCTTTCACCGGGCCATTAAAAACTCGCTCGCATACGATGAAACCTTATTACCAGATCGAAAATACCTGGTATCGCATGGTATGTTACAAAAATCAGTCTCGCAGCTAACGTGTTAAAAATAAAACCTAACCTTTATATTTTATTTTTCCAAAAATATTCTAGACTAGCTTTATAAGCTAATGCTTTTAGTTATACAATTTTCGGAATGAATTAAAAATGGAAATAGAGTAATTCATAAATTATGTTACATCTAGTAATGATGGGTGCTGAGAAAGGGGCGGCACATGGCCTGGGGCCTACAGCCGCCAGGACTGCAAATCCGCCACTGCACTTGAGCCTATCTTTATAAATTGTCGACTTAGGTTTGGGAGGACCTGCTATGTTAAATATACAGCCTCAACGCCTAGTAAGGTTTTTAAATTAACGGAACCGAGTTTTGTCTCGGTTACGTTAATTTAAAAACTTACTAGGCGTTGAGTTGTAATCAGGCCTGTGTGGGTAAGCACAGACGAGTCAAATGTCGGCAAAAAAAAAAATAAGCAAGTACTTTCTTTATTTTGGGTAGACTAATCTGGCTTGTCTGTCTGGCTATCAGGTTTTTCGGTTATATAATGCATCAAGAATAACAAAAGATTTCCAGGAATTGGCGATCGACGGAAGTCTCGATGCAGCATTTTGAGTGTAACTTGTGAAGGATCACACATAATAGCTAAGAAGCTATGGTATTTAAATAAGGACAAAGTCATAACTCATAAGTTTATGGTTATATTATCAGGCATAGGCATAATGCCAATATTCGATATTAGTCTCACACAACTTTCCATAAACCTAATAACTTTTATCTATACTTATTATAAAACAAAGTCGCTTTTTTTCCCTCATGTCCCTTTGTTCCCTTTAATCTTTAAAACTAGGCAACGGATTTTGATGATTCTTTCAGTGTTAGAGTTTTATCACGCTACGACTAATAGGAGCGAAGAAAAAAAGGAAAATGGGGAAAAAACGGGGAAAATTATTTGAAAGGGCTAACTTTAAGGCGCTAATCTCAGGAACTACTGGTCCGATTTGAAAAATTCTTTCAGTGTTAGATAGCCCATTTATTGAGGAAGTCTATAGGCAATATTTTATCACGCTAAGACTAATAGGAGAATGTGAAAAAAACGGGGGAAATTATTTGAAAGGTCTTATCTCGCGAACTACTGAAGCAATTTTTATGTTATTTGGCACAGATAAGAAGTAGACCACGTGAAGGATCATAGGCTATCCATTTTAATCATTTTTTCAGTGGCTATATATTTTATACCCGTGCGACGCCGGGGCGGGTCGCTAGTATAATAATAATTTTAATTGTTGCAAATGTAATACAGTTTGTTATTTATAAAATGGCATAAAATTCCTCGGCACGTATTGAATTTTTAATTAAGGTATTGGAGTGCACTTAAAGTTAAAATATTGCGAGACAGAACAGTGGAGGGCCCTTCATTAGTATATTTGTCAGCGCAGTTGCGCCAGACCCACTTACACGAGATTAAGCTTTATGCTACTGAAAATTAGAGGTAATATCGCTTGTTATTTTATAATTTTAAAATTTTATCTCAAGTTTAACAAAAACACCAAATGCGCTATTTTTTAAATTTTTAATAGCGTGTGTAGATATGGATAGCTATTTACGGCCGTATGAATAAAAACTTAGCGAGGGTTTTAACTACGTTTTACTATGTTAAAACCTGTTATTAACCCTCGCTAAGTTTTTATTCATACGACCGTTAGTATTTACTCTTAAATCTTAATTCAAAGAAGTCTTCGTTAGTCTGTTATTTATAATGAAAAACTTAATCGTGACTTTAAAGGATAATATTATAAAGCGATTATTTTTCACATTAATTGGGCTCGAGATGTGTTTATTCTAAGTACTTATACAAAATGTTTGTGTAAAAACAGTTATAAACCATCATTACTATATTTGTGTCGTAGGGCTAGGGTGCAATAAGGTATAAATTAACTTGTAACACATGACATAAATAAGGGCGGATTGCAATTTCGTTAATACTCGGTAAAATCTATATAATACTAGCTGTCCCGGCAAACGTTTCTTTGCCATATTATATTAAGTATATCGCCCGTATTATTTTATTGAATTAGTGACTAAAATATAAGTATATCACCATGGCAACGTCCATCGCTATCCCGTGACCCGCGTCGCATAAACAATGGTCGCTCTTTATAGACAAATAATTTGCAATAAAATAAAATTGCGACTATAATTTGAGATTTAAACTATCCTATCTCTCAAGTTGGATCGGACTGCACATGGTGTGCGAATTTTATTATAATCGGTTAAGTGGTTTAGGAGTCCATTGAGGACAAACATTGTGACACGAGATTTATATATATTAAGATAGATGGTACACCCGCATGCACCCTAGTAGTATGAGTACCGACCCCAAGATATAACATCGTAGGGCTAGGGTGTAGGATGTAATAGCATAATAATTGCTAATGTACCTAGTAACAGATAAGATTATCCTAAAATGATTGGTGTATTAATAATACGTTTAAATTTAATAAAACCAATTAACTCAGTGTAAGTAATGATTACATCCTGTATATGAAGGGTAGATGCTTACGATAAAAACCGGTCCAGTCGCAGTCCGCAGTTTACAGCTGACAAAATAATATTGTGATAACTGATAAGTTATTGTATCGAACGTAGATAACTATTGTTTTTTAATCTTAAAATAACATGTTTGTCATTTTAGTTTGTATGGCACTTATTCTTATTATTAGTTGTTCTTCCCCGTGAAATATGTATTAACTAATCAATTAAAAGATTACTGTATAATAAGCATACTCTGTGTTACCAAGGATATAGTTTAAATGTATTAGCGCGCGGTGAACTTTCTAAGGTGTACCAGACAAACCTTGCAGGTTTAAGGTACATTCTCAAATAGATATAAGTTAAAATTGTACTGCTTAAATAAATAAATAAAAATAAAATAAATCAAATGAGAATTTTTCTATGCGAACAATGCTGAAAACTCAAAAAACCGTCTTCATACCCATAGAAATTGTCGATCCGGGCATCGGTATGGGTATGAAGACGGCATTTTTTTTTTGAGTTCCCAGCATTGTTCTCATAGAAAAAGTTGTTCATTTTGACGGGCTCATTTGATGGTTTCAAGGACAACGGTGTTTACACTAGCACACTGTATATTGTTTCTATCATAAAATATCTCCATAACAAATTTTATCAAAATCGATATCGACTTATGCGTGAAAACGTAATAAATAGACAGAAACTTTCGCATCTTTAATATAAGTAAGAATTTACTTTTTACTCTCATATCACCTACTCATTGAGTATGCTAAACGAGCGCCGTTTTATCAGATCTTCTGGCGACAGTCACGGGGGCGCCAGCTGATATTCTCATGCCTATACCTATTACTTTATTAAAAAGTATAAAAAATTACTGTTAGTAGAGGCGTGACAAAATATTAATACATTCTAAAATAAGTTTGAGGTGTGTATTTGGAATATTATTAGGTTTTTAATAAATTACATGATTTTCAAAGAAGTGGGAAATTTGTAGTAAAAAATGCCCTTTTTAAAAGTATTTAAACAGGGAACAACTATAATACAAGATGTGCTTAAGTCTTTGTCTGGCACATTGGAAAAGCCATATGAAAAACAAAAACAGTGGACCTTGAACGCAGTGTATTCTTTTTATATATAAAATTCTCGTGTCACAATGTTAGTCAGCGAACTCCACCGAAACGGCTTTACTGATTTTTACCAAATTTTATATGCATATTCAGTAGGTCTGAGAATCGGCTACTGGGTACTTTATATATTGATAAGTGCATTTGTTGAATAAATAATACTAAATTATTACAACCTGATACTGACGGCGACCATTGTTTGTGCGACGGGATAGCGATCGACGTTGCCATGGCGACGTACTTATTTAGTCACTTCAATAAAATAATATGGGCGAAATACTTCACATTATGGCAAAGCAACGTTTGCCGGCGGGACAGCTAGTAATTAATATATTTATTGGCAAGCGGGAAACAAAGTAGGTAAATAAATATAATATTATCTGCTTAATTAAACTTGTCTTGATCCTCTACGGTAGAGCTTACCAGTTTTATTTACATTACATAATAATGTTTTTTGTTTACCTTACTAAGTAGTGGGCGAACTGGGCTACTAGCTCATCTGATAAGGCTGTATCTGACACTGCGCCATGCCCATATAATAACGTGTCTACCATTGAAAAACTATACTATAGAAACGTGAATGTGTCAAAATTATGGTTTCACGAGAAGACTTTTATTCATTACTTTGAGTAGGTACACCGTACAACAGGAAAGTATCCGGTTGTGGGATTCAACATTTCTACTGTTCAATCAATCAAATCAGCCTATATTCGTCTACTCCTGGACGTAGGCCTCTCTCAATGAACGCCGAGATGGCCGATCCCCTGCTACTCGCATCCAACTGTTGTCCCGATGAAAATAAGATAAAAGGGGTCATATACACGAAACTTTCACTTTTTATAAAATGACCAAAATCCGGCTGGCGTTGACTCTTCGGCCGCAATCCGCGCAGGCTGTCAGTGTCACAGGTTACACGGTCAATTTTTCATCAATCTGATCCATCAATCTGATTGACGGAATATTGGCGGTTATAAAAATTTCATATTAAAAATACGATCAATCCATCAATCCGTGGCATACACGATCAAATTTTCGTCAATCCGTACCGGATTGATGGATCAGATTGATGAAAATTTGACCGTGTAAACGGTGACAGTCAGTGCGCCGGTTTTAAATATCAAAAAACTAATGTTGTTATTGTCGAGTATTCCGCGCAACGACCTAGGTGATACCAATAGCAACAAAACACTGAAAGAGTGCTATAGACTCTAGTTTCGATAGGACTGGTAGATGTAATAATATATTAAGTTAAATTTCCTTAATATGGTATTTCCATGGAGCTTATATAGAGGCTCCATGGGTATTTCAATGGTGTAAAATGGAGGTTCCATTTACACCTTAATACATAATTGTTTCGGGCCAGTGACACTTCTGTTCAAACCCCTTTTTCTTGCCCATTAGAGTAATTTTTGCTTAATATTTATGTTAATATCAGTATGTTTATTTTGGGCGAAGAATAATTCGCGTGCCACATATGAAAACATTTCGAACTCAATATTTATAATTGAATCAATAACTTTAACAGAATCGCAATTAATTGAATTGTGACTCCTAGGCTAGAATTATATGCGTCAGCCTACACCGGGAGCTACTTTCAGCGCTGCCACTTTTACAGCGAACTTTATATAATATTATATACGTAGTATACAGTATACACGCTAAAGTGTTATCAACTTATCACTTATCATTTACTTTTGTTACACCCTGCATAAGAATTTAAATTGTAGTTACTTGTGAAAACTTCGGACTCTTCGATTCTAACTTTCAACTTGAAATATCCGTACAAATAATTATTTAATTAAAATATTTAATTAAGTCCAGGTGCTCTAAAACTTTAGAGTTTAGCACTTCTGTTAAGTTTGTTCATTTGTCAAATAAAGGCAAGAAATTATTCTACTACCCGTTAAATTTTAGCAGAAGATATAATAATTATTTTTACCAATAATATTTAGTTTGCATTAAAAAAATTAAAGGAAGTCAACAGAATGTGTTTTTCTAACTATTAAGCATCACTTACTAAATTAAGTGTAGCTTATTAGTTATAACTAGAGAAAGTGTGAAAATTTTTTTGACAGTTTCTTAAATTACTATAAATAAAATGATTTATTAGGAAAATAAAATCAGTTTAGTGGCTATAGGAGAACAAATCACAAACATACAACACTTACTTTTCCCTGCTGTTGAATAAAAGGCTTTTTTTTCTTTCTGTAGTTTATTTTTTATTTTTTTCTGTTGGAGCAGAGAAGAATACTATCCACTGGGAAACACTCGTTAGGTTAATTGCTTAATTGTCTGGGCTCGTACATCAAGGGTAGGGGGGAGAGGGGAGAGTGGGGAGTAGTGGGGAGAACCTTTCCCCATAATTATTTGCATCCATCAACATCACCTTTCATTAAAACCACAGGAGTGCGTAGTATGTACGTAACTTTATTATTAGAATTTTCGTTCCGTGATGAAAACTATCTTATGCAGTCCTTAGATGGTACTAAGTCGTGTTTTTTAAATAGAGATGTCTATAATTTTATTTGTATGCTAGATGATACCCGCAACTCCGTTGTCCAAGTACATAATATTATGTCCATTCCCGGAACTTTAAGTATCTCCATACCGAATTTCAGCAAAATCGGTTTAGTTTTTGGGGGTGAAGAGGTAACAGACAAACAGACAGACACACTTTTGCATTTATAATATTAGTATGGATTTTGTAGTTATGAAGAGCCTTAGAGGCCTGGAGAGAAGCTAGTGCCAATGGGGCCGTTCCAGCCAACATATGTTTGCAGCGTCTTTGGGATGAGCCGCTTTGCCGTGTTGTATTTGATAAGCTAGTTAATACTAGTTCCGACGCGGCTGAGCGAGCCCGCCTTCTTGCTGCTGCAACTTGGGAATCTGGACTCTGACTCCAAGCACTTCCATCCCCAAATTTAGGCACGCTGCTGGACAATACCACCTTCTCCCTTGCCATCAGTCTGCGACTAGGTTTGCCAACAAACCATCCACACTGCTGCCCTTGTGGATCATTGGTAGATCGTCTGGGTCACCATGGGCTTTCTTGCCAGCGGAGCGCTGGTCGTCTATCGCGCCACGCAGCGTTGAATGATGTTGTGCGTCGGGCTCTTGTCTCCATCAACGTTCCGGCTATCTTAGAGCCGAATGGTATTGCTCGTGATGATGGCAAGAGACCCGACGGTTTAACATTAGTTCCATGGAAAGGTGGGAGGTGCTTGGTGTGGGACGCAACATGTGTTGACACACTGGCGGCCTCCTACTTACATGGAACATCAGTGACGGCTGGTGCGGCGGCGTCCGAAGCGCAAACGCGTAAGCGGCGAAAATATGTGTCTTTATGCCGTGACTACATATTTTTGCCGCTTGCGTTTGAAACGTTAGGCCCATGGGGGGATAATATGAAAAAGTTTTTTAATGTGATATCATCTCGCCTCATAGAACGCACAGGTGACCAGAGGGCTGGAGCGTATTTTGGCCAGCGATTAAGACTGGCTTTACAGCGGGGCAATGTCGCTAGTATTCTAGGCACTCTCCCTAAAGGCAGCAGTCTGGATGACAACCTTTTTATATTTAATCTGTTTACTCATTATTATACTAGTTTTTATTATAGTTTAGTATTTATTGTATTAGTTAATTTTGTTTATTTATTACTTAATTTTATTTTTACTTAGATTTTAAATATAATTTAGTCCTTGTTGTCTTAATATATATATATACATAATTCTGGAAAATAAATTTAATCGTGGTTATGATTATACTTATCGAAGTTTAAGCTAATCGTATGCTTGTTTTGAGACTTCTCGACTAACTATAGTATTATACTTAGGTACCTACTTAAAAATCAATTATTCGTGGCACTATCATAAGGGCCGGGGCCCGGAACACAAAAACACGGTACGACGTCGTGTCGTGGGAATCTACGACGCGTGTCGTAAAAAACTACGACACGACATCGTAATGTGCCACGGTACACGGCACGACGTCGCGTCGTAGAAACTCACGATGCATCTTCTTTGAATTTTGAATAACAACTGTCGTGAGTTTCTACGACGCGACGTCGTGCCGTGTACCGTGGCACGTTACGATGTCGTGTCGTAGTTTTTTACGACGCGCGTCGTAGATTCCCGCGACACGACGTCGCAGCGTGAAACAACGCCGCGTCGTGGTACGACACGACGTCGTATCGTGTTTTTGTGTCCCGGCCCTTACTCATGAAAGTAATTAGTAAAACAAGTGCAGCTGTGTGCCGACTGTGCAGACTCGTATATCACACCGGGATTAATGCACAATCCTATTATTCATCATAATAATATTCAGCTCAACGTAAGCCTCTAATAAAGTTAATTATCTTAATTTCATAAGCGCATAGAATAACAATATTTGGCTCAATATAACTAATTGCATAGAATTGAACTATTGGTGATGGTAAAAGCCTACGACCTACTTGATAAAACTTGTACCATTTGTAGGTAATTGAATTGAACAGGAAGCATGTATTAAAGTGTCAAAAAATCAGGTAGAACTTTTATGTTATCAACTAAATCATCAAGTGATATAATAAAGTAACACTTAGATCGTGAAGAAATTTTACTTCAAAAATTATGTGCGGCCTTTACCCCGATCCTGTAGCCCGATTCTTATGCTGTCTTACTCATACGCACATTAATGTCTCAGGGAAGAGTGAGACAGCCTGAGGTCGAAGTAACATTCGAGGTTCAAGAATTAATAGGTCTATGAAGTCCGGAAAATACGGTTAAAAGAGGTCCTTGTTCCTGTAAATTATGTCCCACTTAACCTTTATCCAAACAAACAAAAGTGTAATTAAAGTTTTCTCATTAAGTTGTTTAATTACTCAGCTGATTTGTAAATATTATGTTATTTACTTATTAAAGTGTATATACTTAAGTAATAAAAGTATATTCAATATCTTTAAAGTATATTTGAAACAGAGGTGGTCTCACTGTATTGTGTTAAAATAAAAGCCATGGTACGGCTTCCCAATTTTTTTTATTTCAAGACATTCTCTTAAAGTTTTCGCCGCACGGTAGGAAGTGAGGGGAATATTTAGTCTTTCCCTTTGTCTTACATATTTTCTACCAGAAAGTTTTCAATGAGGATGTATGTTAACACCAGTTCATATTTTTAACCCACCTTAAAAAAAAGTGCTGAACGCTGCTAAAGAAATTTTACTTCAAAAACTTGTGAAATCTGTTATTTGCTCCTACGCTACGCTTTGATGAATGACAAAAAATATTCTTTTTAGTGCCTATCAGTCAATTTATCTGAAAATTGAAAAGTCGACCTTCATTTAACTAACACTAACTTTACACCTGGCTCGTACCAATTAACACTTCAATTTGCCTTCGACAGGTGAACTTGTCAGCAAGTTGGAAGGTCGAATATCTCACGTACAGGCTGTTATACAAAGTGATATTATAATTTAGGGTGTGTATGTGTTCCTTATACAGAATTCACAGTGAAAGTGGCAGAGCATTTTGTGATTTGTTTGGGTAAGTGCCCCAGCGTTTTTGACCACATAAAAAAGTTACAATAAAAGTTTAAAAAAAGTGGGAAGACCTTTGGTTCGCACTCGAGAAACGAAAAAGAACGCAGGTTCGATCCCGGTTGGACGCGTGTCCTACACCTACCAATAAGACTTTTCACATCTCAAGTAAATATTACGGACGCTCGTGAAACCCGCACATAGTTTATGGTTCCATTTTCCATCCACAACGAATGCAAAGGGCTCGTTTTCTTTGTACACTTAATACTTCAGTCGGAATTTCCAGGAATTGCTATTGTATTCTATTGTTGTCGCGATCACCGGTGCTCGCGCGGGGCCTGAAGGATTAATTCTTGCTAGTTTCTCTCTAAGAAGGAACAAACATTTCCCCAATGTTTATTACCCCTGCCCTGGCCATATCATGCAGATGTACGCAGCGCATTAATCGCGTTTTCACGTCAGGTGTAATGAACCAGTAGGTACTCCCGCATAATTTACACATCACTACCTAATGTTTCACTATGACCTACTCTATATTAGTGATTATTTAGTCTGGGCGTTGCGTTACTTAGATGCTATGCGTATAACAATAGAAGTTATTTTTTTTATTATTGCATGGAAAACTAGAATTATTAATAAAATTGATATTGATTGTATTAATCTACTAGAAAAACATTTTTGCAAGTAAAATAATAACTTGTAATCAACTTATCACCAAATTTTCTCATCATGTTCAAGGTATGGTATTTGAATTATAACAAAAGGATATGATCGTAAACATGTATTACATGATCAAAAATCGCAGGTCACGATATTTTGGAACCTAAAAAAGGTTGAAAAACGCTGCTCTAAAATTTACTAAATTTATTCGGCTGCATTATACGTAATCAATCGGACGAGTGCAGTGTGATAGTGGAGACGGACTTGAAAGCTTTCGTATTACGTATTATGTTTTCAGTTGAGTGCGCTCATCCCGTGTCAATAAAATAATTTCCACTTTTCGGCTTTCTAACTTTGAGGTCTTCTATGATCTTATTGTATGTTTGGTATCAAATATCGTATTATATTCTATACAAGTAATCTTTAAGTATTTGCCCTTCAAAATTAAAAAATCATTTGATTGAAGTTTATGCACTAAAAGTATTCTACCACGATGCGTGTAAAAGCTAGTTAAAGTGTATGTGACTAAACTTGCGGCTATAGTAAAACTCTATTATTTCAATAGGTATATTCTTTAAACATTTATTATTAGCTAGAACATTGTAGCTTTATGACGCACGCTATTGTACTTGTCCACTTCAAAAAATATTATTATGAGAAACCTTCTCAATAGAATCGAATCGGTACTGATAAAAAGGCTTCTAAACAATTACTCGTGTTTCAAACAATAGTGGCATAATAAACAACGTTAGGAACCCGAGTTAGTGCTTAGGTCAAGTGGGATAATCTAGATTCTAGACTTCGCGATGTGATTTGCTCGCGCTGATTCGAAGAAATTGCGCCTAACTACGTTTGAGTTGAGATGAGCTGAGCGGAACGCTAACCTTCGTTTAACATTTACTTGTGTTTTATACCTTTTTAAATCTAAATACACTTCAAACATTAAAACAAGCATATATTATCAAAATGGTAATTACACTAAATTAAGTTCGGTAAGACAAGAGAAGGTTAGATTAAGAAAAAGTTTTGCACTTATGACTTTTGTCTTACCAAAAGTGCGAGATATTTTTGTCTCAAGTCAATAGATTACTACCACTGATTTTGGTGACTTTATTCTAATTAATTACATTATGGGTTCCAAGACAATTTTTTTTAAATCTATGGACGCTTCACACCACGTCAGTCTGGCCCCGTGCTAAGTACCCGAAGGACTTGTGTTACAGGTACCAGACAACGGAAATATATTTAATACTTTTATACTATACATATATTTAAGATTTTTTATAATCATACACATATTTAATACATCCAGACCCGGGAACGTTGGAAAATTTTTGTTCCGTCGGCGGGATTCGAACCCGCGACCCCCGGCTTGAGCTGCCACACACTCAACCAATTGAGTCACAGAGGTCGTCAAGCAAGTCAACAGTTGGCATGTCTATACAGTGTACACCTCTGAGATAGTATCAAAACCTTGGAATACCATGGTATTAGTAATTATGGCTGACATGTTGGCCCATCGGGTCACCACACCTATCCACCGCTGTAAGACCATTATTCTGTGAACTGGGATTGACAGCGGTAACAACGAAAATCCTTTTAATTTTATCTCAGGTGGGCTCGAGGGACGAGGGATATATGGCAAATAGACTTGGAACTCGCATTGAAATTAATAAAAAAGTCAGGAAAAATAGTAATCGAGTTGTGCAGTTTTCTTTGTAAAGTTTAAAATAATAGATAGTTTAAGGTTGGGTTGCACCAACTTACTTTAACTATAACTGTAACTTTAATTACAACTTTAACTATAACTACAGTGCAAAATGTCAAACCGCTCATACGTATATATCTAAATTTTTCGTGAAAATTTACTATGTTTTACAGTGTTATGTTTTTCCTGTCGATTTTTACGGATAATTCAATTTTTATACCCTCAATCCCGTTACCTGTAGCTTCAAAAATAGACATCTGTGAATTTCTCCGGTCAAAGTTAAGGTTAAAGTCAAAGCTAAAGGACGCCATATTTAACTATAACCATAACTTTAACCTTAACTTTAATTTTAAGCACGCCTCTGGTGCAACCCACCCTTAGTTGGTATAGCAGGTGTTAAGTGCAAAGTACTTTTTTGGTCGTAGCTTCAATTCTCTATTTCTTTTATATCTAATATATAAAATTCTCATGTCACGGTGTGCGTAATTGAACTCCTCTGAAACGGCTCGACCGATTTTCGTGAATCTTAGCGAGCATATCGGCTAGGGTTGAGAATCGGACAACATCTACTTTTTATATTGATAAGTGCATTTGTTGAATAAATAATAGTAAATTATTACAACTCGAGACTGACGACGACCATTGTTTGTGAGACGGGATAGCGATCGACGTTGCCATGGTGACATATTTATTTAGTCACTTCAATAAAATAATACGGGCGAAATTAATACTTTATATGGCAAAGAAACGTTTGCCGGGACAGCTAGTATTTCATATAATTTTGATTTCACTTACAGAATAAAACGAAAGATGAATGTATTTAATTTCGTTTCGCAAATATTTATAACACAATATTACCACATATTACTGTCTCACAATAAATATAATACGTATGTGATAGAATCTAATTGAAGTCTTTGCTAGATCATATCTGTGACCCGCAACTTTTCGTTCAAGCAGATAATATTATATTCGGCGTGGTGTCATTTACCATCCTATACCCTTTTCCGATACTCAAAATCTTTTTATACTCGTCATAATCTGCTCTTTCCGTAGTTTAGAAACTAAGGAGGTAGACCGTACAAACAAGAAAATATCAAAGCTTACAATTATTATCTAAATATTTTAATTTCTGCCAACATTTTAATACCTCGATCGTGGTAATTGCAGACACAATAGATTGTCAATTGTTATACGACAGCCGGGTCTGGCCGGATGCCGCTTGGGGATTGATGGGTTAAATTAAAAGTTATATGCTTCATTGTCATTTTTCAAGCAGAGTCAGCTATAGCACAGTCCTGAATTGCACCTAGACTCTAGAGTATTAAACTGACAAACGACGTTTGTCGGATCATTAATACAGGGTGCAATTAAACCTTCCTGCCTAATTTTGATACATTGATACACATATTTTTTCTTTTACTCAGTACTAAAATGTTGAGGAATAGCTTCCGAGAGTTATCCTAAAAAACACTACAATTAATGGACACGTCACACGATGCGTCGGCCGCGCGTGACGTGCCCCCGCGTGCGCGCCTCATCCCGCGCACCCCCTCTCATTCCCCCGCACCACGAGTGACCGATTCATAGTTAGATGGTGTACCAATGTCATTAGTTGAACTTAATTTGAAGTGCCTGCCGGAAATTTGTCAAGTGACAATCCCCGCCTGCCAATTTAACAGAAAATAGTCAAAATTCTAATTTCCTCGTTTAGTACTTAACTAAATTTTAACTTACTACTTACTACTAAATTTTGTGTGTATATGCAATAAGTAACTTCAAACTAAGTTAAAATTTAGTTAACTACTTATCTACTTAATACGTGTAAACCAGCCCTTAGTTATCTGTCGGCTGGGTTTGACATAACGCGACCGAATTACGTAGGTCCGCCGTCTGTCTAACCAACTTCTCTGTACATGCAAGTTCATTATGTCGTCACCACTCGAATCATGAAATTTTAGGGTCAAGTGACCTGTAATTAGTCTGTACGTCACAACCAATCGTTTAGGGTTAATGTGGTGTACTGTGTGACCCCACAGACCTGCTCTAATGAACTAGAACTTTTTCACCCCACTACTTTCCAGGTCAATTCGTAACAGCTTGTCAAAGGAACAACCTACTCTTAAAACGTTACAGATATCGCGCGGGAGCCGTACATTTTTCCGGGATAAAAAGTATCCTATGTCCTTTCCCAGGACTCAAAGTATTTCCATGCCAAATTTCAGCGAAATCGGTTCAGCGGCTCGAGCGTGAAGAGGTAACAGACAGATGGACAGACAGACACACTTTCGCATTTATAATATTAGTATAGATATGGAAGTATGGAAGTATGGATGTAGCTACATTGAGAAGGTATTACGCACTAATATTATTTATATTTGTAATTTTATTCTTAAAGCTCTGCGAATCTTAAATATTCCTTTTGTATCTAAAAAACTATTATTTTTGTTCGTCAGGATTATTTGCAATTCTCTTTACACGAAGAGATATTTAAAAACTAATAATGTTTCAAACTAAATCGCTCCCTGACAAAAAATAACTCGTTAATTGCCAATAAAACATAAATGGGGTACGAAAGTCCCAATCTTTGACGAAATCGGTTAATAGGTTTGTGATAGAACAGGGTTAACCTGCAACCCATTTTCAGACGCGGAAGCAATGAATAATGGTAGTGGGGTCACCGCGGTGAACTACTATCGATTTTCCCTATTTATTTAGCTTATTTGATTGGAGTGATTTGATGATAGTGGCGTGCATTGATGAAAGTACGTCAAGTTATATCCGATAAACACATCCTACTAATACTTTCTATTGAATATTATAATATTATGTATTTAAAAATATTTAACAGTTACTTCTTTCAGGCAGAAAGAATATTATATTAACGGATAAGATATTTCCGCGCTGAAATTGTTGATGAAAATGTCCATTCTCGAAAGAAAAAATCTACAGTGAATATGAAGAGGTGACAGAAACAGTAATTTTCAAAGGTGTAAGTATCTTAACACCTTTCCAAATATTAAAAAAGCATTAGCATGGAGTAGGTATGCATTAAAAAACACATCGATCGAAGAACAAAGAAAAAATCTAAGTATAGTTTTTCTAAATAAATTGAATTCACATTTAAAGCTCGTAAGCCCCTAACCACATTTAAGTTTAGCCAAGTTCAAACATCGCGTCTGGGTCTTAACATATTCAGGGCAGATGTGCCTATTAATTCCGTTTATTGTTTCAATAATTGAATTATTAAGTACACTAATTGTTGAATTACGAGGGTCGTGTGGTGTCAGGTGTGCCAGACCCCTAAATAATTTGCACTACGTAGGTACATATACGATACGCGATAAGGCCGATAAGGCAATAGAGATGCGAAACAAAATGGAATCCGTTTTAGTAATATTAAGTCTACGATTGTACTAATTGCATAATGCTCGCTGGAGAGACAGCTGCATTTCCCTGAAAATTACGCTTTAGTAACACGTGAGTCTCCGGTGGTAAAAAGGTATATACACTCGAGTCACCTGGAAAGGTGAACCGAAGGAATATCGTCCACGTCGGGGCTTCACCGGCCGGTTAGCAAAACTCTGTCAAATACACCTCGGTGGCACAAGAACTTCTACCATTGTAAAGATAGATTGAGCACAATTTAGTCTGTAAACCTCTATGTTGTTAGATTTTAAGTTCTGAATAATGAAGACGTGAGTGGAAGAATCGAACAAGTAACATGTCGTAACATACGGACAATAACTAATTTTTTCCCTAAATATTCTAATAAAACTTGTAATTTATCTACTTCATAACCTAGCTAATATATTTGGCTACACATATAATCCATAGTTTTTCCATTTCAAATAATTTTTCCGGCACTAAAGCCTCCATTTAAGCAAAAAAACGGGAAGTTTTTTCATGTTACTTACCCTATTCTTCCACTCACGTCTTGACTTTGGTTAAATCATCCTCGTAGCAATGAGCTAAAATAATGCAAGATAAGAAAGCGTTGTACTGACAAAAAAACCTACACCATAATTCAGCCAATACTTTTAGAAAACTCGATTCGAGAATTCAATTTAAAGATACATCTTGAGATACAATCTTACAATCATACCCCTGACAAAAATAGAGGGTTGTATTTAAAAAAAGTATGTGTACGTATCTGTGCTGACAAAGGTAATCGAACAGATGAAAAAGTAATCATTTAAAACAAAAAACACTTATGTATAAATTACCAAACGGTGCAACTCCCTTGTGTCAAAACTAGTTTATCGCACGGGAACCGTGCATTTTTCTTAATAAAAAATATCCTATTGTCCTTTCCCTCAATGTACCTCCATACCAAATTTCAGTAATTCAGTACAGAGATTTTTGCGCGAGGAGGTAACAGACAGACAGACAAATAGACAGACGCATAATTACAACATTAATATGGGAATTAATTATTTTTGCCTAGAATCTAGATAATAATGTCCGTATGGTGCACCCATGACCCAGTATCCCAGTTCCAAGAATACCCAATGCCCATCTTATTTTAACTTCATTATATTTTCTATTTGCCCAGAAAATTGTGTTTATGCGGAAATTAATTATGATCGTCCTTAAGGGAATCCCGTCCTAAGAGCATGAGTGTCGTATTAGAAGCTTTAAGTCCGCCTGCACTATCAACAAAAATATTTATATATGTGATAAACACCATTAATTCACATATTTTGCACTAGCGACACGCCATGATGGAAAGCAACTTCCGTCGCCCATGGACACTCGCAGCATCAGAAGAGCTGCAGGTGCGTTTCCGGCCTTTTAAGAGGGAATAGGGTAATAGGGGAGGGTAGGGATGGGAAGGGAAGGGAATAGGGGAGGGAAGGGAAGGGAATAGGGTAGGGGATTGGGCCTCCGGTAAACTCACTCACTCGGCGAAACACAGCGCAAGCGCTGTTTCACGCCGGTTTTCTGTGAGAACGTGGTGTTTCTCCGGTCGAGCCGGCCCATTCGTACCGAAGCATGGCTCTCCCACGTATCTATATATAAATAGTAAATTTATAACATAGTACGTATATATTAAATATTAAAAAATATTTTTTAGAGTTGAAATATTTTGTAGTAAATTTACTATTTATTTATATATTTTTTTGTGTTTTACTTTATTTTTTAGTGTTTAAATATTTAGTAGTAAATTAAGTAAAAAAAATTATACACATAAAAATTTTTTTTGGTGTTTAAATATTTTGAAGTTAATTTTTGTACAGGAACCTAGGTAATTACTATTTTAAGCTGAAAAATAACTCAAACATGTTAAATATTTTCGTATGAGAAAATGATTTTGGTATTACGTATGTATGAGAATTTCGAGGGTGGCCCGGGCTCTTAAGCACTATAAAGCAGCGACCACATAACCTCTAAGCATTTGTGTATTAACTATTAGCCCACAAAACAATTTAGTGTTGATAGTTATGAATGCAGTATTGTTCTAAAATCTAAATGATCTAAAAAACATGATTGTATTCATAACTCACACGTATTTTGTGTATTTGCTTACAGAATCCATTTATACTACTGAACTGGAGTTTTGATTTTGAAATACATAAAATTTATATCAAACTAAAATATTGTTTTAATCCCATATTTAAACCACCTAAATTATTGTAGAGAAGTTTTGAAGCACGTGAGAATCGTGTCCTACTCAAATATAATAATTCGTCTTACAACATACATAATAATAATTATGCTTATAAAGTTTATTTAGCCTGGGTATAAAATATATAGCCACTGAAAAAATGATTAAAATCGATAGCCTATGATCCTTCACGTGGTCTACTTCTTATCTGTTCCAAATAACATAAAAATTGCTCCAGTAGTTCCTATTAGTCTTAGCGTGATAAAATATAGCCTAGCCTTCCTCAGTAAATGGGCTATCTAACACTGAAAGAATTTTTCAAATCGAACCAGTAGTTCCTGAGATTAGCGCGTTCAAGTTAGCTCTTTCAAAAAAATTTTCCCGTTTTTTCCATATTTTCCACTATTTCTTCGTTCCTATTAGTCTTAGCGTGATAAAATATAGCCTATAGCCTTCCTCGATAAATGGGCTATCTAACACTGAAAGATTCATCAAAATCCGTTGCGTAGTTTTAAAGATTAAAGGGAACAAAGGGACATGAGGGAAAAAAGCGACTTTGTTTTATAATATGTATAAGATAGATAGATAGTATGTACTATATGGTCAGGAAATCCTGGCGTCCGTTTGAGCTGGCGGCGAGCCATATCGCCTGACCCTGTGGAAATGACTAATGCTTTCGGTAATACGAGACATCGTTTGCTCCAGATACACAAATATAACATTACTTGGATCTTTTATTTTATTTATTTATTTTACTAGATGATGCCCGCAACTCCGTTGCGCCAAAATTCATTTATCGCGCGGGAACCTCACATTTTTCCGAGATAAAAGTATCCTATGTCCTTCCTTGGGACTCAAAGTATCTCCATACCGAATTTCAGCAAAACCGGTTCACCGGATTGGGCGTAAAGAGGTAACAGACAGACAGACAGACGGATAAACACTAGACAGACACACTTTCGCATTTATATTATTAAGTATGGATATGGATTTGGAAAATTTACAGGTAGTGCATAATATTAATAACTTAAATTACTACGAAACTAAGAGCCAATAATAAGTCTCCACTAATAGATTGAAAAAAGTTAATAAAGTGAAGTGAAAATAACTTAAAAATCGAAACAATTAAATATGGACTATAATAGAACTGTCTTATGTACGCTAAGACTAAATAAGATTATTCGTATTTTGTGTGTTTAGACTTAGCGTCGGCTTAAGCCCAAAATTCCATGTATTTCATGTAAGCACGTTTTATGCACTAAGCTGGAAATCCAAATACGGAATAAACTTTTATAGAAAGAGCATTGTAGGTGAAACCCTAAGCTACATAAGATAATGAAATTGTGCTTAATATGGAAAAATCAAGACAAGCTACACACAAAGAGCTCCCGCAGACTGCAGACTTTTAGTCGGCCGATAGTTTGATCGAAAGCTTAATCACTACGAAGATGTATGAAGGTGCTGTAAACGATTTATATAACTGAAACGCCAATTTAGTCAAACTATCGGCCGACTAAAAGTCTGTAGTCTGTGGGGGCTCAAAACGTTTTCTTGTGTCTTATTATCCAACTAAATAACGTATCATCACAAAGCTCTGTGACAGATTATTGTAATAGGATCTGGCCGTCCGGATATGATTTTCCTTGTCCTCATAATGTGTTACAAATAATGAATAGAGCTTAGAAAGGACAACATTATACTACAATAATAACTAATTTATTTTCACATCTTTTCTGATTGGAAAGTTGAATGAAAATGCGGAATCATTGCTCAACTTAAATCCGAAAAATTAACTAGCTTGTTTTAACTGTCGCACTTAGAGACGGACATTAATTACTTAGCTGTAATCAAAGATCTTTAATTAGTACCTCAACCCCTATAAGGACACCGGTGACCGCGATAACAATAGAAATCTATTGTGTCTCGTTTTTCACTGTCGTATAAATTTTACAGGCATTACAGTTTTAGATATGTAGGCAAATTGCAACAAAAGTTTCGACAGCGGTTTTCACATACTTAAGGCTTCTGCGATGCGTCAAATCCCATACATTATTTCTAACTAACCTCGTTATATTAAACAATCGAATACAATTTGACTAAAGCCTCGGAAAAGTAAAAAGAATTTATAATATTTATTATGTTTTCTTAAAACAAAAACAATGCAATAAAAAAATACAAGAGTTTTGTCTATGGCAATAGAAATTCAGTCGAGAAATGGAGTGCCAACAAATACTTGAATACCGAAACTATGTCTTGTATTTGTTCGAGTGTAAGTCCGCAAATATGTTTCCTTATCACGGGGATAAGAATATTCCATTGTATCAAATTGAATTCCTCTGCAATAATCATATTGTGGAACAACGGCCGATTGTGTTATTCTATTTATATAAATTTAGTTATTGTTTATACGTACTATTATTTCAGTTATTCAATACCTATATATACTGTAGAGATCAACTACGATAACATGGCGCGCCCCTCCAAATGACTGTTTCAATGTGTGTAGTCACATCCTTATGAAAGAGTTTGTATGTAGTATGTATTCAACCAATCACAGTACACGTATTATTTCAGTTAATGTCACTTATTACCAAGATTTGTTGGTCAACTAATCGTAATAAGCCTACCGCCGCGCGCAAGACAACGCACTTCAAACGTTTTGACAACGCACTTCAAACGTTTTGACAACGCACTTCAAACGTTTTGACAACGCACTTCAAACGTTTTGAATTTTGGAGCCATGTTATCGTAGTTGATCTCTACTCGGCGAAACTTGGCGGTAATGGTCATTGACTCTCTATCAAAAACTTGTAATTTTCTATGCAAAGCCGCGATTGAGAACATCTGACGATTCATTGTCAATCGCGGTTTATCTAGAAAATGACAAATTTTTGACAGGGAGTCAATGACCGCTAGTGCAATGTTTCGCCGAGTACAGTATAGACGACGATGCGTGGAAATTCATTTATCGCGCGAGAAGGTACATTTTCCGGTATCAAAAGTGACCTATGCCCTTTCCCGGGGCTTAAAGTTTTTCCATTTAAGCAAAATCGTTCAGCGATTTAGGCGTGAAGAGGTAACAGAAAGATAGACACACTTTCGCATTAGACTGCCTTCACATTAGGTCGCGAGTAGTGCGGCAGCAGCGCGACTTCTATACTAATAAAAAGAGTTTGATTATAGAAGTCTCACTCTTAGCATAGAGCGTCCGTGGCCTATTGGGTAGACCTTTGGTTCGCACTCGCAGAGGGTGCAGGTTCGATCCCAGTTGGAGACGTGTACCAATGAGACATTTTCTGATCTCAAGTACATAATACGGACGCTCGTACGGTGAAAAAAACATCGTGAGGAAACCCGCGCATAGTTGGTCCCAGACGTATTGACTAGTTCTTTCCTCTGGACTAGGCCGACTATGTTGCGAGAATGCCGTATGCGCTTGGGCAACCATACAGACATTTAAAATCTTGTCCCAGGCACTACAGTATTTGAAGAGTGGTTACTTCGCCCTGAAAATGCTGTATAAATCATCCACAATGGATGCAAAGGCCCTAGTTTACTCTTAGCTGTCTATGTAGTCACCTACCATTTATTACTACTGTTACTATAAGTAATATAGTTCTATAATTAAGGTTGTCTGGAAGAAATCGCTTGTAGCTACTAAAGACCGTCTTGTATTCTTTGCTCAATATAGTTACTAAGTTCTGTATGTCACGGCTGTTTTGGTGCAATAAAGAATTTTCATCCATTCATTGAAGGCAGCCTTATAATATTATATAGTAATTATATAATTATAATGAAGAAGTATTAAGACTTATCTGTTTATAATATGGCACAAATTCGCCGTAAAATTAACGAAAGCATCTTGGCTTGACCCAAAGCTATGAGCCTGGACGTTATAAAAAAAGCCAAATACCCTATTAATTGCTAACAAAAATACTCTGCTGAAATGTCAACGAGAAGTTTTAATAGTTGAATGATTTTAATTTGTTTCCAGTGGAAGGTTCCGCCGATTGGTTGATTAGAGAAATCCGAGGGTATAGATAATAATAGAGACCTCTTCCTTTGATGAGTTCTTACTTAACGAACTGTGATCGAGAGAGTAAATATAATTTGATATATCCAGCTGAAGAGCCTTTGAGTTTTTAATTGGGTCGAAATGTTGACGACTGTAAAATATTTTATTATGTGGCATTCTGTGCAGCACATACAATATGAAGATATCTTAATCACTATTGAATAACTTTAAATCCCATCGAAGAAATTGATTCATAGGCAAAAAGCTGGGGACCTACGTAATTTGGTTGCGTTATGTTAAACCCAGCACAGACAGACAGATCAATCCTAACACTGATTTGACCTAATCCGACTAAACGACGTAGGCCTGCCTATGAATAAATTTCTCCGATGGTACATTTAAAAAAAATTAATCCATACAAACCTTAGAGTTAACCTCTCAGGTTATTTTTTTACGTTTAAACCACTGAACTGCTTTTGATTTTATTTGGCATGGATATGATATTTGAGCCCCGTGGAAGAACAAAGGAAGGCCTGTAATGCAGCAACGAACTTCTCGTTTTCAAATAAAACATTTTTCGATATGGAAACAAAGAAATAGACACAGTGGCCGTCGCGAAACTCCAAAACTCGGTAAAATCGGCGAAACAAACTCGATAGAACCGGCGAAACAAACTCGGTACTTTATGTATGTTGGTCAGATTACTCAGTCAAATAAAAAGGTATGTAGTATTCAAATACGATGTTTATATGCCTACGGACCATATGGACAATTTGCCGTTGTTCAGTCAGTGTTTAGGAGAAATGACTGCGATAATACAGGACAACAATATAGAAGTGGTGTATATGTTAGGAGACTATAACGCGCACCCTAATGCTCCTTTTGGTATAGAGTTGCTAGAGTTCTGTGACGAGAACGACTGGATCTGTGCTGACTTGGAACTAGCCGGTAAGTCATCTGGCACACACACTTTCCTAAGTGAGGCTCACGGCTGTACAAGATGGCTAGATCATTGCGTTGTGTCCAAGTCAGCATGGGACACAGTCAGTAGCTTTAGAGTGTTACAAGATACATTCTGGTCCGATCACCTGCCGATAGAAGTAGTTTGTAACTTAAGACTGATTAAGCAAAAAATTAAAATTAGTAACAATTTCAGTAATAAAATCAGGTGGGGTGTAAGGGGGGCCGATGAGATAAGTAAATATAAGAAATTATGTAACGACGAGCTGAAAAACATCCATTTCCCGGAAGAGTTTCAGAGCTGTGCTGATTCTATGTGTAATGATATCCAACATAGAGTCATCATAGATGGTTTATATAATAGAATAGTAAGCACTCTATGTAAAGCATCCATATCCAGTCACAAACTTACAGATAACCGACGTAAAGGTAAGCGTGTGTTTGGATGGAATGAGAATGTTAAGAAGGCACATAGGCAGGCGAGGGCTGACTATATAATGTATTTATTAGCGGGGAAGCCCACTAGTGGCCCTTTTTATGATAAAATGTATGAGAGTCGTAAAATATTTAAATCTCGTCTAAAATTTTGTCAAAATAATCAAGAGCAGGTCAGAATGGACAAACTGGCTGCTCAGTACTCTTCCAAGAGTTTTGATAAGTTCTGGAGAGGTACTAAGCAACTAAAGGGTAAAGTTAGGCTGCCTATTAGTATTGAGGGGGTGCAGGATCCAATTGGGATTGCGAACTCATTTCGAGAGGCTTTTCAGGTGAAATCTTTATTGCCGCTGGCTCTCGACACTGAGTGCCAAGTTCAATCGGGCCCAGCGATTGGTTTCTCGAGTAAGGATGTGTCCAAGGTGATAAATAGCATGAAGCGGGGAAAATCGCCTGGCCATGACGGACTCAGTGTGGAGCACCTGCGGCACGCAGGCTTTCATCTGCATAGAGTATTGGGAATGTTTTATACGTTTTGTATCCGGCACTCTTATCTGCCAGCAGACCTCATGAGAACTATTGTGGTCCCTATTGTAAAGAATATTGCGGCGGATACGTCCAGTAAGCGAAATTATAGACCCATTTCCCTTGCTACAATACTAGCAAAAGTTCTAGATGCGCTGCTGGATACGTTGCTAAAGAAGTACGATGCGATTGGGGACACGCAATTTGGCTTTAGAGAGGGAGTGTCTACTGAAAGTGCCATACTATGTTTGAAACAGACGGTTGATTACTATACCAAACGAAAAACGCCGATCTTTGCATGTTTCTTGGATTTGTCCAAAGCATTTGATAGAGTATCGTATGGGAAGCTTTGGGCAAAGCTAAGAAAACTTGGCGTATCAAATGATATAATTGAGCTATTGACGTATTGGTATAGTAATCAACGGAACTGTGTTAGGTGGGGTAATGCACTCTCTGAGGATTACTCCTTAGAGTGTGGGGTGAGACAAGGGGGAAAAACCTCGCCCCGATTATTCAATATTTATGTAAACCAGTTGATTGAGGAGCTCAGCAGTACTCATACTGGTTGTCATATTGATGGTGTATGCTTAAATAACTTAAGTTATGCTGATGATATGGTACTGCTGAGCCCCACAATCGGTGGTCTTAACAGGCTGTTAAAAATTTGTGAGAGATATGCTATTGAACACGGCTTAGAGTACAATGTTAGTAAGTGTGAGTACATGATATTTAAATGCAATAGTAAGATTTTCAATCATCAAGATTGTCCACCACCTTTACTTAACGGAGTACCTCTGAGTCGTGTTACAAAATTTAAATATCTCGGTCACGTGGTGACAGATACTCTCAGTGATGAGGAGGATATTGAGAGGGAGCGCAGGGCGCTATCGATCCGCGGTAATATGCTGGCGCACAGGTTTGCCAGGTGTACAGCGCCTGTCAAGATAACGCTTTTTAAAGCATTTTGTCAGACGTTTTACACCTGTGGTCTGTGGGTCAGCTTTACTCAACGGACCTATGGCGCCTTGCGGGTCCTCTACAATAACATATTCAGGTCTCTATTGCGGCTCCCTCGATACTGCAGTGCATCCGGGATGTTTGCCGATGCAGGAGTCGACGATTTCTACGCGATTATGCGAAAAAAGGTAGCGTCAGTAGTGCATAGAGTTCGGGAGAGCCGGAATGGAGTCCTGAAGATGATAGCGGAGCGAATTGACTCTGCACTCCTTCGCAGACTCACTGAGCTACATGTCAGGGTAGCAAGATGAGCTGCATTTTGATTATTTGTAAGCATAATATAATTTTATTGTCACAAAATCATTTAAAATATGGACTTCTTTGTCTGAAAATAAATAATTTTTATTTTTTTATTTTTTATTTTATTTTAGTAATTCACGATGTAGTGACGGCTAACAGGGGGTTTAAAATAATGCGGACAGGAGCTGACACTGACGAGGGTAGCGTCGAACCCACACTCACAGTAATTCATCTGAAAATATTGTTAAACATTACGTATATCATGTAACATTTAGTGTGATTTTTGAACCGACTACCAAAAGGTTCGCCTATATTTCCAAATATTCTTTGTATGAAATCGTATAAGCTAATATAATATAAACTACGCGGCAGCATGTCAACGCACAATCTGAACTGACATTTTGTGTCGCGTAGCGACTCTATTATACAAGTACGCTGGACTAATGATACCCTTTGAAATGACAACTATTTTTGTGCCTATTTGAAGCGGAATCAGCTCCCTCATTATTAGGGATAGGAACTAAATTTGACGTAAAAATGACGTTTGAAAGTCGCCATCATGTCGCCATATTGGCGCAGATAGCAGTAGTGGGAGTATTTGGAATTAATACTAGTGATGTACAACTATCTTTTCTATTATCGATGAAATGTTTCCAGATTCAGATAATGTCGACCATTAGGACAAAAATAATAAATTGAATAATACAAACGCTACATATTTGTATTAAAGTTTACAGACTCTCCGTAATTTAGATAGGCGTAATAAATTAACAACGATTTCATATAACGTGAAGTAGCAGTACCTATCTATAATCCATTTATTTTTACCAGTTAGCACTACGAAAAACTAAAAACAAAACTGAAGATAAGCTTCTAACAAAAACTTTGTTAGAAGCTTATCTTCAGTTTTGTTTTTAGTTTTTCGTACCGCGCGGAACACCTAGTAATAATATAAAAGTTCCCTCTTTATTTATGGATCTAGCAAGCCAATTTTTATCGATTTACTTTATCTCATTTGATTTTCGCCATTTCGGCGCTGATTGCAGAAGTGCGAGGGAAATTAACTAATTGGATAATGCGATCCATAAATAAATATGGA